>CM035443.1:6793272-7993272 GCA_020310875.1 Ceratopteris richardii
ACTAGTGATGGGTGGAGGTGGGTGTAGTATGTGGTACATCGGTGGTGGTCTGAGTGCCTCTTGAAGGAAGACAACCCACGGGGTCGTGGTATGCCTATGCTCCATCATGCGGTTGTAGGCAATCCTGATGCGTGAGATATCCTCCTGATATAGTCGTGGTCGACGATATCCGCCCATGCGTGGTCGGCGCCGTGCTCTCTCTGCTGCTGCCTCGTGTAGCGTGAGCCCTATAGATGGACCTCTCTGATGTAGCTCAACTCGCTGAAAGAACTACGTAATGGTCTGCTGGGTACTCACCTGTGGCTGATGTATGGGCTGTAGTGACCACTCTCGCCTCTCGTATGCTGCTGTGAGAAAGCGTCCCAAGCGTCTCTGCTCTCCCATAGTCATGCAGAGCTGGAATGACTCCTCGATCTGGAACTGTGCTCGTAGGTCTAAGTATGCAGGACATCTGATAACAAAATGCTCCTCACTCTCTACCTCTGTGTGGCATACTGGGCACCAACTCTCCTCACGGGGGACTCCTCTAGACCGACCCCTCTCAATCTCGAGCTGATGTGATGAAACTCGGAGCTGCCCAATGACGACTCGTAGGTGGTGGGGAAGGTAGGTCTGCATGTATCTCGGAATCTGGATGAAGCCCGTGCCCTATTTATGTAGAAAATGCTCGCGGTAGTAGAGCATTTTCGATGGCAATGTACCCCTAGGGCTCATCCATGTCCTCTGTATGTATGTATGCCATATCTCCTGACGAATGATCCTATTCCTCTCTTGATGAGAGAGCGAGTAGGTGGGTGCATGAGAGTCGTACTGTAGTGGTGGTAGCCTGTCTATGTCAAAGCCATGGTGGGCAAGCCAGTCTCGTGTTTGTGCATACCATGAGGAGGTGTCACATGCTAATGCCATATCACGTGATGCCTCGAAAGCACGATAAGCAATGCGCTTTGTATCCATGCTCCGAAGTCTGTGTAATAGGCATACTGTCTGAAATAGTGCCTCAACTAGCATCGGTGGTGCAACGAGCTTTGCTCTAATGCTATCATGTGGTACTGAAGGCTTGCTGCGGATAAGTCTGGCAATCATGAGGATCTGTGGCCTCTCTAATGCTGTCCATACTGATGTAGCTAATCCTGGTCCCCATATGGCTGCCCCATACATGAGCGCTGGCGTAACCAAAGTCTGAAAGAGCCACCCCTTTGTGCGGGGCTCCTGAAAATATGCCTGGTGGCACTGTCTCTCCATCAAAGCTAGTGCTGCGTACCCACGTGTGATGCGGTCATGGGCTGCCTGAGCCATAGAGAAGACCCCTGATGCTGCTGTAAATGTCACCCCCAAGTAAACATATGATCCGACCACCTCGATCGGTCCACCACCTGCTGCTGTGAACAAACTATGTCTGTGTACCTGTGCTGAGGTATGAAAGATCAAGACCTTGGTTTTACAAAGGTTCAGAGATAACCCTATGTGTCTGCAAAAGTCATCTAGGCCGTGTAGAGATGCTGTAGACCTTCTGCAGACTCTGAAACGAATATAATACCATCGGCGTATAAAAGAATATGGACAGTGGACCCGTGTACCTCAATGCCATCTCCCCCCTGCTGCTGTATGAAGTCCACTATCTCATCAATGTAGAGACCAAAGAGGGTGGGTGAGAGAGGGCATCCTTGCTTCACCCCGATAGTGCTAGCAAGTGGATCAGATAAGCCCCCTGGACATCTGACTCTACCAGATACTCTCTCGTATAAGGCGTAGATCCCCCATATCATCTCCTCCGGAGCTCCGATGTCAAGTAGTCGTCTGAAGAGTCGATCCCTGGGAACAGTGTCAAATGCTTTGCGGAAGTCCACAAAGCAACAATATAATCTCCTCTTCCTCACCCTTGCCTGGTCGATCAGGCATCTCATAGTGAAGATGTGGTCAATGGTAGAGTAATCTCGTCTGAAACCTGCCTGTCCTAGAGCCTTCCTCTCAGCGAGAGTACTCAACTCTGTCTCTAGTACCACCCCATATAACTTGGCCAATATAGGGCCAATCATGATCGTCCGGTATGTAGGTGGATCCATAGTATCACCTGACTTATGAATGGGCACTATGGTGTGCTCAATCCATGAGTCTGGGAACCCTTCAACCAATGCACGGTTGAAGAGATGGGCAATGAGCCGTGCGAGAGTCGTGCCTCCATAGATGAGGTGCTCTGCCTGTAAACCGAAATGATCATGGGCCCTGCAATGTTGCAGCCGGGCAATAGCGCGTCCCACCATAGTGGGTGTGAAGAAGTCAGAGGTAGTAGGACGTGGGCTCTGCGGTCTGGGAATGGGAGGTTGGTCAGGGATCTCGTATAGGCTCCGTGCATAGCTATGCCAAGTGCTCGAGTCTCGGATAGGTGTCTGCTGTCTCCTCTCTCTCAAATGTCGCCATGCCACTACACTGTCTCGACTCATGAGCAAATGGTAAATATCCTAATACTGTCTCTCCTCCCAATCTCGCCGTTTGCAGCGAGTAAAGCTCTGCATGCGACGCTGTGCCTGTGTGTGTGTAATATCTCCTCTATGCTCTAAAATCCGTAGGTGCTTCCGCAGCTCACGACAGTATGCATCGTATCAACGGTTCTGGGGCATGGATCCTGTGCGTGGAGGGTGAATATGTGTGCGGTGTGGGAAGCTGCGGAGAGCTGAGCCCTGTAGGATGGAGGTGATATGTGATGTAAGTGTGTCCAAAGGTGAGAATGGATGGAGAGTAGGCGGGTGTGTAAATGGTGTGCATAAACGTGTGAGAGCTCGTGTGTGAAGTGTATCGTGGTATATATCTCAGTGGGTGAGGAAGGGTCTAATGGAATCGGAGATGAGAGTGTGAATGTAATAAATGTGTGGTCAGCACCGAGTGGGCGTCGTCCAATACTAAGTGAAGGGATGAGTGAAGCTCCAGAGGTAGTACCCAAAATGTAGTCGACTCTGCTCTCACCTCCCCCGTGAGGGAAGCAAGTAAATCCGCCTGAACCTGGCCACCGATTCATCCCGTTATATATAACGAGATGATGTCGACTGCCTAGCTCGAGTAGATGTCTTCCATAGCCGGTGGTGTCCTGACCCGTATCTGCTGATACTCTGCTGGTGCTAATCTTAACCGGGTCTCTGGCCCTCATGAGATGCGGGTGATCCATGTCATATGCCTCGCACTGATGCGACTGAGTGCGGCCATTGAAGTCCCCCATAAGGAAGACTTCACCAAGTGTGTTGTAATGTAGTATCTCATCTGAAAGCGTTGTGTATGGTGAGTCTCTATCTCGGATCGGTCCCCCCAGATCCTGTCCTGCGTATCGAGATCCGCCTGGTGGGAAGTAGCATATAGCAATGTAAATCGAGCTCCCCTGTGCTATCTCTATGCGAACCCACATGTATCGTGCCTCCTCATCTCTACCTATAATATGGATCCGGCTCTGTATCTCCTGTCGAAATACGATGGCCACTCCTCCCGATCCTCGCGCTGTACTCTGTCTCGTCGTAGTCCTGAATGCAGATTCCCAATGAAAACCTGCAATGCGTGGTAGACCTCTCTCTGGGCTCTCGTGTGTCTCTGTGATGCACGCAAAGTCATGTGATGCGAGGATCTCCTCGACTCTGTCTAGTCACATCCAGAGTGCCCCGTTGCAGTTCCACACTGCTCCTCTGAGTGGTGTCTCCTGGTGTAGTGATGTCTCATAGGCCGCATGGCCCTATTTGTTAGGGCGTCCATCTATGAAGACCTTACCATCACGGTAAAAGGCCTTCCTCCGCTCCCGACGTGCCTGGAGTATCTGTGGCATGCAGGCACGTCGGTGTGCCACCTGCATACGCGTGAGGTCCTCGTCCATGTAGAGGGTGCCGCCGAGTAGTCCACGTAGTACCGATCGACGTCTAAAAAAGGCGATCTGTGCCTCCTCCGAACTCATCTGGAGGATGAGTGCTCGCAAACGTGATGTATCCCTCCCAACCCTCCATGCGTCTGTGTAAGGCACGCTCTCGTATCCAAGTCGATGGCAAATGTCAGTGGAGTCTGCCTCCGGTGATACCCCTTTGGGTAGGCCTGTAATCCGAATGTGAAGTTTTTGAGTGTGTCGAGGCCTCTCCTCCTCAAGTGTATCCTGGACTCGTGTGAGCTCTTCTTTCTGCACGTCTTCCCTAACTTCCTTCTTAACCCTTTTGTGTACTACTTCCACCCATGACTCTCGAGTAGTTTCTACCTCCGTTTTGATTTCCTTCTTTATTTCTTCCTTGAGTATCTCCACGTTGGAGATCTCCCCCTCTTCTTTCATGTGCTCATAAGTTGTCCTCCAATGGTCTCTTTCTTCTGTGAGAGTCTTCACTTGTTCTTCCAGTCCTTTGACTTTATTCATTACTTGTTCTTCGAGTCCTTTGAACTTTTCCATCATCTTTCGTATCTCCATATTGAGGTTGCGGTCTGCTTCTTTTTTGGCCTCTTTGAGAGCTTTAGCGATAAGGTCGTCCACTTCCTTCCGGTCCATGGGAGCCATTTCAAGGTTTAAGATTAGGGCTCGGGTAGAGAGAGAGAGAGAGAGAGAGAGAGAGAGAGAGAGAGAGAGAGAGAGTTTTCTTGGGGATTGGGATTAGGGTTAGGTTTAAGGTTTGGTTCTGGAATTAGAGTTAGGGTTCAAATTTGGATTCGGGTTCGGTTTCGGGTTAGGGTTAGGGTTCCGATTAGGGTTAGGGTTAGGGTTAGGGTTAGGGTTGCACATTTTTTAGGGTTTTTCGCAGGTGGTGGGAAGAGGCTGACGAGGCGGGCTGTCAACTAGGTAAGCCATGACTAGGCGGGGGAGGGGGGGCCAGGTGTGGAAAGGGTCCAAAAGTGGGGAGGCAGAGCAAGGGCCGAGCTGGAGGGCGAGGGGCAGCTGAAGTCTGTGCCAAGGGTCGGTGATAGGAGCAACTACGAGGGAGGGTGATGGGAGCAGCGGAAGCTCTGTGTGGCATGGACGAGCAGCTACAGGAGGATAACAGGTGATGATCGGGGCAGCGACCTGACGAGGGGGATTTTAGGGTTTTCGGCGGCAGCGGCCTTCATGGCTCTGACGAGCAGATCTGACGCGGGGGGGGGGGGCTTTGAGCTGTGATGATGGCTCTGACAAGCAGATCTGCGAGCTATGGTGGCAGCGACGAGCAGGTACAGGAAAGACGCTGCTATGGTAGCAGCGACGAGCAGCTACAGGAGAGACGCTGCTATGGTGGCAGCGACGAGCAGCTACAGGGGGGGGAGAGAGAGAGAGAGAGAGAGAGAGAGAGAGAGAGAGAGAGAGAGAGAGAGAGAGAGAGAGAGAGAGAGAGAGAGAGAGAGAGAGAGAGAGAGAGAGAGAGAGAGAGAGAGAGAGAGAGAGAGAGAGAGAGATGGTAAGCAGGTTTCTGCTGGTGTGAACTTCACAATCGTCCTTACTGAAGAGGGTCATGCATATGCCTGTGGAAAGAATACACATGGACAATTGGGGCTTGGGGACACAATGAGCAGAGATACATTTTCAAAGATTGATATGCATGATTTCAGAGCTGTTCAAGTATCTGCTGGGGCTGCGCATGCCCTTATGGTCACAGATGATGGAAGTGTGTTCTCATGGGGTTATGGTGCAAACTCATGCCTCGGTTGTTATGATGTTGCGAATAAGACACGCCCTTGGTTAATCCAGACTTTCAAAGACAATAACATCTTTCTGATTGGCATTTCAGCTGGTTATGAGCATTCTGTAGCCTTGGATTGTAATGGACAGGTTCTCTCTCTCTCTCTCTCTCTCTCTCTCTCTCTCTCTCTCTCTCTCTCCCCCTCCCCCCCCCCCCAACCCACACACACACACACACACACACACACACACACACACACACACAGACACACGTACGTCATCTACAGGCTTCGTATTCCATGGCATATTTGACAGATGTTACGAACAGAGAGATAAACCTATGACTTTCTGTTTGTCTGGCAGGTTTATACTTGGGGAAGGGGTTATTGTGGAGCTTTAGGTCATGGTCACGAGTCAGATGTGCAGATTCCACAAAAGGTGACAGGCTTGGATGAAATACGGGCTATCCAGGTAAATTTTGCCGTTCTTCTCGTTATTTGCGGTAGCCAATGAGATCATAGCATGCTTTTGATTCAGTTACTAGTATGGGGGATCCTTTACAGGTCTGTGCAAGGAAACGCAGAACATTTGTATTGACTGATGATGGAGAACTCTACGGATTTGGGTGGATGGGCTTTGGAAGCTTGGGGTTGAGTAACAAATGGAGCTCTGAAAAGGTGATATCTCCAAGTGTCTTGGACTCATTAAGAGACCATAAAATATGCCAAGTCAGTGCTGGCCTCTATCACACATTAGTTGTGACGAGCAAAGGCACTGTTCTTGGATTTGGTGACAATGACAAAGGCCCTCTTGGGCCAAGGTTAGGTAGCTGTCCTGAGCCCATTGAAGTTGTGAGCCTTCACGACCTTGAAACAAGTCACACACATACTGACGAGATAGTGTCATCACATCTATCATCTGGATGAAATTCTAAATCTGTTACACAATTTTAAATATGGTATAATAAATTTAAGGCTTCTTCATGCAAAATGCGATGGAATATAATCACGCAATCAGTATAGTCAATAGTTTGTTCCAGATGAATATACTTGACGTGTACAAAGGAGTACATGTCACAAGAGAAGTGAAGATACCATTAAATCTGGATTTGTTTCCCATTGAAGATCACAGGTCATGGACGATATTTCAAGTTTTCAAGCTAAATTTAGCTTCAATGATGCAAGTTTCGCACGAGTTATAAATGTTCATTTGCTCATTTCCAATTTCTCTTGATTTTTCATAAGTAATCAATTGATTTTGTTATCGTTTGAAGTCTTTATTCCATTTGAGTGTTACTTTCAACTTCGCTCAGTTTTGTTTGTACATACATAATTTGTTTTTGTATCTTCCAATGTATCCATGTTCTTGTTTGCGACGTTTTGTTGATAAGTTGAGATAAATCTGAACTCGTGAAGGTATATAGATTATAAATATGCCATGCATAGGTTTAGAGCATGAAGAAGTATACACTATGGCCTTATGTTGTGTGTGCTGGAAGAGCAAGAAATTTTTAGAGTAGCTTTGTTTATTGTGATCCACTCATTAAGAATTCAAAATTCAACATGAAACTATGTAGATGAAAGAAATAGTGTGCAAAGGCACAAAAGAGACAGACCAAGAGAATTCAAAATTTTTCTTGCCAAACTTATCAAGACATATACAATAAACAGTAGATGGCTTCACTTGTCCATGCATTTTAACGAGCTTCAATGGTGATTTGGATGATAGATGCTGAATGGTGACGGAGATGATCTCAAAGGTGTGGCCATAGAATGAAGGTGGTTGTTCTCATAACTATGCATTTATGTAGGTATGTATGGACGTGTAACGTATGCATGTACATACATATGTATGTACGTACCTACGTGTTGGTGCAAGAAGCAAGCATAAGAGCTTTGCTTTAGCTCTTGGACTACTCTCATTATCTACTTCACATATATGTAGTTATGTGAACCTATGTTTGTAAAATTCAAAGGATAAATCCTTGAACTCATCTTGGTAAAATGTAAAAGCTAAAAGTAGAGAGGAATCTCGTGGACATAGGGAGCCAAAATCCAAGACTCAACTTGGAATTCAAATTCAAAACACTCCTAAAGTTTAGGTTCGCTTTTAGGTGGATGACTTATCAATATTCAAATTCAAAATCATGTATAATGGACCCCCTTCTAGTTGTGGGGTAGAGTGAGCTTTTCTGAGAGTTTTGAGCATACATTGTACTCACCTCAAGTGAGAAAAGTCCTCCACAACTTCTTGTATCATATGTGCAATATCAATACACATTATGATTCATACATCTTGAGTATTCATTCTCTATGTACTGCTACAATACCTTGAGGTATACAGTCAACTTGTGTGGTTCATTTCTCTGTGCGTGAGTCTACAATTTCCAAATTTTCACTCGGATCACTTAGATAGGACCCTTGTGAGCTTACATATGAAGCTTCATTATCTTTGAATGAGTTGTTTTGATGCAATCATTTGACAATGATGTTCCAAAGGACTTAGTGGTTCTTTATGCATACTTTGGAAGCTAAAGAAGTATATTAGACATTCCAGAAGCTATGTTGGCTGGTGTTGAGCAAGTTTTTGTCAACACCCACTCAATTGTGTCTATACCCATTACCTCTTCACATTACGCATGTACATATGCACGTGCACAAGTATGTATGCACGTACATACGTATGTATGCATGTGCATACGTACATATGCATGTATGTATAGGTATTGTATGTATGCATGTATGTATGTATGTATGCATGTATGTATGTACGCATATATATGTATGTATGTATGTATGTATGTATGTATGTATGTATGTATGCAAGTTATGTAGGAATAAGCAGTTTAGTTGAGTTCCGTAGGAGAGGGGGAATGTATGCAAGAGGTGACCTCCTGTACGATAGCAAATTTACATGCATCTTTTCAACTACCTGTATGTTAGAAGCAATCCTGGTCATCTAGAGTTTTGTAGAATTCACAGTCATCAGCAGCTCAGAGTAAAACTCATTGTATGTACAAAATCAAACTCACCAACAGCTCAAAATTGAACTGGTTGGTTGATCAAACTTGAACATGCAACCTTCTGTCTCTGGCTGATAGCATCTAGCTTCTGCCCCATTGGCAGTGCCTTCATACCAAACCTCGTGTATGCTATGATACAACACCCATCACCAATAGCTAATTAGAAAGACTTAGTCTTCTGAGTATACATTGTAGACAAATTAACTTTATCATGTTTTTCTTTTTTTGCCCATTTTTACAATCATACTATTTTGATTTTCCTTCCTTCTTGCATAGGCACCCACTTGATTCCCCCTCACCTTCCTACACTATTAGCTTTGCTTGTATTGTTAATAGTTAGGGTTTTATCAAAATTTCATCTCCATTTCAATCATATTCCTTTCATCAAGCGTTTGCTCTTCTTGCTGTGACTTTGGTTGTTGTTTCATACATACTGTCTTCACCCACTTCCAACGGCATTTTGAGTGTTATGCTCTAGGTTTTGCCTCCAAATATGGGATAGGCCATGCATACTGATGCATTCTATTCTCAAGAATTCAGCATAGGAGTATTAATGCTGCTCAAGCTCTGCTGATGACTGGTGCTAATGCAAATGACTTTGATGTCAAAATCCAATGTCTTATGATCTTAATACTATGGTAGTGAAATTTTAGGGGAACATCTCAACTGAAACCCTAAGTGACAAGGGAGTTCAAGGTTTCATTTGCTCTGAAAAAGATTGGTCTGAGAGTATTTGCAATACTTTATATTCTGGGAAATCCAAGGTCAGTTATTGAGATTAGTAACTACACAATAGTTGGACTACTATTTCAACGTGATACAGGTTGAACAAATCGACTACTCGAGCTAAGGTTTGCATGCAATTATCTTGAAGCCTGCCTCTGACTGTGACGTGATTGTAAATCATTGTATTGTGCGTTTTTTTGGTAAATTGACCTACTACTTTGGGCTACATTTGAGAGGAGTTCCTCTACACTTTCCCTATCCAGGTTGATTATTTGGATTTGTCATGTTATCTTTGGGATGATGTAGCCAACATTTGGATTATGCTTCAATGCTTGGATCCCATTTTAATGTAGATGATATAGGTGTTGGGGACTCTACATTAATGGGAAAAGAGAATTTGCCAACATCTACCTCAGATATATGAAGATTGTCACATCGAATGTGCAAGGTTTGCAAATATTAGGTAAGTGAAAAATGCGAACAAAAAAATTAATCGAGTATAGTTGGATGTTCTTCCAAAAGATTCTTTGAATGTGAGCTGAAGTGTCCCAAGGGCTAAATCAGCCCCATTCAACATGTCGTTGGAGGAAGAATGGATTTCACACACATCTAGAGGATTGGACCTCTCCTATACATATTACGCTGATGTTTTGGAAAATGCTTATCTATACTCTCATCAAAGGAATGCTAGTTGAGGCTTGCTTTGACATGTTAAGCCTCCCTTGCTACTTCTAAGTTCTGCATTACCTTGACAAGCAATTCCATGTTGACGAAGTCTTCTACACGTTGCAACAATTGGATAAAACACTTGGACTTGATAAACTATCAAAACTATTTAGGTTTTGCTACTGGAAACAATTGAAACAGTTGGTAAGTGATGCAACAATTGTAGAGTAAAGGTTACATGCCACGTACATTAAACAGGGGGTTGGTACTGTTATTCCTAAAGTAGAGGAACCAAATAGTTTTCCTGATTGGCAGCCTATCACACTCTTGGCATCTTTTGCAAGATCTTTGCAAAAGCTTTAGGTATTGTCCATTATGCTTAGTTTGGGTTCATTCATGGTTGATCCGTTTATGATAATGTTCTTACTTATGATGCTTGCATCTGAATTTGCCAGATTATATGGATTCAGTGATGCTTGAAAAAGACATTGTGAAAGCATTTGACACGATGGACTTGGACATATCTTTTGTTATGTGGCACTTGGGTTCTTCCTTAGTCAGGAGGCCTCGATGCCCATCCTTTGCATGGCTCATTGATAGATCCTATTCACATTTATCGTGGCATCACACAAGGTTGCCCACTCAGCCCTTCTCTTGGTGCTTGCCACTTATCCATGATACTAATGGATGCATTCATATGAGAAGGGGCTATTCATTCCGAGCAGATCAGTGAGAGTATTATTGTGGGAGAAGGTTCTGTGGGTGATAATTTTTCCTTCATTAGGGGACAATTATGTCGATTGAGTCCTGTTGGGAAACACTAGAATGTTCTCACAAGCTCGGTCCCCATGTCAAATATCAGAAGTGGTGTTGATATAAATGCTCTTCCCTTCAACTCTTTGTCGGTAAAGGTGCTAGATGGAACTATTTTCCATCATCTTGCCTATGTTTGCTAGAAATCAAGAGATTGGCCACTCCATTTCAGAGTGCGTATAATATAGAACGTATCGCAACCATGTATTATGTACTTATGCCACTACAACCTGGTTAAAACATTCCTTGCGTCCTTTCACACTGTGCCTAAAAGTGTTTTCTATGGCAAAAGTAAACATCGTGCTCTTGAATCAATTATGTATGGGCACTTGCCATGCAAATGAGAAAGAATGGTGGGCGTGGAGTTATCAATCTTATTAATCACATGCATAACACAAATGTACTCTTATAGAGAATTTTCTATCAATATCTTAGCCTTGGGTCCAGATCATGCAAGTTATTGTGGTTGCAAGAAACGTACATTTGAAAGGAAGTCGGGAATTCGACCATGTGTTCAAAATTTTCTCATATGCCTGCTTGATAGTTCAATCAAGAATGGTAAACATTTAACTTACAACTTGGAAGAAGGTATTGGGTTCACTTCAATGGCAGACAGAGAAGCAGTAAGAATTCTTTCGTCCACCGCTCTTTCAATTGACGTGGATGTCAGATACTTCCATAAAACGGGGGTAATTTCTTTCTCACGTTGTTATGATATGCTAGGACACCGGTTTACTTTTGTTGCTGGTTGCGAAGTATATAGCGTGGACGCCACCTATAGGAATTTGTGGATTCTATTTCAAAGGTTGTTTGACAGACATGTTTCCTAGCCACTCAATAAATCTCATAACAACAGGAAGATTGGAGGATTCTATGTAGAAATCTGTGGAGAGGGGTGGTGGAAGGACTCTGCATGGAAGCACATATGAGTCGTCACTCAAGCCATTCAATTCAGTTTCCACGCCCATTATGTGAGATGCATAATGAAACTTTGTGACATGTATTTTGGGATTGCCATTACATTTAGAGTTGGTGGGATGAAATGCTATTGCATATTTGAGAATTATACCACCGACTTACACCTGTGAAACTGACCTTTGAGTTGTATGCTTCTATGAACTCGAGTATTAACTGGATTTTGGATGACTTCCGATTTTGGATGATCTAGTCCATTTGACAATCGTGAACCACTTTCATCTGAGGGCAGAGAGATCTTCACCACGTGCATACCATTCGGTCTGTTTAGAGAAATACTATCCTTGGCAGCTCAGTCAGCCGTGTCAGATTCTCGATCCACCGTACTTCCGATGATTTACACCATGTTTTCGGTTGCATTTTGCAAACCTTTTCGCCTCGGAGACATTTATTTTGTACACATGAAATAAATGATATGTTCCCCTCCCCAGTTCCCACACCACCCAAAAGAAAGGGAAAACAAATACTTGTGAGTTATTTAGTGTACGAAAGCTCGGTCAGACATGCAGGAGAGCGTACATCTACGAGAGAATGGCCAGCTGCATCGTTCCCCACTCTCTAAGATTCCAAGTTCCAACCTGCGGAGCAATTCAAGTCGTGATTCGCCTTATGTCAAACGCGCAATGATCTCCCCCTAATCGAACTTGTCTTCAACCTGACATCAACCTTGTTGCATAGCGGTCTACAGGTTGTGTGTTCAAAGCCCCACATGTGTACTATATGCACGTATACGTACTTCTATATTCTGCATATATAAAGGCTGCAAAAGCATGACATAAATACTATATATTGGCTGTTTTCTTCCAACATGTGTGCTTCTTTTACCATGTACCCTCTTCTCATCATAATTAGGTTATGAGAGGATTTCAAACATGTAGTACACCATGAGAGATCATTTGATCTCTAAAACATGTCCAATGGATAGCATAAGTTTATGGTATCTCCAGTTCTAAATAGAGGTGCCCTTGGCATGGCTATGAACGACATCTCACGAGATGGCATTAGTTGAATGCGACACAGAGAAGTGAAGTGTGAGGTGTGCTTGAAGAGTGACTAAAGAGGTGTACAGAGAGTGCTAAGCTAGTCCCCCAAGGATTCCAATGTCCCATTGCAGTGTGTGCATGCCGACAGAAGGTGTGCAACCCTCCCCTTTATTGGAAGCTTGGTGCAAGGTGTGCACAAGTGCAAGCTTGGAGCAGGTGGAGGTTTGGTGTAGAGGAGGCCGACAACAACAAGACCTTGAGTATTTGGTATTTTGTAATTGAGAACCCTGTGGGATTTTTGCACAGAAGCATTGGTTGTATTGTGCACCACCATTGTAATTGTCTCATTATAATCAATCACAGAGGCTTCTAGGGTGTATATTTCTTCTTGTGTTTCCCTTTTCTCCTACAAATACTCAAATCCCTTCTTGTCCAAGAATCCCCCAACACATTGATTTGCCTACAACTAGAAAGCCTCTACCCTTGCATCAATTTGCATGTGTCGGAACATTGCATCAACCTCTCTCTCTCTCTCTCTCTCTCTCTCTCTCTCTCTCTCTCTCTCTCTCTCTCTCTCTCTCTCTCTCTCTCTCTCTCTCCTGCGCCCTCCCTCTCTCTCTCTCTCTCTCTTTGTGATGTGCTCTACTTTGTTTTTCCTCTGTGTAACACTAATAAGGCTCAAATCTCTCTCTCTCTCTCTCTCTCTCTCTCTCTCTCTCTCTCTCTCTCTCTCTCTCTCTCTCTCTCTCTCTCTCTCTCTCTCTCTCTCTTTCTCTCTCTCTCTCTCCCCTTTGTGCATCGTCTTTTGCATATCACCTGTTTCAGTCCAACAGAGGCCCTTCTCTCTCTCTCTATCTATCTCTTCTTGTCTCGATCTCTGTAGTGCCTATCTATTAGTTCCTCTCTCTCTCTCGACCATACCTGCAAAAAGACATTAGGAAGGAAAATACAACACATCACACATATATATAAACATAGAAAGCAAACACATGCATGTATTTTCATTTAGTTTATTGACATATCTAACCTCATGCACATGCACATTAACCATACACACCTCACAAGACTCACACGTTCACATGCACACGACTCAAAATACATGCAACACGCATAATCATGCACACTTGACACGATTAGTTAGGCATAGTTAGTAAACACATAGTTTACGTTAGTTACACATACACACACATATATTATTTTTATTTTACTATGTTTAAATTATATTTCACTTTTTATTTCATTTCAGATTAAAGTTTAATTTAAATGGATGTTTATTATTTACATAGACACACAAGATTAGACACATAAAGTTACTCGCATTTCACTTACGCACATACATAGAATTTCATGTCAAATTTTTGCATAACAACTTGCTTTACCTCTTTAATGCTTGCTTCATTGTTACCTCCTACAATCAAGTCATCAATATAAATAGCCACAATCGTGATGCCATCATCACCCTTCCTTGTATATAATGAATGCTTTGCATCACACATAGAAAACCTAATGTTGGTCAAATAATCAACAATTCTTGCACGCCAAGCACGAGGGACCTAATGGTGGTCAAATAATCAGCAATTCTTGCATGCTAAGCACGAGGGGCTTGTTTAAGTCCATACAAAGCCTTTTGCAACCTGTAAACATATTGTGGGCGCTTTGAATCTTCATATCCTTGTGGCTGGTCCATGTATACTTCTTCTTGTAACTCACCATGTAGGAAAGCATTCTTCACATCCATCTGATGCAACTGTTATGATAGTAGACATTTTATCGACAAAGCTGAATATTTCCTCATAATCAATGCCATATGTTTGTGTACATCTTTTTGCTACCAACTGTGCTTTGTAACTGCTTATGCTACCATCAGCATTGTGCTTTACCTTGTAAACCCACTTGTAGCCTATGGGTTTTTTTCCTTGCGACAATGGAGCCGGCTTCCATGTATCGTTTCCATAAAGTGCAACCGTCTCCTCATCCATAGTTTTTTTCCAATCTGCATCTTCAAAACAAGAGGGTTTAGCATCTTGTATTACCTTTGCCATGTAGGCATAATGACGAGCCATGTAACTATTATATGTCAATCATTGCATTGAATTCCATATCCTTCTAAATCTTCTTGGTCCTGGGTCACTTCTCCTTGTATCATCTGCATGTGCCTTTCTTACTCCTGGAGGCTTCATAGAGGGCAATCCAAGTTCCTCATCAAGACTCTTTTCTGAATTGCTTGAATCTCCATCAATGTCTTCAAAACCTACAAATATTTTACTACCCACATAAAGCTTTCTTTTACTTTTCTTGGATGTATTTGATGAATTTGTTGAACTAAAATTTCCACACAATCTTCCACTCCATGGATTTGAGTTAGAACTATTGCTTGGTGATGCATCTGGTCCACTCAAAACTTGAGATTCAACACTTGATTTTTTAGCATTTTCTTTTTCATTTGAGTCAAGATTAATTCCTTCTTTGGCATCTGCATAGAAGCTTGACATTTCATAAGAAACCACATCTCTGCTTACCTTCACCTATCATGTGAGTGGGTTATAACATTTATATCCCTTTTGCTCAAGGGATTATCCAATGAAGATACATTTTTCTACTTTTGGATCAAGCTTCATCCTCAACTCATCTAGAACATGTACATATGCAATACAGCCAAAAACTTTCATATGTGATAAGTTTGGCTTTTTACCTGTGAACTTCTCTTTGGAAGTAACTTGATATACAACAATAGTTGGAGTTCTATTCATGATGTATATGACAGTTTCCATAGCTTCTACCCAAGAGCAATGAGGCATATTCTTCTCAGTCATCAAAGCTCTTGCTATTTCTGCAATATGTCTATTTTTGCATTCAGCAACATCATTTTGTTGTACTTGCATGAAAAATGACATCGAATTCCATGATTTTTAACAAAATTGCAGAACTCATTTGACATGTATTCACCTCCTCCATCAGAGCTTAATGTCAAAATATACTTTCTTGTCTGCTTTTCCACCATAGCCTTAAATTTTTGAAAGTGAGTGAACACCTCACTCTTCTTTTTCATGAAATATACCCATGCTTTCTGTGTATGGTCATCAATGAAAGTAACATAAAACCTGCAATTGCCCATAGATGCAGTCTTTGCAAGACCCCAAACATTCGTATGCATTATTTATAGCACATTCTCACTGACATGCTTGTCATGCAGAAATGATGCTCTTGACTATTTACCAAATTGACATGCTGCACATACCTTTTGCATTTCTATAACTTTGAAATTTGGTAGTCCATTCACAATCTCTTTTGACTACATCAATTTCAGCTTCAACAAGTTTGCATGTCCAATTCGTTTGTGCCAAATATCTATATCAACAATGACTCCTGCACCTTTTGCAAACATGGCTGCATTCATTTCAGGAATTTTCACATTTATGGTGAATATCCTACCCACTTTGTTTCCTTTGGCAATCAATCATTGTCACTTTGGCACAATGGCGAGTGCCAACATGAGGAGATCCACCTCATAAATGTCAATCCACAGAGACATGAAGACTAGTATGAAGATCCTGAGCAAGTGAAGGCACGTGCATGAGTGAGAAGCACACAAACATGCACATTGTAGCTCAGTGGTGAGTAGCACCTCCTTCGATGTCAATCCATGAAGACAAGAGGATGGTATGAAGACCTCGAGCAAGTGAAGTGCACAAGTGGTGATGGAGAAGCATACATACACACACAAACATGCACACAAGCAAGAACAAAGAGTGAGACAATGGAAGCTTTGATTAAGATCACAACACAATTACAAGAGCTCTTTTAGTTCACATTACAAATAGTTCTCCCCAAAATCGGCTCTCTAGCCCCTTTTATAGTTTTTGACTAGCTAGTGGCCTTGTCCAAACCTAGTGTCCAGCTTAATTAAAATTTAGCTTCCTAGACTATTTTGGAGGCTCAAACGAGCTCCAAAAATTACAAAAATTGGTACATAAATACTTCTAATACTCCTCAAGCTCAAGGACTCCTTGGCTTGGACAAAATGGAGTTAAATCTACCAAAAACAGTATTTACAAGGTTCATGTAGCGATGAAACTCACTGTTAAAAAGGAATTAAGTTAGAAAATTTGAATGGCCTACTTGTCGGATCTTCTTTAACTGCTTTACCTACTTGGCCCTTCTCTTTGCTCTGATTCCTTATGACGGCTCCCTTGTCTTGAAATGCCCTGTTTGCTGCCAACACTCCCCCCCTCTCTCACGTCTATCGTCTCTGATAGACCCTTGCTGAGCTGAACGTTTGACGTAATATTCGATGACATCTGAGGCCAAGTGATGCTCTTCCAACCTCAGTCTTGTAGCTAAATCTCTGAGTAAGGCATCCCAATTCACTGGTCCGGCTACCTCCGAATGTGGCATGCATAGCTTGTCTGAGTGTAGAGCCTGTTCCACAACAAATAAATGTAGCAGATGAGAAGGTCTGGGTATGAATATTTCTAAATGATACTCCCATAACCCTATGATAAACATTTCTTCAAAGGTTTGTTTGAAGCATGCTGGGAGATATTTGATACGAGCATGCCATGCATACATGATGTTGACGGATGGGGTGGTGCTCATATCATTGACTAGGTCGAGGTTGCCTTCATTGAAGCCTAGGACCGAGAGGTGAGGTTCTTTGACATTTCTGAAGGTCCGAAATGTGACAAGCATTAGTTCGAAGATTTTGAGGCACATCTGTGCCATGATGTCTGGTACATTCTTGAGCCTAATTACCCAATATTGAATTGTTGAAATCATATATGCTACCATTGGTGGGCCACGAGATAGTGCTAGATATACATAGTTCAACCATTTATCACATCCTTTGACGTTTTTCACTGTTTGAGTGAACTCAGGCCATGATCTTTGTCAAAACATAGGACAATAGCAGGGGTTATACTTAATGTACAAGGGCATGTTGTTCCATGTGCGCACCATTTCGGGATAGATTTCGAGTAATTGTATTCTCCATGTAGGTTGGAAGATTTTGCCTTGTGCGACGCTCTCAAGAAGGTCATCTGGGGCAAATTGTGTTGTGGAGGTTTGCTCTTTCATGGTGCGGTATTTGATCACATTATAATCTGCTAATAAGGCACAATATGGTACATACAAATCATCGGAAACACCAATCCATCAATGATGAGATAGGTTCTTGAAGTAGTCTGATTTGATGACCACTTCTTCCAGATGAGACATGGACTGTATCTGCACTGCTACTCTATCATCATGAGTTGGGCCTACCTTTTCCAACCTTTGCAGCCATTCTAGAGCTTCAATCTCAAATGTATCCATTCCTTCCTCTGTTTGCCCGCGCCTCCAGGTGTAGGCATAGGTTCATAAGGATCCTCAAATGTCTCTTCTACCTCAATTTGAACTAGTTCTTCAGGATCCGACTCCACCAGGGGAGAAGATTGATGTTCATATTGGAGAAGATTATTTTGTAACTCTATCAGTTGTGCTTTCAATTCTATTACCTCTTCAGACCTGTTGTTTGTAGGTGCTGCTTCTTTCGGTTGCTCTTGTTGAGTGTCCAATTGCTTCCGTAGGTCATCAAACTCTTTTTTTAAGGCATCATATGCCTCTAGGAGGTCGGCATGGGTGTCCAATATGATCTACATGTTGGTTGATGGGATGGCTTTGAAGTGCTCTAGGTCGATCTCTTTTGGTGATCCTTCCATCGCCGCTTCTAGGTTTTCTTCATTCTGTCTTTGTAGTCTTTTATTTTCTTCTAGTGTCGTTGACATGTGTTTCCTTAGCAATGCGAGGTTACAACGGACTTTGAAATTGTCTTCTTTTTGGATGCATATCATTTCTTTGAGGTGCTATTGTTCCTATGACTTTGGTTGGGAGGGATTGGCCACCAATTCCTCATATTGTCTCTACCAAAGTATCATAATCATGTTGTAGTTGCCACTTGTCTTTCTCCATGTGTGTGAGTTGTTCTTGTAGTGTCTCATGGACTCTGAACAGGTTCATATGCCGAGTATCTAAATGCTAGTAATTTTGTTGTAATTGAGACACACATTGATATAAAGTATTGAATACATTATTTACAGGGATGGATGCTGGGAAGGTTTGGAATGCAGGGGGTAGGGAAAAGGGAATGGGATGGTGGATGCTATGCTTGAGAATGATGAAGTGGGTGATAGGGGAATGGGATATTGGGGAATATGGGGGGAGGGAGAGGCGCAGAGGTGAATGATATGTCCATGTGGTCGTGCATGGATGCGGTCGTGGAAGTTACCATATACATGGGAATGGTAGGTGTGGTGATGGTACTGAAGGTGTACAATGGTATGTTTAGTTGTGCATGTGGGCCACCTAGAAATGTGACAGGAGGAATTGGATTTCCGGTAACCATGGTTAGAGTTATATCGTTCGTGGTGGCAGTTACAACAGTGGTGGTGTCAGATTGTGAGAGTTGTGACGGTTGACTTACATTGTGTGCTTCACTAAGGGAGGTGGGGACTGTGGCAGTGATAATGGTGGTATGAGGTGAGGGGGGTGGAGTTGGAGGGGAGGGTGGTAGGGGTGATGATGGGGGTGCACTTGATGCATGGGGTTCTTCAGTGTGATGACTGGAGTGTGCCATGCCGGTGGTTGTGGAGGTGGTGCCATGTGGTTCTAATACTATAATATGTATCTGCTTCCCTGATCTTGGAGGGCATCTCCCGTGCCTTCAATAAATCTCTAAGAGTGTGCGAGGGTAGTGTGCATAGTCTTTGGCACCCCAAATGCATCAGTGATCATGTCGAGGGAAGCTCTGAATTGATCATCTACACCTTCTTCTTCAAGTATTTGGTTCATTATGGCCCTCCCTACTGCCAAGGATAGACTATGTTGTTCCTGAACCCGGTTTATAGTATCATACAATCTTTTTAATTGCTTTATGTATGTCGGGGCTCCCGTGAGTTCCGTATAACGTGTTGCTCATATTCATGCTCCTCTTCGTCGGATGGTCCTTCCTACTCCTCATCTTGTTCCTCTTCTTCAGTCTCCTCGTCATCTTCCTCCACTTCGACTACTACTAGTTGAGTTTGGTCGGGCCGGTCCATGACTATCTTTTGTCCACTTAACTACTCTATTTCGATTTCCAAGTTAGTTGCATTGATTATCCTAGCTACTTCCTCATCAGTTAAATCCTCAAGCATGAAGCCATGAAGAAACTCTAAATCTGTGGGGATCGGTGGGAACATTAGATTTTGTTCTTTTGCACTATGCCTTGGTAATCTGATGGTGAATGGTTGTACTTGCCTTTGGTATGGTGGAGTCATGTCTAGTGTTAGTGTGGCACCCTAAGCCTGTGCACATGGCATCTAAAAAACTCCTCTCATTTTCTTTGATGGGGGCCCTACGACTGATACCCTTCGTTGAAATTCCTACCCCCTAGTCCAAAGGAGTGCCCTTTGAATTGGGACATCATATGCCAAGCATCGATATACAATTCTAGTAAGTGCACAGCATCCATAGAGCACTGACTTCTGTTTCTTGTACCAACATTGATGTGCAAGATGGATCTGGTCAATGATCCAATGTGGCATATTGATTGTCATATTCAGAGTGTCTGCCAAGTATAAATTAAACCAAATCTTCTTGGGTGGCATTGTAAATCTTTCTTGGGCAGGGAATGTGAAGTGCTGCATGCACATACGGAGGTTGATGGCAATAGTTGGGGTCATTGCCACCATGTCCTTTAGCTTAGTTAGGTTCCTGTTCTTCATGTTTTCTGGGATCACTATCTCCTTCTCTGTAGGGATGTACATACCTCTCATTTCTAGAGCTTCCCTTACCAAATTGTTGGTTAATTTAAAGCGTGTCAATTCATTTCCCCGTGTAAGAGAAGCTAGTACAAAGATGCTAGTCCTCTTCTTATCTTTGTTGGGAGTGAATGTGCTAATTAGGTATGAACGCCTCAGGACATTCGGCTTTGTTAACTGAGCATAGAAGTAGTCATCTAATCCGGCCTTCTTCCATATTGGTCACAATCCTTCACTATTCTAAAGCTTTTCAAACTCTTGTGTAAAGAAATGACATCGGCCCTATCGTCCGTTAAGTGTTGGAGATGGACGATTGCGGAAGCACGCGAACAACACAAGGAAGAAGAAGAAGCTTGGAGCACAAAATACACAATACTGAATGTATTACTAGAGAATGTACAAAGATAAGTAGCCCATTAGGGCAATAGGCGTATATACAAGCCGGGGGAAAAAAACCTCCTAAAGAGGGAAAAAAGTGCCCCGGCGGTCCTAGAGTGTTCACACACATCACTACCTAAATATATCAACAAATCCCCCCTAGGAGTGATGCGGTGAACAAGGAGCTCGCACTCATGTATAAGGAAGTGCCAAGCTATGTGGAAATCACTCCACAAAAGGAAGTAAGCCCAAAGCTTTGCGAAAAGCTTCAAACTTCTCCCTAGGCAGAGCCTTCGTGAAAAGGTCTGCAATGTTCTCCTGCGTGGGCACATATGCCAAGCTGATCTCCCCAGCAGAGAACCTCTCCCTGACATAGTGATAATGCACCTCAATGTGCTTAGTGCGAGCATGGAACACAGGGTTCCTCGCAACTGCCAATGCGCTCTGACTGTCAGTGAAGATGGTGGTGGCAGAAGACTGGCCAACACCCAAATCAGCCATAAGGCGTCTGAGCCACACACACTCAACAGTCGCTGTGAAAGCTTCCCTATACTCAGCCTCACAACTGGAAGTGGCCACAGTAGGCTGCTTCTTGCTCAACCAAGATATACATGAGCTACCAAGCATGAAGCAAAAACCACTGGTGGACACACGAGTGTCATAGCAACCAGCCCAATCTGAGTCAGAAAAAGCATGCAAATCTGGCGGTAGTGATCCCCCCTTGGGATAAAACAACCCAAGTAGCCGAGTACCACTCAAGTAGCGAAAGATGCGCTTAACTGCATTCCAATGCGTGAATCCTGGGCAATGCATAAACCTGCTCATCTGTGAGACAACAAACTGAATATCTGGCTGAGTAATGCATAAGTAAATGAAGCATCCAACAACCTGCTGATAGAGAACAACATCAAAAGCATCTCCAGCATCATGAAGACTCAATCGTAAACCTGTCTCCATAGGAGTGGCAACAGGCTTACAGTCTTCAAGGCCAAAACGTTGCAATAATGTGTCAATATATTTTGTTTGATACAAAGCCATTCCACCATCAACTTGCATAAACTGAATGCCCGAATAGTGATGCAAATGCCCCAAATCAGACATCTCAAATGAGGCATGCAAATCAGCCTTAAAATCAGCAATATGCTTCTCAATAGGACTAGTGAGCAGCATGTTGTCAACATAGACAACAATGATCAGAAGCACATCATTAGCATGCTTAACATGTAAGGTGCTTTCAGTTGAACTGTTCTCAAAACCATGTGCAATCAGATAGGCATGTATCTTCTCATACCAAGCACGTGGTGCTTGCTTTAAACCATATAACACCTTCTTTAACTTGCACACCTGGTTTTCATGCCCTTTCTGCACAAAGCCACAGGGCTGAAAAACATACACTTCTTCATGCAAGTCACCATCCTAAAATGCTGTTTTAATGTCCAACTAATGTACATTCCAACCATGATGGGCTGCAAGTGCACAAATGCTCTGAACAGTAGTCATACGGCATGTAGGTGCAAAGGTCTCAACAAAATCAATGCCTCTTTCCTGTGCATAACCCTTTGCAACAAGCCTAGCCTTATACCTGTCAACTGTACCATAAGGTTTACGCTTCAGCTTGTATACCCACTTAGTGCCAATTGCCTTCTTTCCAGGAGGCAAGTCACATAAAGACCATGTACCATTCTTCATTATAGCATCATATTCAGATTGCATAGCAGCCATCCAATTTTTTGAATTTTGTGCTTCATCAAAAGAAACAGGCTCATTCTCATCACAGAGACTAGACGCAACCATAGCATAGCAATCTGATGCAAAGGAGGCACTATGAGAGCCTGAACGAGTATGATATGACAAAGGTGCATCTAATTTGCTGTCACGCAAAGTCTGCACCAGCCATTTTGGCATAGTTTTTGCCTACTCAATATCAGCTCTCTCATCAACAAGTGCATCATGTAAATCTGCATCAGAAATGGAATGATCTGCATCATCATATGAAACCTGCAAAGGCTGAGAAGGTGCCTCATTAGGACTAGCACTAGACTGTCTACCTGTAAAAAGAGGCATCAAAGTATCATACATGTCTTTGGAGCTAAGAGATGTCTCCTTAGTACATGAAAGCAATGGCTGAAGAGCATCTTCCACAAAGACAACATCACGGCTAACCAAAATGCGTTTAGTTTGTGGATGATACAGATGACAGCCTTTACTTTCAGAACTGTACCCAACAAAAATACATTTTACTTCCTTATCATCCAATTTTCTGCGATGATGTTCAGGCAGTAATGCATATGCCAAACAACCAAAAACACGCAGATGAGCAACAGATGGCTTGCACTCATGCCAAGCCTCATATGGAGTGATAGACTGCAACGCTTTAGTGGGACACCTCTTCAGTACATATGTTGCACACATGACAACCTCAAGCCAGAAACTATGTGGTAAAGCCTGACTTTTGACCATGCACCTCGCCATCTCCATGAGTGGCCTGTTCTTTCGTTCAGCAACTCCATTTTGGTTAGGTGTATACGGCACTGTACATTGGTGTTTTATCCCATGTTCAGCCAAAAATGCATTAAAATCTGAACACTTCGGACTTTGCTTTGAGTGGATATACCCAGGCATGCCTAGAAAAATCATCAATGAAAGTCACGAAGTAAAGGTAATTTCCAAAAGAGGGTGTCTGCATAGGACCACAGACATCACTATGTACAAGCTACAATTTCTGCGTAGCCCAAACTGAACCATCTTTTGGAAAGGAAGAACGCTGCATTTTACCCAAAATACAGCCTTCACAAACATGTTTTCCAGGTGCCTCAAGTTTGGGCAAAGAGGACACCATTTCAGATTTCTGCAGGCGTAGCAAACTAGCAAAATTCAAATGACCAAAGCATGCACGCCAAAGCTTTGCATTTGACATAGCCTGAGAATCATGAATTGCACATGCCGAATCATTCACAGATCTTTCATAGTCTATGAGCTTATACAGCCCACGACATAAAATGCAAGAAGCAATAATCACATCACCATTTGAGAGATCATGGAATGTACACCTGTCATCAACGAATTTCACAACCAAGCCAATCTTGGTTAATGCAGAAACTGATAACAGATTCTTTTTTATCCCTGGCACAAATAAAGCATCTGACAAAGTGAAAGAACTACCATCAGCAGTAGTCAGAATGATCTTACCAACTCCCATAACAGGATAAGAGGAGTTATTGGCGCATGTGACAGTATTCCTTGTAGGGGCAGGCTCGAGTGAAGAGAAGAAACTGTGCTGCGAGGTAATATGTTTGGTCGCCCCACTGTCAAAGTACCAAACATTTGAGTCTACTGCAGACATGCACTGATCATGAGAAGATGGGTCAAAAGTGCATACAGTAGTAAACGCCCATTCTTCTTCCTGCACAAGATTTGCAGACTCTGTTTTTGGTGTAGAGGCCTCTGCAACAACCATTCCAGCCTCTTTCTTCTTTGCCTCTTTAGCAGCCAGTTTTGGACAGTTCTTTATGATATGATCATTTCCTTTACAGTACTTGCAAAACAATTTCTGCTTTTCTGATTTCTTCTCATCTTTATCTTGGTTCTTCGATTGTGCAGCATTTGCAGATTTCTGCTTACTAGTAGAAGAGCTCCATTTTCCTTTGCCCTTCTGACTAGCCAGGAAAGCTTGATCTGCAACACGCATAATGGACCTGTTCTGCCTGGACTGATCTTCCTACAACAGAACAGAGACTAATTCCTCAAATGACAAGGCATTCGGATTGCCTTTCATCATCAACCGAAGAGTAGAGGCAAAACTCTGATATGAATCAGGAAGACCATTCAGAACAGTCTGCACAAGTGAGCTATCTGGTATAACCTCATCAACAAAAATCAATTGTTCCTTCAGGTCTTTGATCTTTGTGAGAAAACTGTCCATAGAATCACCTTCATTCATGTACTCACTCTCTAACTGTTTTCGGAGGTTAGCAACACGAGCCTCATTCCTAGCCTGATATAAAGTGGTAAGTGTATCCCAAGCATCCTTTGTTGTTCTGCAAGAGCGAATGTGAGGAATAATGACATGTTTGATAAACAAAGCTATCAATGCATGTGCCTGGGCATCTCTGCCATCCCAGCGAATCTGCTCTGCAGTAGGTGCAACAGAAACAGCAGCACGAACATGAATCTGCAGAATATCATCTTCGACATCATCTTCATCAACTCCAGCACCTGTATTTGCAGTACCTGTCGTTACAGGTGTAACAGGATGTCTTTCAACACCCTGCAAAATGTTCCACAATCCTTTTGCATCCAGTACATGTCGCATCATATAAGCCCATAATGGGTAGTTGGTACCATCCAACTCATCCTCAACAGCCAACATACGGAATACATCACTGCTTTCAGCCATGGCCGGTGACTAAAATACCTTGATGCAGTAATTGACTATATCTCAAAAAGTTGAATGGAACTGCCCAGACGAGTTCTGCTACACCTGTAGCAGACTTCGAGATGTTTAAACTGGCGAACAAAAACTGGTATATACCTTTGGCACAAAAGGACGAAATAGCCTGCACAAGCGCTGCAATAGTGCGTTCGGAGGCCGAAACGAGCGATTCTGAGACTGCAAACGGAGGAGTGTCGACGGCGCGCTAGATGAAGTGACGACCTACTCTGATACCAATTGTTGGAGATGGACGACTGCGGAAGCACGTGAACAGCACAAGGAAGAAGAAGAAGCTTGGAGCACAAAACACACAATATTGAATGTATTACTAGAGAATGTACAAAGATAAGTAGCCCATTAGGGCAATAGGCGTATATACAAGCCGGGGGAAAAAAACCTCCTAAAGAGGGAAAAAGGTGCCCGAGTGGTCCTAGAGTGTTCACACACATCACTACCTAAATATATCAACATTAAGCTCTATCTCAACCTCCCATAGATAGGTGCCATCCCCAAGGGGTCCTGCTACTTCACTAAACCAATGGGAGTTCTTGCTAACTAGCGATGTATGCCCTTGTGGAGGATTTTGAATTGGTATGACATGTACTGCTCTTAATGCCTGTGACCGTTCCTTCAACTCCTCCTGAATAGGATACTTTCAATGTCCATTATTTGAGGGCTAGTGCCTGCTTGGGAGCTCGTTCCTACAACCTCTGCCATGTTGAGGGAATCGGTCACCGATTCTGTGAGAATATATAAATGAATGTTAACATTGCAATGGACATAGTGACCCTGTGTACCCGTTACAACATCAACCTGATGAATGGTGTTGTGGTTAACGGGTTAGTTAGTGCGCGTGTGATCCTGACTGTGAAGTGTGGTTAGTGGATGACGGGTTCCTAGGTGCTACTTGAAGTGGTGTAATGGAGTATGGATACGATTAGTATGTGGGGTGGGTTTATACAGTGGGGTCAAGGGGTTTATTACAAGACTTGAGTTGCTAAACATAATGTGTGGCTTTACATTTTGATTTCTTAGGGACTTTAGAAGGCTCTACAAGAGTGTCTACTTGGAAATGAAGCTTTTTAGGGACCCATTTACAAGCGATCTTTTTCATGCACGTGGATGGATATGTGACTATGTGTGCCGAATAGTGATGGATATCGGCTCTTTGAGTGTGTGAATAATGATTCACAGTGCGTGGTTTTTGTATGGTTGTTTGAGCCCACAAACAAGCCTTAGGCACCCAAATTTGTCTTGATTGTGGGTCAGCCTTCATTGACCTCTTGGGTACCCAAATAGACTTTACATTTGTAGATGAATCTTTGAGAGACTTGTTATTAGTGTCCTGTCATCGATCACTAGTATGATGTTTAGCCAGTCACTCTAGTTTATCAACAACAAGATGCTTGCCTTTTCGTACCTATATTTGCTTTGATGGATGAGACACCTTACTTTGTATTCTCCTTTGGCTGTGAGGATAGGCCGCCTACTTCCTCTATGTTCGGTACTCCTTAAGTTGCCATGTCTCTATCACTTTTGAAAAAGAAGGGAGTTCCATCGTATCCTTGGCTCTTTTGTTGAGACTATCATCCCTCTGCATCACATAGTTGTGGACAAGAATAGCATCGTCATCTTCATGTGTACTCCTGGAAGGACCAAGAATTGGTGCCTTTCCTAATTCCTTGAGTGCTTCCTTTCCTAATTCAATTGTAATGCGTTTTGGATTTACCCAGACCTGAAGAAGTCCACTTCTTAGGTTCAAGTTGACTGCATGATCGTAGATCCAGTCTTGACCCAAGACAAGAGACTCAGTGAGGTCCTCGTCTTGACACACGAGAACCTTAACTATCATGAGGGCATCTTGAATGTAGAGGGGAAGTTCCACCTCACCCATGCAAGGGGTTTCCACACCTCCCAATCCTATGAGGTATGCTTCTATAGGATTGACACTTAATTTCAACTCTTGATAGTAAGAAAGTCTAATAGCACTAGTGGTTGCACCTGAGTCAATCAAGGCCCATATAGTCCTTGCACTATTTCCTTGCCCTATCTCTAAGGTCATGAAAGGACATCGGTCAATTATTCTATGGGAACTTACACCTGAGACTTCACACATAGCCATGTGGTACCCAAGAGCTGCATAAGCATCTGTCCTAGGCTGATCTCTACCCTGTCTTCTCAATTTCATTCTTTGGATAGATTCCAAAGCTTCTGTCTGTGCTTCTTCTTGGATTCGTTTTTCTTCTTTGCATTTTTTGGCAGTATTAAGTGGATTAAGCATTTCCTCCGTGAGAGGTTCTTGATATAATTTGACTCGGCATCCACTAATATAACTTGGCAGGATATCACCTTCTAAGGTGGCTAATTGGACTGCCCCACTTGTCGATATTCTATTAATAATCATGGGTCCATAGCCATGCTTCTCTAGCTTTCTTGCATGTTGTTTTAGGGTATACACCAAAACTAAGTCTTCGGCCTTCAAGCCTTTGTCCTTCACATGGGCATCAAAGTATGCCTTTTGTCTTTTCTTAGTTGCATAAATCCCTGCGGCAGCTCTCTGTCACATTTCACCTAGCCGTTCAAGATCAAAGATCCTTGAAGAGAGTTCACGCCCTGTCCATTCATGCTCCTGTGCTACTTTCAGTGTAGGTATCAAGAAATCCAATGGTAGCACTGCATTTTGGCCAAATACCATTTGAAAGGGTGTGGCTTGGAGTACCATTTTATAGGAAACTCTATATACCCAAACACTATGGTGTAGCTGTTTGTCCCAATCATAGAATTTATTATTTACTAATTTGGTCAGCACATTGCATAGAACCTTATTGGTGCTTTCGGCTTGCCCATTAGCTTGTGGATGTTAGGGGCAGACTTCTTGTGTATCACCAAGAACGCTTGGAGAAGATTTTCAATGACCTCATTCATGAAGTGAGTGCCTCTATTACTTACTAGCTCTATTGGTAGCCCATATCTAGTGAACACATTCTTAAATAAAAACTTAGTTGTTGTTTGAGCATCGTTCTTCATTGTGGCTTTCACTTCTACCCACTTGGTTAGATAGTCTATGGCCAGAATGTTGTATTCAGCATGTGACCTCTTAGCTGAGGGGTTAATGGGACCTACAAAGTCTATTCCCCACTTAGAGAATGCACGTCCACCCATCATAGGCTTCAATGCCATCTCATCTAGACGTATGGGATATTGAGTTCACTGACAAACGACACACCGCTTCACATAGGTATGTGCATCCATGTGAAGGGTTGACCACCACAAGCCTGCAAATAGGATTGCCTTAATCACACCATCTAGTCCAAAGTGCCCTCCTGCTACACCTTGGTGAGTAGTTTTCAAGATCTTTAGATATTCACTCTCATGGACACAAAGTCTCAAGTATCCTTCTTTTCCATGCTTGTATAGATTATCACCAATGAGTGCGTAATCTAGGGCTTCTTGTTCTAAACTTCTTTGCCTAGCCAGGGTCATATCTTGAGGGAATGTTTTCTTCCTCATGAAGGCTACCAACGGTTCACTCCAATCTGGTATTAGGGACACTTGGTATAGTGTAACGTGCTCCATAGGTGGTCTAATATGATAGACAGGGCATTCCTTACACAACTTATGGACATCTTCTTTCATAGTCGGCCAGTGCACTCCGAGTCTCCTTAGTGCCTGTAAAGTTCTTTGCCTTAAGTAGTGTTGCTCTAATGCACCCACATGTGCTAGTTGCAACCATTTCACGTACTCCTCCTCTTCCACACAACAAGTTAATATCCCTTGATCTATGTGCTTATACATAGTTCCTACCATGATATGGTACTTTTGGGCTTTTACTACCGCCCTATCTTGAGTGTTCATTACTAAATGTTTAGGCCCATATGTCAATACTGGCACTAATGTCTTGGCGGACTGTGGTACAACTTCCAAATTAAACAAGTAAACATTAGGGAGATCATCTGATACTCCTTATGGGGCCTCTCCTGATGTGAGTCTCGAGAGATGATCTTCTCTCAAGTGGGTCTTGCCTTTCCTCATGACTATCTCAAAGTCATATTCCATTAGTAAGAGGAACCATCTTACTAATCTACTTGTATTGCATGGCTTGTTTACCATGTATAGTAGAGCTTGATGATTAATAGAAAAATTTAAACTTATTTGCAAGCTAGTAGTGTCTAAAATTTTTAACCGCATATAACATGCCTAATCCTTCTCGTTCGGTGGTGGTATAGTTTCGTTCAGCTACATTCAACTGTCTACTAGCATAGGCAATTGGAAGATCCATATTACCTTTGCCTGTAGGCTGTGCAAGTACACACCTAATAGCATAATTGGATGCATCCATATGAACATGAAAGGGTTTGTTCCAATCAGGGGTAGTCAAGATTGGTGCAGAACACAATCTTCTCTTGAGCTCGTTAAAGGAGTTCTCACATTCTTTCGTCCACTCAAAGTTAGTCAAAAGGGAGTACAGAGGCTTTGCAATGATCACATATTGTTGATATATTTAGGTAGTGATGTGTGTGAACACTCTAGGGCCGTTGGGGGCACTTTTTTCCCTCTTTAGGAGGTTTTTTCCCCCGGCTTGTATATATGCCTATTGTCCTAATGGGCTACTTATCGTTGTACATTCTCTAGTAATACATTCAATCTTGTGTGTTGTGCTCCAAGCTTCTTCTTCTTCCTTGTGCTGTTCACGTGCTTCTATAGATGTCTAACTCCAACAATTGGTATCAGAGCAGGTCGTCGCTTCATCTAGGGTGCCGTCGACACTCCTCCGGTTGCAGTTTCAGAATCGCATGAATTTTGGTGAGCATACTCAAGGTGTTTTCCAGATCAAAACGGCTTCGCTCTATGGTGCCAAAATCACGATCTGAGCTTGTTTCAGCCTCCGAACGCACTATCACAATGCTTGTGCAAGCTATTTTATCTTTTTGTGCCAAAGGTATATACCAATTTTTGTTCGCCAGTTTAAGTGTCTCAAAGTCTGCTACAGGTCTAGCATAACTCGTCTGGGCAGTTCCATTCAACTTTTTGAGATACAATCGATTTTCTGCATCAAGGTATTTTAGTCAGCGACCATGGCTAAAAGCAGTGATGTATTCCGTATGTTGGCTATTGAGGATAAGTTGGATGGTACCAACTACCCATTATGGGCTTATATGATGCGACATGTATTGGTTGCAAAAGGACTGTGGAACATTGTGTAGGCGGTTGAAAGACGTCTTGTTACACCTACGACTACAGATATTGCAAATATAGGTGCTCAAGCTGATGGAGATGGTGTCAAAGATGATATTCTGCAGATTCCTGTTCGTGCTGTTGTTTCTGTTGCACCTACTGCAGAGCAAATTCATTGGGATGGCAGAGATGCTCAAGCACATGCATTGATAGCTTTGTCTGTCAAACGTGCTATTATTCCTCACATTCGCTCTTGCAGAATAGTAAAGGATGCTTGGGATACACTTACCACTTTGTACTAGGCTAGGAATGAGGCTCCTATTGCTTACCTTTGAAAATAGTTGGAGAGTGAGCACATGAATGAAGGTGATTCTATGGACAATTTTCTCACAAAGATCAAAGACCTAAAGGAACAATTGATTTCTGTTGATGAGGTTATACCAGATAGCTCACTTGTGCAGACTGTTCTAAATGGTCTTCCTGATTCATATCAGAGTTTTGCCTCTACTCTTCAGTTGATGATGAAAGACAATCCAAATGCCTTGTCATTTGAGGAGTTAGTCTCTGTTCTGTTGCAGGAAGATCAATCCAGGTAGAATAGGTCCATTATGCATGTTGCAGATCAAGCTTTCCTGGCTAGTCAGAAGGGCAAAGGAAAATGGAGCTCTTCTACTAGTAAGCAGAAATATGCAAATGCTCCACATTCGAAGAACCAGGATAAAGATGAGAAGAAATCAGAAAAGCAGAAATTGTTTTGCAAGTACTGTAAAGGAAATGATCATATCATAAAGAACTGTCCAAAACTCGCTGCAAAAGAGGCAAAGAAAAAGGAGGCTGGAATGGTTGTTACAGAAGCCTCTATACCAAAAGCAAAGTCTGCTAATCTTGTGCAGGAAGAAGAATGGGCGTTTACTACTGTTTGTAGTTTTGACCCATCTTCTCATGAGCAATGCATGTGTGCAGTGGACTCAAATGTTTGGTACTTTGACAGTGGCGCGACCAAACATATTACCTCGCAGCGCAGTTTCTTCTCTTCACTCGAGCCTACACAATTTCTTATCCTGTTATGGGAGTTGGTACAATCATTCTGACTACTGCTGATGGTAGTTCTTTCACCTTGTCAGATGCTTTATTTGTGATAGGGATCAAGAAGAATCTGTTATCAGTTTCTGCATTAGCCAAGATTGGCTTGGTTGTGAAATTTATTGATGACAGATGTACAGTTCATGATCTGTCAAATGGCGATGTTATTATTGCTTCTGGCATTTTATGTCATGGGCTGTATAAGCTCACAGACTATGAAAGATCTGTGAATGATTCGGCATGTGCAGTTCATGATTCTTAGGCTATGTCAGATGCAAAGCTTTGGCATGCACGCTTTGGTCATCTGAATTTTGCTAGTTTGCTACGTGCAAAAATCTGATATGGTGTCTTCTTGGCCGAAGCTTGAGGCACCTGGAAAACATGTATGTGAAAACTATATTTTGGAAAAAATGCAGCGTTCCTCCTTTCCAAAAGATGGTTCACTTCAGGCTACGCAGAAATTGTAGCTTGTACATAGTGATGTCTGTGGTCCTATGCATACACCTTCTTTTGGCCAACTATCTTTACTTCATGACTTTCATTGATGATTTTTCTAGGCATGCATGGGTATATCCATTGAAGGCAAATTCCGAAGTGTTTTTGTGCTTCAAACAATTTTTGGTTTTGGTTGAAAATCTGTCAGCATGTAAAATGGGCACCCTTCGTTCTGATCGAGGGGGGGAATATATGTCTTCTGAATTTAATGCATTTCTGGCTGAACGTGGGATAAAACACCAATGTACAGTGTCATATACACCTCAACAAAATGGAGTTGCTGAATGGAAGAATAGGTCACTCATGGAGATGGCGAGGTGTATGGTCAAGAGTCAGGCTTTACCACATAGTTTCTGGCTTGAGGCTGTCATGTATGCAGCATATGTACTTAATAGGTGTCCCACTAAAGCACTACAGTCTATCACTCCATATGAGGCTTGGCATGATCGCAAGCCATTTGTTGCTCATCTGTGGGTTCTTGGTTGTTTGGCATATGCACTAGTGCCTGAATAACATCGTAGAAAATTGGATGACAAGGCAATAAAATGTATTTTTGTTGGGTACAGTTCTGAAAGTAAAGGCTATTGTCTGTATCATCCACAAAATTAATGCATTCTGGTTAGCCGTGATGTTTTTGTGGAAGATGCTATTCAGCCATTGCTTTCATGTACTAAGGAGACATCTTTTAGCTCCAAAGACATGTATGATACTTTGATGCCTCTTTTTACAGGTGGACAGTCTACTACTGGTCCTAATGAGGCAATGTCTCAGCCTTTGCAGGTTTCATGTGATGATGCAGATCATGCTATTTCTGATGCAGATTTACATGATGCACTTGTTGATGAGAGAGCTGATATTGAGAAGGCAAAAACTATGCCAAAATGGCTGGTGCAAACTTTGCGTGACAGCAAATTAGATACCCCTTTGTCATATCGTACTCGTTCAGGCTCTCATAGTGTGTCCTTTGCATCAGATTGCTATGTTATGGCTGCGTCTAGTCTCTGTGATGAGAATGAGCTTGTTTATTTTGATGAAGCACAAAATTCAGAAAATTGGATGGCTGCTATGCAATCTGAATATGACTCTATAATGAAGAATGGTACTTGGTCTTTATGTGACTTGCCTCCTGGCAAGAAAGCCATTGGTACTAAGTGGGTATACAAGCTGAAGCATAAACCTGATGGTACAGTTGACAGGTATAAGGATAGGCTTGTTGCAAAGGGTTATGCATAGGAAAGAGGCATTGATTTTGATGAGACCTTTGCACCCACATGTCGTATGACTACTATTCGGAGCATCTATGCACTTGCAGCCCATCATGGTTGGAATGTACATCAGTTGGACATTAAAACTGCATTTCTGAATGGTGACTTGCATGAAGAAGTGTATGTTTTTCAGCCTCGTGGCTTTGTGTTTAGTCTCTTTGACATAAGTCCCTAAAATCTTGTGACTTAGGTACACATGTTTTTGGCACCGTTGCAGTGGAAACACTGAACCAAGTTGCCTTCGTGATGGTTATAGCTCTGGAGTGAAAGAATCGTACTTGTAGAAGTGAATTCGTTTAGTGGCAAGTAGTCACACTTTTGCAGTTGTTACTTCACATCCCAGAGGTGTGTGTAATGAGTTTTTAGATTTAGGGTTAGGAGTGAAGGAGAGAAGAAGGAGTTAGGGTTAGGTCTAGGAGAGAAATGGAGTAGGAGTGAGTTAAAATCATCAAGAAAATTAAAAAAAAACATTGATAAGTTAGTGTAGAATAGGTTTTAGTCTTCAAAAACTATAAAAACAAAAAAAAAAGGTTCATTTGACACTTGCTCAGAAAGTGGTATCGCCTGTAGACAACGACCGGTATCGCCCAAGCAATATCGCACAATACAAGCCCTCAAAGCTACCTAGTGAGCTCAAGTCTTAAGCAAGAAATCCCCAAGGTAAGCTACATTAAGATTTTAACATCAAAAGCACTGTAAAAATGCAATTACACATGATTAAAGACATATTCGGTATCGTGGGGTGGAACAGAGAGTATTGAGAGGTTCTTTTGAGTGAGACAGAGGGTCTAGAGTGAAGAGGAGTGAGAAAGAAACTCGGAGGTGATTTTTTGTTTTGTGTTTGAAGGGATTTTGACTGGAGTATCGCGATCGGTTGAGTTTTGGTATCGCAATACCAAAATTCCCTAGTATCATGATACTCGCCGAAGTATCATATCTTTGTATACCACTTGAGGTATCGTGATACCACTTTTGGTATTGTATCGTCAATTTGGTATTGCGATCACGATTCACCAATGGTATTGTATCGCAGTCCACTTGGTATCGTATCGTCCTAGTCACGGTATTGTATCGTCGATCGAGCGGTATCATATCGCACATGACATTGGTATTGTATCGTATACCTTCTATCGTATCGTTGAACCTTCTGGTATCATATCGTGATGAATTTTAGTATCGTATCATTTAGAATTCCAATATCGTATTGCGACTTTGCACCAATATCGTATCGCGAGTATTCCTGGTATCGTATCGTGTACCCAATATTGTATCGTTGAATCTTTTAGTATCGTACCGTGATGAATCTTAGTATCGTATCTTGCGGGTTTGTGGTATCGTATCACGACGTGCACAAGTATCGTATCGTGAGGAGTTGAAAGTATCGTATCGTGGCAAAAGTGGTATTGTAACGCTCAGTTCTCTGGTATTGTATCGTTGACTGCCCGAGTATCGTATCGTCATCTGTAGAAGTATCGTATTGTGGTGAATTGTGGTATCGTATCCTGGCAAAAGTGGTATCGCCTAGTGCAATATTGCAAGAGTGATATCGTCCAAAACATTTTGAGCATTTTTAATGGCAACATTGAGGCAGTTGAGGAGACAATTTGGGGATAGAGAGTAACCAAGATAGCCATAGGGAGGTGGATGAACTTACGATCAGGACGGGTGCTAAGTAGCCAAAGAAGCATTATTTCATTGGTAGGAAGTGCAACTCAAGACAGACACCGTTCTATCTATTCCGACACCTCGAGTGATTCGGAGGAGGAGACACCTGTGGCTTCAGAAGACATGCAAGGTCCTGTTCCCAGGAGAAACTTCATGTCCACGGTGGAGGGGGAATACCGTACCTCTCTGCAATATGTGTCTACTAATGCACAGGGGATTCCCATCTACCTGGATGGTTTAAATAGATCAGTTGCCAGGATGGTAACCTCCATTGTGTCCACAATTGTGCCTAGACCAACCGTCAAGTATGAAGGAGGGGCATACATGGATAAGTTGGGTCACATCTACGTAGTGACAGAACACCCAGATCTGATCAATGAGAGAGGAGGATTAGAAGGGCAAGAAAATTCAAGAAGATCGGAACCTAAAGAGTTGGTAACCACTCCGAGAGGTAAATCAGTAGTGACTTGAGTCTTGAGAGGGGATTTGATACCTCAAGATGATAACTTACTGGAGGTCTACTTGATCCATGGATCAGACTTACTGTTACAAACTAACTTACCTATAAGTGGACAAGAGGAAAGTCGCATTACCTTTTACGAGTTAAAAGATCCCGAAGATGATTCTAGGATCACATACCTAGACAAGAACCAAAGAAGATACTGGCTTGTTGATGCCATTGATAGAGCTAGATTGAAGTATATGGGGTTGCCCATATTCCCTCAGTGAGAGCAGGCAACCACCTCTCAGAACCCCTTCGGGACACAACAAAGAGTCAGAACATTTAATGTCGGGACAAACAAGCCATCGGAGTGTTCCAAACCAAACCCATGTACAATTTACAATGCCCAGAATGCAAGCACACAATCAAACACACCGTGGAATAGGTAACCAATACCGGCCACCAGTGAGACCAAGGCCACCACTAGGAGCGCATCCCGGAATGCATCCAATCAGACCAGCAATTCCTGTAATGCCTAGACAACCAGATCCCATAAGGAGATTGAGATTGATTCAAGTGGCTAAGTGTATGAGAAATCATTATGATGAGATGGGAGAACCTTACGACCACATAGATGAATTTAAACAAGTTCTAAGAGCTAAACAAGTGGATGATTTCTTTGTGCAGTATGAGTCCTTTGGACTCACTCTCACAGGAATGGCTTTGAATTGGTTCCAACCATTAGATCCCAATCAATTTGGAGACATTGAGCAATTCTTTCAAGAATTCATAGAAGAATTCATTAAGAGAGGGATTAGACACAACTCTTCATCTTTAATCCATAGTTTTAAACAAAACCCAAATGAAACTTTGAAAACAACTGCTCGAAGATTCAATCAATATGTGGATAGATGTCCAATAGCAGAAAGACCCACGTAGCAAAAAATGATATCATTATTCTTGGAAGGACTAACGAACGAAACCCTTAGGACTTTAGTCTATGTGAAGAGACTACAGACATTGAATGAATGTCTTCAAGAGTGTATTGATCTAGAGGACAACCTAGCAGATGATCTCAAGAGTACACCCAGTCCTACGAAATCAAAAGACGCTAGAAGCACAGTAACATCCAGCTCTAGCAACATATAAGAATTAGTAGAGCTGGTGGTGAAAAATTTAAGAGTTCACGGACAGAGTAACTTACAACATCCATCTCTAAGAATACCCATGTTACGAAGATGTAGCCTATGTGGAGGAGATCACCCTACTCACATGTGTGTGAGAGGAGGAATGGGTGTGCCTCAGGCTTACCCTTACAATAGGCAGCCACATCAAGGAACAACTTTGTATTGTCACATAGAACAAAAATACACCAATCACACCACTGAAAATTGCCCATTCAACAGGTAGACACGACCTGCACAACAACCTAAGTATAGGCCATATGGATACCCACCTAGAGAGCCAGACAAAGAGATTCCCACGTATAATCCCTACCCAGGACCACTAGGAGCACCTAGACCATATGAGCAAGTACAATTTGGAAACCCTCAACCAGTGTTAGGACCACAACCGCCACTTCCTCAACATGTGGTACCTATCAAATATGCTCAACTAGAGGAAAACTCAGAAAGAGCCATAGTGCTAGCATCACCAATAGCCAATGCAAAATCAACGACCTAGGATATGAGCAAACCCAAGGAGATTACTATTCCTATGATGCGAGTATAATGGAGTATGAGCAAGCTTATGACCGACAATACTATGGATACAAAGGATATGACAATGCCTATGGACCAGAGGTGGCAACACTAATGTACACAACACCCAAAGCACCGGTACCAGTAAGACCACCCATCAGACCACCTATGTCAAAAGGACCGTGTTATAGATGCGGAGAATACCACTTTATCAGAGAATGTACTCGGCCTTACAACCCACCAACCCCTAGGACATGGGAAGGATATTGCAGTGATTGTGGAAAGGAACATCTCTTTAGAGATTGCCCAAAAAATCCCAATAAGGCTCAGGACTTTGCACCTATTAATGTGATCAAAGTAATAGAAGCATCGGGAAGTGACAAAGAGTACACCATACCATTAAAGGCCATTACAAGAGCACAAATGAAAGGACAAGAAAAAAAGCGAGTAGACTCAAAGCAAGAACAGAGCAAAACCATAGAACCCAGAATACAAATCGTGGAAGATTCAGAGGACCCACGCGAGAGTATCCAAACAACAAAAAACCAAAAGTGGAAGGATAGGAGAGAAAAACTCAAGGAAAAATGGATGAAAAGTAAAAACAAGAAAGACAAGAAGCATACACACAACGGCAATAAGGAATCTAAAGAACCTGAAGTTCAGGAAGAAATTTTCATTACACCGCAGACACGAGAGCCAGAAAAGCTAGGATCAATTCTAGCCGACCCAAAACTAGACGATTTGGACATGTGGTTGAAAAATTACCAAGCTAGAATAAAGAATGCACTGAATGTAGAGCAACATGAAAGGCTTTACCAACAAGGGGAGCTAGAAAAGAAGAGTCTAATGATTTGTAGAAAACTCATAGAGGTAGCCTAGGCCACCCGAGAGAAGACTATCCCAACTCTCCCTGAGACAAAAATATCTGAGGAACAATACAATGATTGTGTTAAAGCCAAGGACAAGAAACCAAAAGAGAAGGATGATAAGCCAGAACTATTGAAAACCCAAGATGAAACTATGTCCACAGCCCCAGAGTTAGATGTTGGTTGGCCAAAGAGTTGTGGACTAGAATTCGAGAAGATCAATGGCAAATGAATGGAGTTGCAAAACCTCCTTTTCAGGAATTAGATGTGGAAGATTTTCAGCCAATGCCAAACATGGAAGAAATATATGAGGAAGTTTCTAGACTAGACCGAAATAGGGAAGAAGCTCAGTGTATTTCTACCCTACCAAATTACATGGGGGAATATGAGAATATGAGAAGGTGTCCATAATCTTTTGTGCTCCCACTGTAAGAGGAAAGGAAACGGGAAACTCCGATAAGAACTCACACAATCTAATAGAACTTAAAAAGACCAAAGTACAATGCCAATTGACTGTGGAAGAATTACTTCGTGTAAAACCATAATTATGGAAACAATTAGCAGGACAACTAGAGTTAGAGCAGGAGAAAAATAATTAGCAGGACAACTAGAGTTAGAGCAGGAGAAAAATAAAAAGGAAAGCAAGGGAAATGAAAACCCATCTAATGTACACATCCCAGTGGATAAGGTTGGAGAATTTAGCGAAGGAGATGAGGGTAACACATGTCTACCTATCACGTACAATGGATACATGACCAAGGCCATACATAGGAGCATGAGTAGGTATCGCTACCAAAGAGATTTGGGAGAAATGGGGAAAGCCTGCCCTATGAACAACTCATATGAAGCTTCAATTAGCAGATGACTATGTTGAGAAACCATTGAGAATATTAGAAAAGATCAAATTAACTACCTGTGGAGTTGGATTTGAGCATACATTAGCTATCTGTCAATTTGGAAAGGCAAGTAATTATGAGATGATATTAGGACGAACTTTCATGAGACAACTACGAGTAGTGCAAGATTGGGGACAAGACTCATTATATCTCCAACATCAAGGAAACACTACCAAGATAAACTTGCATACCTTTGCATATCGAGATGTGCCTCCACTACAATGGAACCCCATACATAAGGAAGAAGATGATTTGTCTATCCACAGTGCTGCATCAAGTGATCAATCATGGATGCATGAGGATGCCCACTTATGTATATGTAAGCAAGCAAAGAAAGAGGATAACAAGATACAATTATGGCCCATAGGACATCCAAATTACCGACCCATAGAGGACCCGATATACATGCCTTAACTTTTCTCAGATGAAACATTCGAACCACACGATTGGATGGAGATCCTAGCAACCTTGGATGTATGTGTGAATGAAGAAGTCTTGACCATGAATGAATGTGTGAACGAAGAAGGTTACAATGTAAACTTGTACATGATAGTCCTACAGGAGGTAGAAGCTGAGGAGAAATAGTAGAAAAGGAATGGAAAGAAGAATACAAGAGAATAGAAATGGAACCAGAATTTGATTCAGAGGATCATTATCTAGAAGTCATTCAAGCTAAAGAGAAGTATGGAATGACAAAAGTGCTACCAATAGAAGCAGCCCCTATAGTGCCAAATCAAGAGGAAAGCATGAGAAAGACAAAACCAAACCCTGTTCTTTTTGAAGTACCGAAACACTTCAAAAGATACGAAGTAGAGGAAAGGAAAATAGCTATACAGATACCTAAAAGAGAGGAAAGAGAACGAGAAGCGTATGACAACAAGGAACAAACAAAAAAAATCATAGTAACTGTAGAAGATGGAGAAGAAAGATGTACATACATAGGAAAGGATGTATCACCTGAGGAGGAGGAAGAATTGATATGACTGATTCAAAAATATCGAGATGTGTTTGCATGGACCTACAAGGATCTCAAGGGGGTAGAACCCTCTGTTGGAAGAAGTATTTTTTGAAGTATTTTCAATGGAAAAATGATTGTAAAATGCCAAAAAATTGTAAAAATATTTTTGCAAATGATGTAAAAATGGGGAAGAGTCTTCCTCATGTAGATTAGAGTCATATGTATTTTTACTAGAATTTTTGGAAACTCCTAGATATCATATTTTTAGATTAGAAGAGGAAAGGACCAAAATTCAAGTGTGAAAAGGGACACTTGAAAATGTATAAAAGACAATTTCCTCTATTTTGAGAGGGTTGGTTATTTGTAATGGATGCTATCCAAGTAAAGAGAGAGTTTCCTGCAGAAAATTGTGTTTCTTCCTTTTATGTGATTTCTTTGATTTGTTGAGTCTATTCTATGTGTATCCATGGAGATTTGTAAGCTTCTATTGTGTATTTCTGATGAATGTGTATGAAGAGAGTAGAATACTGATGTGTGGAGTGAGAAATTGAGGAAGAATGGTGCTGGAGATGAAAATCGTCTGTTTTCACAGAATTGCGATTGTCTCGTCTGAAGGTTACATGTATCATTTTTTTAGTTTTGACTTTATGATTGCATTCTGCTGAGAAAATAACATGTTTTAGACACCAAGATTATAGAAAATGATGGAGTATTGCTCAAGATAATCCAAACCCTAGAAATTCCTCTTCATCTTCATTATTCTCAGAAATCCAACCAGTTTTCTCTTATTTCTTGGATTCTATCATCTAAAAGGGGTTGTGGTCTCTTGTATACTTCCAAGATTGACAAATATAAGATGTATTGTTGATTCTTTATGCTAAATGATTGGAGAGGACAACTCCAAAGGGTAACAACAAACATTTTTTGGTGCCGTTGCCGGGGAGTAAAGCAAAAGCTTCATTGAAGTTGGACCTTGCTAGATCTTCTATTGTTGATGGTATTGAACACATTGAAAAGGTATTACTCTTTAATCAAGAAATGGAAACATGAAAAGGTAGATTTCTTTGTTTGTCTTTTGGGAAAAGAAAGCAATAGATAATGTTTTGAGAAAAGAAGTGTTGAAATTCTTGCAAATTGATAGTTGCTCATATCATTTTTTGGAAGTAAAGTGCAGATGTGTGAAAAACTGAATCAAGAAGGCTGAAGATAAGGTAAAATGTGTCTATCTTTGCATTTGTAGAGTGCTTTTTGACCAAGTACCAAGCAAAATTGTTGATCTTGGGAAGATGACATGATTGCATTGAGTAAAGTCAAGTAAAGTAGCTAGATGCAAGTACATAAGATCGATATATTAACCGAGTCAAAGCAATAATCTTGAGAAAAAGCTGATTTGCATCTTGAAAAGAAAAATGTTTGAGTTTATCTTTGCAAAAATTGATATTTGCATTTCTTAGCACATTTTTCTTCGGGAAGTTTTGCTCATGAACTGTTGTGATAGCCAAAGCATAAAAGAGTATAACCAATCAAGGAACACAGGATCAATAGATCACTAAACAAGAAACCCTAAGTGAAGTGTTTACCTTAATTTAGGGCAAAATACTAAAAAAATTCATAAAATTCATTAAAACAATCAAACAAATTTCTTTTTTCCTTAGGAAGTTGAATTGAAGTGTTGTTGTCAAGGGTAAAAGAGACCAGGTGGTAGGAAAGCAAAAAAGTGCCAAAAACTGGGAAATAAAAAAAAACACGATTCTCTTCACAGGATAGCGATTCTCTGGATAATTCTTTGTTAATGATGTAAAACTGCAGGTGACAGCTGAATTGGAATTGGTAAAGGGTATTGAAGGGAAACAAGAGAAAAGAAGACTCAAAATTACAAAAAACAGGAAGTACAGAAAAAATACGATTCTCTGCACAAAATCGTGATTTTTTGTAAGGGAAATTGTTTTTGGAATTTTAGCACAGGATCACGATTGTGTGAATACTATAAAACCCTCGAATCTCAGAAAAAAACTCATTTGAGTGAGGAAGCGAGAGAGTGAGAGCAAGAACAGGATCGCGATCGTCTGCAACCATAAAATTTTGGAGATTTCTGGATCAAGCAAGCAAGGTAAGGAGTTCTCAATACATTTTTTTTGTATTTCTTTAAACTTACATAATGATTAAAGCACGAAAAAGCACAAAATAGCCAAAAACACGGAATCGCGATATTCTGATTTTTTGAGTTTTCTGTGGAAAAAATAATAAATTTGAGTAAACTCTTTCATTGCATGTTAAAAAATAACTAAGGTGATTCTATTGTAGAAACACAAATTTGAAAATCAATACTTAATTTCTTTTTTCCAAAAACTGAACAGGATCGCGATTCTGTAGTCAAACACAAAATCGCGATTCTCTGACTCAAAGCACAAAATCGCGATTCCAAGAGCACGATTTTCATAAGAAAATTGTGTTTTTAACGATCGTGAGCAATCACGATTGTCTGGGAATAGAATCGTGAAAATCACGATTTTCACCACAGACTCGTGAAAAACACGATTCTCTCCACAGAATCGTGAAAATCATAATTTTCACCACAAAATCGTGAAAATCATGATTCTCATCACAGAATCCTGAAAATCACGATTTTCACCACAAAATCGTGAAAAACACGATTCTCATCACAGAATTGTGAAAATCTTGATTTTCACCTCAGAATCGTGAAAAACACGATTTTCATCACAGAATCGTGAAAATCACGATTTTCACCACAAAATCGTGAAAATCACGATTCTCATCACAGAATCGTGAAAATCACAATTTTCACCACAAAATTGTGAAAAACACGATTCTCATCACAGAATCGTGAAAATCACGATTTTCACCTCAGAATCGTGAAAAGCATGATTCTCATCACAGAATCGTGAAAATCACGATTTTCACCACAAAATCATGAAAAACACGATTCTTTCCACAGAATCGTGGAAATCACGATTTTCACCACAGAATCGTGAAAAACGCGATTCTCATCACAGAATCGTGAAAATCACGATTTTCACCACAAAATCGTGAAAAACACGATTCTCATCACAGAATCGTGAAAATCACGATTTTCACCACAGAATCGTGAAAAACACGATTTCATCACAGAATCGTGAAAATCACGATTTTCACCACAAAATCGTGAAAAACACAATTCTCATCACAGAATCGTGAAAATCACGATTTTCACCTTAGAACCGTGAAAAACACGATTCTCATCACAGAATAGTGAAAATCAAGATTTTCACCACAAAATCGTGAAAAACATGATTCTCTCCATAGAATCGTGGAAATCACGATTTTCACCACAAAATCATGAAAAACACGATTCTTTCATCATAGAATCGTGAGAATCACGATTTTCACCATAGTTGGAAGAAGTAATTTTTTGAAGCATTTTTTATGGAAAATAATTGTAAAATGCCAAAAAACTTGTAAAAATATTTATGCAACTGATGTAAAAATAAGGAAGACTCTTCCTTATGTAGAATAGAATCTTATGTAATTTTTCTAGAATTTTTGGAAACTCTTAGATAGCATATTTTTAGAATAATAGAGGAAAGGACCAAAATTCAAGCGTGAAAAGGGACACTTGAAAATGTATAAAAGACAATTTCCTCTATTATAAGGGGATTGGTTATTTTGTATACTTGCTATCCAAGTGAAGAGAGAGTTTGCTGCTGAAAATCGTGTTTTCTCCTCTTTGTGTGGTTTCTTTGATTTGATGAATCTATTCTTTGTGTATCCATGGAGATTTGTGAGCTTCTATTGTGTATTTCTGTTGAGTGTGTATGAAGAGAGTAGATTGCTGATGTATTTAGTGAGAATTTGATGAAGAATGGTGCTGGAGATGAAAATTGTCTATTTTTACAGAATCGCGATTGTCTCGTCTATATGGTACAGGTAACATTTTTGAGTTTTGACTTCATGAATATATTCTGCTCAGAAAATAACATGTTTTAGATACCAAGATTGTGGAAAATGATTGAGATTTGCTCAAGATAATCCAAACCCTAGAAATTCCTCTTCATTTTCACTTTTCTCAGAAATCCAGCCATTATTCTCTTATTTCTTGGATTCTATCATCTAGAAGGGGTTGTGGTCTCTTGAATACTTCCAGGATTAACAAAATAAAGATGTATTGTTAATTCTTTATGATAAATGATTGGAGGGGACAACTCCAAAGGTTAATAACAAACATTTTTTGGCGTCGTTGCTGAGAAGTATATCAAAAGCTTCATTGAAGTTGGACCTTGCTGGATCTTCTATTGTTGATGGTATTAAACACTTGGAAAAGGTAATACTCTTTAATCAAGAAATATGAACATGAAAAGGTAGATTTCCTTGTTTGTCTTTTGGGAAAAGAAAGCAATAGATAATCTTTTGAGAATAAAAAGTGTTGAAATTTTTGCAAATTGATAGTTACTCATGTCATTTTTTTGAAGTAAAGTGCAGGTGTGTGAAAAACTGAATCAAGAAAGCTGACGATGAGGTAAAATGTGTCTATTCTTGCATTTGTAATGTGCTTTTTGATCAAGTACTAAGCAAAATTGTTGATCTTGGGAAGATGACAAGATTGTATTAAGGAAAAGTCAAGTTAAGTAGCTACATGCAAGTAGATAAGATCCATTTGTAGCCAAGTCAAAGTAATAATCTTGAGAAAAGCTGAATTGCATCTTGAAAAGAAAAGTGTTTGAGTTTATCTTTACAAAAATTGACATTTGCATTTCTTTGCACATTTTTCTTTGGGAAGTTTTTCTCATGAACTGTTTTGATAGCAAAAGTATAAGAGAGCAACCAATCAAGCAACACAGGATCAATAGATCACCAAACAAGAAACCCTAAGTGAAGTGTTTACCTTAATTTAGGGTAAAAATACTAAAAAATTTCATAAAATTCATTAAAACAATCAAACAAATTTCTTTTCTCTTTAGGAAGATGGACTGAAGTTTTGTTGACAAGAGTGGAAGAGACCAGGTGGTAGGAAAGCAAAAAATTGCCAAAAAATTAGAAAATTAGAAAAACACGATTCTCTGCACAGGATTGCGATTTTCTGAATAATTGTGTGATTATGATGCAAAAGTATAGGTGATAGTTGAATTGGAATTGGTAAAAAGTACTAAAGTGAAACAGTAGAAAAGAACACTCAAAATTGCAAAAAATAGGAAGTATAGAAAAAACACGATTCTCTGCACAAAATCGCGATTTTCTGCAAGAGAAAAATTTTTGGGAAATTTGAGTACAATGGGGTTTTTGGAGAAAGGTAATTGCAAGAGATTTCATTAATATTGAGAAAGTCAAGGAAGTTAAATTCTGAAGAATAAGGGAAGATTGAGTATCAAGTAAGAGAGGTGGAAAAGTACAAAATCACGACTTTCACCAATAACTAATGAGAGTGATTAAAACCATGAAAAAATTAAGAATTGAGAATTAAAACCATAAAGTTGTTGAAGAATGAAATTGGACAAATGAAAAAGTGAAAATCAGTGGAAGCACAAAATCACGATTTTGTGGACACTATAAAAGTCTGAAATTTCTGAGAAAAGTCATTTTTTGAGTGAGAGAGAGAGAAGGAACACGATCGCGACTTTCTGCAGATAAAAGTTTTTGAGATATTTTGATCAAGCAAGCAAGGTAAGGGGCCTCAATACCATATTTTTTGCATTTCCTTAAATTTACATGAAGTGTTAGCACAAATAAGCACAAAATAATCAAAATCATGGAATCACAATGTTCTGTATTTTTGAATTTTCAGTGGAAAAAATATCATTTTGAGTTAACTTCTTCATTGCATGTCAGAAAATAGTTAAGGCGACTCTATAGAAGAAATAAAAAATGTAAAAATCAATACTTGGAAAATTTTCAAAAAATTGAACAGAATCGCGATTCTGTAGTCAAACACAAAATCACGATTCTCTGAATTAGAAGCACAAAATCGCGATTCCTAGAACACGATTTTCATAAGAAAATCGTGTCATTTACGATTGTGAGCAATCACGATTGTCTGGGAACAAAATCGTAGAAAACACGATTTTGAACACAAAATCGTGGAAAACACAATTTTGAACACAAAATCGTGGAAAACATGATTTTCACCACAAAATCGTGAAAAACACGATTTTCTTAACAAAATCGTGAAAATCATGATTTTGAACACAAAATCGTGTAAAACACGATTTTCACCACAAAATCGTGAAAAACACGATTTTCTTAACAAAATCGTGAAAATCACTATTTTGATCACAGAATCGTGGTAAACACGATTTTCACCACAAAATCGTGAAAAAGACGATTTTCTTAACAAAATCGTGAAAATCACTATTTTGATCACAGAATCGTGGTAAACACGATTTTCTCCACAAAATCGTGAAAAACACGATTTTCTTAACAAAATCGTGAAAAACACGATTTTCTTAACAAAATCGTGAAAATCACTATTTTGATCACAGAATCGTGGTAAACATGATTTTCTCCACAAAATCGTGAAGAACACGATTTTCTTAACAAAATCGTGAAAATCACTATTTTGATCACAGAATCGTGGTAAACACGATTTTCTCCACAAAATCGTGAAAAACACGATTTTCTTAACAAAATCGTGAAAATCACTATCTTCACTACAAAATCGTGGAAAACACGATTTTGATCACAGGATCAGGGTCAACACAATTTTGACCACAAAATCATGGAAAACACGATTTTAGGCACAGAATCGTGAAAATTAATTGAATCATCCTTAGGTGTAGAAACAAATTATACACACATACTAAGCAAGACTTGGGAAGGAAGGACATAGAGCCAGTGGAAGGGGAAGTGCAAGAAAGAAATTTAGGGCAAGAAAAAAACATGGAGAATTTAAATGAAATAAATGAGCCCATTGAAACTGGGGATTATAGAAATATCCTCAAATACATGTATACAAATAGGTTTGGAACATATGTATATCAAGATGGAATGCATAAGTTTCTCATTAGATTGAGAAACCCAGAAGTTCCCCTAAACATAACACCAGAAGCTCAATTCAAAGATGGTAGGTATGAAGATAGGCAAGGATGTGTATACATCTTCTCACAAGACCCAGAAAATTCTAATGACATAGGGCAATGTGTAGACAAGAGACTTTGGGAACAGAACCTAGGGCAATCAGATTTACCAAGACCACATGAAAATTACACTAATAGTGAGCAACAACAAGGGAGAAGAACACATACTTCCCCAAATCCTTTTGAAAAGGAACCAGAAGCATTCAATGATTTTCCTATAAGGAGAAGACATCATTGGCAAAATCAGGGTAGAATGCTTAGACCATATCAGGTACCCAAATGCATGAAAAATCAATATGAAGGATATTCTGATCCTCATGCTCATGCTGTAGAATTTAGGCAGTTGATTAGAGCTGAAGAGGTGGAGGATTATAAAGTCCAATTTGAGGCATTTGGTCTAACCCTAACAGGACCTGCATTATCTTGGTTCATTCCTTTGAGAAAGGAAATGTATCTAGATATTGAATCCTTCCTAGAAGCCTTCATTGGGGAATTCTCAAAAACTGGAATAAAACATAGCACAGCCACACTGATACATAGCTTTAAACAACAAAAAGATGAAAATGTTAGAGAGGCAGCAAGGAGATTCAAGCAGTACATTGACAGATGTCCCAGAGAAGAAGTACCTTCCATGGCAAGACAGGTATCCCTATTCATAGAAGGATTAAGAAGTGCCCAATTAAGAACCCTAGTGTACTATAGGAGATGCCTTGACCTAGGAGCTTGTGTAAAAGAAGCAATAGATTTGGAAGATAACAGAGGCCAAGACCTATTAGCATTTGATCAACCTAGAACAAATGAAGATAAAATCCCACCAACAGAAGAATTGGCTCAAGCCATTGGTAAAGCCCTAGAAGTTAGCACCAAAACCAAGTTAATAAACTCTAGGATAAACACAAATAAAAAATGCTACAATTGTGGAGAAAATCATTTGGTACAACAATGCCCATATCAAAAGCCACCACATTTGCAAGATAAGAAAACACTCAAATACTGTACACTAGAGAGAAAATGGACAAATCATACGAGGGAGGAATGCTTCTATAATAAACAACCCATAAAGGAGAGGGATTATGTGAGTCAAAGAGAATCAGGATATATTGAGCAACCAAGACCTGTACTTGGGCAACAACCTCTTGTACCAACAAATGTGGTACCAATTAAATACACACCAATAGAGGAGGGAAACTCAAGAATAAGATCACCATACAAGGAAGATTATCAATGGAGTGAAGGATATCAAGAAGAATGGGAAGGATATGAATTGAGAGAACTAGAACTACAAGCCCTAGACTTGGGAAATGGGAGAATTGAGATGGATACAGCCACATTCATGTATATAACCAATAATTATATGTCCAATCAGAAATCTCAGTTCAAAGGGGGACAAAAGATAACTTGTTATAGGTGTGGGGGAGAACATTTCATTAGAGACTGTCCACAACCTCTGACATTAAGAATAGAAGGAGCTTATTGTAAGGATTGTGGCATGGATCATTTAATAAAGGATTGTCCAAAAAATCCTCAAAAACCACAAAATACATCTAATAACATACCATTGAAAAAAGTCAACATCATGGAGCAAGAAGAATTGAGTGACATTGACCAAGTAAATGTAAATGCTATAACAACGGCACAAGCGAAACAACAAGAAATGACTAGGGAACAAAATGAAGGTTCAGTTTCAAAGGGGAAGAAAAATAGACAAAAAGGGAAATGGAAAGGAAAAAAAGAATGAATAAAAATTTGGAAGAAGAGAATAGGGAACAATCAAACAATACTCCTCCTCAAAAGACACAAATCTAGTATGAGATAGGAAATTCACAGAGTCTAGAAACATTGATCAAAGCATATAAGGGAAGAATTCAAGAGGGACCAAATCCTACAGACCATGGAATGGCTTATCCTATGCCAGAAATAGAACATGAAAGGATGCAAAAATGTAAACAAATCATATAAGAAGCACAACTTAAACTGGGGGAATCAGACAATTCTCAAACAACAGTTGGGGAATCTGAGACAACAAGAACAAGGGGAAATATTAATCAAGAGGATGATAACCTACAAATTACATTCCATTTAAATATAGACAAACAATGTACAATCTTATATCATACCACATTGGAAGAATTGATAAATCAGAATCCTCACTTACAAAACAAAATGAAGAAATGGGAAACAATATCAGAAAATGTTCATCCACAGCTGCACGAATTGGAGGAATTGTGGTATATTCCGATTGACAAGATAGGAGGATATTGTGAAGGAGAAGAGGGAAATTCAACCCTAAAAATACAATTTGGAAAAAATCATGTCGAAGGTATTCTAGATAGTGGATCAGGAGTGGCCATCATGACTAAACAAACTTGGGAAAAATGAGGAAAAAATGAATTATTACCCACCAAAATGAGATTGCAACTTGTAGATGGACACATAGAGAAAACCCTAGGAATATGGGAAAAAGTGATTCTAGACATATGTGGAATAGAAATAGAACATACCTTTGCTATAGTTGAATTTCCACAATCTACTTCATATGAAATTATTCTAGGAAGGCCATTTATGAGACAAATGCAAATTGTGTAAGATTGGGGTAATGATTGCCTATACCTTCATAGCAAAGGAAGAATAACCAGAGTGAATCTAAGAAATGGGCATTATTGTGACATATCTCCTCAAGAATGATATAAAATACATCAAAATCAAGAATTAAGTGAAGAATCAGAGATGGAAGACCAGGATGAAACTAAATCATCAATATGGAAGTGCAATATGATAAGAAACTTCACTAATAGAAAAAGAAGATTGAAAAGAGAAGATTGTGTAGAAGGAAGAAAGATACAAGATGAGAGCTATGTACCACAAGAATTTAAAGATGAAGAATTTGAGCCTTATGGATGGAACCAAATCTTGGCTACCATGGATCTGGCCAGTGATGAGTATGTTGAAGTGGAATTTCAAAATGAAGAAGGATTTGATGTTTTCCACATAGGAATACAAATGATAAAGGTATCAAAAGCAGAAGAGCACCAGGAAAAAGAAATGATATTGAAAAATGGGAAAATACAATATTTGGAAAAAGTAAAAGCTGAAGATGTAATAAAAGATAAAATTTCAGGCAAATACAAGAAAAACAAACACAAGGAAATAGAAAAAGACCAAGAGGATAAAAAGAAGGAGAAAATGACAAACAAAGATCAAGAGTTTGATGTACCAGCAAATTTCAAGACTTATGAAGTAGAAGACAGACTACTTCTAAAGATGAAACCAAAGAGAGAAAAGAAGAAAGGGGAGGCTTATGATAATGAGGAACAAACTAAAAAGGTCATGATCACTCAGGAAGAGGGAGAAGAAAGACATATTGTTGTGGCTGATGACATGACAACCCAAGAAGAGGAAGCACTAAGAAGTTTGGCCAAGAATTATAGGGATGTGTTTGCTTATAGCTACAAGGATTTGAAAGGTATTGATCCTAAAATCTGTGAGCATAAGATTCCTATTACACATGATGCAAAACCTAGCAAACAGAGACATTACACATTCAATGATAAATACTCTGCTAAAATCAAGGAAGAAATTGACAAGCTGTTGGCTGCCAATTTCATCTATGAGATTGAGTATACAGAATGGATATCTCCTATAGTTGTGGTACCAAAAAAGAATGGGAAACTTAGGGTATGCATTAACTTGAAAAAGGTGAATGCAGCAACTATAAGAGATAGTTATCCACTGCCTATAACAGATCATCATCTAGAAAGAGTTGCAGGGAAGGAGGTTTATAGCTTTTTAGATGGTTTTTCAGGATACAATTAGGTACCTATAGCATTGGAAGACCAACATAAAACAACCTTTTCCACAGAATGGGTAATTTATGCTTTTAGGGTTATGCCCTTTGGGTTAACCAATGCCCCAGCAACTTTTCAAAGGTTGATGTGTCATATCTTCAAAGAGTTCTTGAGGAATGTAATGGAAATTTATGTAGATGATCTATGTACTTTTTCATTAAAAAGATAAGATCACTTGCAAGATTTAGAAAATATATTCAGGAAATGCAGAACATACAGAGTGTGTATAAATCCAAAAAAGTGTGTATTCTTTGTAAGACAAGGAAGAATGTTAGGTCACATAGTCTTTAAAAATGGAATTTCAATTGATGAGAAGAAAATAAAGGCCATAATAGAACTTCCAAGACCAACAAATGTAAAGGAACTTCAAACTTTCATGGGACATTGTGGGTACTATAGAAAATTTGTACACAAGTTTGCTGACATAGCCAAACCCTTATATGCCCTAATTACAAAGTTTGAGTGGACCAAGGAGTGTGACCAAGCTTTTGAAACTCTTAAAACTTGTTTGGTAACAGCCCCAATTCTGAAAACACCTCAATGGGATAAAATTTTTCATGTCCATGTGGATGCTTCAAATTATGCTTTAGGATGTGTGTTAGCACAACCAATAGAAGGAAGCAAGTTAGATTTCCCAGTGGCTTATGCTAGTAGGCAATTGAATCTAGCAGAGAAAAATTACACAACCACTGAGAGAGAAGGGTTGGGAATGATATTTGCTGTAAAGAAATATAGACATTAGCTTTTGGCCAACAAGTTTAAGTTCTTTGTGGACCATCAAGCTTTACTATATTTGGTAAATAAACCTTGTCACACAGGTAGAATAGTCAAATGGTTCCTTTTACTAATGGAATTTGAGTTTGAGGTAGTGGTCAGACAAGGGAAAATACACTTGAGAGCATATCATTTATCTAGAATCCAGTCTAAAGAACCCAGTTCACCTTTAGATGATGACCTGCCAGATACTTACTTGTTCAAAGTAGAAAGTGTTCCTGAGTGGGCCATGACTTTAGTACCATTGTTGACCATGGGAACTTGCAGAACATTTGGAAACAACACACACTTAGTGTTACAAAGTAGAAACTTCATGCTGCTAGCTGGGCACCTGTATCATCTCAACCATACAGGCATATTGGAATATTGTACTCCAGAAGAAGAGCAACAGGAATATCTGAAAAGAGCTCATTGTTGGAATCCTTGCACTCATGCTTCTAGGGTAGTCACCCTAAGTAATCTCAATAGGATGGGAGTACATTGGACTAACAAGACTCAAGATGTAACAAAATACATTGCTAATTGCTGGAAGTGTCAATCATTGCAAGCTTCAGAATTCATAACTCTATATTGGTTTGAAAAAAATCCAGAGTGGAGTGAAAATATTACTGAAGAGTTGAAAAGGGAGAAGAAAGGAAAACAAGTAATAGCTGGTGCAGATTCAAAAAATCTACAAGTTATCTCGAAAGAATATCAATTGATAAGAGAACAATTGTATAAGAGAGGGATGGATGGATATTTAAGAATATGTGTTCCTGAGGATAAATATCTGGAAATGGCACATTCAGGAGTGGCAAGAGGACATTTCTTGAGTGACAGAACTGCTAAACTCATATTATATTCTAGCTTTTGGTGGCCAACCCTATTTCCTGATGCAAGAACCTATGTAAAAAGATATGACATCTGTCAGAGGGTGAGTCAACCAAATAAAAGAGATAATATGCCATTAGTTCCATTAGTTTCAGCCAAAGCTTTTAGTAAATGGGGATTAGACTTTATTCGACCTATACATCCTCCAGTAAAACAATCCCATGTTGAATACATAATAGTGGCTACAGATTACCTGACAAAGTGGGCTGAGGCCAAAGCCACAAGAAGGAATGATGCTCATACTACTGCCAGATTCCTTTATGAAAATATGATCACCAGATTTGGACTTCCAATTGAATTGGTAAGTGATAGGGGGACCCATTTTGTGAACCAAATCATAGAAAACATAACTGAATATTTCCTGATCAGTCATAGAAAGTCAGCCCCATATCACCCACAAGCCAATGGGTTTGCAGAAAGTACTAATAAAGTACTTTGTACTATACTATCAAAATTAGTAAACACAAACAGGAATGATTGGGATTTACAACGTAATCATGTCCTATGGGCTTATAGAGTGGCTTATAAGACTGCAATAGGAAACACACCATTCAATCTAGTATATGGACAAAATGCAGTTCTACCTATGGAGTTTCTCATTCCAACATTAAAAGTAGGTAGTCACTACAATTGGACTGGACATGAACGATCAGAGAGAGTAATAGAATTGGAAAAATTGGGAGCTTCTAGAATCCAAGCCATTATGAGTATATATGTGGACAAGAAAAGGCAAAAAGCTTATCATGATGTTCACATAAAAGAAAAAGATCAGCAGGAAGGAGATCTAGTTTTGGCTTATACAGTCAAAGAACACCAGAAAAAGTTTCAGAAAAAAGGACATGGGCCATATATTATACACCAGATAAGTAATAGTGGAGCTATCCAATTAGCTAACATAGATGGAGAGATCATGCCAAATTTCATAAGTGGATGTAGAGTTAAAAGATATGATCTCCCATTAACTGCTTCTGAATGGAGAAGATTGCAACAAGCTCAAAACAGGAAAAAAGAAGAAGAAAACATTAGAAAAGAGGCTCAACAAGAAGCGAAGGAGAGGATAAGAAAAACCAAAGATCACAGTGAAGTTTGTTTGTGTGAAACATCTCTAAAACAAAAAGAACAATTACCTGTGATAACAATGGATTATCAAAATGAAGAAATTAGGGTTTTGATGGATTCAGGAGCACAAGTGAATCTGATTAGTTCAGCCTTGTTGAATAAATTTAATCTAAAAATAACTAAAAGCAGAACCTTTATCAAAACTCTGGAAGGACAAATGATACAAAGCTTGTCTTCACTGTCTATTAAAGTTAGGTTCAATGATGAATATATGAAAATAGATTGTGAAGAATGGCCAGATCATTGGATGACTGAAAATTTGATTTTGGGACAACCATGGCTCAAACAAGGTAAAGTAATTTTGGATTTTGAAAAAATGAGGCTTAAATTGACATTAAATGACAAAAGGTTTTTAATATTTTTATTGAGTAATGATGAACAGGAAGGTAATCAGGATGTTCATGACCCAGACATGGAAGAATTTATTTTTCCAATAGAAGACATACAGACATTACCAATACAAACACCAAATGATCAAGCTTCATTTAATCAAAATCTGCAAAAATTTGAGAAAGCAAAGGAGGATGGACACCAAGGAGCAAGGTGGCAACCATGGTATAATCTGAAGCATCAAAGCATTAGAACAAGAAGGATAGGGAAACAAAACATACCCAAGGCGTGTTCATCAAAACAAAATTGCAGAACAAAATGGATATGGAGGCCAAAACATTCTAAAAACTGCTTATCCGAAGGAGATGGATTTCTTCCTGAATTAAGGGCAACTAAGGTTAAATATTATTGGGTAAAGAAATCAGAGTTGATTCAATGGAAAAAGACCATCTGTACTTGATCTAGAATTTTTTTCGAGAATTAGATCAAAAGGTTAGAACAAAGAAAATCATAACATATGGAAAGTCAGGAAAAAAATCTTTTACCTTATCCTTTTTCTAAGGAGAGAATTAGGAGGGGAAGAAAAGAAAAAAAGAAATGAAAGGAATCATTATTAAAAAAAAAAAGAAAACAAAAAGAAAGAAAAATAATTTTTTTGATTGAAAAAGAAAAGAGAAGGATTATCTATGATTTTTTCCTTTTTATATAAAGCACAAAGCAAGATTTAGGTAGAAGGTTAGCAGGTGTCTATTTATTATTTTGTATTTTTCAGTCTATTTTTTGTGATTCTTTATTTTTATTCCTTAATTGTACTTTCATTCTTTTTTTTTCTAAACATCTTCTTCCTGAATGAGAGCTGTCAGAAGAGGGGAGTGCACTAGATATCTTGCTACACATGTAATGGTCACCGTAATTTAGTTTTCTAAAGAAGTCAGAATGTAATTAAAAGATTACTTTTTTATTTCATCTCAAAATAACTATTATTTTTTATTTCATGTGGACTCATGTGGGTGGAGTTCTTTTCTTTCTATGTGTTATATTTACTCCAGAATGGTGAATGCAAAGGAGCTGCCTATTCATGATTTCAAAGCAGAATCAGTCACCTTGTCAAGGGGACACTGGTTCCTGGATAGTGAAGCTATGATCGAGAAGGTGGACCTAGAGTCAGATGAAGAGCCAGAGATTCCAGAAGCAGAAAAGGTGGTGAAGGAGCTCAAAGAAACCCTAAGCATAATTGGACAACATATATTCACAGTGGGAGTAGAAGGATATAAATATACTATGTTGTGCCAAGAGTTCTACAGATTTCAAAGAGTAGCAGTCAATCATAAGAGATGGAAGGCAGTAGGGTTACACAGATTATTGGACGAACCTATCTTTAGACTTTGAAAGAGTGGCATAGGTAATGAACAGCCTGTTGGAAGTAGGAAAAGGTAATGATGCTTATTTTCGGTGTAAAGTCAAGAACAAAGATAATCAAGAAGTGAATATCACTATCAAAGCAGAACATATCAGGGCAGCTTTACAATTCTTTCCAATGGGAACCAAGCTTGACCATGGCTTTGTGAAGAAGAATAAAGAAACCTATACAGGATATTCAAAATTTCCTAACTTCAAGGGGAGAGAGGATGAGGAATATGCCATTAGGATGCTTTTACACTATTTCTGTTTTCCAAAGCTACCAAGGTATACCATGCCACATAAATTTGTTACACTGCTTATGTTTAACAATAAGGACAAAACTAAACCCTTCGGAGTAATGGATGTAACCCCATACATACATGAACAATTGAAAGAAGCAACTAAACACTGGGAGCAGAAAAAGTATATGAATGGAGCTCAGTTTTTAACCAGGATCATATATAATGTACTGGGAATGGAAGATCAGTTGAAGCTGGCTCCAGAAGCACAATATTTCAGAAGCCTTATGACAGGAATCAAGAGTCCTCCTAGGAAGATGTCTGTGAGAGAGACAGAAGGACAAACTAGCATGAGGGGAGCAGGGATGAAAAGAAAGGTAATATCTGAGGAAGTGGTTCCTGTAAAGAAAAGGAGGTTGGATCCAAGGAAGGTTGAATTGGAGCAGGATGAAGCAACCAAAGCGGAACATGAAGCTGCTCAGAAGCAGGTCCAATTTTCTAGTGAGCCTCATCCACCTCAGACCAGTAAAGAGCAATTATATAATTATCTGACTTAAGGTAATTAAAAAAGAGCAATATATGAGGCACAATATCAAAAGATGCTGGAAGATTATTCATGCAAGTCAACAGATTGGGTTCAGGAGGAAGTAGAGCATTATGAAGAGCTTCGTGATCAAATGATGGTAGCTGAGACAGAGGAAGTATTTGTTAAAAGGGAAGTAGAACTGTTAGCATACTTCAAAGAACTGCAAGGACCTCCAGAAACCAGAACCACAATTGTAGTAAAAAAGAAGGTTCAAAAGAAACCAGTGCAAAAGAAGAAGTTGACCAAGAAGGGGAAGGGAAAATCAGTAGTTGAAATTGTAACTATAAAAGAGATAGAAGAAGTGACAGTAGGAGAAAATCAGAAGGAATCTACTTCAGAAGGAATCTACTGCTAAAGAAGAGTCAAAAGTGGAAAAATCAGAAATAGGAGGATCTTCACATTTTTCTTCAGACTCTGAAGTGACATTGAAAATTTCTTATGAAAAAGTTTGAATTTTTCAGTACCTAGTACTCCTAATGTGGTTACACAGGCCAATGAGAAACATAAAATATCTGAAGATTTGAGAGAGAAGCCTCAAGAGAAGCAAATTCAGGAAGAAGCAGTAAAGCAGCTCAGTCCTGAAGAAGAAAGAAGGATGATGAAAGGAAAAGCAGTAATGGCAGAAGAAGAAAGTGAAGGAAGAAAGGAATTTAGTTGTGGGTTGGTGCATTCAGGACTAAAGTCAATATGGACAAAACCCTCCCAACAAACTTATGTTAAATTTGATGAAGGGAAAATAGAAGCAGAAAAAGGAGTACAGATATGCAGTCCAGCCAATAAACAGGAAGGAGTAGATCGAATTCAGGGAATAGAGGAAATAATGGAAAAAAAGAATGCTCAAGAATTGGAAGAAGGAGTTACAGAAAAGGAGATCAACCAGAGTATAAAGGATATACTTTATGATTTGAACAATAATGAGGAGATTACAATCACAAAAGATCAAGGACAAGAGGAGGAGCTGGACCTGATGGACATAGATGAACAGGAGGAGGAACAGAAAAAGCAGACTAGTAATGATCAGATAAAATTCACTGAGGAAACTGAATCAACTTTAGTTCAAGAAACCCTAATTCAGGAGAAGGAAGTATAGGAGAAAGAAACACAGTTTTCTAAAGAAGAACAACCAGAAGTGGAGAATACTGAGGTAGAAGAAGCAAAGGTAGATGAAGATAGATCAAGACATGAGAACCAGGATGATCAGACATTGGAACATGAAGAAGATGTCACAGACCAAGAAACATTGGAAATTGATCAAAGATATGAAGAACAAAAGACTAAGTTTATAGAGTATGAAGAAGAAGAAGAGGAGAATGAGTGCAAAGAAGATAGACAAATAGAAGTTAAAAAAATGGAAATGGAAGTTGGGTTGGATAGAATACCCAAAAATATAAGATCTGCTTGCCAGATCATTATGAGCAACATAGAGCAGTTCAGACCATCAAGCAGGAATATGATTATATCTGGTATGGTAGCTGAATCTGAGTTTGAGAAAGGCAGTATGATCATTAAGGAGCACAAAAGGGAAGAGGAACAAGTGATAGAACAACTGAGGATTGTGCAAGAGAAGAATGAAGAATTCACAAATAGAATAATTACTTTGGAGGAATTAGAAGTACAGAAACAAAATAGAATTCAATATCTTGAAGAGAAGAGTGCAAAATTAATAGAGCAGAATACTAAACTGGAGATGGAGCTGAGAAAAATTGAAGGAAGATACAGAACCTTGCAGACCTCTTATCAAATTTTAACAAAAGCAAATGAGGAAATAAATAGACTATTATTGGAACAAGGCCAGTTAAAGGATGAAAGCAAGACTGCTCAGGTGACACAGGAGGAAAAGGAAGAATTGCACAAGGAAATCAAGAGATTGCAAACAAAATTGAAGGAAGCCAAGGAGCTGGAGAAACAGGCTAGTATGCATGATGCTACCTCAATGAGGGGTTATAACAAGTTGCATATGGATATGGAAAAAGAAAGGAGTGATTGGCAGTCAAGAATGGAAGAGGAAAGAAGTGAATGGATGAAAGAAAGAGAGAGATGGGCAACTCAAAACAGAAGTTTGATGGTGACTATAGAAGAGTTACAAAAAAAGCTGGAAAAGCCACAAGCTCAGGAAGAAGCACAGATAGAGACTACATATACAGGAGATTATGAAGAGGGAAATGATGACAAAAATCAACATGGCAGTGAACCAGAAAATAAAAGACCAGAAGAAGAATATTCAGAGGAATTTGTCCAGAAATTGTTGACAAACAGAGAGTCCATAATGGACTTCATTAGAAAAATGCATGATGAATATGAAGATCAGATTGTCACATTTTCTTTAAATAAAGGGATAAATCCTGATCAACATCATTGGGTTGCAGATGGACTGGGCATACCTTTGTGCATGATTATGGAGAGTATAAAAAACTATCAGTTGGCAAGAGTTGGATTACCTCCAAATAAATATCTAGAATACGAAGAAGATATCAATGTGACCAAAGAATTATTTGAGAAAGTCAATCCAAAATGGAGGAATAGATGGTTGGATGCAAGTAAAGAGTGCAGGAAAATTTGGAAGGAAGCACCCCTTCAGTTGAAAATTAATCCAGCTTACTGCCTAGTGGCAAGAAGAAGAGAATGGAAAATTTTTTGGGAAAGAAGGAAAGAAGGATAAATCCCACCAAAATGGTTGAATTTTCCAAAGATAGCAGGACCAAAGGCAGGAACATGGCCTACAAAAAAATATATGGTGGAAACAGTTGAGTCTGTTATAGCTACATACAAAGATGTGAATGACACTGCATGTATTTTATTGATCAGATTAATGAGACTCATTTTGGCATGCATAGAGACATACACAGATACAGATGTCAGAATCTTAAACTACATTGGTTTCAATTTTCCTATTGATGCATTATTGTTTGATCTCAGTGAAACACCTGATAGAATATGTTTGATGGCATATTACAGTAGAATAGTATTTTTGGGCAGTCATTACTTACAAATTTTTGAAGATGCATTTGATTATGGGTTTTTTGAAAGAGAATCAGAGATATTTGGAAACTTGTCAGTGGTCACAAAGTCTCGACTTACCGCATATGAAGCTGCCTACATTGAATACTTGAAAAAGGATGTAATTGATAAACCAGAAGGTGCAGTACAGTGGAGGAAAGCATTGTTTGAGATGGTGAATAACCTGAATGTTACTGAAAGGAAAAGCCATGATTTACTGTCACAATTCTATCAAAGAAAGAAGAAGTGAAGAGAGCATGTGGAATATATGAGCAGGAATGTCTTTTGTCAGGAGCCAAAAGGTCTAGGAGGGGAAGAATGTTGGAAGAAGTAAATTTTTGAAGCATTTTTTATGGAAAATAATTGTAAAATGCCAAAAAACTTGTAAAAATATTTATGCAACTGATGTAAAAATAAGGAAGACTCTTCCTTATGTAGAATAGAATCTTATGTAATTTTTCTAGAATTTTTGGAAACTCCTAGATAGCATATTTTTAGAATAGTAGAGGAAAGGACCAAAATTCAAGTGTGAAAAGGGACACTTGAAAATGTATAAAAGACAATTTCCTCTATTATGAGGGGATTGGTTATTTTGTATACTTGCTATCCAAGTGAAGAGAGAGTTTCCTGCTGAAAATCGTGTTTTCTCCTCTTTGTGTGGTTTCTTTGATTTGATGAATCTATTCTTTGTGTATCCATGGAGATTTGTGAGCTTCTATTGTGTATTTCTGTTGAGTGTGTATGAAGAGAGTAGATTGCTGATGTATTGAGTGAGAATTTGATGAAGAATGGTGCTGGAGATGAAAATTGTCTATTTTTACAAAATCACGATTGTCTCGTCTATATGGTACAGGTAACATTTTTGAGTTTTGACTTCATGAATATATTCTGCTGAGAAAATAACATGTTTTAGACACCAAGATTGTGGAAAATGGTTGACATTTGCTCAAGATAATCCAAACCCTAGAAATTCCTCTTCATTTTTATTATTCTCAAAAATCCAGCCATTATTCTCTTATTTCTTGGATTCTATCATCTAGAAGGGGCTGTGGTCTCTTGAATACTTCCAGGATTGACAAAATAAAGATGTATTGTTAATTCTTTATGCTAAATGATTGGAGAGGACAACTCCAAAGGTTAATAACAAACAACCACAGAATCGTGAAGAAAATGATTCTCATCACAGAATCGTGAAAATCATGATTTACACCACAGAATCGTGAAAAACACAATTCTCATCACAGAATCGTGAAAATCACGATTTTCACCTCAGAATCGTGAAAAAACACGATTCTATCCACAGAATCGTGGAATTAATTGAATGATCCTTAGGTCTGGTAATAAATTGTACACACATTCCAAGCAGGAACTGGGAAGAAAGGAAATAGAACCAGTGGTAGGGGAATTGCAAGAAAGAGATTTAGGGCAAGAAATTAATATGGAAAATTTAAATGAAACAAATGAATCCTCTGAAACTGGGGACTATAGAAACATTCTCAAATACATGTATACAAATAGGTTTGGAACCTATATATATCAGGATGGAATACATAAGTTTCTCATTAGATTGAGAAACTTAGAGGTTCCCCTGAATATAACACCAGTAGCACAATTTAAGGATGGTAGATATGAGGATACGCAGGGATGTGTATACATAATCTCACAAGACCCAGAAAATTCAAATGACCTAGGGCAATGTGCAGATAAGAGACCTTGGGAACAAAACCTAGGACAAACAGACTTGCCAAGACCACATTAAATTCACAATAATGGTGAACAACAACAAGGTAGGAGAACACATACTTCCCCAAATCCTTTTGAAAAGGAACCAGAAGGATTTAATGATTTTCCTCTGAGAAGAAGACATCATTGGCAAAATCAGGGCAGAATGCTTAGACCCTATCAAGTAGCCAAATGCATGCAAAATCAATATGAAGGATATTCTGATCCTCATGCTCATGCTGCAGAATTTAGGCAATTAATTAGAGTTGAAGAAGTAGAGGATTACAAAGTCCCATTTGAGGCATTTGGTCTAACCCTAATAGGACCTGCATTATCTTGGTTCATTCCCTTGAGAAAGGAAATGTATCTAGATATTGAATCCTTCCTAGAAGCTTTCATTGGGGAATTCTCAAAAACTGGAATAAAACATAGCGCAGCTACATTGATACATAGTTTTAAACAGCAAAAATATGAAAATGTCAGAGAGGCAGCTAGGAGATTCAAGCAGTACATTGACAAATGTCCCAGAGAAGAAGTACCTTCCATGGCAAGACAAGTATCCCTATTCATAGAAGGATTAAGAAGTGCCCAATTAAGAACCCTAGTGTATTATAGGAGATGCCTTGACCTAGGAGCATGTGTGAAAGAGGCAATAGATTTGGAAGACAATAGAGGACAAGACCTGTTAGCATTTGACCAACCTAGAACAAATGAAGATAAAATTCCACCAGCAAAAGAATTGGTTCAAGCCATTTCTAAAGCCCTAGAAGGTAGCACCAAAACCAATTTGATGAACACCAAGATAACAACAAATAAAAAATGCTATAATTGTGGAGAAAATCATTTGGTACAACAATGTCCATATCAAAAACCACAACATTTGCAAGATAGGAAAACACTTAAATACTGTACACTAGAAAGAAAATGGACAAATCATACTAGAGAAGAATGTTTCTACAATAAACAACCCATTAAGGAGAGAGATTATGCAAGTCAAAGAGAATCTGGATATATTGAGCAACCAAGACCTGTACTTGGGCAACAACCTCCATTACCAACAAATGTGGTACTAGTTAAATACACACCAATAGAGGAGGGAAACTCAAGAATAAGATCACCATACAAGGAAGATTATCAATGGAATGAAGGATATCAAGAAGAGTGGGAAGGATATGAGATGAGAGAGCCAGAACTACAAGCCCTAGGTTTGGGAAATGGGAGAATTGAGATGGATACAACCACATTCATGTATATAACCAATAACTATATGTCCAATCAGAAACCTCAATTCAAAGGGGGTCAAAAGATAACTTGTTATAGGTGTGGGGGAGAACATTTCATTAGAGACTGTCCACAACCTCCTACAAGAGGGAGCCTATTGCAAGGATTGTGGCGGAGAACATTTAATAAAGGATTGTCCAAGAAATCCTCAAAAACAAAAAACACATCTACTAACATACCATTGAAAACAGTCAACATCATGGAGCAAGAAGAATCGAGTGACATTGACCAAGTAAATGTAAATACTATAACAAGGGCACAAGCAAAACAACAAGAAACAACTAAAGAACAAAATAAAGGTTCAGTTTCAAAGGTAAAGAAAAACAGACAAAAAGGGAAATGGGAAAGGAAAATGCGAATGGGTAAAAGTTTGGAAAAAGAGAATATGGAGCAGTCAAACAGTACTCCTCCTCAAAAGACACAAACCCAGTCAGAAATAAGAAATTCACAGAGTCTAGACACTTTGATAAAAGCATACAAGGGAAGAACTCAAGAAGTACCAAACCCTACAGACCATCGAATGGCTTATCCTATGCCAGAAATAGAACATGAAAGGATGCAAAAGTGCAAACAAATCATATAGGAAGCACAACTCAAACTGGGGGAATTAGACAATTCTCAAACAACAGTTGGGGAATCTAAGGCAACAAGAACAAGAGGAAATATTAATCAAGAAGATAACCCACAAATTACATTCCAGGTAAATATAGATAAACAATGTACAATCTTATACCACACCACAATGGAGGAATTGGTAAAACAGTATCCTCACTTACAAAACAAAATTTAAAAATGGGAAACAATACCAGAAAATCTTCATCCACAGCTGCAAGAATTGGAGGAATTGTGGTACATTCCCATTAATAATATAGGAGGATATTGTGAAGGAGAAGAGGGAAACTCAACCCTAAAAATACAATTTGGTAAAAATCATGCCAAAGCTATATTGGATAGTGGATCAGGTGTGGCCATCATGACTAAACAAACTTGGGAAAAATGGGGAAAAAATGAATTAATACCCACCAAAATGAGATTGCAACTTGCAGATGGACACATAGAAAAACCCCTAGGAATATGGGAAAAAGTGATTGTGGACATATGTGGAATAGAAATAGAACATACCTTTGCCATAGTTGAATTTCCACAATCCACTTCATATGAAATTATCCTAGGAAGACCATTTATGAGGAAAATGCAAATTGTGCAAGATTGGGGAAATGATTGCATATACCTTCAGAGCAAAGGAAGGATAACCAGAGTGAATCTAAGAAATGGGCATTATTGTGACATATCCCCTCAAGAATGGTATAAAATACATCAAAATCAAGAATTAAGTGAAGAATCAAAGATGGAAGACCAGAATGAAACAGAATCATCAATATGGAAGTGCAATGTGATAAGAAACCTCACAAATGGAAAAAGAAGATTGAGAAGAGAAGATTGTGTAGAAGGAAGAAAATTACAAGATGAGAGCTATGTACCACAAAAATCCAAAGATGAAGAATTTGAGCCCTATGGGTGGAACCAGATTTTGGCTACCATGGATCTGGCCAGTGATGAGTATGTAGGAGTGGAATTTCAAAATGAAGAAGGATTTGATGTTTTCCACATAGGAATACAAATGATAAAGGTATCAAAAACAGAAGAGGATCAGGAAAAAGAAATGGTATTGAAAAATGGGAAAACACAATATTTGGAAGAAGTAAAAGCTGAAGATGCAATAAAAGATAAAATCTTAGGCAAATATAAGAAAAACAAACACAAGGAAATAGAAAAAGACCAAGAGGATGAAAAAAATGAGAGAATGACCAACAAAGATCAACAGTTTGATGTACCGGCAAATTTTAAGACTTATGAAATAGAAGACAGACTACTTCTAAAAATGAAACCAAAAAGAGAAAAGAAAAAAGGGGAGGCATATGACAATGAAGAACAAACTAAAAAGATAATGATCACTCAGGAAGAGGGGGAAGAAAGACATATTGTAATTGCTGATGACATGACAGATCAAGAGGAGGAAGCAATAAGAAAACTGGCTAAACACTATAGGGATGTGTTTGCTTATAGCTACAAGGATTTGAAAGATATTGATCCTCAAATCTGCGAGCATAAGATTCCTATTACACCTGATGCAAAACCTAGCAAACAGAGACATTACACATTCAATGATAAATACTCTGCTAAAATAAAGGAAGAAATTGATAAGCTATTGGCTGCCAAATTCATCTATGAGATTGAGTATACAGAATGGATATCTCCTATAGTGGTGGTACCAAAAAAGAATGGGAAACTTAGGGTATGCATTAGCTTGTTGATGTGTCATATCTTCAAAGAATTCCTGAGGAATGTAATGGAAATTTATGTAGATGATATGTGTACTTTTTCATTAAAAAGACAAGATCATTTGAAAGATTTGGAGAACATATTCAGGAAATGCAGAACATACAGAGTATGTTTAAACCTAGAAAAGTGTGTATTCTTTGTAAGACAAGGAAGAATGTTAGGTCACATAGTCTCCAAAAATGGAATTTCAACTGATGAGAAAAAAATAAAAGCCATTGTGGAACTTCCAAGACCAACAAATGTAAAGGAACTTCAAACTTTCATGGGACATTGCGGTTATTATAGAAAATTTGTACACAAGTTTGCTGACATAGCTAAACCTTTGTATGCCCTAATCACAAAATTTGAGTGGACCAAAGAGTGTGACCAAGCTTTTGAGATTCTAAAAATTTGTTTGGTTACAGCCCCAATTCTGAAAACACCTCAGTGGGATAAAATTTTTCATGTCCATGTGGATGCTTCAAATTATGCTTTGGGATGTGTGTTAGCACAACCAATAGAAGGGAGCAAGTTAGATTTCCTAGTGGCTTATGCTAGTAGGCAACTGAATTCAATAGAGAAAAATTACACAACCACTGAGAGGGAAGGGTTGGGAATGATATTTGCTGTAAAAAATATAGACATTACCTTTTGGCCAACAAGTTTAAGTTTTCTGTGGATCACCAAGCTTTACTTTATTTAGTAAACAAACCTTGTCACACTGGTAGAATAGTTAGGTGGTTTCTTTTACTAATGGAGTTTGAGTTTGAGGTGGTGGTCAGACAGGGAAAAACCCATTTGAGAGTAGATCATTTGTCTAGAATCCAGGCTAAAGAACCCAGTTCACCTTTAGATGATGACCTGCCAGATACATATTTGTTCAAAGTAGAAAGTGTTCCTGAGTGGGCCATGACTTTAGTACCTTTGCTAACCATGGGACCTTGCATAACATTTGGAACTGACACACACTTAGTATTGCAAAGCAGGAATTTTATGCTTCTAGCTGAGCACTTGTATCACCTCAACCATACAGGCATATTGGAATATTGTACTCTAGAAGAAGAGCAACAGGAATATCTGAAAAGAGCTCATTGTTGGAACCCTTGTACTCATGCTTCCAGAGTAGTCACCCTAAGTAATCTCAATAGGATGGGGGTACATTGGCCTAATAAGATTCAAGATGTAACAATATATATTGGTAACTGCTGGGAATGTCAATCATTGCAAGACTCAGAATTTATAACTGTATATTGGTTTCAGAAAAATCCAGAATGGAGTGAAAACATCATTGAGGAGTTGAAAAGGAAGAAGAAGGGAAAACAAGTAAGAGCTGGTGCAGATTCAGAAAATCTACAAGTAATCTCTGAAGAATATCAACTGTTAGGAGAACAATTGTATAAGAGAGGGATGGATGGATATTTAAGAATTTGTGTTCCTGAAGATAAATATCTGGAAATGTTGGAAATGGCACATTCAGGAATGGCAGGAGGACATTTCTCAAGTGACAGAACTGCTAAACTCATATTATATTCTGGCTTTTGGTGGCCAACCCTATTTCCTGATGCAAGAACATATGTAAAAAGATGTGACATTTGTCAGAGGGTGAGTCAACCAAATAAAAGAGACAATATGCCTTTAGTTCCATTGATTTTAGCAAGAGCATTTAGTAAATGGGGGTTGGATTTCATTGGACCTATACATCCTCCAGCAAGACAATCCCATGTTGAATACATAATAGTGGCTACAGATTACCAGACAAAATGGGTTGAGGCCAAAGCTACAAAAAGAAATGATGATCATACTACTGCCAAATTTCTCTATGAAAATATCATCACTAGATTCGGACTTCCAATTGAATTGGTAAGTGATAGGGGGACTCATTTTTTGAACCAAATCATAGAAAACATTACTGAATATTTCATGATTAGTCATAGAAAGTCAGTCCCATATCACCCACAAGCCAATGGGTTAGCAGAAAGTACTAATGAAGTACTTTGTGCTGTATTATCAAAATTAGTAAACACAAACAGGAATGATTGGGACTTACAACTTAATCATGTTCTATGGGCTTATAGAGTGGCATACAAAACTGCATTAGGAACCACACCATTTAATTTGGTATATGGGCAAAATGCAGTTCTACCTATGGAATTCCTCATTCCAACACTAAAAGTGGGTAGTCACTACAATTGGACTGGACATGAATTATCTGAGAGAGTAATAGAATTGGAAAAATTGGGAGCTTCTAGACTCCAAGCAATTATGAGTATATATGCAGACAAGAAAAGGCAAAAAGCTTATCATGATGTTCACATAAAAGAAAAAGACCTACAAGAAGGAGATCTAGTTCTGGCTTACACAGTCAAGGAACATTAGAAGAAGTTTCAGAAAAAAGGACATGGGCCTTATATTATACATCAGATAAGTAACAGTGGAGCTATCCAACTAGCTAACATAGATGGAGAGATCATGCCAAACTTCATAACTGGATGTAGAGTTAAAAGGTATGATTTCCCATTAACTGATTCTGAATGGAGAAGATTACATCAAGCTCAAAACAGGAAAAAAGAAGAGGAAAACATTAGAAAAGAGGCTCAACAGGAGGCAAAGGAAAGGATAAGAAAAATCAAAAGTCTTAGAGAAGTCCTTTTGTGTGAAACATCTCTAAAACAAAAAGAACATTTGCCTGTAATAACAATGGATTTTCAAGCTGAAAAAATCAGGGTGTTGATAGATTCAGGTGCACAAGTGAATTTGATTAGTTCAGCATTGTTGAATAAGTTTAACCAAAAGAGGACTAAAAGCAAAACCTTTATCAAAACCTTGGAAGGACAAATAATACAGAGCATGTCTTCACCTTCTATTGAAGTTAAGTTCAATAAAGAATATATGAAAATAGATTGTGAAGAATGGCCAGATCATTTGATGACTGAGAAATTGATTTTGGGACAACCATGGCTAAAGCAAGGTAAAGTAATTTTGGATTTTGAAAAAATGAATCTTAAGTTGAAAATAAATGACAAAAGGTTTTTAATGTTTTTATTGAGTAATGAAGAACACGAAGATCAACAGGAAGTTCATGACCCAGATTTGGAAGGATTTACTTTTTCATTAGAAGACACACCTACATTACCAATACAAATACTAGATGATCAAGCTTCATTTAATCAAAACCAGCAAAAATTGAAAGAGCAAAAGAGGATGAAGAGACAGAAGCAAGGTGGAAACTATGGCATAGTCCAAAGCATCAAAGCATCAGAACAAGAAGGATATGGAAACAAATCATACAGAAGGCCTGTTCATCAAAACAAAATTCCACGACAAAATGGATATGGAGGCCAAAAAATTCTAAAAACTGATTATTAGAAGGAGATGGATTTTTTCCTGAGATAGGGGTAACTAGGGTTAAATATTATTGGGTAAAAAAATCAGAGATGATTCAATGGAAGAAGACCATCTATATTTGATCTGTATTTAGAATTTTTTCAGAAACAGATCATAATGTTATAGAAAAGAAAATCATAACATATTGGAAATTAGGACAAAATATTTTACCTTATCCATTTTCTAAGAGGAGAATTAGGAGGGGAAGAAAAGAAATAGAGGAAATTATTATTATTAAAAAAAAAAGAGAGAAAAAGAAGAAAAGAAATAAAAGAAAATTATTATTCAAAAAAAAAGAAGAGAAACAAAAGAAAGAAAGAGAAAAATTATATATTCTTCCTTTTTTAAGTTATATAGCACAAAGCAAGATATATGTAGAAGGGTAGCAGGTTTCTATTTGTTATTTTGTATTTTTTATTCTATTTTTTATGATTTTTTATTTTTATTTTTTATTTATTTCATTCTTTTTCTAAACATCTAATTCCTGAATAAGAGTTGTCAGAAGAGGGGAGAGCACTAAACATCTTGCTACACATGTAATGATCACTTTAATTGAGTCTTTTTGAAGAAGTCAGAATTTAATTGAAAGATTATTTCCATTCTTTTTTGTTTTTTTTTTTTCATTTCATCTCAAAATAAATATCATTCTTGATTTCTTGTGACTCATGTGGGTGGAGTTTTTTCTTTTGTGTGATGCTATATTTTCTTCAGAATGGTGAATCCAAAGGAGCTGCCAATTCATGATTTCAAAGCAGAATCAGTCACTTTGTCTAGAGGACACTGGTTCTTGGACAGTGAAGCTGTGGTAGAGAAGGTGGACCTGGAGTCTGATGAAGAGCAAGAAATTCCAGAGGCAGAAAAGGTGGTTAAGGAGCTCAAGGAAACCTTGAGTATCATTGGCCAGCATATATTCACAGTAGGAGTTGTTAGACGACCGCCGAACAAGGACAAATGAACTAGGACAGGTGTCTTAAATGTAAAAATGTTAGACGACCGCCGAACAAGGACAAATGAACTAGGACAGGTGTCTTAAATATAAAAATGTTAGACGGCCGCCGAACAAGGACAAAAGTACTAGGGCGGGTAGCTTAAATGAAAAAGAATCTTTCAGGAAACGTGCAGGTAACTGCAGAAGTGCGCACTCTTGTAAAAAATCCTCTATTTAAGGCAATGAGAAAAGAGTGGCAGCAGCACCCCGTTTGCGGGAATTGCAGTGTAACATTTGCTTGAGTCGCGTTTTGGGAGAGTGTTGTAAACGTGTTGTGTGAGTGTGTACGTTGTTGAGAGATAAGTCCTGCTTCGTTCTGTTCTGTTTTGCACTCCGGCTAGTTGATTATTCTCACCTTAATACAGAGTTACGAATCAGTTGTATTGTGTTACGAATCTGTTCGGTAATGATCGAGTGTGTCTCTGAGTGTTATCAAGTGTAGTATGTTGGTTATCAGTTCTTCGGCGAAGCAGGGAACGTGAAAAGTAGCCCCGAACTAATTGTCTGTTAGCGTTTCTGTAAGTGACCGAATTCGATACCGTAGTCTACATTTGCTGTTGATTCCACCCACGGGAAGACTAGTAGCTGTAATGGTCTGGATGTGAGTAGGACATCGTCAGTTTATGGTTAGTCGTTTGTTATTAGGAGATTGGTTGTTCAAGTTTAGCATACGATGAGTCCTCATAACCTTAAGATATAATGTCTGGTTGGTATACCTATCTGCTCTGAAGAAGTACGTATTAGGTGACCTTGTTACTGAAGTATATTTTGCTCATAAAATAAGTAACCGGATTGTCGCCCTCAGTCCTGAAGTTCTAATTCCAGTACACCGAACAGTCTTCTGTTGTTCAGAAATGGACACTGAGCTAAGCACGGGATAACATTTAGGATTGTGTGATAATTTGGGAAAATAGTACAGGGCCTCTGTCTAACAGACCCCTACCACTCCCAAGGACCCACGTGGTTAAAGAGAACATTGACGGTTAAGAAGGTTCGGAACCGGCTGAACTTGAAGTACTTTGAGCCTGAAGTGGAAGTAACGATTAACGTTTAACAGAGTGGGGGGTTACAAGTACACTATGTTGTGTCAAGAGTTTTACAGATTCCAAAGAATTGCGGTCAATCATAAAAGATGAAAAGCAGTAGGGTTACACAAGTTATTGGATGAACCAATATTTTTCATAGACTTTGAAAGAGTGGCACAAGTAATGAACAGCGTGTTGGAAGTTGGAAAAGGAAATGAGGCATATTTCCAGTGTAAAGTCAAGGACAAAGAAAACCAGGAGGTAAATATCACTATAAAAGCAGAGCATATTAGAGCAGCTCTACAGTTTTACCCAATGGGAACTAAGCTTGATAACACATTTGTGACAAAGAATAAAGAAACATATACAGGATATTCTAAATTTCCTGATTTGAAGGGAAAAGAGAATGAGGAGTATGCCATTAGAATGTTTCTGCAATACTTTTGTTTTCCAAAACTACCCAGATACACAATGCCACACAAACCAGTTACACTGATTATGTTCAACAATAAGGACAGAACTAAACCTTTTGGGGTAATGGATGTAACCCCATACATACATGAACAACTAAAAGAAGAAGCTAAACATTGGAAGCAGAGAAAGTATATGAATGGAGCTCAATTTTTAACCAGGATTATATATCATGTACTGGGAATGGAGGATCAATTGAAGCTGGCTCCAGAAGCCCAATATTTCAGAAGTCTAATGACAGGAATCAAGAGTCCTCCGAGGAAGATGTCTGTGAAAGAAGCAGAAGGACAATCCAGCATGAGGGGAGCAGAAAGGAAGAGAAAGGGAATCTCAGAGGAAGTTGTTCCTGTAAAGAAAAGAAGATTGGATCCAAGAAAAGTTGAATTGGAGCAGGAAGAAGCAACTAAGGAAGAGCATGAAGCTGCTCAGAAGCAGGTGCAATCTTCAAATGACCCTCACCCACCTCAGACAAGTAAAGAGCAGTTATATACTTATCTAACCCAAGGAAATAATAAAAGGGTAGTATATGAAGCCCAATATCAAAAGATGTTGGAGGACTACTCTTGCAAAGCAACAGATTGGGTTCAAGAGGAAGTAGAACACTATGAAGAACTGCATGATCAGATGATGGCAGCTGAGACAGAGGAAGTTTTTGTCAAAAAAGAAGTAGAACTATTAGCATATTTCAAGGAGCTACAAGGACCTCCTGAAACCAGAACCATGATTGTAGTGAAAAAGAAGGTTCAGAGGAAACCTGTACAGAAGAAGAAGGTGACCAAGAAAGGTAAAGGGAAATCAATAGTTGAATCTGTAACCATAAAGGAGACAGAAGAAGTGACAGCAGGAGAAAATCAAAAGGAATCTACTATTGGGGAAGAATCAAGATTGGAAAAATCAAAAATAGCAAGATCTTCACAATTCTCTTCAGACTCTGAAAGTGATATTGAAAGCTTTCTGTTAAAAAGTTTGAATTTCTCAGTCCCTAGTACACCCCATGTGATAACACAGGCCACTGAAAAAAATAAAACACTAGGAGACATGACTGAGAAGCCCCAAGGGAAGCAAGTCCAGGAAGAAGCAGCAAAGCAACTTAGTCTTGAAGAAGAAAGAAGGATGTTGAAAGGTAAAGCAGTAATGATGGAGGAAGAGATTGAAGTTAGAAAGGAATTCAGTTGTGGGTTAGTGCATTCAGGATTAAAGTCAATATGGACAAAACCTTCACAACAAATCTATTTCAAATTGGATGAAGGAGGGATAGGGACAGGAAAAGAAGCACAGATATGCAGATCAGCACAAGAACGAAAAGAGACATATCAAATTAGAGAAATAGAGGAAGTAGTGGTGAAGAAGAATGTTCAAGAAGTAGAAAAGGGAATTACAAACAAAGAGATCAATCAAAGCATAGAAGACATATTATATGACTTGAATCATAATGAGGAGTTTACAATCACAAAAGATCAAGGACAAGAGGAGGAGCTGGATCTCATGGATATAGATGAGCAAGAGGAAGGACAGAAAGGGCAGACAAGTAATGATCAGGTAAAGCCTACTGAGGAAATTGAATTAACCCTAATTCAGGAAAAGGAAGTACAGGTAAAAGAAAGACATCTCTTTGAAGAAGAACAACAAGTGATGAAGAACAAGAAGGCAGAAGAAACAAAGACAACCAAAGATATATCAGAACAGGAGAATAAGGATGATCAGATGCTGGAAGATGAAGAAGATACTGTAGACCAAGGAAGAATGAAAGCAGATAAAATCCATGAAGAACAAAAGACCCAGGTCATAGAATATGAGGAAGAAGATGAAGAGGAGAATGAGTGCAAAGAAGACAAGCAGATAGAAGTCAAACAAATGGAAATAGAAGTTGCGTTGGAAAGGATACCTAAAAATATAAGATCTGCTTGCAAAATTATTATGAGCAATATAGAACAGTTTAGACCATCAAGCAGAAACATGATCATTTCAGGAATGGTAGTTGAATCCGAGTTTGAGAAGGGCAACAAAATTATTGAAGAGCAGAAGAAGGAAAAGGTACATTTAACAGAACAGTTGAGGATTGTGCAAGAGAAAAATGAGAAATTGACACATAGAGTAATTTCCTTGGAAGAATTAGAGGTACAACAACAAAACAAAATCCAACATCTTGAAGAAAAGTGTGCAAAACAAACAGAGCAGAGTAGTAAACTGGAGATGGAGCTGAAGAAAATTGAAGGTAGATACAAAACTTTACAGATTTCATATCAAATCATGGTCAAAGCAAATGATGAAATCAACAAATTATTAATGGAAGAAGGCCAGTTGAAGGAAGAAAGTAAGACTGTTCAGGTGACACAGGAGGAGAAGGAAGATTTGCACAAAGAAATCATGAGATTGTAAACAGAGTTGAAAGAAGCAAAGGAATTGAAAAAACAAGCAAGTATGCATGCTGCTACTTCTATGAGAGGTTATAATAAGTTGCATATGGATATAGAAAAAGAGAGAAGTGATTGGTAGTGGAGTGTAGCAAAGGAAAGAAATGAGTGGATAGCAGAAAGAGAGGTATGTGCATCCCAAAATAGAAGTTTAATGTTGACTATAGAAGAACTACAGAAAAAGCTGGAAAAACCACAAACTCAGGTGGAAGAACAGATAGAGATTACACAAACAGAAGATTATGAAGTAGGAAATGATGACAGAACCCAACATGGTGGTGAACAAGAAAACAAAGCACCAGAAGAAGAGTATTCAGAGGAATTTATCTAGAAACTTCTGACAGATAGAGAATCCAGAATGGAATTCATTAGAAAAATGCATGATGAATACGAGGAACAGATTGTCGCATTTGCTTTAAATAAAGGGATAAATCCTGATCAACATCATTGGGCTGCAGATGGCTTAGGAATACCTTTGTGCATGATTATGGAAAGTATTAAAAACTATCAGTTGGCAAGGGTAGGATTACCTCCGAACAAGTATCTAGAATATGAAGAAGATATCAATGTGACAAAGGAGCTATTTGAAAAAACTAATCCCAAATGGAGGAATAGGTGGTTGGATGCTAATAAGAATGTAGAAAAATATGGAAAGAAGCACCTATTCAGCTGAAGATCAATCCAGCATACTGCCCTGTAGCGAGGAGAAGGGAGTGGACAGTCTTTTGGGAAAGAAGGAAAGAAGGACAAATCCTATCCAAATGGTTGAATTTTCCAAAGATAGCAGGTCCGAAGGAGTGGTTCTGAAGATCATACAATTCATAATCTTTAGATTGTTCATTATAGCCAATGAAGAGATGTTTCTTCGACTTAGATTGTAACTTGGTTCGATCTTCCTTTGGCACATGTATAAAAGCTTCACTTCCAAGTAATCTAAATTAATTGACACTGGGTTTGAGTCCATAGTGGGCTTCAAATGGAGTCTTGTATAATGCACTTGTGAAGCCTATATTGATGATGTGCACTAAAATGTGTATTGCTTTGGCCCAAAACATGAATGGTAATGCTTTATGTAAAGCATAGTGCATGCCATTTCTATGATGCTTTGAGTATTTCCTTGGCTTTTATTTTGGGATGGAGTCTGAGGTTGAGTGGCTTACCTCTTGATGCTCGTTTACTTTAAGAAATAATCAAAGTCATGATTGATGAACTCACCACCTCCATCTGATCTAATAGTCTTGACTGAACTTGATGCTTCATTCTCAAATTGATATATCCATTCTCGAAATTTGGAAAAGGTAATCTACCTTGGACTTCAAAAAATATACCCAAAAATATCTTGAGTAATCATCTACTAGGAGAAAGAAACAGATAGATCCACTTAGTGAAGGGGTATTCATGTTGAGATATCAAGCTCAACATGTGATGATCCAGGATGACACGTACCAGTTTTTCGTTTCTCTGACATGTATAGTGGTCATACCGATATATGTTAGGGATACTTCATTGAGCTTTATTAGATTTATCTATTGAGAGTGATGGCACATTTGTTTCTTGCCAGCTCACTCATTCGTGGATATTAGGTTTTTCCTTATGTACTGATCTTTATATATTGCACTTGTTGTATTCTTGTTTTTTAGGTCATTCTTGTACATTCCTTTTATGTAATAGAAGAAGAAGAAGAAGATCATTCTTCCTTGCCTCAATCTGTGTGTGTGCTTCTCCTTGAGAGTGAGAGTGTGTGTGTGAGCTCTCTTCCTTATCTCCTTCCTCGTGACATGGTATCAGAGCCAGCGTGGCTGTAGAGAGCTCGTGGAGAAGGCGACGGTGAAGACTACACGGCAAGGCGTGGAGAAAACACGATTTCACAAACGGCCTCCATTTGCTATGAAAATCGCCATGAAGGTAGAAGACCTCAAAATATTTTTGAAAGTTATCCCTTTAGGTTCACTCGTTTTTGTCAGACCGAAGTTTCGGAGCCATCTCGACCTCCGTTTTGAGCCCGCAAGGTGGGGCCCATAGAAAAACCAAGTCAATTTCAGAAATTGTAACTTGCCTTGTGTTCGGCGACACTCATATATTCCAAATCCAGATTTTCAAGCGATTCCGTGTACTGTTGATACACGAAAACCGTGTTTTTCTGAGATCGAACTGTCACGTCATAGTGCGACAGTGTTCAAGAAGAAGGGCTGCTTGTAGTGTTTTGCAGTGTTGTGAATTGTTGCAGAAATGGCAAATGTAGATGGAATGAGTCAGCTTATGAGCGATAAGCTGGACAAGAACAACTTCCATGCTTGGAGATTCAGAATGACGAATTTCCTGATGGGAAAAGGCTATTGGAAGTACATCGAAGGAGAGAATGAAAATGCTCCGCATACCAGAAAGGAATCGAACTGAAGATCAGTTAAGAGCATATGAGGAATGGAATCAAGGAGCACGAAAGGTAATGTATTGGCTATCTGTTAGCATACAGGATAGCATGATTGGACACATACAGGATGCCAAGACTCCAAAAGAGGCTTGGAACAGCTTGGTCACTTTGTATGAGACTAATACAAAGGCACGGAAATTGCAACTCAAGAACGAGCTGCATACATTGGAAAAGAAGAGCATGTCGGTAAGTGACTACACTCTTAAAATCAAAGGCATATGTGAGTCACTTGCATCTATTGGCATGAATGTAGATGATGATGATAAGGTGGAAGTGTGCCTTCGTGGTTTAGGATTTGCATATAAGCAGTGAAAATATTCTGAATTTTGCCGATCTGGTATCTATGCTGATTATTGAAGAAAAGAATCTTGGTGAGGACTCAAACTCCCAAGGAAAGCCCAGTTCTGAGCAGGTATTCTATTCTGGCAGAGGAAGAGGCAGAGGTAGAGGTTTTGGAAGTGGAAGAGGAAATAGTAACCAAGAACAAGGTCAACAACAGAATCATGCAGGAGGAAGAGGACAGTTTTGAGGCAAGGGGAGCCAAAGAGGTCGCAGAAATTTCCAAAGAAATGATTCAGGTAATGATAGTAAAGGATGCTTGAATTGTGGTAAACCTGGACACTTTGAACGTGATTGCACATTAAAGAATCAAAATAACAGAAGGCAGCAAAACAACTATGCATCCACAAGTGTAGATGATTCTGAGAAGTTGTTTATGGTTCAACATCACATGATGAATACGATGTCTGCTGGTGTTTCAAAATCAAATGATAATGTCTGGTATGTTGATTCAGGTGCTTCAAATCACATGACCAGTCATGCAGAATGGTTTAGTAGTTTGCAGAAAATGCCAGTTCCTGGATATGTTGAAACACGTGATGATACATCGCATCCTATTGAGCATACAGGAAACAAAGCATTGTCTATGGAGGACGGGAAGGTAAAACATCTTGCTGATGTGTTGCACGTTCCAAATATAACAAAGAATCTAGTTTCTGTTGGACAAATGGTTGACTAGGGATTACAAGTCAGGTTCAATGCTGATGGATTATATGTGAAGAGTACAAGCAGGATGGATGATTGGTTGCCAAAGGAAACAAAGTGGGTAGGATGTTCACCTCAAATGTGAAGATTCCTGAAATGAATGCAGCCATGTTTGCAAAAGGTGCAAGAGTTATTGGAGATATAGAGATATGGCACAAACGGATTGGACATGCAAACTTGCAAAGGCTGAAAAGGATGCAGTCAAAGGAGATTGTCCATGGACTACCAAATTTCAAAGTTGCAGAAATGCAAAAGGTATGTGCAGCATGTCAATTTGGTAAACAGTCAAGAGCATCATTTCCACATGACAAGCATGTTAGTGAGAATGTACTAGAAGTAGTACATACAGATGTTTGGGGTCCAGCAAAGACCAACATCTATGGGCGGTTGCAGGTTTTATGTTACCTTCATTGATGATCATACACGCAAAGTATGGGTATATTTCATGAAAGACAAGAGCGAGGTGTTCATTCACTTCTAGAATTTTAAAGCTATGGTGGAAAAGCAGACAGGGAAGTACATTCAAACATTAAGATCTGATGGAGGAGGTGAATACATGTCAAATGAGTTCATCAATTTTCTAAAAAATCATGGAATTCGGCATCAGTTTTCATGCAGGTACACACCACAACAAAATGGTGTTGCTGAACACAAAAATAGACATATTGGAGAAATAGCAAGAGCCTTGATGGCTGAGAAGAATATGCCTCATTGTTATTGGGCAGAAGCTGTGCATACTGTTGTATACCCCTGAAGAGAAGTTTACAGGTAAAAAGCCAAACTTATCACATCTGAAAGTTTTTGGCTGTATTGCATATGTACATGTTCCAGATGAGTTGAGGATGAAGCTTGATTCGAAAGCAGAAAAATGTGTCTTCATTGGACATTCCCTTGAGCAAAAGGGGTACAAATGTTATAACCCACTCACACGACAGGTGAAGGTGAGCAGAGATGTGGTATTTGATGAAATGTCAAGCTTCTATGCAGATGCCAAAGAAGGACTGAATCTTGAACCAAATGACAAAGAAAATGGTGAAAAATCTAGTGCCGAATCTCAAGTTTTGAGTGGACCGGATGCATCACTAAGCAATAGTTCCAACTCAAATCCATGGAGTGCAAGATTGCGTGGAAATTTCAGTCCAGCAAATTCATCAGATACATCCAAGAAAGGTAAAGAAAAGTTTTCTGCCGGTAGTAAAACAGGTGCAGGTTTTGAAGATGTTGATGGAGATTCAGGTGATTCAGAAAAGAGTATTGATGAGGAACTTGGATTGCCCTCTGTGAAGACTCCAGGAGTAAGAAGGGCACATGCAGATGATACAAGAAGAAGTGACCCAGGACCAAGAAGATCTGGGAGGATGCGTAATTCAGTGCAACAATTGACATATGATAGTTACATGGCTCGCCATTGTGCCTACATGAAAAAGGTAATACAAGATGTTGAACCTTCTTCTTTTGAAGATGCAATTGGCAATGCAGATTGGGAAAAAGCTATGGATGAGGAGATGGCTGCACTTTATGGAAATGATACATGGAAGTTGGTTCCATTGCCACAAGGAAAGAAATCCATAGGCTGCAAATGGGTTTACAAGGTAAAGCATAATGCTGATGGTAGCATAAGCAGGTATAAAGCACGATTGATAGCTAAAGGTTATGCACATACATATGGCATTGATTATGAGGAAACATTCAGCCCTGTAGCTAAAATGTCTACTATCAGAACACTTGTTGCATTAGCTATAGCAAAAGGATGGACTTTGCATCAGATGGATGTGAAGAATGCTTTCCTACATGGTGAGCTACAGGAAGACGTATATATGGACCAACCACAAGGATATGAAGATTCAAAGCATCCAGAATATGTTTGCAGGTTGTAAAAGGCTTTGTATGGGCTGAAGCAAGCCCCTCGTGCATGGCATGCAAGGATTGCTGATTACTTAACTAGCATTGGGCTCTCTATGTGTGATGCAGATCAATCACTATATGCAAGGAAGGCTGATGATGGCATCACTATTGTGGCTATTTATGTTGATGACCTCATTGTAGGTGGTGATAATGAAGAAAGCATCAAAGAGGTAAAGAAACTTCTTATGCAGGAATTCGACATGAAAGATCTTGGTGTGCTGCGCTATTTCTTGGGCATTGAGTTTATACATACATAAACAGGTATATGGATGTTGCAAAGGCAATATGCCTTGAATATGCTGCAAAAGTATGGTATGGCTGATTGTAAGCCAATTTCTATGCCATTAGATCAGAATTTGAAATTGGATACTACATCAGGTGAAGCATTGGAAAATGTTGTTATGTACAGGAAAATTGTGGGAAGTCTTATGTATCTCACAATTACAAGGCCTGATCTAAGTTATACTGTTGGACTTGAAAGTTAGTTTATGCAGGTTCCCAAGAAGCCACATTTGGATGCTCTGAGGCGCACTCTACGTTATGTGAGTGCTACTTTGGATTATGCATTGTTTTATGAAGTTGGTGTGGAGTTGCAGGTTCATGGATACACCGATGTAGATTGGGCTGGTAGTACTCCAGATAGAAGCTCTACTAGTGGCTTTCTTTTCTCAGTTGGAGGTGCAGCTATTACATGGAGCAGCAAGAAGCAACCCACTGTTGCTTTGTCGAGTACAAAGGCTGAGTATAGAGGTGCTGCAATGGCAGCATGTGAAGCATCATGGTTGGAGATGTTACTTGCAGATTTAGGTGTGGAAGTGCAAAAGCCTATCACTATCTATTGTGATAATCTTAGCAGCATACAGTTAACACGGAACCCTATTTTCCATGCTAGAACAAAGCATATCGAGGTACATTATCACTTCATCAGAGGGAAGGTATTAGCAGGTGATATTGATCTTGTTTATGTGAGAATAGATGAGCAGGTTGCTGATATTTTCACCAAAGCACTTGGAGTTGAGAAGTTAAAGAAGTTTCAAGAGATGCTTGGATTACAGGATATGGTGTTGAGCTTGAGGGGGAGTGTTGAGATATCAATCTCAACATGTGATGATCCAGGATGACACGTACCAGTTTTTCGTTTCTCTAACATGTATAGTGGTCATACCGATATATGTCAGGGATACTTCATTGAGCTTTATTAGATTTATCTACCGAGAGTGATGGCACATTTGTTTCTTGCCAGCTCGCTCATTTGCGGATATTAGGTTTTTCCTTATGTACTAATCTTTATATATTGCACTTGTTGTATTCTTGCTTTTAGGTCATTCTTGTACATTCCTTTTATGTAATAGAAGAAGAGGAAGAAGATCATTCTTCCTTGGTTCAATCTGTGTGTGTGCTTCTCCTTGGTGTGTGTGTGAGCTCTCTTCCTTATCTCCTTCCTCGTGATAATTCATGGGTCCATAGAGATCCATGTGGGCTAGAGATGGAGGGTTCCTAGATCAAGTTGAAGCCTCTTTGGGAATTGGAGCCTAATATTGCTTGCCTTGAGTGCAAGCTTGGCAGATATCATGGATTATCCCAATCTTGGACAATACCTTAACCATCTATGATTCTAAAATCTTGGTTAAGTATGACATGTGCCCATATCAATGATGCTAGAGTCTAGAAGGGACTCCTTAGACAAAAAACATGATAGCTTGTATAGTACTTTGTTATCAACTCCTTATGCTATGATATATTTAGTTATAGGGTCAGTCACCTTAACAAATGTGTTGTCAAATAGCACTATTTTGTGATGGTCAGTGATGGCCTTAACTGAGAGTAGGTTCATGCACAAGTTGGGTACAAATAGTACATTTGATAAAGCTTTAGACTCCCCACAATGATCAGTGATTTGAACTTTTCCTTTGCCTTCTATGGGGATACTTTTATTATTTCCTAAATAAAATTCACGATTGTGATCTTCTATCTCTCGGAAGAAGGTACAAATTTTGCACATATGAGATGTGGGTCCACTGCCAAAGATCCACTCTTGTGAGGAGCTAAAAGTAATTAGAGTCTTAGCCTCTATGGAGAATAATAGAACTTCATTAGAATAGTGAGACCTATGCTGAGAGGACTTAGAGTGGTTCCTGTAGGTAGAGGTTTTAGACCCTTGGCTTTCACCATAGTTTCTTGCGAGGATGATGACTTTTCTTGAGAGTCATGGAGGAGCAAAAGTCATCGTACTTCCTCCCATGTCAATACTTGGCCATGGTTGTAAACTTATCACAAAAGTTTCATAGAATCTTGGGAGCTTTTTAAGAAGTCTAATGGCCATGTCTTCACTAGAAACTTGTCGGCCACACAACATGAGCTTGCGTTGGTAATCTTCAAAGGTGGTAATAACTTTAGTAATGGGATCCTAGGGCCTAATTGAGAGGCTATGGAACTTGGCCTCTAAGGTGTATATTTTAGAAGGAATTTTGTCCTCATAAAGATCTTCCAAGATTTTCCTAGCCTCATGTGATGTTTTGCAAGATGTAATGTGGCCCTTGGTCAGCTCCTCATTGGCGAAAAGTAACTTTCCTAAATCTATTTTTTCTTTGTCATTGCAAATTTTCTAGGCTGCTAAATCACTTTCCTTGTTTGGCTCAAGCTATGTAGCTTCAACTACTTCATATAATAGGTTGGTATATAAATATACCGTAATTGTATCATTCCATAGATTATAGTTACTATTGTTTAATCTCTCATCTTTTAGCATGGAAATCGGTGTAAAAGAAGACAAGTACCATTGACTTGAAGATGTCATATTCGAGATCATAGACATTGTCACCATTGAAATCACCACACTTGCAAAACATACTCAGAATTAGCACAAAAAGTTTAGATGGGGTGGGGGGGCTTAAAGTAGCCCTACACTTATTGAAACCTTGGATGGGGGCTTAGAATAGCCCTAAATGCACTTAGAGAGAGACACACTTGGGAGCTTAGAGTAGCCTCCCAAGGCACACACACACACACTATCCCTCTTATATTCTTTGAGGATACAAAGATATCATAGTTTGAGGTATGCAAAAGCATGAAAACATCACAAGGAAGAAGAAGAAGCTTGAAGCACAACACACAATAATGAATGTATTACCAAGTGAATGTACAAAGATAAATGATTTGTTAGGGTTATGGGCATATATACAAGCCGGGGGAAAAACCCTCCTAAAGAGGGAAAAAATGCACCAACATTCCTAGTGTGTTCACACACATCACCACAAAAATATATCAAAACATCCCCCTGGAAGTGATGCGGTGAACAAGAAGTTGGCACTCTTGTATAAAGAAGTGCTAAGCTATGTGGAATCAATCCACAAAAGGAAGTAAGCCCAAAGCTTTGCGCAAAGCTTCAAACTTCTTCCTAGGCAGAGCCTTTGTGAAATGTTCTACAACATTCTCCTATGTGGTCACATATGCCAAACTAGTCTCTCAAGTAGAGAACCTTTCCCTGACATAATGATAGTGCACCTTAATGTGCTTAGTGTGAGCATGGAACACAGGGTTCCTCACAACTACCAATGTGATTTGACTATTAGTGAAGATGGTGGTGGCAGAAGATTGACCAACACCCAAATCAACCAAAAGGCATATGAGCCACACACACTCAATAGCCGCTATGAAAGATGTCGTATACTCAGACTCACAACTAGAAGTGGCAAAAGTAGGCTTCTTCTTGCTCAACCAAGATATGCATGAGCTACCAAGCATGAAGAAAAAACCATTTGTGGACACATGAGTGTCATAGCAACCAGCCCGGTCAAAGCAAAAAAAAATCATGTAAATCTGGCAGTAGTGATCCCCCCTTGGCAGGAGAGTAGATGTTGTGTCTTACAGCATGTGAGGTATTCTATGTTAGATGAGATGCGGAGCCCCTTTCACTGAAAGTGAACTTCTTGATGCATTGTGTGGCATGGTTAGGGAGAGATGTCCTCGTGATGATGGTCTCTTGCCCAATCTGTTTCTCAGATATTGGGGGATTCTTGGTGATGGGATCCAAATTGCCTTCTAGGAGATCATGGAGGAGGACCTCCTCTCCCCATCGCTTGCCAAGGGCCTGATCTTCCTCATCCCCAAGGAAGGGGGAAGTTGGATGATATCATGCACTAGCATCTTGTAATGCTTCTCAACTCAACCTAAAAAATTATCACAAAGGCTCTAAGTTTGAGATTGAAGCCTCTACTTGAGACCCTAGTGTATCCGATATATATTGATTTTGTTATGATCAGGTTGATTGGGCTTTTCTCAAGGACAACATCTTCACCTTTGGGAAAGTTGTCTCCCTTGCCAAGCTGTGTGATGAGCCATTTGCAGTTCTTCTATTGGACTTTGAAATATCCTATGATCAGGTTGACTCGACTTTTCTCAAGGACACTATGTGCTTTGTATAGGCTTCCCTACTCTATTTTGAGATTAGTTAGGTAGGGTTGTCCCTTGCCTCCTACTTTGTTTCTATTCTTTGTTGAGGCCATGAGCGCTTTCTTGACTACTCAAGACATTGGACTTTACAGTATCAGACTCCCGATTTGTGATGAATTTCTCCTCGATGCTAAATTTGCTGATGAAACTGCCATATATTTGTAGGGGTAGGAGGCCAATGTGATCAAATTTTAGCAAGCTTTGGATAGATTTTGTCACGCATTTGGTGCCAAGATCAATTGACACAAATCCTCAGGTTTGTGGATTGGCTTGCTTGATAGGCCTCCATGGCTTCCTTGTGAGTAGTTTCAAGGGATCCCCCTAGTACGAAGATTAGATACCTTAGGTGCCATATTGGTCTTGATCTTTCTCTTGAGCAACAGATCTCTCCTCTCCTCTTGGCCATCAAGAGGAAGTTGTTTCACTGGAGCATTGCCCGTTTATCCTTGATTGTGTAGGTTGTGGTGGCTAATTAGGTTCTCTTGGCTATGATGTGGTATTGATGGAGAGTGTTAATCTCCAAAAGAAAAAGCTATCCTTGATGTTATAACACTTCTATATCAAGAATAACTCAAAATCTTTACCAATTTGGAGAACCAATATCAAATTATCAAAATTTTGAACTAACTGTGAAGAGAGTCATTACTCAGAAAAGTCTCTTGCACATAACTCACTCATTGACTAATCAAATGTGTAAAGTTTTTTATAAAACTTTGTACAAAGTGTTGTCTATAGATCTCACACCTTCTTCAAGTTAAAGCATCTCAAAAGATTCAGTAGATCTTGAGAAATGATCCAAACAATTTACCTATGTCTGAAACTGTTCTCCTGTATATTCGACTTTGACACGTGCAACTTCTAATGCATGGTGCTCCCAAAGTACAAGCCGTTTAAGAAAATGCTTTTAGCCATAGATGGTTTACCTTACAACTTAGATTTTGAATCCTCACTTGTGCAAAAATTCACATTGTGCAATGAGTATTGATCAATTCTTTGACCATCAAGATTGCTCCTGTTTCAGAAGACACTCATCACTTCTTCACATACAAATGTTCCTACACATAATTCTCTCAGGCTGTTTATAATTAGGCTCTCAAATCTTAACCATAGAAGCATTGACTATGGAATTAGACATCTACAAAAGGATTCTTTAAATGACCAAGCACAGAAGGAGAACACAGCGAAACATAGTGAGACCAAATGGCATAACTACATATTCAAAGTGCCCATACCATTTACAAAATGTTGTCTTTCATTCGTCTCCTTCTCTGATCCTGACAAGGTTGTAAGCTCCTCGAAGGTCAATCTTTGTGAAGATCTTTTCTTTTCCAAGGCGTTCCAAGATCTCTGATATGAGTGCTAGAGGGTATCTATTCTTTATAGTGACTTTATTCAATCCACAATAGTCTACACACATCTGGAGAGTCCCATCCTTCTTCTTTACAAATAAAATAGGGGCTCCTATTGGAGACTTTGAGTGTTTCACAAATCCCCTTGCTAGATTCTCATCAATGTTCTTGCATAGTTCTAGAAGTTCCTCTGGGGATAGTCTATAGATTGGTCCAAAGGGTGGTTGTGCTCCCTCTTGAAGATCTATGGGACAATCATAAGGTCTATGCTCTAGGAGGATATCTACATTCTTCTTTTCAAAAACATCTTCAAAGCCTTTGTACTAATTCGGTAGCTGCACTGGATCATCTTTCTTGGAGTCTTGAGCTGGTACGACATAGATCATATATGTCGGTTCCTTCCTTACTGCATGTATGAAGGCCTTCGCTTTCACATATGTTGGGTTCTTCTAGATATCTCCATGGGTGATTTTATTATTTTGTGAATTGATGTCTATATTATGCTTCTTTAACGAGGGCATTCCAATGATAACTAGATGTACTGGGCTTGATATAACATTGAAACATATGTGGGATTCATGGTCACCAAGGTGTACTGTTAATGGTGTGGTTTCCATCGTTATATTCCGAGATGCTAGAGGTCGTCCATGTACTACTTCAGCTACTACTGGTTTGTTCTTTCGAAGTACAAGAATTCCATGTTTCTTAACCAATCCTTCATCGATGAAATATGAGGAGGCTCATGAATCTACTAGGGTTGTAAGGGAAAGGGTCTTCTTGGGCATGATTAACTTGACAGGTGCAAGACATGTTTCTATGGGTATAGCTGGAATTATGAGACCCTTTCTTAAATCATGATCCAATTGTATGGTCTCCTTTACAATTAGACTTCCTCGTTTCCCTGCTCTACAAGGGTGGCTACAACTCTGTAGTTTGTTCTCTTGTTGGAAAAATTAACTGCAATATGTCCAGGGTTTCCATAATAGAGGCATAACTTGTTATCTCTCTTTCTCTGTTTATCTTGTGGTGTTAGGGGTTGGAACCTAGTTACATCTTGCATAGGTTCAGGCATAGAATCATCTTTAGGAGTGGGTTGGAAATGTTTCCATTGGTGAGGTCTTCCTTCCACTTGTCTTTCTTGTTTTCTTTCAAAAAGTCAGTTATCACGTTGAATAGCTTGCATGATGTATTCATTCAATGTCTTAACCTCTGGCATCGTGAGCAAAAGGTCCTTCACATCATCTCTTAAACCCCATCTAAATTGGCTTATGAAATAATATTCATGCCATATGAGATCACATATCAAGTGCCTAAATTTTGATGCATAGGTAGAGGCAGGGCGGTTACCTTGACATAGCTTCTGAAGTTTTGTTTCTACCACTCGACTTGTGTCTGCATCTCCAAATGTGGCGGTGAGTTCTCAAAGAAACCCCTCATAGCCCTGAAGTACTACCATGCTCTTTTCTAAGATTGGGGCCAACCATGATAATGCTTGTCCACAAAGCAAGGTTCCAATAAAGCCAACCTTGGATGCCTCGTCAAGGTATCTATCAGGTTGCATACGAATGTACAATTTAACTTGCTGGAGAAATCTGCGAAATGTCGTGCAATCCCCATGAAAAATTTTTGGCATGCAGATCTTGGGTTCCCTCCTAAAGGATGTACTAGGTCATTGTTACTTGCATACTCCCTTGATTTGTCTGAAGACTCCCGATTCATTCTTGTAATTCTTGGAGGAGTGCACCTACATGCACTGGATGTCCCATCTCGACTTGTGTCTACCGATGAGTTAGGTCTTCGACCTATTGTTGGAGACCCACCCATGGGTAAAACGGGGAAAGTGAGTAGTAAAGCGCATTTGTTCCAAGGACTCCTTGGATGATTGGGCACAGCAAATTTTATCTATGAGGCTAATCTGACATACGGAGCCAATGTTTGGCAGCGATATCAGTTCTTCTCTCAAGAGTTTGAAGCCCTCCGGAATAGTGAAGAACTCAGGCCTATTTGGGAGCGAGCAAGATTTGCAACCTATTTTAGTGCACCACTTCCTAAACCTAACTTCTATTGGTGCTATTATTTGGTTGCATCTATCAAGGAACAAGAGCTAAAGGAGTTGGATCTAGTATTCATAATGTCTTCCTTAGTAAATGACCCACCATTCAAGAGATTCACCTTGTCCTTGGATTTAATCAGAACAGCTCTTAAGATTCATTGTAATCATACACCCACGAAGAAAGAACCCCTCATTCCCGAGGCTATGAAGAAAAGTGGCATGGAAAAATGGCCTACAATCTCAGCAATCACTCCTCAACTCATTACTTGTTTGAGGATATGTCTCGAGCATTTAGCTTTTCTAGCACAAGATCGTTTTACAATTCCCCACAAGCACTTATGGTTTGGATTATACCTCGCTACTACAAGCCCTCAAACAATTGACATTGCAACTTAAATCAAGGACCAACTTGTACTGATAGGACATCATTGGGAAAAGAAGAAGGTTGTCCATGGTTGTTGCACTTTCACATGCATTATTTATATGTGCTTAGCTTATGATATGAACATTGAAAGAGCTGTTCCAGCAGCACAGTTACAACAATACAATGGTTGAAAGAAAACCAAGAAACCTCCAAATGGCATGAGAGTAAAGTGAATGCGTGGTACAATTCCTTGTTTACAAGTTGAGGACTCACCTTCACCACAACCCACATCGGAGACCTCACCACAATGATCTCCAACTCAATTATCCAGTGACTTCCAGTTTTCGGACACACAACTCGTTTCTCAGTAATATGGCTGACCCTCTTACCCAATCACAGCATCGAAGGGGGCGAGGACTCCAGCTTTGAAGAAGAAGATGGTGACTACACAATGACCGATGATGGTTTAGACGACACTGAGGAGAGTGAGGGAGAAGAACATCGATCAGAGACACAAGCCGAAGCTCAAGGGGACACCAGCACATATGAAGAGGAGTCAATAGAAGCAGCTGCATATACAATAGCCATCAAATAGCTACATGACACAATGAATAAGGTTTGGGTGAGGAGCATGTGTACCTAAGTTGTGAAGTCTTAGAGACTTGTCTTGATGAGACTGTACCTCGATCGCCCCACAAGTGCATGTAATGATGGCTTAATACATGTTTAATTATCAATCCGTGGACTTAGACATACCAAGTGTATGAATACATGTGCACACATGATGGTAAGTGAAGTATCTAAGCTACAATGCATGAATCTTGTCTCAACTACCTCTCCAATTCATTAAATCTCTGAAAGTGCACATTACAATACCATTTACAATAGTAAGCAAATTCAAACGTTTCTCTCATCTGTGAACTCCAAATATGCTCAAAAGTAGATTGATTTTGAAGCTCTTGATGAGATGCATCTAATGATCATGGTGTCATTCAAATCTGACAAACTTACTTTGAGTTATGAGCAAAATAGTAAATGGCACGAAACACCAACACCTGCTCCACAACTCGTTATGGTTCACACACACACTACATCAACTCAAAAGCGATGGGAAGGGGTAGAGAACAATCCAACACACACATTTCAAGCATTACACACACATCAAAGCTCTTCAAGAAGAAAGAAATCAACAAGAAAGAGGTAAATTCAAAATTCTTCTTCAATTCTCACAATGGCAAAAAGTTCTTTACAAGAGTCACAATGAATTATATACATGTGCCCTAAAAATGGGCCTTTCACACAAGAGATCGACACTTTTATTGACTAAGTCTGAATTCCTAATATTTTACAAGAGTTATGTTACAATGATTGGGACTTTTGCATCTAGAGGACTCCTCTAGTGCATTTACATAGCTTCAAGGGATTTTCGTAGGTTTTTGAAGAAGAAAAATTGTGCCCATGAGCTCAAAATTTTTGGTGCTCCTCTTTTGTGCTTCTTTACACAGCAACTCTCCCCCTCTTTGTCTCTGTCATCCCTCGATAGGCATTGCTTCTTTGTCTATGGCTTGTTTATAGTTCTTTGGTACATGCATTCATTGGTCAAAGAAGCGACTAAGACTGTCAAAGAATTCGTTACCTTATCTGATCTAAGTCATTTGCTTCTGTAATCCCCTTGGTATTCCTTATATTCATAAATATGGGTTGCTCTGTTGATTCGGGATACCATACATACATCCAATGGCTAAGAATGTGATACTCTTAGTCACCCTCTTCAACTTTTTAGTCTCTCCCTCTTTCTAACTTTTGGTCTTCGTATATTTCTTTGTTCTCACACATCTGACCCTATTGTATTTTCTGGAGCCTGTTTACTTCTTTTGCCACACGCATCATTTGGTCAACCTTGCATCAGTTTCTATCTTTTGGTTGATGCTTCAAAGGTTTTGTCTTTAAATCTGTCTTCATATTCTCTGGGACATGATGCTTTTCTTTAGCCTATTCATTTCTTTCCACCGCATGCACTTGGTAGACAAGGAAGAGAGAAGGATTCTCAGGCAATTTGTTACTTTATTTGATCCTGATTTTTTTGTGTACAACCTCCCCTTGAAAGGTCTTGGTTGTGATTCTTTGTTTCCACTCTTCGGGACCTGCTTCTTTGGTGTTGTAGCCTGATGTGTGTGCCTGCAGGGCTTTGGGTAGAGGATGGTTCTTATTATTGAGTTGTTTTGTTCCTTGATCTTCTTCTTCTTTTATTCTTAATTGATTCTCCCTCCACACATCCCTCCTCCTGAACTATGTCGTCCTCGATAGGCTTTTTGTGGTGATGTGAGTAAGTTTGTATGACCTTCTGCTATTTGTGATTTAGCAAATTGGCTTCACATATCATGAGTTCTTTCCACTGTGTTGGCTTCCTCCATCATCTGGTGCCTGCCTGTGATCTGCAAAGAAGCTGAGCTTGTAGACCATGAGTCTTGCATTTAAGTTTGAAGTTATTTTTACAAAAATCTTTGAATCCCTTTAAAAAGATCTGTAAAGAATGCTTCTTTGAATGTCTACATGCATGGACTGGGGAGAAACATTAATCTATTGCCATTAGGGTTAGTCTACTGGTGTCGTAGATAAGTAAAAATTGATTGCATCGACTCCTTGATTGATACCGATAAAGTTCAAAAATGTATATTGTGCATGTTGAAATACTTTCAGAACTGTAAGGAGCATGCTTAATATTGTATTTGTCATCTTAATGGCTAAGTCTAGCACTAACGCATACCTCGATAACTAAAATTCTATTGTTTGTACCATTTATTCTTCTGTCGGTAAATAATTACGAGGCAAACTTGGTAGTAGTGGATAGTTTAGCCATTGATTATTTATTGTACCCTGGCGTTGTGCCTCCCAAAATTGCGTCCAAGTTCATCTTCGAGGAACTGGGCAAAAAGATGGATTTATTTGTATCACATATGGTGCTGACTACCAGTGCACCCTTAATATCGGATTCTTCTCTAAAAACTTTCACTTCCATACTAGATCTGCCTTGTCAAATTCTTCTTACGTATATGAAAATGTGTTCATGCTGAACTGTAGATCATGATCAAGCTCTTTGTTCGTAGTTTTTTGCAGGCAATTCTAGATTAGGGCATTCTTGGGATATACTCTTTATTGATTCATTCTCTTTCTCCTCTTTTGAGTTATCTTATTTAGGTTTGATGACCTTATGGATTTGAGATGCTTTCTTCCAGCAAATTAAAGATTTCTTTATGCCCTTTTTTGGCTAATATGTATCCTTGTGCAAGATGGATGCTCACTTCATTCTCAATAATTCAGTCTTTCCCTAGGATTAGATTTTCAATTAGCTCTTCATCTCTGCATCCTAAAACTTTTTGCTCCATAGTGGAATTTCCTAAGTGAAAGGATATTAGTGCTTCTCTGACACATTCTATCACTTGACCCCCAATTCCTATCATACATGCTTTAGTGGGTCTTATGGTTGTTTGGGCTATAGATCATTGAAAATGGTGGAGCGATGACTGAGATATGAGCATTACAAGTACACTGTTATGAGTGACAATGGCAGAGATGAAGACATATGTAATCAACAATGAAATGTATTATGTAACAATGTTATACATGATCATTGGCATAAATATGATGCCCATTGATGGTGATAAGAGTAGGCTATAGTGCATGCCTCTCAACTACATCAAATGATCAACAATGTGCTCAATAATGGGGGAGTCAATATCCGCGAGATTACATGTCTCTTTTATAAACAGATTCTTTAAGTTTGAATTTGAAATTCAAATGAACTTCCACCTAAAAGGTTCTTCCTCTAAATGTGGAAATATTCTCTCATGAGAACTTGTGGCTTATTGTTCTCCTAAATCCACGATTTTAATGGCTTTACTAGATTCCTCTAAGTCAAAAGACTTTTACAAAAGTTTAATGGTAAAAATGATAAGCAATGGTTCATGTGGTTCTTCAATAATTTGCACATAGTCTCTTTAGTGCCTAGCCAAGTGTCAAGGCTTGACATTTGCACCAACAATTACCTCTCTAGTCACAGCCTCATAATCACATGAAATTTGGTAGGCATACTCAGGGTGATTAGGAGATCAAAACAGCTTCAATTTCTGGTGCCGAAATCACGATCTAAGTTCATTTTGGCCTTCCAATGCACTATCATAGAACTTGTGCAGGCTATTTTATCTTTTTGTGCCAAAAATATATACAAGTTTTGGTTTGCTAGTATAAGCATCTCAAAGTCTGCTCTAGGTTTAACAAAACTTGTTAGGGTAGTTATGTTCAACTTTTTGAGATACAGTCAATTTTTTGCATCAAGGTATTTTGGTTAGTGGTGCATGTTGGTTGTTGAAGATAAGTTTGACGGTACCAATTATCCATTGTGGGCTTATATGATGCGTCATGTATTGGTTGCAAAAGGACTGTGGAATATTGTGCAAGGTGTTGAAAAATGACCTATTACACCTGCAAATACAGGTATTGAAGTTGATGCAGATGGCATTGAAGATGATGATATTCTTCATGTTCCTGTTTGTGTTGTAGTTTCTGCTACATCTACTCTAGAAAAAGCTTATTGGGATGGAAGAGATGCTCAGACATATGCATTGATAGCCTTGTCTATCAAACATGCCATTATTCCTCACATTCGCTCTTGCATAACAGCTAAGGATGCTTGGGATACACTTACCACATTGTATAAGGCTAGGAATGAGGTTGATGTTGCTTACCTTTGAAAACAGTTGGAGGGTGAGCACATGAATGAAGGTGATTATATGGAGAGTTTTCTAACAAAGATCAAAGACTTGAAGGAATAGTTGATTTCTGCTGATAAAGTTACACCAAATAGCTCAATTGTGTAGACCGCTCTACTTCTATTCTTCATTTGATGATGAAAGGCAATCCAAATGCCTTGACATTTGAGGAGTTAGTCTTTGTTATGTTGCGAGAAAATCATTCTAGGCAAAACAAGTCCATTATGCATGTTGCAGATCAAGCTTTTGTGACTAGTTAGAAGGGCAAAGGTAAATGGAGCTTGTCTACTAGTAAGCAGAAATTTACAAATGCTCCACATTTGAAAAAGTAAGACAAAGATGAGAAGAAATTAGAAAAGTAGAAATTCTTTTGTATGTACTACAAAAGAAACAATCATGTCATAAAGAACTGTCCAAAACTGGGTGCAGAAGAGGCAAAGAAAAAAGAGGCTGGAATGGTTGTTGCAGAGGCCTCTATACTGAAAATAGAATCTACTAATCTTGTGCAGAATGAAGGATGGTTGTCCACTACTATTTGCAGTTTTGACCCATCTTCTCATGAGCAGTGTATGTTTGTAGTAGACTCAAATGTTTGGTACTCTGATAGTGGGACAACCAAACATATTACCTCACAACATAGTTTTTTCACTTCACTTGAGCCTGCTCCTACAAAGAATATTATCACATGTGCCAACAACTCCTCTTATCTTATTATGGGAATTGGTAAGATCATTTTGACTATTGTTGATGGTAGTTCTTTTACATTGTTAGATGCCTTATTTGTGACAAGGATCAACAAAAATCTCTTATCATTTTTTGCAGATTGGCTTGGTTGTGAAATTTGTTGATGACAGATGTACAGTTCATGATCTTTCAAATGGTGACATGATTATTACTTCTGGTATTTTATGTCATGGGCTATAGAAGCTCATACACTATCAAAAATCTGTGAATGATTCATCATGTGTAGTACATGCTTCTCAGGCTATGTCAGATGCAAAGCTTTGGTCATCTAAATTTTGCTAGTTTGTTGTGCCTGCAAAAATCTCAAATGGTGTCCTCTTTGCCCAAACTTGAGACACCTGGTAAACATGTCTGTGAAGGTTGTATTTTGGGCAAATTGAAGCATTCCTCCTTTCCAAAATATTGTTCAATTTGAGCTACTAAAAAATTATAGCTTGTTCATAATGATGTTTGTAGTCCTATGCAGACACCCACTTTTGGAAACTATCTTTACTTCATGACTTTCATTAATGATTTTTCCAAGAATGCATGGGCATATCCATTGAAAGCAAAGTCCGAAATGTTTATGTGCTTCAAACAGATTTTGGTTATGGTTGAAAATCTATCAGCATGTAAAATGGGCAACCTCCGTTTTGATTGAGGGGAGGAATATATGTCTTTTGACTTTAATGCATTTCTGGCTGAACATGGGATAAAAATCAGTGTACAGTATTGTATACACCTCAATAGAATGGAGTTGTTTGATGAAAGAACATGTTACTCATGGAGATGGCGAGGTGTATGGTCAAGAGTCATGCTTTACCACCTAGTTTTTGACTTGAGGCTATTATGTGTGCAGCATATGCACTTAAAATTTGTCCCACTAAAGCATTGCAGTCTATCACTCCATATGAGGCTGTTGATATATTTAGGTAGCGATGTATGTGAACACACTAGGACTATCGGGGAACTTTTTTCCCTCTTTGGGAGGTTTTTTCCCCCGACTTGTATATATGCCTATTGCCCTAATGGGATAGTTATCTTTGTACATTCTCTAGTAATACATTAAGTATTGTGTGTTGTGCTCCAACCTTCTTCTTCTTCCTTGTGCTGTTCACGTGCTTTGGTGGACATCTAACTCAAACAATTGGTATCAAAGCAGGTCGCCATTTCATCTAGGGCGTCGTTGACACTGTTTTGGTTGCAGTCTTAGAATTGCACATTTTGGCCTCCGAATGCACTATCGTAGCGCTTCTGCAGGCTATTTCATCTTTTTGTGCCAAAGACATATACCAGTTTTGGTTTGCCAGTATAGGCATCTCAAAGTCTTCTACAGGTTTAGCATAATTCATCTGGGCAGTTCTGTTCAACTTTTTGAGATACAATAATTTTCTTCATCAAGTTATTTTAGTCACTAACCATGGCTGAAAGCAGTGATGTATTTCATATGTTGGTTGTTGAGGATAAGTTAGATGGTACCAACTACCCATTGTGGGCTTATATGATGCGACATGTATTAATTGCAAAAGGAATGTGGAACATTGTGCAGGGTGTTGAAAAACGTCCTATCACACCTGCAACTGTTACAACTCTAGCTACTAAAGCTGATGGAGAAGGTGTCGAAGATGATGATATTCTACATATTCCTGTTCGTGCTAGGGTTTCTGTTGTACCTATTGCACAACAAATTTGGTGGGATGGAAGAGATGCCCAGGCACATACATTGATAGCTTTGTCTATCAACGTGCCATTATTCCTCACAGTCACCCTTGCAGAACAGCTAAGGATGCTTGGGATACACTTACCACATTGTACCAAGCTAGGAATGAGGCTCATATTGCTTACCTCTAAAAACAATTGGAGAGTGAGCAGATGAATGAAGGTGATTCTATGGACAATTTTCTAACAAAGGTCAAAGACTTGAAGGAACAATTGATTTCTACTGATGAGGTTATACCAGATAGCTCACTTGTGTAGACCGTTCTGAATGGTCTTCCTAATTCATATCAAAGTTTTGCTTCTACTTTTCGTTTGATGATGAAAGGCAATCCAAATGCCTTGTCATTTGAGGAGTTATTCTCTGTTTTGTTGCAGGAAGATTAGTCCAGGGCAGAATAGGTCCATTATGCGTGTTGCAGATCAAGCTTACCTGGCTAGTCAAAAGGGCAAAGGAAAATGGAGCTCTTCAACTAGTAAGCAGAAATATGCTAATTCTGCATAATCAAAGAGGGAAGACAAAGATGATAAGAAATCAGAAAAGCAGATATTGTTTCGCAAGTACTGTAAAGGAAATGATCATATCATAAAGAAGTGTCCAAAATTGGCTGCTAAAGAGGCAAAGAAGAAAGAGGTTGAATTTTCATGCAAGGACTAAACATATTGAAGTTCATTATCACTATGTACGAGAGAAGGTTCTAAGCAAAGAGATTCAAATATCATATGTATCCACTCATCAACAATGTGCAGATATTCTAACCAAAGCATTGGATGGTACAAAGCTTTGCAAATTCAAGGCTATGATTGGTTTGCAGGTAATCTTCGAAGATTGAAGACCTCAAGCATACTTGGCTTGAGGGGGAGCTGTTGAAGCAAGTCTATGACAAGCCTAAGTATTGGCTTGAGTCCCACAAAGTCATAGAAAAAGCTTTAAAATGAAGACTATGTAAAGTTCACTTGTGAACTACCTCTCGCAACTTTTGAAGAGTTTACTTAATGTAAAAGTGAAAGAATCTTAAGTGGTTGAGTCCACTTGATCAAAAAGGGAAAGAGGAGCCACGAATTCATGATTTGTGGTAGATAGAGAATCAAATCAATCACAAATTGATTGCAGAGTGATTGAGGGAAGTTAGCCTCCCAAACTCAACTATAAATAGATGGCAGTTTTAGTCGTGGTGAGAGAGACCTATGTGAACACCTCCAAGAGCTGAGCTTTATGCCATATCAAGGTGTGATTACAAGGCACACATACGTATCAGTAAGTCCATTGTATTGTACAAGCAATATACTTTCATTTTCATGATCATTTGAGTTCATATTTCCATGTTCTTGTGAAGTGTACTACTCACTGCCATATCTCTCAATTTTCTCTGTCAGATTGCAGAGATGGTTTCTCTGAGCTTGGTGCATCATTTTCAGTGATTTAACTTGGTAAAGTTAGCTCTATAAGTCTACTATATGGTCACCCATTTTCATTTCATTTGGATGTTGCAATCTTCAGTTATGTTCAATTGAAGTCAACAGTATCTGTTCATTTTCACTTCTCTGTCACGTACCCGACTTTTGTATGCATCTTGTCAGAGCCATTTCTCAGTGGTTACTTATCCAAATTCAATGATTTAAAGCTTGTTGGATTTCCCTTACTGTCTAGTATAAGAATACAAATTTTCATAATCATTGGATTTTAAAATCTGGAGTTATGTTTATTTTTCTGCTCATTGGTCTCATTACTGTAGCAGCCCATGAAAATTGGGATGATGTCATCAGCTGTTAAACATCATTCTTAGTGTGTGGTTCATTATTTTTTACGAGATTACTCTTGAAAGTTATCTCTTTAAGTTAACTAGACTTTCCCAAAAGGAATTAAGTTAATGCTGTTGTGCTCAGAGAATTATGCAAAACACTGGACAGGTGTATGAACCAAGAATAGCAAGTTCTTCACCTCTGAGCTAACTCCAACTTATTTGTTTTGATCTATATTTTTGAGAGTGATCTTTCAAGGTAAATAGGGTGTCTAATACATCCATTGGCAAGCTAAAAGGGCCCACCATATACTCCTGGAGTTCATTTGGCTAGTGTAGATCAAGGATTTTGCAAAACCTCTTCATCTTCAAGAACATACCTATCCATCTCTTGACAATGCTCACGTATTCTTAGGCTCATATCCATGTCTACATACATACCACTAGAATACTAAAGATTCTAGACACTCCCATAGGCACACAACTTTTTATATAGCTACAATCACATATGCATAAGCATAATTCACTCCTAACTATACATATACTAAGGATTATACATAAAAGGTTTAAATGAAAAGAAAAAATTTTCATGTGCTGATAAGAGCACATGTTCAGGATCTTCAACCTACAGGCACTTAAAGAGAAAGATTATTCAAATCAAAAGCTCACATAAAACATATTTTTGAGAGTTTAGAGATAACCAACTTGGAAGAAAATTTTCAATTCTTTTGAATGCCAATCGGAGTGATGAAATCCTTCTGACATCTACTTCCACCAAACCTACACATCATCCCAATGGGCCAATTTGTAGATCAAGTCAGAAAACATACACAAGTATCAAATTGTCATGGATAGATGCTAATTACTTTTAAAACTTAGAAATAAATATATATGTGTTTCATACGCATTTATGTAAATTAGAACAAATTTAGAGAAATAATTAGATGCATGCTTCACATACATCTTATTATGTTCCTGTTTTTGCAATCAAACAAGCAATCATATGAATAAACTTTCATAGATGTTTCATTCATTTAACCTGATCAATTACAACAACTTATCCTAAGCACTAGCATATACTAAGCTCTAGTAACTCAATTTATAGAATGATATTTTGTTTCCTCCATTTATTTCATACCATCCAACTCTCCATTAGATCTTAATCTTTTCTTTACTTTCTATTTTGATAAGAAACATTGACGTAGGCCACGATTGATAGAGTCAAGGGATTGGGTACTTGTATATGATAGTACCTTGGATACCCAATATGATGCATGGTGTAAATTAACTAAATGATGGTTTGGACCTTATGTTATCATTTCTAATTTTGATATAGGTATGTATGCTTTACGTCAGCTTGATGGAACTCCTTTGAGAAATTTGATTGCAAGAAAGAGAATTAAGTTATTGAAACAAAGATCGAGAAATGACTATTAAATTGATAAAGAGCTTTTAGATGAAGATGAGGAGGATGAAGAATGAGGTGAGCACTAAGCAAAAAGATAAATCAGGCAAAAAAGTTCTTTACTCTAATTATTTTTCAATTTTCTATAAAGTTTTTTTCCATACATTTCATGAAAAAACGAGTACATTATTCTGACATGTAAAGTAAATATTTAAAATTATGAAAAGATGAATTAGAAACTTAACTAGGGATTGTTGAGATTTCAAGCTCAACATGTGATGATCCAAGATGACATGTTTCATTTTTTTCATTTCTCTATGTATAGTTGTCATGCTGGTATATGTTAGGGATACTTCATTGAAATTTTCTAGATTTATCTAACGAGAGTGATGTCACATTTGTTTTCTTGTATCTCACTCATTCATGGGCGTTAGGATTTTCTATATGTACAATTCTTTATATATTGCACTTGTTGTATTGTTGTTTTAGGTCATTCTTGTACATTCCTTTTATGTAATAGAAGAAAACAAAGAAGATTCTTCTTCCTTGCCTCAATATGTGTGGGTGCTCCTCTTTGACTATGAAAGTGTGTGTGTGTGTGTGTGTGTGAGCTCTCTTCCTTGTCTCCTTCCTCGAGACATGGTATCAGAGCCAGTGTGGTTGTAGAGATCTCATGGAGAAGACCGATGGTGAAGAGTACGCAAGAAGGCATGGAGAAACCAAGATTCACAAACGATCTCAGATTGCTACAAAAATTGGTGTGAAGGTGGAATGCAATTTCTGTTTCAAAGCCATCTCGACCTCTATTTAGAGCTTGCAAGGTGGGGCACATAAAAAAATTAGGCCAGTTTGCAAAATTGTGACTTGCATCTTCTTTGGACACTCATATATTCTAGATCCAGAATTCCAAGCGATTCTATGTACTGTTGATACACAAAAACTGTGTTTTTTTTAGATCGAATTATCACGCCAAAGTGCAATAGTGTTCAAGTGAAGTACTGCTTGTAGTTTTTTTGCAATGGTGTGAATTGCTACAGAAATGGCAAACACAGATGGGATGAGTGAACTAATGAGCGATAAGCCAGACAAGAACAACTTCCATGCTTGAAGATTGAATGATGAATTTCCTGATGGGAAAAGGCTATTGGAAGTACATCAAAGGAGAGAACAAAAATGCTATGTAGTTACCAAAGAGGAATTGGATTGCAAACCAATTAAGAGCATATGAGGAGTGGGATCAAGGAGCATGAAAGCTGATGTATTGGCTATCTGTTAGCATATAAGATAGCATGATTGGGCACATACAAGATGCCAAGGCTCCGAAAGAGGCTTGGAATAGTTTGGTCACATTGTATGAGAACAATACAAAGGCATGAAAATTGCAACTAAAGAATGAGCTACATAAATTGGAGGAAAAGGGCATGTCGATAAGTGACTACACCCTAAAAATCAAAAGCATATGTGAGTCACTTGCATCTATTGGCATAAATGTAGATGATGATGATAAGGTGGAAGTGTGCCTTCATGGTCTAGGAGGTGCATATAAGAAGTTCAAAACATCTATTCAGACCAAGGAAAACATTTCAAATTTTGAAGATATGGTCTCCATGTTGATTCTTGAAGAAAAGAATCTTGGTGAGGACTCAAATTCATGAGGAAAACATAGTTCTAAGCAAGTATTCTACTCTGGCAGAGGAAGAGGCAGAGGCAAGGGTTTCGGAGATGGAAGAGGAAACAGTAACCAAGACCAAGGTCAACATCAGAATCATGTAGGAGGTAGAGGACAATTTCGAGGCAGGGGGAGCCAAAGATGCCACAAAACTTTCCAAAGAAATGATTCAAGTAATGACAATAAAGGATGTTAGAATTATGGTAAACTTGGACACTTTGAACATTATTGCAGGTTGAAGAATCAAAATAATAGAAGGCTGCAAAACAATTATGCATCCACACGTGTAGATGATTCTGAGAAGTTGTTCATGGTTCAACATCATATGATCAATAAGATGTCTGCTGACGTTTCGAAATCAAATGGTAATATTTGCTATGTTGATTCAAGTGCTTCAAAACACATGACCAGTCATGTGGAATGGTTTAGTGGTTTGTAGAAATTGCAAATTCCTAGATATGTTGAAACAGGTGATGGCACATCATGCCCTATCGAGCATATAGGAAACATAACATTGTCTATGGAGGATGGGAAGGTAAAACATTTTGCTGATGTGTTGCATGTTCCAAATATAACAAAGAATCTAGTTTCTATTGGACAAATGGTTTACCATGGATTACAAGTCAGGTTCAATGTTGATGGGTTATACGTAGAAGATTACAAATAGGATGGATGATTGTTGACACTCAAGGTCAAGCACAAGCTATGAGAACACATCAAAGAAGTGAACACGCAGAAAGAGAGAGCCTGTAGGGAGCTCCAAGAAGTGTATGTCAAATTTTCAAAAGAAATCCCTATAAAAACAATAATTTTGATCACTAAAAACCATCGTAAATATTATTTCACATTTTTGCAACTCCATTTGGTTCAAGCTAAGGAGTTCTTGAGCTTTAGGTGTATTTGAAGTATCTTCCTAGCAATTTTCATAATTTTTATTCTTTGTTTAAGCCCTAAAATAAGCCTCGTAACCTAATTTTTAACTAGGTCAATTACTAGGTTCGAAGAGGATCACAACCAGTCAAAAACCTATAAAAAGAGGTAGAGAGCTCATTTTTTAGGGTGGCTTGTTAGAGATTGAAGCTTTGTAAGAGAGTTCTATTGCAATAGAAAGCTTTCCATTGTTCCTCTCTTTGTTCTTACCATGTGTGTGCATGCTTGTGTGCTTCTCACTTACGCACTTGTGCCTTCACTTGCTCATGGTCTTCATATCAATCCTCACATCTCTACTGATTGACATTTTTAAGGTGGATCTCCTCACATTGGCACTCACCATTGTGCTAGAGTGACACCAAATGTAGCATTGTTGTCAGGGAGAGACCTTTGAGGAGGAGCGTGTGATGGTAAGATTTAGAGTAGCGATGTTGGCAGGTAAAAAATAGTCATTTTCTATTCATTTTCTATGTTTTTCTCCACCTTCATCATCATCATCATCATCATCACCATCTTGTCCCATCTTCACCTTCTCAAATGTTTTTCATTTTTTGACTATATATTCCCTCCTTTTGCCTCCTTTTTTTATCCATGGTAGTGCAAGAAGTTTAGAGAGAGTCTAGAGCTAAAACACAGAGTAAATATTGAGCTTTGCACTCTCATTATACCCAAAATATGAGTGAAGTATCACACGGGTTGAAATGACCTGCAACAGGTATCATGAGGGCTATATCGTGATTTTGGAAAAAGCTTTTGTGTCCATAGGCACATAGGCATAACAAGGAGGGCACAAGGTGCATATATTTGCAAAAATGTTTGAATTTGGACTTCAAAAAGTCCAAGTATCATGACCGGTTGACTCAAGTATCACAATACCAAAATTCCCATGTATCATGATAGTTTGTGTATATCATGTATCATCTCTCTGTGTATCGTGATACTTCACACGTATCGTGTATTGTCGGGTTGAGTATCGTGTATCCTATATCACTAGATTGTGTATCGTGATACTTCCTAGGTATCATGTATCGTGAGAAGGATCGGTATCATGTATCATGAATTCCAAGTATTGTCTATTGAGTATCGTTGCCCTATCAGGTATCATGTGATCTCAAGTATCGTATCGTGAAAAATCTGGTATTGTGTATGGTGCTCATGCTAGGTATTGTATCGTGTCTCCTGTGTATCATGTATCATTATTTACTAAGTATCGCCTATCATGGAGAGCCATATAATGTATCGTGATACTTCATAAGTATTGTGTATCGCCAAAAGGTCAGTATTGTGTATCATGGTGATATCAAGTATTGTATCGTGAGATCAAGTATCATGTATTGTATAATTCCGATATCGTGCATCGTTTGCTCTTACATATCACCAATACCTCCTAAGTGTCATGTATCATAAGATCCTGTTTCCCTATTTTGATCCCCAAGAGCCTGATTTGACATATCTTTTTCATCCAAAATCCATTTTTTAGCTCTAGAGTGCATTGAGTTTTAGGTAGGCTAAGTTGAAGACCTTCAAGTGGGACTAGGAAGCCAAGGGGACTCCAAAGGATTTTGAGCAATACAAAGGGGAAAATTGGGACTACTAGACAAGGCTTATGAACCTGAGATCTGATAGACACCTAGGCAGGGATAGACAAAGCATTAGATCATCTGAAGCTAGTTTCAACCATATAGCTAGGACTTGGGCACAACAACTTAGTGGTTATCCCTACATCTCAGTTTGGAAATGAGTGATTCAGAAATGTCTTTTGTCATGGAAAGACCCAGACATAGTTCATGCACTACCTATTTACAGACACCAAAAGGTCCCTGAAAGACACAGTTGGAATATATTAGGAACAACCGATTAGGTGCTCACATGATGAGGATGGTCTAAGGTGATCAATTGTCCAACTCAAAAATCATGATCAACCCTTCGGACTTGAACACTCAGTGGTTAAGTTTGAAGAGGGTTCATATATTGATAAGCAAGGAGCCATGTATGTGGTTACGAGCTTATCAGACTCCGTGGGGCAAATCTGTCTTGTCTAGAGTGATCACTCCATAGTGGATTCCCAATACAACAAAAGCATAGAACTATTCTTGATAGAGAAATGGAGGAAGCTTTTTGGAGATTCAGGATAGATCGACTCAGCAAAATAAGCGGAATCACCATCTATAAGTTCAAAGATCCTGAGATACCAGGCAAAGTTGTCTATCTAGATAACACTCCAAAGAGAATGTACTTAGTAACAGAGCATGGCAAGCAGGCATATACTTGGAAGAGCAAATTGATTTTCCCTCCACCAAGATCTAATGTTCCCCATGGCCTCCAAGGATTTGGGTTCTCCCACGCTCATGAAAACCAGAGGCAAAGAGTCAGAGAGAGACCTGAGGTAAGCTTTGCACACATTGTGGGTAGAGATAGATCAAGATTTGAAAGCAAAAGACCTGAAAGAGAGAGACACCGAGCACATAGACATCAAAGAGATGAACATTATTTTACATTGCCTAGACCTTGAGAGTACCCAAGAACCCTTAGACCCTCTCAAGTGGTTAAGGCAATGAAGAACTTCTTTGACAGGTTAGGTGAACCTTATGATCATGTGGCTGAGTTCAGACAAGTGTTAAGAGCTGAATAGGTCGATGATTTGTTCACCCAATTTGAGGCATTTGGTTTGAACCTCAAGGGTACTACCTTAGCTTGGTTTCAACCCTTAAATAGTCGCAACTATCGAGATATAGGTCAACTGTGAGAAGAATTCATTGTAGAATTTTCCAAGTGTTGCATCAGGCATAACACATCATCCTTCATCCAAAGCTTCAAGTAGACACCTCAAGAAATAGTTCGGCTAGTTGGACACAGATTTAAACATATGTGAAGAGATTTCTCACACCTGAATTACCTACACAAGCAAAGCAAGTTTCCTTGTTTTTAGATGGACTTCTAAGCGCGAAACTCAGATCATATGTATATCTCAAGGAGGCAATCACACGAGATCAATGTTTGCGAATGTGTATTGACATAGAAGATAACTTGGGTGAGGAATAACAATTTGTTGGTGTATTTCATCCAAGCCTAGTGTTTGATCATTCATAAATGTAAATCATTTCTTATGCACACTCTCAATGAGAGATTCATAGAAACATGCTCTTGTAATTCTTGAAACGTTAATACCTTAGAAAGTAAAAGTCTGAGGTCACTAAAAATTTTAAGAAGTATGAGATAGATGACAAGAGAGTAATGATAAGAATGTCTAAACATGAGGCACAATCAGGAGAGGCCTATGATAACAAAGAAACCACCAGGAAAATAGTTGTGGCCATAGAAGAAGGAGAAGAAACATGCACTTACATAGGACATGACCTCACTGAGGAAGAAGAGCATGAGTTGATAGCTCTGCTAAGAGAATACAGAGATGTATTCGCTTGGAGTTACAAGGACTTGAAAGGTGTAGACCTTGACATATGCTCACACACTATCCGCATGACCTCAGACGCCAAACCCTCTAAGCAAAACCCATACACATATAATGATAATTATGCTGCCAAGATCAAAGAAGAGATAGATTGCTTGGTTGAAGCTGGATTTATCTATGAAATTGAACACACTAAGTGGGTATTCCCCATCATAGTGGTGTCCAATAAGAATGGAAAATTATGTGTATGCATTAACTTGAAGAAGGTTAATGCAGCCACTATTTGAGATAACTATCCGCTTCCTATCATTGAACATCTCTTAGAAAGAGTAGCAGGCCAGAAGTGTACAACTTCCTTGATGGATTTTCTAGCTACAATTAGGTAGCCATTGCTCCAGAAGACCAGCATAAGATAGCTTTTGCCATAGAGTGGGGCATATTTTCTTTTCGAGTAATGCCATTTGGTCTTACCAATGTGCCAGCCACTTTTCAGAGGCTGATGTGCCATGTGTTTAAAGAATTCTTAAGGAAAAATTTGGAAGTCTATGTTGATGATCTCTATGCTCATTCCAATATTAGATAGACCCATATCCCTTAGTTGAGAGCTATCTTTGACAAGTGTAGAGAACATCAAGTCTGCTTGAACCTAGAAAAGTGTGTTTTCATGGTCAGGCAAGGCAAGATTCTATGACACATAGTGTCAAAGAATGGCATATCCACGGATGAAGAAAAAGTGAGAGCCATTGCAGAACTACCTAGGCCAAGGAATGTCAAGGAGGTACAGGATTTTATGGGGCATTGTGGCTATTATCGTATTGGATATGCTGTTAAAAAGTTTAGACACTATTTGCTTGCAAATAAGTTTAAATTTTCTACAGACCATCAGGCATTGTTGTATTTAGTGAACAAGCCATGCAATACAGGCAGATTAGTAAGTTGGTTACTCTTGCTAATGGAATACGAATTTGAGGTAATGGTGAGGAAAGGTAGGAATCACTTGAGAGCAGACCATCTCTCTAGGTTCACATCCGAAGAGGCCCCACAAGGAGTATCAGATGATCTTCCTGTTGCTTACTTGTTTAATTTGGAAGTTGTACCTTAGTGGGCTAAGACATTAGTGCCAGTATTGACATATGAGCCTATACATTTGGTAGTAAACACTCAAGATAGGGAGGTAGTAAGAGCCCATAAGTACCATATCATGGCAGGGAGCATGTACAAGCATACAGATCAAGGAATATTAGCTTGCTGTGTGGAAGAGGATGAGTATGCAAAATGGTTGCAAATAGCACATGTGGGTGCATTAGAGCAACACTATTCAAGACAATGGACTTTACATACACTTAACAGACTTGGAGTGCACTGGCCAACTACGGAAGCAGATGTCCATAAGGTGTGTGAGGAATGCCCAGTCTGTCATATTAGACCACCTGTGGAGCACTCCACACTGTACCAAGTGTCTCTAATACCAGATTGGAGTGAACCATTAGTAGCCTTCTTGAGAACAAAGACATTCCCTCAAGATATGGCCTTGGCTAGGAGAAGAAGTTTAGAACAAGAAGCCATAGACTACTCACTCATTGGAGATAACTTCTACAAGTGTGGTAAGGATGGTTTCCTCAGATTATGTGTCCATGAGATTGAATATCTTAAGGTCTTGGAAACTGCTCACCAAGGTGTAGTAGGAGGACATTTTGGACCAGATAGGGTGATCAAGGCTATACTATTTGCAAGTCTTTGGTGGCCAAGCCTTCACATGGATGCACATACCTATGTGAAGAGATGTTATGTTTGTCAACAAAATCAGTATCCTATGTGTAAAGATGAGATTCCATTGAAACCTATGATGGGTGGACGTGCATTCTCTAAGTAGGGAATAGACTTTGTAGGTCCTATTAACCCCCCAGCTCAAGGTTCCCATGCGGAGTATATCATTGTTGCCATTGATTATTAGTAAGTGATAGAGGCACTCACTTCTTGAATGAAGTCATTGAAAATCTTCTCCAAGAGTTCTTGGTAGTACACAAGAAGTCTGCCCCCTATCATCCACAAGCTAATATGGCAAGCCGAAAGCACAAATAAGATTCTATGCAATGTGCTGACCAAATTAATGAATAATAAATGCTTTGATTGGGACGAATAGCTACACCATGTTGTTTGGGCATACCGAGTTGCCTATAAAATGGTACTCCAAGCCACACCCTTTCAGATGGTATTTTGCCAAAATGTAGTGCTACCATTGGACTTCTTGATACCTACATTGAGAGTAGCACAAGAGCACAATTGGACAGGCCATGAGCTTTCCTCTAGAATCTTCGATCTTGAACGACTAGGTGAAACAAGGTTGAGAGCAATAGCAGGAATTTATGCAGCCAAGAAAAGACAAAAGGCATATTTTGATACACATGTGAAGGATAAAGGCTTGAAAGCAGGGGACTTAGTCTTGGTTTATAAACTGAAACAACATGCAAGGAAGCTAGAGAAGCGTGGTTATGGACCTATAATCATAAACAGGATCTCAATTAGTGGAGAAGTCCAATTAGCTACTAGAAGGTGATATTCTCCCTAGTTACATTAGTGGATGCAGAGTCAAACTATATCAAGAACCCTTCATTGAGGAAATGCTCAATTGACTTAACACTACAGATAAATATAAGGAAGAAGAAAAACGAATTCGAGAAGAAGCACAGGCAGAAGCCTTTGAATAGATCCGAAGAATGAAGTTGAGAAGACAGGGTAGAGATCAGCCTAGCACAGAGGCATATGCAGCTCCAGGATACCCTATGGCTATGTGTGAAGTCTTAGGCACGAGTTCTCATAGAATAATTGACCATCCTTTTGTGACTTTAGAAATAGGACAAGGAAATAGTGCAAGGTTTGTACGGGCCTTGATTGACTCAGGTGCAGCCACTAGTGCAGTTAGACTTTCTTACTGTCAAGAATTGAAGTTAAGTGTCAATCCTATAGAAGCATACCTCATAGGATTAGGAGGTGTGGAAACCCCTTGCATGGGTGAGGTGGAACTTCCCCTCTACATACAAGATGTTTTAATGACAGTTAAGGTACTAGTGTGTCCTGAGGATCTCACTGAGCCTCTAGTCTTGGGTCAAGATTGGATCTATGATCACACAGACAACCTAAACCTAAGAAGTTCACTTCTTCAGGTCTGGGTAAATCAGAACCGCATTACAATTGAGTTAGAAAATGAAGCACTCAAGGAACTACGAATGGCACAAACTCCTCGTCCTTCTAGGAGTACACATGAAGATGACGATGCTATTCTTGTCCAAAGTTATGTGATGCAGAGGGATAATTCTCTCAACAAAGGAGTCGAGGATATGATGGAACTCCCTCCTTTTCCAAACTTGATAGGGACACGAAAACCAAAGGAGTGCCAAATGTATAAGAAGTAGATTCTCTATGTTCAAACCCAAAGGAGAGTATGAAGCAAGGTGACTCAACCACCGAAACAAGTATGGGTATGAAAAGGCAAGCAGCTAGTTGCTATCAAGCCACAACCTTTGACTTCATGCCATACTAGTGGTCAATGACAGGATACCAAAAATGAGTCTCTCAAGGATTCATCCACAAAAGTTAGGTCTATTTGGGAACCCAAGAACTCAATGAAGAGTGCCTAAGGCTTGCTTGTAGGCTCAAATAGCCACACATAAATCACACCATGTACAACATGATTCATTCAGTCGAATAGCTGACACCCACTCTTATTCGATATGCACAAACACATATTCATTCAGAGGCACATGCAGAACTACTTGTAATGGGTCCCTAAAAAGCCTCATTTCCAAGTAGACATCCTTATAAATCCCTACAAAGTCTCCACAAAATCAAAAGAGAAAACCATCCATTATGTTAGGCAGCCCAAATCTTTGTAATAAACCAGCTGATCCCCATGGAGCACCATGTCCGTTTACTAATTTTTCTGCTATGCACCTAACCACCTCAACTAGCACATAGGAATTGTCATCCACTAACCACACATCGCACTCACGATCACACGTGCACTCACTAACCCACCAACCACATCACAATTCTTCAAGTTAATGTTGTGACAAGGACACAGCGTCATTTTGTGTCCATTGCAATGTTAACATTAATTTTTATATTTCATAGAACTGACAATGATTTCCTAAACATGGTTGAGGTAGCAGGCACGAGCTCCCAGGCAGGCACCATCCCTCAAATAGTAGACATTGAAAGTCTCCCTATTCAAGAGGAGTTGAAGGAAAGGCCACATGCATTCAGAGCATTACATGTCATACTGATTCAAAATCCCTCCCAAGGGCACACATCGCCAGTCAACAAGAACTCACATTAATTCAGTGAAGTTGTAGGACCCCTTGGCGAAGGCACCTATTTATGGGAGGCTGAGATGGAGTTTAACGGATGGTGGGTTCGGTACCATTTCTTTACATGAGAGATTGAGAGTCTTCAAAATAGTGAAGGATTACAACCAATATGGAAGAAGGCTGGATTGTATGATTAATTCAAAGCTCAGTTACCAAAGTCGGACTTCCTGAGGTGTTCATACCTGATTAGCACCCTCACTCCCAACAAAGATAAGAAGGGGTATAGCACCTTTGTGCTTCCTTCTCTCACATGAGGAAATGAACTGAAGCACTTCAAATTGACCAACAATTTGGTAAGGGAGGCTCTAGAAATGCGAGGTATGCACATCCCTACGGAGAAGAAGAAAATGATCTTGGACAACATGAAGAACAAGAACTTAACTAAGCAGAAAGACATGGTAGCAATGACACCGAATATTGCCATCCACCTCCGAATGTGCATGCAACACTTCGCATTCCCTGTGCAAAAAAGATTCATGATGCCACCCAAGAAGATTTGGTTTAGTTTATACTTGGCAGACACGTTCGATCTTACCATTAACATGCCACATTGGATCATTGACCAGATGCATCTTGCACACCAACATTGGTAATAGAAACAGAAGTCAATACTCTATGGATGTTGTGCACTTATCAGAATTTTGAATCGTTGCTCGGCATATGATGTACCAATTCAAAGGGCACTTGTTTGGTCTAGGATGTAAGAATTTCAACGAAGAATATTAGACGCAGGCCTCCTTCAAAGAAAATGAAGGGAGCTATTCAAATACCATGTGCACAGGCGCGAGGGGCTACATTGACACCAAAGATGACTCTGCCACCCCAAAGACGAGTACAACCCTTCACCATCAGGTTACCAAGGCATAATGCAAAAGGGTATAATCTTGTGTTCCCATCGATACCCACTGATTTAGAGCTACCTCATGGCATCACGTTGGAGGATTTAACTGATGAGGAGGTAGCAAGAATAATTAATGCAAATAATTTGGAAGTCAAAGCAGAGCAATTAAGTGGGCAACAAACTGTCAAGAACCAGCCTCATCCAACTCAACCAGTAGTGGTCGAAGTAGATGAAGATGAGGAGGAAACTGAAGAAGAGGAAGTAGAGGAGCAGTAGGAGGGACCATCCAACAAAGGAGAGCACGAACATGAGCAAGACATTATACCGCAACTTGAAGGAGCCCCTGCCTATACAAAGCAACTAAAAAGACTGTATGATACCATAAATCGGGTTCATGAACAACACCGACTATCCTTGGTAGCAGGAAAGGCCTTAATGAACCAGATACTTGAAGACAAGAGGTGGATGATCAATACAGAGCTACCCTTGACATGATTGCTGATGCATTGGGGGTACGAAAGACTATGCACACTACCCTCGCACACTCACAAAGATTGGAGTGAAGACACGGGCAACGCCCTCCACGATCAGGGAAGCAAATACACATTACAGTATCAGAACCACATGGAACCACTTTCACAACCACCATCACAACACACTCCATTCAACACATGGAAGAAGGCCATGCCTCAAGTGCACCTCCCTCACCACCTATACCACCCTCCCCTCCAACTCCACCCCCCTCACCTCCTACCACCACTGCCACCACTATTGTCACGGCTACAGTCTCCACCTCCCTTAGTGAAGCACACACTATGAGTCAACCATCACAAGCATCACAACGTGCCACCACCACTATTGTAACTGCCACCACAGACAATGTAAGTCTAACAACAGTCGCTGAAAATCCTATTTCTCTTGTCACACTTCTCGGTGACGCACATGCACAATTGCACACACCATTATACACCTTCATGACCATCACCACACCTACCATTCCCATGTACACGATAACTCCCACTACTGCATCCACGCAGGGCCTCATGGACATATCACCCACATCTGCACCTCCCCCTCCACCAACATCACCACTTCTCACAATAGCATTCACCACCCCATTCCCTTTTCCCTACCCCCCTACATTCCACACCTTCCCAACATCCACTCTTGTAAATAACGTATTCAATACTTTGTATCAATGTGTGTCTCAATTACAACATCATTACCAACAATTAGATGCTCAACATATGACCCTGTTCAGAGATCATGAGATACTCCAAGAACAATTCACAAACTTGGAGAAGTACAAGTGGCTACTACAACAAGATTATGATACCTTACAGAGGCAATATGACGAACTCGTGGCTAATCCCCCCCAACCAGATACACAGGAACAACAACACCTCGACGAAATGCTATGCGCCCAAATAGCAGAAAATCTCAAGATGCATCGTAATCTCACATTACTACGGAAGCACATGTGTACAGTACTAGAGGAAAATAAAAGACTCTAATGATAGAATGAAGAAAACTTAGAAGTAGAGTCCCGGTTCGCTGGCCTGGTGGTTGGGCCTCTTGCCTCTTGAGGCGGGGGCGAGGGTTCAACCCCTGGCAGCAACATATAGGGACATATGAATCCTAGAAATTGTTGTATGTGGCTATTGGCCACCGTTTGACCATCCCCGCGGTAGTTGTGACTGCCATTTAACCCAGTCTTATAAACCCCTGTTCTTGTGGGATAAGGGGGGTCCCATTGTTAAAAATAAAGAAGTAAGCTCGTATATATTTTTGCAAAAAGGATTTTCTTCAAGTAGAAGGAAAATACAAAAATGAAAAATAGAAGCATTTACTTCAGCAAGTAGTGGAGGCCAAAAGAGAATCATTCAAAAGAGAATCAAATCCAAAATCTGAACTGTAAGAGGAGTGGATGTCCAAAGTAGTGGAGAAATGATGGAGAAGAGCTCTCAAACTCATCATGAGAGTTTTTGGTCACTTGGCTATAAAAGAAGCAAGGGAGGACACTCAAGGATAGAGGAAGAAGGCATGAAAGCCCCCTTGTAGCTACTTCATTTCTTTTGAGTCATTTCGTTCAGTTCACTCTCATCGAGTATGTCCAGCCGCACACCCATTTTTGGGTAGTCTACTTGTGAGAGCCATATCTCTCAACATATGTATCCAATTTTAGTGTTTAAACATTCGTTGGAAATCTTATCTCGAGTACTTCCTCTGTCTAAAACAGTTTTATGAAATTCTTTATGGTCTGTGAGTTATTCAGGTTTTAGTGAAGTCCAGTTTTCAGCCTAACTAAGTGGATAGGTAGTCTGTTTTGAATCAAATAGTTGCCAACTCAAATCTACTCCAAATTGAGTGTTTGATAGCTCATTTGAAAGCTCTAGGTGTCTAGTTTGAGTGATCAAAGTTTCAAGCTCATTGGATTTTTCAGTTGGTACCAGCTTTCATTTGAAGGTTCTGTTGTTGGCAAGAGTCTTTATCCTGAGAAGGTCTTCTACACTTTCCGCTGCGATTAGGAGAGGAATTCTCCAACACCCATGGGTACTATGCCCTTCCTTGTATAGTTGCAATTTCAAAGTTAAAGTCCGAGGGAGTAGGCCTCGGCCGAACCTCCATTTAAAAAAAAATAAAAAATAGAACTTAGAAGCAGCAATGGAGGGATCACCACAGGAGATCGACCCGGAGCGGTTCAAAGCCATACCATCAGCAAACATGCAAATCGTATTGGACATCCATGCCGACCTCCTAGAGGCATATGATAACTTAGAAAAAGAGCGTGATGACTTATGGAAGTAATTGGCTAATCAGCGACAGCCACCAAAAGAAGTAGCAGCCAAAGCTGACACATCCGAAGAGGTAAAAGAATTGCAAGCACAACTAAGAGAGTTACAAAATAAGCTTCTCCAATAGGAGTGGCAACCCTCTCCCCTGGTGAAGCTAGAACCTGAAGAACTAGTTCCAATTGAAGTAGAAGAGACATTCGAGGACCCATATGCACCTATGCCTACACCAGGAGGCAAACAAACAGAGGAAGGAATGGATACATTTGAGATTGAAGCTATAGAATGGATGCAAAGGTTAGAAAAGTTTGGCCAAACTCATGATGACAGAGTAGCAGTACAGATACAGTCCATGTCCCGACCGGAGGAAGTTGTCATCAAATCAGATTACTTCCAAAACCTCTCTCTTCATCGATGGATTGGCACTTCCGATGATTTGTATGTACCCTTTTGTGTATTAATGGCAGATTATAATGCTGAGATAAAACATCCCACCACGAAAGAGGCAACCTCTGCAACACAATTTACCCCTGACGACATTCCTAAAAGTGATGCACAAGGCAACATATTTCAACCTACATGGAGAATATGCCTACTCGAAACATACCCCAAAATGGTGCGCATGTGGAATAATATGCCCTTATACATTAAGTATAACCCCTGCTACTACCCTATGTTTCGACGAAGATCATGGCCCGAGTATACCATAACAGTGAAGACCGTCAAAGGATGTGAAAAATTGCTAAACTATGTATATCTGGCACCACCTCATGGTCCACCCACGGTTGCATACATGATCTCAACCATTCGACATTAGGAAATCAGATTCAAGAATGTACCAGACATCATGGCACAAATATGACTTAAAATATTCGAGCTAATGTTGGTCACATTCCGGACCTTAAAAAATTTCAAAGAACCTCACCTTTCGGCCCTAGGTTTCAATGAAGGCAACCAAGATCTCATCTATGATATGAGCACCACCCCATCCATCAACGCTGTATATGCATGGCATGCTCGTATCAAATATCTCCCAGCCCGCTTCAAACAAATGTTTGAAGAAATGTTTATCACAGGGCTTTGGGAATATCATTCAGAGATATTCATAACCAAACCATCTCATCTGTTACATTTATTTGTTGTGGAACAGGTTCTACACTCAAAAAAGCTACACATGCCACATCTGGAGGTACCTGGGCCAATAAACTGGGATGCCTTACTCACCGATTTGGCCAAAGGACTGAGGTTAGTAGAGCACCACTTGGAGACACATGTCTTGGAATACTACGTCCAACGGTCTACTCAACAAGGGTCTATCAGAGACGACAGACGCGAGAGAGGGGGGAGTGCTGGAAGTAGTCAAGGCATCTCAAGACATGGGAGCCGACATAAAGAATTAGAGAAAGAGAGGGGCCAAGTAGGCAAAGCAGTCAATGGAGATCCGACAAATAGGCCTATCATTTTTCACAAAGCAATACTTCCCAATTAGTGATCTTAGTCACTTCATATCATTGTAAATACTATTTTTCATTATTCCTACTCTATTTTGTGCAAGCCAAGGAGTCCTTGAGCTTGAGGAGTATCAGTATTATTTATGTACCATTTTTCATAATTTTTCAAGCTCATTTGAGCCTCTAAAATAGCCTTAGAACCTAATTTTTAACTAGGTCGGACACTAGGTCTAGACAGGACCAAAGCTAGTTAAAAACTATAAAAAGAGCTAGAGAGATCATTTTTGAGGCTAGCTTGTTGTAGAATTGAACTTGTATGAGAGCTCTTTTAGAATAGAAGTTACTCCATTATCTCTCTCTTTGTTCTTACCTTCTGTGCACATATGTGTATATTTGTGTGCATGTTTGTATACTTCTCACTCACACATTTGTGCCATCACTTGTTCGAGGTCTTCATACCAGCCTCATGTCTTCTCGGATTGACATTAAAGGAGGTGCTACTCATCACTGAGCTACAAACCCTGATACACTTCTATTGGATTTTGTAGGTTGGTCCATCGGGACGATGTGCAGGTTTAGTGGGGGGTGAATATCGGGATGAAATTCTACAGGGAAGTGTGCATGATTTTTTTTTCAAAAGATCATTGATTTTTGGGTTTAGTGTGATATTTCGATGGAGAAAAAAGTATATTTTGTGCATGTTTTGGCCGATTTGATTGCTTGAGAGATATGAAATCATGTTAGATATGTACGTTATACCTGTGTGTGTGTGTGTAAATAGCTAACTTTTGATCCATGAATTCCTAGGTTTGCTCCTTGAAACTCCCTAGAAACCAAGTTTTACCCCATGAAAACCGAACCTAGATCCTTCAAACCCTAGGATTTTTTGCCACAACTATAATCAAACCCTTGAATTGACGTGTTTGACTTAATTGTGATCAAAATCCTAATTTCTCTTATTAAAAACCCTAAAGTAGACCCTTGAAATTGGCTTTTAACCTAAGTCCAAACCCTTAGATTAATTAATCTTGTATATATAGTGTGAAACCAAAACCTTAGTCTAGGAAAAATAAAAAATAGAAATAAAGGATGTGATTTTCCCAAAATAAAAAATGATCATGCAAGATGATTTTGGAATTAGAAAGTTGAGTAAGGAGGTTAGAAGCTTCTAGAGAATAGTTCCAAGGGGAGAGGGGTGGGAAAACCTATAAATAGAGGGCCAAGCCTCATTTGTTTCTCCCCGTGGACATTTTTGTGGAACTTCTTTCTAGGTATGCTCCTTGTCCATTTCTGTTCATTCACCTTCTTGTTCATACTTTATGGTAGTGCAACTAGAGAGAGAGAATATGCCACACACAGAGATAGATGGGCTTGGAGGCCATACTACTTTGCCCATGATGTTTGTATATTTACAAATCCTTCCTCTTTCCGTTTTTCGAATGATCCTTATGGGCTTAGCTTGTAGCCAAGACCAATATTGTTTAAGAGGCCAAGTTTTTGGTTCCATGAACGTGAGCTTTTGTTGATGAATTTTGCTGTAGTGACTGTTTTCGTACAGAAGTAGTTATTGTGGAAGAGCATTTATCGGAAATCATAGAGCATGACTACTATAAGCTTGGGGGAGTTTCTGACATGTCAATTGAGAGAGAGAAGCTTGATGAGGAGAGAGAGCCTGGATTTGCGCATGTTGCATAGACAGATGTGACGTTGGTGGCCGACTACTTGCACGATGGATTGCACTGGCATCCACGTGAGTCAGAGAGAGAGGGGCGTGGATATGTTGGTCTGGCTGTTCTGGCGACGGTGCATCAGGAGAAGAGAGGGAGAACGACAGACATAGACAATTGATGGCACACTCGAATCAGGAGAGAGAGAGAGAGAGAGAGAGAAAGGGTCAGCTGTTTTGACAGACGCAAGCTGAAGGGGACAGAGAGAGAGAGAAAGAGATACCTGTGGCAGTACCTATGCATACGCACAAAGGGAGAAAGAGAGAGAGATGGGTGGCAGAGAATCAGGGCTGCTAAGCACAAAAGTGGTCATCGTGCATGAGAGAAAAAATGAGACGAGAGAGAGAGAAAGAGAGAGAGAGATGAGCAGAAAACGCTCGACGACGGTAGGAATCGTGGTGATGTGGACAAGGGGAGAGAGAGAGAGAAGGGAAATCGGCAGAGATTTAGCTCCTTGTGCACGCAGACGAGAGAGAGAGATCCAAGGCAGATTGGGCGATGTTGACGGACATGGAGGCTACTGAAACGGTGGAGTCCGAGGCAGAGAGAGAGAGAGGGAGAGAGAGAGAGAGAATGAAGTGCAGATCTATCGATGATGGTGATGCAAGAAATGGTGATTAATCGATAGAAATGGAATCTTCTGTCAATTTGCTATTGTAATTATTCCTACAAATCGAAATGATGTGTCGAACATTCTTTACTTCAGACTATTTGATTATAATAGCTAAAGAGCAAAGGATGGGTTGAATCACCAGATTGATCTGGAATAGGAAAATTCATGTAGAGACCTGGGAAATGTTGACCTTGACGGAGACTAGTCATATTGTTTATGATCACTTTGATAAGACTAAGAAAAATTTGAACAGAACACGTCTGCAATGTTGTGATGGTGTGATTAACAGGTGATTTATATCTTGAGCTTGCTCAATCTAAGAAATAGAAGTATATTGCTTTCCATAACGCTGATGTCTCTAAGCAATGAGCTTTAGATATAATTATGAAACATTCATTGACTAATTGATTCTTTTCTAAAGATGACAAGTGGTGTAGGGAAGTCTAGAACGAAGAAGGAGAGGGTCAAAGAGTAGAAACATTTTTTCCTTGAGAATGGTGTAAACGATCAAAGTCTTTTCACTCTGAAAATAATGCAAAGCTAAAACATAATATATGCGCAAATTAGAAATAAAAGAAAAATAGATGAAAAGGAAAAAGAGAAAGAAGAGAAGAGAAATAGAAAGGAAAAAAAAGAGAGAGAGAAAGAGAAGAGATGGGAGGAAGAAAGAAAGAAGATGAAAGAAGGGAAAGAAAAGAGAGGGAAGAAGGGAAAGCAATCGGAGAGTATAAGGTTGTGTGTAAGATTAAAAACTCTGTGCATGTGTTTTTATACACAGACACTTTGCTCTATATATTTGTGTGTGAGTTCCAAAGCATAATATGTTTTTATCATGAGTTTTAATGTACTAACATGATTTTATACCCCCACCCCATGGACATTTCTATGGAACTTCTTTCCAAGTCTAGGTTGCGGGTGATGATTTTGGAGATTATATGAAGCAAAGAAGTGATTGAAGAAAGAGAGAAGTAAAGAAGTAAAGCAAAGAAATAAAGCAAAGAAGTGACTGAAGAAAGAGAGAAGCAAAGAAGTAGAGCTTAGACCGAAGATCGAAGAAAAGAAAAGATCTGAAGACTGTTGAGGCTTGTCGGCATCTTCTCGCATTGTAGCGGGAAATCTACATTATATTTGGCCAATCTGCATTGTAGTAATGGCATATTGTATCACCATTCCGCACTGTAGTGGCTTACGATATCACCGGCCCGCACTGTAGTGGGAATCTTTGTATTACTGAGATTTTATTGGACGACTTCAACTATGTGGTACTTGTTTCCACACCGATCTAGTGACTTCCATGTTTTAGCATGGTATTTGGATTCTTTCGCTCCATTGCCTATGATCTTATGCACACGCACATCTGCTCATCTCTTCTGAGGGGCAAGGGCCTATGACGATTTTCACACTAGAGAGAGGGCGAGGCGCCCAGTGCATAGATGCCACTCGCTGGACGTGGGAACGGCACATGTAGGTGCCTGATCCAACCCCTGGCCAGCTCTTTCCATCACCTGACTCCTTATTGACAACGCAACAAGGCATGGAGAAAACGTGATTCACAAATGACCTCTGTTTGCTACGAAAGTCGGCATGAAGGTAGAAGAACTCAAAATATTTTCGTGAGTTAAGTCTTCAGGGTCACTCATTTTTGTCATATCAAAGTTTCAGAGCCATCTCGACCTCCATTTTGAGCCTGCAAGGTGGGGCCCATAGAAAAACTAGGTCAGCTTTAGAAACTATAACTTGCGTTGTGTTTGATGACACCCATATATTCTAGATCCAAAATTTCAAGCAATTCCGTGTACTATTGATACACGAAAACTGTGTTTTTCTGAGATCGAATTGTCACATCATAGTGCGATAGTGTTCAAGCACAAGTGCTACTTGTAGTGTTTTGTAGTGTTGTGAATTGCTGAAGAAATGGCAAACACAGATGGAATGAGTCAGCTTATGAGCGATAAGTTGGACAAGAACAACTTCCATGCTTGGAGATTCAGAATGACAATTTCTTGATGGGAAAAGGCTACTAGAAGTACATCGACGGAGAGAACGTAAATGCTCCACAGTTACCAAAGAGGAATCTAATTGCAGAACAGTTAAAAGCATATGAGGAATTGAATCAAGGAGCACGAAAGGTAATGTATTGGCTATCTGTTAGCATAGAGGGTAGCATGATTGGGCACATAGAGGATGCAAAGACTCCAAAAGAGGCTTGGAATGGTTTGGTCACATTGTATGAGCCCAATACAAAGACACGGAAATTGCAACTCAAGAACGAGCTGCATACATTGGAGAAAAAGAGCATGTCGGTAAGTGACTATACCCTGAAAATCAAAGGCATATGTGAGTCACTTGCATCTATTAGAGTGAATGTAGATTATGATGATGATGATGATAAGTGGAAGTATGCGTTCGTGGTTTAGGAGCTTCATATAAGCAATTAAGAACTTCTATACAGACTAGGGAAAATATTCCAAACTTTGTTGATTTGGTATCTATGATGATTATTGGAGATAAGAATCTTGGTGAGGATTCAAACTCCCAAGAAAAGCTCAATTCAGAGTAGGTATTCTACTCTAACAGAGGAAGAGGCAGAGGTAGAGGTTTCAGAAGTGGAAGAGGAAACAATAACCAAGACCAAGGTCAACAATAGAATCATGCAGGAGGAAGAGGATAGTTTTGAGGTAGGGGGAGCCAAAGAGCTCGCATAAATTTCCAAAGAAATGATTTAGGTAATGATATTAAAGGATGTTGGAATTGTGGTAAACCTGGAGACTTTGAACGTGATTGCAAGTTGAAGAATCAAAATAACAGAAGGCAGCAAAACAACTATGCATGCACAAGTGCAGATGATTCTGAGAAGTTGTTCATGGTTCAACATCACATGATGAATACAATGTATGCTGGTGTTTCAAAATGGAATGATAATGTCTAGTATCTTGATTCAGGTGCTCCAAATCACATGACCAGTCATGCGAAATGGCTTAGTAATTTGTAGAAATTGCCAGTCCCTGGATATGTTGAAACAGGTGATAACACATCACACCCTATCGAGCATATAGGAAACATAGCATTGTCTATGGAGGACGGGAAGCCATAACATCTTGCTAATGTGCTGCATCTTTCAAACATAACAAAGAATCTAGTATCTGTTGGACAAATGGTTGACCAGGGATTACAAGTCAGGCTCAATGTTGATGAGTTATATGTAGAAGAATACAAACGTGATGGAAGATTGATTGCCAAAGGAAACAAAGTGGGTAGGATGTTCACCTTAAATGTGAAAATTCCTGAAATGAATGCATCCATGTTTGCAAAAGATGCAAGAGTTATTGCTGATATAGAGATGTGGCACAAACGGATTGGACATGCAAACTTGCAAAGGCTAAAATTGATGCAGTCAGAGGAGATTGTCCATGGACCACCAAATGTCAAGGTTGCAGAGATGCAAAAGGTATGTGCAGCATGTCAATTTGGTAAACAATCAAGATCATCGTTTCCGCATGAGAAGCATGTTAGTGAGAATGTGCTAGAAATAGTACATACAGATGTTTGGGGTCCTACAAATACCACGTCTATGGGCGGTTACAGGTTTTATGTTACTTTCATTGATGATCATACACGGAAAGTGTGGGTCTACTTCATGAAAGAGAAGAGTGAGGTATTCACTCACTTTCAAAATTTTAAAGCTATGGTGGAAAAGTAGACAGGGAAGTATATTCACACATTAAGATCTGATGGAGGAGGTGAATACATGTCAAATGAGTTCATCAATTTTCTAAAAAGTCATGGAATTCGACATCGGATTTCATGCAGGTACACACCACAACAGAATGGTATTGCTGAATGCAAAAATAGACATATTGCAAAAATAGCAAGAGGCTTGATGGCTGAGAAGAATATACCTCATTGTTATTGGGAAGAAGTTGTTCATACTGTTGTATATATCATGAACACAGAACTCCGACTGCGGTTGTACATCAAGTTACACTTGAAGAGAAGCTTACACGTAAAAAGTTGAACTTATCACATCTGAAATTTTTTGGTTGTATTGCATATGTACATGTTCCAGATGAATTGAGGACAAAGCTTGATCCAAAAGCAGAAAGGTGTGTCTTCATTGGCCTTGAGGAAAAGAGATATAATATTATAACCCACTCACACGACAGGTGAAGGTGAGCAGAGATGTGGTATTTGATGAAATGTCAAGCTTCTATGCAGATGCCAAAGAAGGGCTCAATCTTGAACCAAATACAAAGAAAATGCTGAAAAATCAAGTGCGGAATATCAAGTCTTGAGTGGATCGGATGCATCACCAAGCAATAGTTCCAACTCAAATCCATGGAGTGGAAGATTATGTGGAAATTTCAGTCTAGCAAATTCATCAAATACGTCCAAGAAAGGTAAAGAAAAGCTTTCTGATGGTCATAAAACATGTGCAGGTTTTGAAGACGTTGATGGATATTCAAGTGGTTCAAAAAAGAGTCTTGATGAGGAACTTGGATTGCCCTCTATAAAGACTCCAGGAGTTAGAAAGGCACATGCAGATGATACAAGGAGAAGGGACCCAGGACCAAGAAGATCTGGGAGGATGCGAAATTATGTACAATGATTAACATATGATAGTTACATGGCTTGTCATTGTGCCTACATGACAAAGGTAATATAAGATGTTGAACCTTCTTGTTTTGAAGATGCAATTGGAAATGCACATTGGGAAAAAGCTATGGATGAGGAGATGACTGCACTTTATGGAAACAAAACATGGAAGCTGGTTCCATTGCCACAAGGAAAGAAATCCATAGGCTGCAAATGGGTTTACAAGGTAAAGCATAATGTTGATGGTAGCATAAGCAGGTATAATGCATGATTGGTAGCTAAAGGATATGCATAGACATATGGCATTGATTATGAGGAAACATTCAGCCTTGTAGCTAAAATGTCTACTGTTAGAAGACTTGTTGCATTACCTACAACAAAAGGATGGACTTTGCATCAGATGGATGTGAATAATGCTTTCCTACATGGTGAGTTATAGGAAGAAGTATATATGGACCAACCATAAGGATATGAAGATTCAAAGCATCCAGAATATGTTTGCAGGTTGCAAAAGGCTTTGTATGGGCAGAAGCAAGCTCCTCGTGCATGGCATGCGAGGATTGCTGATTACTTAACCAGCATTGGGTTTTCTATGTGTGATGCAGATCATTCACTATATGCAAGGAAGGTTGATGATGGCATCATGATTGTGGCTATTTATTGATGGTCTGATTTTTATGATGATAATGAAGAAAGCATTAAAGAGGTAAAGCAACTTCTTATGCAGGAATTTGACATGCAAGATCTTGGTGTGCTGCACTATTTCTTGGCCATTGAGTTTACTCATACAGAAATAGGTATATGGATGTCACAAAGGCAATATGCCTTGAATATGGTGCAAAAGTATGGTATGGCTGATCGTAAGCTAATTTTTATGCCATTAGATCTGAATTTGAAGCTAGATACTACGTCAGGTGAAGCATTGGAAAATCTTACTATGTGCAGAAAAATTGTGGGAAGCTTGATATATCTCACAATTATGAGGTCTGATCTTAGCTACACTATTGGACTTGAAAGTAAGTTTATGCAGGTTTCGAGGAAGCCACATTTGGATGCTCAGAGGCACACTCTATGTTATGTGAGTGCTACTTTGGATTATGCATTGCTTTATGAAGCTGGTGTAGATTTGCAAGTTCATCGGGACACCAATGTAGATTGGGCTGGTACCAGATAGAAGGTCTACTAGTGGCTTTCTATTCTCACTTGGAGGTGTAGCTATTACATGGAGCAACAAGAAGCAACCCACTGTTGCTTTGTCAAGTATAGAGGTGGAGTATAGAGGTGGTGCAATGGCAGCATGTGAGGCAGCATGGCTAGAGATGTTACTTGCATATTTAGGTATGGAAGTGCAAAAGCCTATCACTATCTATTGTGGTAATCTTAGCAGCATAGAATTAGCACAAAACCCTATTTTTCATGCCAGAACAAAGCACATCGAGGTACATTATCACTTCATTAGAGAGAAGGTATTCGCAGGTGATATTGATCTTGTTTATGTGAGAATAGATGACCAGGTTGCTGATATTTTCACCACAACACTTGGAGTTGAGAATTTGAAGAAGTTTCGGGAGATGCTTGGATTACAAGATATGATGTTGAGCTTGAGGGGGAGTGTTGAGATATCAAGCTCAGCATGTGATGATCCAAGATAACATGTATCACTTTTTCATTTCTCTGACATGTATAGTGGTCACGCCAGTATATGTTAGGGACACTTCATTGAGCTTTATTAGATTTATCTATTGAGAGTGATGGCACATTTGTTTCTTACCAGCTCACTCATTCACGCACATTAGGTTTTTCCTTTTGTGCTGGTTTTTATATATTGCACTTGTTGTATTATTGTTTTAGGTCACTCTTGTACATTCCTTTTTATGTAATAGAAGAAGAAGAAGATCACTCTCTTCCTTGCCTCAATCTGAGTGTGTGCTTCTTTTTTATTGTGAGAGTGTGTGTGTGAGATCCTTTCCTTATCTTCTTCCTTGTGAGAAAAAACCCTTGCAAGCTGAAAATCCATCCACTCCACTTCATCCCACCCCACCACTCATTGTAAATAGATGGCAACTAGGATCCGTCCTCACATATCCAACCTCGGAAGGCTTGGGCATGATGTTCAAGGCCTACCAGGCTCGACTTCAAGGAAGGCCAAAAGCTACAAACCTAGACAAGAGTTACCCTAGAATAGATTTAGCAATTGAATGGACAAAAATGTGCATGAAAATGATAGAACTAGCTCATGCTATGCTCAAGGCCAATCAATTGTTCAATGAGACAAATTCTATCAAATGGGGTTTGCATTTCTAGGGCTTATTAGAAAGATTAAAGCAGTTGGTAAAAAAGCCATAGTTTTCTTTATAAAAAAATAACGTCTATGAGAGGATAATAGGAAGGCCATTCCTACAGCAACTACAAATAGTGCAAGATTGGGGAACCAACTCCTTGTACTTGTAGCACTTAGGGGTAACAACCAAGGTCAATTTGAAGGATTATATCTTCAAAGATGTATCACCCCTATAGTGGAATCCTATCCACAAGGCACAAGAAGATTCAATCTCTATGCATTTTGAAAGTCCTAATCGATCCTCGATGCATGAACATACTCACTTATGGATGTGCAAGGTCACAAAGGAAGAGGAAAGATGCCTAAAAGCAAGGGAAGAAGGAACTTCTCAAGGATCGAGACTAGTTAGAGACCTAGCCTACACACCAATAATCTTTCCAGATGAGGAATTTGAGCCTCATGGTTGGGCAAAAATCTTAGCCACTAATGCAGAGTAAAGAAGCACAAAAGAGAACCCCTCAAAATAAAATTTCAAAATATGAGCATAATTTTTCTTCTTCAAAATCCTATGAAAATCCCTTAAAGCTATGTAAATGCACTAGAGGAGTCCTCTAGATGCATAAGCTCAATCAGTGTATCATAATCCTTGTAAAATATTAGGAAACTAGAGTTATTCAATAAAACTGCTGGTAAGGACTATTTTCAGGGAACGTGTATATAAGTCACTTTGTGACTCTTGTAAAGAACTTTTTGCCATTGTGAGAATTGAAGAAGATTTTCAAATTTTCCTCTTTTCTACTAATTTCCTTCTTCTTGGAGAGCTTTTGTGTGTGTGTAATGCTTGAAATGTGTGTATAGGACTGTTGTCTAGCCCTTCCCATCGCTTTTGAATTACTATAGTGTGTGTCTGAGCCATAATGCATTGTGGAGCAGATGTTGGTGTCTCCTTCCATTCACTATTTTGCTCATAACTTGAAGTACATTTCTCAAATTTGATTGAAAATACAATCATTAGATGTCTCATCAAGAGCTTCAAAATAACGCAAATTGACCATATTCGGAGTTCGAAGCTAAGAGAAAACTTTGAATTTGTGCTTGTTGGCATACAAACTATAAGAAGAGCATACCAGCACAAAGGAGCCATCATGCACAATCCGGTAACAAGGCCTAATCATTTTTTTCCATGAACTATTTCCAACTCAAGTGATTTTCATCACTACACAAACATTGTAAATTCCTTTTTTGGTAGAATAGACACCATTTTGTTCAAGCCAAGGAGTTCTCGAGCTTGAGGATATTAGAATTAGCTACATACCAATTTTCATCATTTTTAGATTCCCTTTGGGCTCTCAAATAAGCTCTAGAACATAAGTTTTAACTAGGCCAGACACTAGGTCTGGACAAGGCCAAAGCTAGTTAAAAAAACTATAAAAAGAGCTAGAGAGCTCATTTTTGGGGTTACATTGTTAGTGATTTGAGCTTATTTAAAAGACTTTTTGAATAATACAAAGAACTCCATTGTTCCTCTGATTGTTCTTGCCTTGTGTGTGTGTGTGTGTGTATATGTGTGCCTGTTTGTGTGCTTCTCACTCACGCACTTGTGCCATCACTTGCTCATAGTCTTCATACTAGTCCTCATGTCTCCACAGATTGACATTTATGAGGTGGATCTCCTCACATTGGTACTTGCCATTGTGCTAGAGTGACGCCAAATTTGGCACTGACTTTTTCATATGAAATCCGTTTTCTGAGCTCTAGAGCTTGTCAGAAAGCTCGTTGATTTTCAAATAAGGTATTTTGAAGTTGATCCCTCTATGGGATAGTTACACCAAGGGAGCTCTAGAGAAAAGTTTTTGGCAATACAAAAGGGGGAACATGGGTCATTCAAAGTGTTTGAAATAAATTGTCTGTCGATTGAAGGTAAAAACTTGAGCTAAACTTGGAATTTTTATAGGATCATCGAGAGCTTTTGGAGAAATCGAAGCAAGTGCCATTGTATGCAGGCTTGGGAATGCGCTTCCTAGGCAGACAAGTGTAGCAAGGAGAAACGACTTGAGGTTGGAACATCTCTCAACCCCCTCAATCCATTCTTAGCTTAGGCTAAGTGCGATTAGTTGTCTTGATTGGCTAGGGGTATGATAGGAATACTCAAGTTCTAAAAGCCTCTAACTTCTCAAGTCTAAGAATAGGTTAAGTTGCAATCAAGGGACAACTTAACGGAAAATAACTTAAACTAAGTGGATGAAGAACATCAAGAATGACACACATTAGTGCTTCTGATGACGCTTAACTAAAGACAAGAAAACACGTATCTGAGAAATTAAAAGGAACAAGTGATTGGTATCAAAGAACCAGCAATGTTGTTGTACAAGGATCATTGGGTTAATTGGAAGGGCATATGAACCTTAGATCGGGAAGACACCTAGGGAGAGGCCGTCAAAGTATTAGATCATCCGAGGCTAGTGTCAACCATACGACTAGATCTTGGGCCCAACAGTTGAGTGATTACCCCTATGATTTAGACTCAAAAACTAGTGACTCTAAGATGTCTTATAACTTGGAAAGAGTTGTAGGTAGCTTAGGAGTGGCATACCTAAAAAAAACAAGGGTCCCTACAAGACTCAATTGGAATATATCAAGAATCACCACTTAAGTGCATGCATCTATGAAGATGGTCTGAGAAGATATGTTGTCCAAATTAAAAACCCGGATCAGCCCATTGGACTAGAACACCCTATAGTCAAGTTTGAAAATGTGTTCCTACATAGATAAAGAAGGAACAATGTATGTGGTCACCAGCCAACCTGAAAGGATGGATGAATTTGGCAACATAATCTCTGAACCTGAAATAGGTGACATAGAGCAAGGGAACTTAGGAAAAGAGCCAAAAACCCCTCAAGGCAAGTTGGTTTTGATGAGAATAATCACTCCAGAGTGGGTTCCCTAGGACAATAGGAGCATAGATTTGCTCGTGAATCAAGAGACGGATGAGGCCTTTTGGAGGTATAAGCCTAAGCAGCCTAACCAAGTAGGAGCACTTACCATCTATGAATTCAAAGATCATGATAGCCCAGTCAAACTGACCTACCTAGATGATGCTTCTGAGAGGATCTTTGTGGTCTCGGAGCATGGAAGACACGCATACACTTGGAAGGGTGAATTTGTTTTTCCCCAACCTCAATCCACTGTCTTATGGTCACCAAGGAGCTGGAACATCTCAGGCTCATGGAACGCAAAGAGAGAAGAGTAGAGATAGACCCGAGGTGAGCTTTGCTAACCCATTGGGAAGAGAAAGAACGAGGAAAGAGATAGATAAGATGGACAGGGAGAGACACAGGGACCTAAGGAATCCAAGAAATGCAGACGAATTCCCTCCACCAAGGCCTAGAGAACACACTAGAACCTTAAGGCCCACACAATTGGTTAAATCCATGAAGAATTGCTTCAATGGCACAGGAGACCCATATGACCACGTAGTAGAGTTTAGGCAAGTTTTGTGAGTTGAGCAAGTTGTTCACTCAATACAATGCTTTTGGCCTAAATCTCAAGAACACCGCCTTGACTTGGTTTCAACCGCTTCACCAAGGTCAGTTCAAAAATATAGATCAACTTCTTGAAGCGTTCATCACTGAGTTTTCCAAGAGTGGTATTAGGCATAACACATCCTCATTGATATACAGCTTCAAGCAAACACCTCAAGAGACAGTGAGGCTCGCAGGAAGAAGGTTTAGGTAATACCTTGAGAGATGCCCTGTTCCAAAGTTACCCACTCTAGCCAAAGAAGTGGCCTTATTTCTAGATGGATTGTTAAGTACCAAATTGAGATCATATGTGTACTTGAAGGACCCTAGATCCATAGAAGAGTGTGAATGCATGTGCATCGACATCGAAGATAATCTAGGGGAGGAATTAGACTCGCAAAGATCTATAAAGATTTAGATAGTTCTACTAGCCTTGCTTCCTCACAATCCACATCAATTAAGGATCTAGCAGAAAAGGTAGCTCAGAAATTAGGCGTCTCTAGCAAGCAGATTCTTAGATTTGCCCCAGGAAAACGATCCTACACTAGTGGAGGAGACCATATGGCTAATGTGTGCCCTATCATGGCTCAACCCTAAGTGAACCCTACATCCAATACTACACCATAGAAAGAAGATACACCAACCACACTACACAAGAATGCCCATATAACAAACAAGCTGTTAGACAAAATTATCCTCAGCCATATCCATAGCAAGGAAAATACCAAAATTAGTACCCACAACAGTAGTATGGTAGGCCCTAGCAACCCTATCAACCACCCTATCAAGGGCAGCAAAGACTTCAACCAGTCTAGCACAGTAACCCCCTCCTCTAGCCAATGTGATCTCAATGAAGTATGCAGCCGCATAAGAAAATCCAAATAGAGCTTTAGTTCCAGTGACACCATTGCTTTCAGAAAGTGACCCAAGTGATCATAGTTTTGACTCTACCCATATTGATATCCCACAGGCCTACTACATGTAGTCACCCAAGCATAATGAGTCATACTATTATGAAGAACCGAGCAAATCTAGTTGGGAGCCAGAATATGTGAATGTCATGTACGCAAACCACAACTCTAGACCTCGGCCTAGGCATATAAGACCTCCATTTCCTTGAGGACCATGCTATCGATGTCAAGGAGATCACCTCACTCGTGATTGATTGCCCTCTACTAGCACCTACACAAACCCAATCTGTGAAAATTCAAGGCTTTTGTCCCGATTATGGGAAGGAGCACTTGTTATGAGAGTGTCCCAAGAACCCCACCAATCTGCCAAAAATCGCTCCTATCAATGTTATTGGGTTAGTGGTAGAATCCACGGGAAGTTTGACACCCACCGCCCTGGTGCAATGTTGGAGCACGTCTATGACAAGCCTAAGTATTGGCTTGAGTCATCAAAAGTCTTAGAAAATTTGAAGGAAATGTCTACTCCTTCTAGAGTTCACTTGTGAACTCCCTCTTATAATTTTTAAGTCTTTACTTAATGTAAAAGTGAAAGAATCTTAAGTGGTTGAGTCCACTTGATAAAAAAGGGAAAGAATAGCCATGAATTCATGATTGATGGTAGTTGGAGAATCAAATCAATCACTAATAGATTGCAGAGTGATTGTAGGAAGTTAGGCTCCCAAGATCAACTATAAATACATGGTAGTTGTAGTCGTGGTAAAGAGAACACCTCCAAGAGCTACGATTTATGCCATATCAGGGTGTGGTTTCAAGGCACACATATGTATCAGTAAGTCCATTGTATTGTACAATCAATATAATTTCATTTTCATTATCATTTGAGTTCATATCTTCACTGCCATATTTCTCAATTTTCTTAGTGAGATTGCAGAGATGATTTCTCTGAGCTTGGTGAATCATTTTTAGTGATATAACTTGGTACATTTAGCTCTCTAAGGCTAATATATTCTCACCAATTTTCATTACATTTTTATGTTTCAACCTTCAGCTATGATCATTTGAACTCAATTGTGTCACTTGGTTTTCTTCTTCTCTGGCAACACTCTCTCAAAATAATCATTTTGTCAGAGTTGTTTCTCAATGTATACTTCACCATCTTCTTTGATTAAAAGCTTGTTAGATTCAGCATACTGTCTAGTATATGCCTACAAAATTTTGCAATCATTTGATTCTTAAAACTTGAGATATTTGCATTTTCTTGCTCACGGGTCTGAGTATTGTTGCAACTCGAGGTCATCCTATGACTTACTAAGTTTTTTTCTCTTTGTGTAGTTCATTTTTTTAATAAAATCACTCATGATTGTTAGCTTACTAAGTGCATAAGAGTATCCCAAAAGGAATTAAGTTAATTGCTGTTGTGGCCAAAGAATTCTTCAAATCGTTGGACAGGTGTATGAACCTAAATAGCAAGTTTTTGGCTCTTGAATCTCCTCCAACTTATCTATTTTGATTCAACTTTTTGAGAGTGATCTTCAAATGTACATAGGGTGTCTAACACACCCTTTGGTAAGCTGAAAGGGCCCACCACATATATCTAGAGTCCATTTGGCAGGTGTAGTGCAAAGTTTTTGCAGCACCACTTCATCTTTATCAACTATGAATCCATCTCTTCACAGTGGTATCAGAGCAAGGTTGGACAACATGGAAGATGGATTTCCTTCATCAATTGAAAAATTGGATAGAGGTAACTGCTCAACGTGATCATTAAGGACGAAAGCTTATCTTCAAGGAAGGAATTTATATGGCTATATAGTTGGAGATGAAGTTATGCCAAGTTTTAGGAACAAAAGTCAACCAACACAAGAAGAGCAAGAAATATTGAGCACATCGTGCTCCAGGGATGCACTTGCAAGGTCTTATCTCCTCAATTCGATCTTAGATTTTTTTTTGCCTCACATTAGAAGTTGTAAAACATCTCAAGAAGTGTGGAATGCACTTGAAGCCTTCTTCTCTTCAAGTACAAAGGCCAAGAAGCATCAACTATGGCTAGAATTCAATATATTTTCATTTTCATGATCATTTGAGTTCATATCTTCATGTTCTTGTGAAGTGTACTGTTCACTTCCATATCTCTCAGTTTTCTTAGTCAGATTGCAGAGATGATTTCTTTGAGCTTGGTGAATCATTTTTAGTGCTTTAAATTGATAAAGTTAGCTCTCTTAGTCTACTATACGGTCACCAATTTTCATTACAATTGGATGTTTCAATCTTCAGCTATCATCATTTGAAGTCAACTGTACCACTTGGTTTTCTTCTTCTCTGGCAGCACTCTCTCAAAATAGTCATCTTGTCAGAGTTGTTTCTTAGTGTGTGTGCTTCACCATTTTCTTTTATTTAAAGCTTATTAGATTCATCATACTATCTAGTGTATGCTTACAAAATTTAATAATCATTTGATTCTTAAAGCTTGAGATATTTGCATTTTATTGCTCATGCTGTTGCAGCCCGAGAAAATCGGGGTCATCCTATGACTTGATAAGTTTGTTTCTCTTTGTGTAGTTCATCTCTTTTTATCAGATCACTCATTATTGTTAGCTTACTAAGTGTATAAGATTTCCCCAAAATGTTGTGGCCAAAGAAGTGTTCAATACTTTGGATAGGTGTATGAACATAAATAACAAGTTTCTAGCTCTTGAATATACTCGAACTTATCTGTTTTGATTCAACTTTTTGAGAGTGATCTTCCAAGGTACATAGGGTGTCTAATATATCCTTTGGCAAGCTAAAAGGGTCCACCACATATCTTTGGAGTCCATTTGGCTGGTGTAGTGCAAAGCTTTTGTAGCACCACTTCATCTTCATCAACTACAAATGCATCTCTTCACATGCAAGTCATCACGAGAGCTCAGAGACCTAAGCAAAACCAAGACTTAGGCCAGGAAAATAATTTCGAGTTTAGTGAGACCGAGAGTCAAAATAATAAGAGGAAAAGAGCTTGGAAGGATAGTCGAGAGAGAATGAAAAGGCAATGGGCGAAGAAGATGACTGAAATCGAGGAAAGTTTGCGAGAGACCAAAGCCAAAATAATAGAAATCACATCTCAAACGCACTCACACACATCACCTCCACTACCATCCCCATCACCTTCCATCTCCCAACTTTCTAATCCGCCAAACATAACCCACACACCACCCAGACTAAGATAATTCCTAGCCTATCCCACTCCTAGGGACATAGACATGATGCTTAGGGCATATCAGGCTCGAATCCAAGAAGGGCCAAATGTAACAGATCATAAAAAGTGTTACCCAAGAGCAGACCTAGAGCTCGAACGAACAAAACTTTGCACCAAGATGGTGGAATTGGCTCAAGCCATGTTTGAGGCTAGTCGCCTCATCAATTGCTCTAGCTCCACTAGAACACCATTGCATTTTGATGGTCTACTAGATAGATTGGAGAGGTTAATTGCAAAGTTTGGAAAAGGAGTCACCTCCCAGGCTTAGGAGAGGGCAAGTGATAGAATAAGCATTCCTCCTCAAAAAGCTTATGTGCCTAACTCCACTGAACCAAACACCTCTTCTTCTATGAATCGATATTCACTAGAATTCCTATGGCTTGTGGATGACACGCATGATCAATTCCCACAAGACATTCCTTCCATTTATGGAGAGTAGGAGAGCGCCCAATCTCATGAGAGATTATACTTCGAGTCTAATTCCTTATAGGAACTACCCCATTTCACAGGCACATGGGAAGCTAAGTCCACTTGTATGAGAGCACCCACAGTCATGATAATAAACGAAGACTCAATCATACCTAGGAATATGGAGGTAGTGAAGAATACTAAAGTGCAGTGCAACCTTACTTTAGAAGAGCTACTCAAGGTTAAGCCTGAATTGTGGAAACATGTAGCCAAACAAGTGCATGACGTAGTGAAACCTCATTCCCAGGTAGGATCTCATAGAACAGTACTGAAAATACCTCTGGACAATTGGACTCAGGTGTAGGAGTTGCAATTGCTACCACTTCCCTATGGAAGCGTTGGGGCAGGCCAGCACTCAGACCCATGAGAATGAAGTTAAAATTTTTGATGGTCACATTGAAAGACCCTTAGGGCTACTAGAAGAATAACTCTCACCACTTGTGGTGTAGAGTTTGAGCATACTTTTGCTATATGTGACTTTAGCAAGAATCAGGCCTACGAGATGATTATGGGTAGACCCTTCTTGAGGCAATTGCAAGTAGTACAGGATTGGGGGACAAATTCTTTGTTTTTGCAACACTTGGGTGTCACGACCAAAGTGAATCTCGAAGATTTCTCTCATAGAGACGTGCCCCCCATTCAATGGAATCCCATCCATAGATCCACAGATGATACAGAGTCAGTGCATTCCATAGGATCAGGATCCTCATGGATGCATGAAGAAACTCCTGATGGATGTGTAAAACGGCCGAAGAGGAAGAGAAAAAGGAAAAGGCTAGAGAGGTAGGTGCAAAGGAAACTCATAGACCAATACAAGACCTAGCCTATGCACCTGTAGTATTTCTCGACGAAGAGTTTGAGCCTCATGGTTGGGCAGAAATCTTAGCAACTATAGATGTAGCCATCAATGAAGAGTAATGACACCCCACTGTGATGAGGATGGCTATGACATTTCAGTATTCACAATAGAGCCAATCATGTGTGATCGTATTATTGAAGAATGTGAACCTAGCACTGATGCATTCGAGGATGCAAGTGACTCCGATCTAGAGTCAATTATAATGGACTCTCCTTTTGCATCATATGAAGAATATTTCTACAAAGTAGAAGCTCACCCTCAAAAACACAATAAAATTATGAATGAGGTGAGATTAACCACACAAGTGACCACTAAGAAGGAAGGCAAGAAAAGGAAGAAGAGAGGAAACACACTAGAAGAAGAAAAATGTTTGTATGAGGTCCCTGAAATTTTCAAGAAATATGAAATAGAAGATAGGAGAGTCATGGTAAGAATTCCTAAACGTGAAGCCGTCATAGGAGAGGCCTATGATAACAAAGAAACTACAAAGAAAATCATAGGGACCATAGAGGAAGGTGAAGAGCGATGCACATACATAGGACACGAACTAAGTGAAGATGAGGAGCAGGAGTTGATAGCCTTACTACAAGAATATAGATATGTGTTTGCATGGATTTACAAGGACTTGAAAGGTGTAGACCCTGATACATGCCCACATACGATCCCCATGACCTCAAAGGCCATACCCTCTAAACAAAATCCATACACATACAATGACAACTATGCTGCCAAGATCAAAGAAGAGATAGATCACTTGGTTGAAGTTGGATTTATCTATGAAATCGAGCACATTGAATGGGTATCCCCCATTGTAGTGGTGCCCAAAAAGAAAGGCCAATTACGTGTATGCATTAACTTGAAGAAGGTTAATGCAGCCACTATCAGAGATAGTTATCACTAAGCATCTATTAGAAAGGGTAGCAGGCAAGGAAGTATACAACTTCTTGGATGGGTTCTCTGGTTATAATCAAGCAGCCATTGCACTAGAATATCAGCATAAGATGGCTTTTGCCATGGAGTGGGGCATATTTGCTTTTTGGGTAATGCCATTTGGGCTTACCAATGCTCCTGCAACCTTTTAGAGACTGATGTGCCATGTATTTAAAGAATTCTTGAGGAAGAATTTGGAAGTCTATGTTGATGATCTCTGTGCTCATTCCAACATTAGACAGGCCCATATACCTGAACTCAGGTAAATCTTTGACAAATGTAGAGAATATCAAGTCTGCCTGAACCCAAAAAAGTGCATTTTCATGGTCAGGCAAGGCAAGATTCTAGGACACATAGTGTCAAAGAATGGCATATCCACTGACGAAGAGAAAGTGAGGTCTATCGCAGAACTACCTAGCCCAAAGAAAGTCAAGGAAGTGCAAGCTTTCATGGAACATTGGGGCTATTACCAACGTTTAATACACATGTATACCATCATTGCAAAGACTCTATACGAGCTTTTGACCAATTTTGAGTGGATTGGTGAATGTGAGAAATCTTTCAATGAGATTAAATGGCAATTGTGTTAAGCACCAATCTTGACTACACTGGATTCGAACAAGCCATTCCATGTCCATGTGGATGCATCCAATTATGCTATTGGGTGTGAACTTTCACAATCAACTGGTGAAGGTAATATGGATCTTCCAATTGTCTATGCTAGTAGACAATTGAATGCAGCTGAACGAAAATATACCACCACTGAATGAAAAGGGTTAGGCATGGTATATGCGATTAAAAAGTTTAGAAACTATTTGCTTGCAAATAAGTTTAAATTTTTTACTAATCACCAAGCTCTATTGTACTTGGTAAACAAGCCATGCAATACAAGTAGATTAGTAAGATGGTTCCTCTTACTAATGGAATATGACTTTGAGGTAGTGCTGAGAAAAGGCAAGACTCACTTGAGAGCAGATCATCTCTCGAGGCTCACATCCGAAGAGGCCCCACAAGGAGTATAAGATGACCTTCCTGATGCTTACTTGTTTAATTTGGAAGTTGTACCACAGTGGGCCAAGACATTAGTGCCAGTATTGACCTATGGGCCTAAACATCCAGTAATAAACACTCAAGATAGGGAGATAGTAAAGGCCCAAAAGTACCATATCATGGCAGGGAGTATGTACAAGTATACGGATCAAGGAATATTATCTTGTTGTGTGGAAGAGGAGGAGTATGCAAAGTGGTTGCATTTAGCACATGTTGGTGCATTAGAGCAACACTACTTGAGGCAAAGAACTTTACAGACACTAAGGAGACTCAGTGTGCACTGGCCAACTATGGAAGCCAATGTCCATAGGATGTGCAAGGAATTCCCAATCTACCATACTAAACCACCAATGGAACATGCCACTCTTTATCAAGTGTCTTTCGTGTTAGATTGGAGTGAACCATTAGTAGCCTTCCTGAGAACGAAAACATTCCCTCAAGAGATGACATTGGCTAGGCAAAGGAGATTAGAATAAGAAGCTTTAGACTATACTCTCATTGGAAATAATCTATATAGATGAGGAAAAGATGGGTACCTTAGATTATGTGTCCACGAGAGCGAGTATCTGGAGATCTTGGAAACTGCTCACCAAGGTATAGCAGGAGGACACTTTGGACCAGATTGGGTGATCAACTCAATACTATTTGAAGGTCTTTGGTGGCCAACCCTTCACATGGACGCACATACTTATGTGAAGAGGTGTGATGTTTATCCACAAACTCAATACCCTATACGTAAAGATGAGATGCCATTGAAACCTATGATGGGTGGACATGCATTCTCTAAGTGGGGAATAGACTTTATGAGTCTTATTAACCCCCCCAGCTAAGGGTTCCCATGCTGAACACATTATTATGGCCACTAATTATCTAACCAAATGGGTAGAGGTAAAAGCTACAATGAAGAACGATGCCCAGACAACAGCTAAGTTCTTATTCGAGAATGTGTTCACCAGATACAGATTGCAATAGAGTTAGTGAGTGATAGAGGCACGTGCTTCTTGAATGAAGTCATTGAGAACCTTCTCCAAGATTTCTTGGTGATACATAAGAAGTCGGCTCCCTATCAACGATAAGCTAATGGACAGGCTGAGAGGACAAATACGATTCTATGCAATGTATTAACGAAAGTGGTGAATAATAAATGCTCTGATTGGGACAAAGATCTACACCATGTTGTTTGGGCATACAAAGTTGCCTATAAAACGATACTCCAAGCCACACCCTTTTAGATGGTATTTGGAAAAAAATGTAGTGCTACCATCGGACTTCTTGATACCTACATTGAAAGTAGCACAAGAGCACGATTGGGCAGGCCATGAGCTTTCCTCTAGAATCTTCAATCTTGAACAACTAGGTTAAACAAGGTTGAGAGTGACAGCATGAATTTATGCAGCTAAGAAAAGATAAAAGGCATATTTTGATGCACATGTGAAGATAAGGGCTTGAACGTAGGAGACCTGGTCTTAATCTACACTTTGAAGCAACATGTTCAAAAATTAGAGAAGAGAGGCTATGAACCAATGATTCTCAATAGGATCTCCACAAGTGGAGCAGTTCAACTAGCCACTCTAGAAGGCGACATCTTACCAAGTTACATAAGTGGATGCAGAGTCAAGTTATGTCAAGAACCCCTGAAGGAGGAGATGCTAAATTGACTCAATACTGCTGAGAAATGCAAGGAAGAAGAAAGACGAATTCGAGTAGAAGCATAGGCAGAAGTATTAGAATGCATCCGGTGAATGAAATTGCGAAGAAAAGGTAGAGATCCACCTATATTTGACACTCAAGAAGCTCGAACTTATCACATGGCCATGTGCAAAGCATCATGTGAACGTTCCCATATGATAGTTGATCAATGACCCTTTGTGACCCTAGAGGTAGGACAAGGAGAGAGTGCAAGGATTGTAATGGCTTTGATCGACTCAAGAGCAGCCACTAGCGCTGTCAAACTTTCTTACTGCCACGAATTGAAATTGAAGATCAATCCTATCGAGGCATATCTCATAGGATTGGGAGGTGTGGAAACCCCTTGCATGGGTGAGGTGGAACTTCTCATCTACATTCAAGAGGTTCTAATGACAATCAAAGTGCTAGTATGTGAAGACGAGGATCTTACCGAACCTCTTGTCTTGGGCCAAGAGTGGATTTATGATCATGCAGTCAACATCAACCTAAGAAGTGGACTTCTTTAGGCTTGGGTAGGCCAAAACCGCATCACTATTGATTTTAAGAACCAAGCACTCAAGCCACCAAATCCTAGTCCCTCCAAGTTCCCACATGAAGATAACGATGCTATTCTTGTCCAAATTTCTATGGTGCAGAAGGTTGTCACTCTTGACAAAGGTGCGGATGTCAATGAAGAGTTCCCTTCTTTTCCAAAGATTACTCCAAGAAAGCAAGCGGGGCAACACACGACACAGAGGAGGCTGATGATCAAGAAGCATGAGCACCAACCTGTGCCATATAAAGTACCTCTTGGCATGAAGCAGATCTAGATACGCAAGGGTGGAAAACCCATAGCTCTAGAGACAGGTTCTCAAAGATGCACCAAATGAGCTACACCATCGAGGATCACAACAAAGAAGTACCCTAGGCAACACTCTAGACATACCATTTTTATTTGGGTCCCAAAACGGTCAATGAAGGCTATCCCAAATGCTAAACAACTATGGGTGCCCAAGACCGGATTACGAGCCCAAATAGCTTCACCTCCATTCATGAGATTGAATCAACATTCACAGGCACTCTTGACACAAATCCTAGGGCAAACACCTACACTCCACTCCATTACATCTTTCGTCACACCTAGGAATCTCAACAAATGGGTACCCCAAAATTCCCAAATCCAACACAGTCTGGTCCACAAATCTTTACATGTAATCACCTTTAAAAGTGACAACCCCACGATCAAAGTTTGGAGACTGAAACCCCGAATCAAACACCCTGAACCAATTTTGTAAATTAGTCCACTCTGATGTAGGTGCATTCTGAGTACATTGCACATCCAAAAGTATGCATCTAGGTTGAACACTAACCTACTAACCAACATTCACACACATCACAAACACTTCACCCACTAACCCCTAACCACTTGGAATGTCATGTTAGTATTGTGGAGGGAACACCATAACATCCTGTTTCCTATGCAATGTTAATGTGCCTCTCTTCTTCTAGCAGATAAGCATCAACAGCTACAAGCAGTCTCATGGCAGAAGCAACAGGCCCGAGCTCATAGATAGGAGTAAGTACTACAGGAAGTAATGTGGAGATTCTACCTATTGACGTGCCATCAACTGAATGACCTATAGAACTGCAACACCTCCAGCAAATACCTATACCGGACCCTCCCACAGGAATAATAGAGAGAGTCCATGCAAATTCTCATTGGTTCAATGGTATGCCAGGGCCCTTAGGGGAGGCTAAGTATATCTGGGAGTCCAAGTGTGAGCATGACAATTCATGGGTTTGATTCCAATTCTTTTCCAAGGAATTTGAGACTCTCCAGAACACACAAGAACTTCAAACCATATGGTAGCGTGCAGGGCTGGCAGAGTACTTTGCGGCACCCTTACCCAAACTAGATCTCCTACAATGTTACTACTTGGTCTCAACATTACAGGCGAATGAGGAAAAGGATAAACTAGGAACATTTGTTCTTCCTTCTTTATTGGGAAACAATGAGTTGGAAAGGTTCAACGTATGTTGGAATTGGTGAGCTCTAAACACGCACGGCACCCATGTGCCCTCTGAGAAGGATGCTCTCATTCCCACTAACATGAAGAACCGAAAGCTACAAAAGTTGAAAGATATGGTGGCACTCACACCAAACGTGTCCATTACTCTTCGTATGTACATGCAACATTTTGCATTGCTTGGTCAAGATCAATTCACAGAGCCCCACAAACGAATATGGTTTGCTCTTTACTTGGCAAAAACAGATGCACCACCGATTAAGCTTCCTGTATGGATTATGAAGTAGTTATATGAAGCAAATAAAAGGTCATCTAAGAAGCTAGTGGCGAATGGTTGTTGTGCAATCACGGGCATCATCTACAAGTGCTTAGCATATGATGTACCCATTGAACGCGCTTTAACCTGGTCACACCTACAAATATTTAAAAGACACAAAACTGCCACACATCAATCCATGCGCATGAGGGGCACAATTCCTTGTGTCCAGATACGTGAAGTTTTGATGACTCCAGAAGTCTCGCCTCGAAGGGATGCCACTATGTCTCCCTTTAGCATTAGAATACCTAGATCTAGATCTGAAGGCACATCACAAGCTTCCCCATCGACTCCTCTTGTCCCACCTGAATTTGAATTTGCTACGACTAGAGATGTTTAAGGGATGAGCACCTTCGAATTTGAATCATTCTTATAGAATACCCAACTCTCTGATGTAGAATTATTTTTAGACATCGAAGCACAGGGCACCTCTTCCTAGAGACGAAGGAAATCCACAGACACCTGCCATGTACATTGGGATGATGATCAGCAGAGAACTTTATCTCAACAACGAGAACCCATAGAAGGAGAAGAAAAGGAAGGAGAAGAAGCAGACGCACAACAAACCACCGAAACCCCAGCATATACAGTGATACTCCGGAGACTATATCAGATCATGGAGCCAGGGAGAGCACAACAATTGCTCAATGAACAGAACCATAGAATGTTCATGACGAAGCTCTTGGAAGAAGTCGAAGTTGACTCTGAATACAATGAAGGTCTCCTATTGATGGCAAAAACTTATGGTGTAGTGGAAATAGTCCGATCAACGTTGTAGCGGCCTCCAGTTCAATATGATCCACGAAGATTCCAAAGATGACCACAATCTGGTAAAAACATCCAGATTCCCATTACTATAGTGGAAGAACCTATTATTACATCTGAACCAATTGAGACAACCTCCCAAGCAACAAGAACTCCTAGTCAAGAACATACAGTCACCCATGGAGAGTCCACTGAGCCACTACCACCAACCCCCCCACCATCACCTCCTGAAACAGAAGTTGTGGAGATCACCTCGACTACTCACCCCATAGAGCAAGCCTTCATTTTCCGTAGTCCCACCTCCAGTTCCACCTTGTTTTCCTCCTTTAAAAACCCTCTATATAACACCACCACCGTCATAACAGAATCTCTCATGGAGATAGCCATAGGACAACCAGCCTCCACAACCTCGATCATAGGCCATCCTGACACTAGATCCATATTCTTTAGATTCCCTGCCACCACACCCCCTTTCATGGCCTTTCCGCCTCTAGGTTCTCACTTCCCATCCCACATACCACCAATCCTTCAACCTGTGCATGATTCCTTTTCTAGAATATTTCAAACCACTGCTCAACCCTTCTCGTTGATCCCATTCCCACCATCTAGAAGAGGATGGTTTGTCAAGAAGGAAAATGGGAGGAGATTAAATCTCAATTATGGCCTATTGGACATCCAAATTACCACCCCATAGATGATCCTATGTACATGCCTCAAATTTTCACAGATGAAGCATTCAAACCACACGGCTGGATGGAGATTCTAGCAACCTTAGATGTGTGTGTAAATGAGGAAGTATTAACCATGAATGGATGTGTGGATGAAGAAGGTTATGATGTAAATTTTTACATGGTATTCCTTTAGGAAGTAGAGGCAGGAGAATTGTTAGAAAAGGAATGGAGGGAGGAGTATGAAAGCATAGAAATGGAGTCATAATTTGATTCGGAGGAACGGTATTTAGAAGCAATCTAGGCCAAGAACGAAGAAGAAGCTCTCAAGGTATTAGCAATAGAAGCAACTCAACCAAACTTGAACAATGAGGAAACATTGGATAAGGTGGAACAACCCCCAGATCTTTTTGAGGTCCCAGAGCACTTCAAAAGATACGAAGTAGAAGAAAGGAAGATAGCTATTCAAATGCCCAAAAGGGAAGCCAGACAAGGAGAAGCATACGACAACAAGGAACAAACTAAGAAAGTGATAGTGACCATGGAATAAGGAGAAGAAAGATGTATGTATATTGGAAAGGATGTGTCACCAGAAGAGGAAGAGGAACTGATAACCCTAATCAAAGAATATCGAGATGTATTTGCATGGACCTACAAGGACCTCAATGTGTAGATCCATCCATTTGCTCCCATAGAATCCCTATGACACTTGAGGCAAAACCGTCAAAACAACGCCTTTACACTTATAATGATGTCTATTCGGCAAAAATCAAAGAGGAGATAGACAAATTGTTGGTTGTCAGATTCATTTATGAAATAGAGCACACAAAATGGGTGTCACTATTAGTGGTAGTATCGAAGAAAAATGGAAAATTAAGAGTGTGTATTAACCTAAAAAAAGTGAATGTAGCCACTATTTGTGATAGCTACCCATTACCTATAACTGATCATCTCTTGGAAAGAGTTGCACGCAAGGAGTTTATAGCTTCTTAGATGGATTCTCTTGGTACAACCAAGTAGCCATCACTATAGAGGATCAACATAAGATAGCATTCACAACTGAATGGGGAGTATATGCTTTTAGAGTGATGTCATTCGGGCTCACAAATGCCCCTGTTACTTTCCAACAATTGATGTGTCATGTATTTAAGGAATTCCTAAGGAAGAGTATGGAAGTATACCCAGATGAATTATGCACATACTCAGGTTAGAGATATGAACACATTCCAGAATTATGAAGGATATTTGAGAAGTGTCTGCAATATCAAGTGTGCCTGAATCCTAAAAAATGTGTCTTTATGGTGAGACAAGGAAAGATCCTAGGACACATCGTATCTAAGAATAGAAGTTCTATGGACGAGAATAAGATTAAAGTAATCCTATAGCTACTAAGACCAAAAAATGTGAAGGAAGTACAAGCCTTTATGGGCCATTGTGTATATTATCATAGATTTATCCACATGTATGCCATAATTGCTAAGCTTCTATATGGATTATTAACCCAATTCAGATTGATGTATGAGTGTGAAAAAGCATTTAATGAATTGAAGTGATGATTAAGTACGGCACCTCTATTGAAGATACCCAACTAGAATAAACCTTTCCATATCCATGTAGATGCCTCCAACTATGCAATAGGATGCATTCTAGCTCAACCTGCAGATGAAGGAAAATTAGACCACCTTATTGCATATGCGAGCAAAGCAGAAAGAAATTATACCACTGCGAAACGAGAAGGTTTAGAAATGGTGTATGCAATTAAGAAATTTAGGCACTACCTTCTAGCTAACAAGTTCAAGTTCTTCATCGACCATCATGCCTTATTGTACCTAGTGTAACATGGGAAGACTAGTGATATGGTTTCTATTGCTGTTGGAGTTTGATTTCAAAGTATTGGTCAAAAAAGGAAATACCCACATGAGATCCGATCATCTATCTAGGTAAACACATGGAGAACCACCTAGCAAGTGGTGGATGATCTACCAGATCCCTATGTATTCAACTTAGAAGTATGTCCAAAGTGGGCAGAAAAGTTGATTCCTATACTCACACATGGACCACATCATAGAATCAACAGAGATGCCAAGAAGGGATTTCTACAATCACATAATTTACACATTGTGGCAGGAATTGTGTACTATAAAGAACCCAATGGTGTAATGTTAAGGTGTGTAGAAGAGGTTGAACAGAAGAACTTAATTGAGCAAGCTCATGTCAATCGATGGAGATGCATAAAGGAGCGCATGGAACACTACGGGAATTAAAAAGATCGAGAGTGTACTAGCCAGATATGCCAAAAGATGTTCATGAGTACACTAGCAGTTGCCCAAAATGCCAAGAAAGTACTCTAGAAGGCCATTCTTCATTACAATTCTCTACAATAGCACCAGAATGGAGTAGGACATTGGTTAGGTTCTTGAAAACACACGAGCATGAGGAAGGAGGGAGTCTAGCTAGAAAGAGATCCCTAGAAGAAATGAGCAAGGACTATACTATAGTGGGAAGGCAATTATTCAAAAGAGGAAAGGACAATCAGCTATGGCCATGTGTCCATGAAGGAGAGTACTTACCTATATTAGAGATGGCACATGTAGGCATCACAGGAGGACATTTTTCAATCGAAAAAACTATAAAAATGATTCTCTTTGCATGCTTGTGGTGGGCTACTTTACATATGGATGCAGACACTTATGTACGGAGTTGTGAGGTGTGCTAGAGAAGCAAGTATCCTATTAGAAGAGATGATATGCCTATGAGACCCATGATTTGTGCGAGAGCCTTCTCAAAATGGGGCATTGATTTCATAGGCCCTATTAATCCTCTAGCCAAGGGATCACATGCTGAGTATATAATAATGGCAACACACTATCAAACGGAATGGGTAGAAGCGAAGGCAACAAGAAAGAATGGTGCACAAACTATAGCAAAGTTTCTCTTTGAGAACATCTTTACTCGCTTTGGACTACATATAGAGATAGTAAGCGATAGAGGAACGCACTTCATCAATGAAGTGATAGAATCCTTAATGAATGAATTCCTAGTAATTCATAAAAAATCAACCCCCTATCACCTTGAAGCCAATGGTCAAGCAGAGAGTTCCAATAAAGTGTTATGCATTGTGTTGACAAAGATAGTCAACAATGGAAGGTCAGATTGGGACGAACAATTGCATCATGCAATTTGGGCCTTCCGAGTAGCTTAGAAGATGGCCACTTAGTTTACGGGCAGAATGTGATCTTACCAATTGACTTTTTAGTACCTACTCTATGTGTAGCACAATAATATGAGTGGACAGGCCATGAATTATCTAAGAAATTAGAACAAATTGAGAAATTACACGAAACAAGACTACAAGCAGTGGCGGGAATCTATGCTGCTAAATGGAGGTAGAAAGCATATTATGATGCTCATATCAAACACAAAGGCTTAAAGGAAGGAGATTTAGTCCTTGTATATACATTGAAGCAACATGCAAGAAATTGCAGAAATGCAAATATCATTATTGATAAATCGAATCTCAACAAGCAAAGCAGTAAATCCAACCATGTTAGATGGAGATATACTTCCCAACTACATAAGTGGATGTAGAGTGAAGCGATATATGGATCCATTAACAGATGAGATGTTAACATGACTCTTAGGAGCACAAAATCAAAAGAAGAAGGAAGAGAGGATTAGAGAAGAAGCATGCCAGGAAGCTTTAGAGCTCATCAAGAGACGAAAAGAGTGGATACGGCAAAGGGATGAACGATATCTATAGGGAGAAGAACATATACCCATGGCCAACTACCAAGTCAACAATACAAGTAATACAAGCTATAGCATCTCCCAAACATACTTAAACCTAGGAATAAAAAACATGGAGTATCAACTAGTAGATGCTCTGATTGACTCAAGAGCGGCTCTAAGCTGTATCAGAGTGTCATTAACCAGGCATCTCCAAATGACAATAAGTCCCACTAAAGCATGCATGATGGGAATTGGAGGTCAAGATATAGAATGTGTTGGAGAAGCTCTAATATCTCTTTAGTTAGGAAATTCAACTATGGAGCAAAAAGTTTTGGTATGCAAAGATGAAGACCTAATTGAAAATCTGATCTTAGGGCAATACTGGACTATTGAGAATGAAGTGATCATCCACCTTGCACAAGGATACATATCAACCAAAATAGGATATAAGGAAATCTTTACCTTGCTGGAAGAAAGGCCATCTCAAATTCATAAGGTCACCAAACCTAAGGGAGAAAACTAAGAAGAGGAGAAGGAAAATGATTCGATAACGAGTATGTCCCAAGAATGCCTTAATCTAGAATTGTCTACAAATAGGGAAGTGTTGCATAATGATGTGATCACCTCGCCCATGGGAAATAAGCCTAAGAGAGAGAGTGATGACAGTACTTCTCAATCTATCTACACTATAAGAAGAAAACCCATGAGGATGTCGATTGTTCGAACACCACATCAATGCAATACTCGTCTACAATGGGTACGGAAGGATCGAATGGCTCAACCAATCAACTTAACATAGAAGTAGAGCTGCCTAGTAGTGAAAACACAAAGGGAAAACCACCATGCACAATCGCAATCAGATCCACAAAGACTTTTTCGTGTATGGCTTCCAAAGTCATTGGTAGAGGCCTAGAGGACACAACAATGCATATGGATCTTGAAGAAGGTCAGACAAACTACAAACCAAGAACTAGAAAGGCTTAACGAGATATCATGCCTACAAAGTGAAGCAAGAAAGTCTATATAGACTCATCAAGGGCACCAAGTGAACATGACATCTAAACCTCAAACTTCAAGTAGGAAGAAGACAAGGACCACAAAATGCGAAGCTCGACAGAAACAAATGCTTCAAGCACCAACTACAAAGTGGATATGTAGACCTAAAAGGCAGCAAGGATAGGAACAACAGACTCAACGAGCTTCTATTTGTACTCATGAAGAGTCCATTGCACACAAAGTATGCATGATGAGGCCACATTACAAGGCCATGCATTTGGCACATTATCTTTTCAACAAAACTAGTGGTGCACATTTCGATCATTGGAATTGGTCTTAGCTTCTACTGTCATAGGAATGACCATACATTGAAAATAAATAAGTTGTTCGGCTAAAATTACTTTTTTGTTTTCTTTCAAGATTAAAACTCAAAGAAAAGTGTGGTAAGAGACTTTACTTACTACTGCAAGGGGAACGGAGTGACAAAAGAAGCGACATATCAATGAACCACACATAAAACACATGAATTGGTTTCTCCTATAAGTTGATTCTTTCCTTATTACAAATGCATATGGCTTTCGAAGATTTTGAGGCAACCATTCAAGAAGGGGTGCTAGAATTTCCCTTGCAAAGTGTAATCAAAGTCAAGGGCCATTGATTCCAAGAAGGCCAACCAACGGGAGAGCATCTATTCTTGATAACCATAAAGATCATGGACACATACCATCAGTTCCCCGTAATGTCCCAGGATTTTAAAGTCTTGCATGAACTCCCAACCACCATGGATATCATGACAAAGGCGGGAATTCATAAGTATTTCGAGCTACCCATTTATAAGCCGGATTTTCAATGATATACTCGGGTTATGAACACTCTTCAACTAGCTCTACATAACCCTTTAGTGTCCGAAGCAAAAGTTCTCGATGCAGAAGGAGAATGGGTGATCATTCAGTTCACTCATGAATTGATTAAAGAAGCATTTGGATGGGTGAAAGATGGGAGCACATGTTGACGCGACGAAAGCTTGAAACTAAGCTACGGAATTCTCCATGTCACAACAACTAAGCCAGAGAGATATAAGAACACATCTATAATCATCAATAGCTTAGCAACTTTTCTGAAACTGAAAACTTTATAACTGTATTTAGTGAAATCTGAAAATTCACTTTACAAGAAACTTTGCCTTTTCTTTAGGCTTCAATTCTGATCTGATTTACTTCAGTCTTTAAAAATCTTTGTTTGATTACTGTTAGATATTCCTTTTACCACTTAAATGTGCCAAAACTGTGTTTTGAACTTACCGAAATATCACTAGAACTTCACCGGACTATTACCGAAATGTCACCGTAATCTTATTGTAATCTTACTGGAATCAACTGTGATTCTGTTTGTAGTTACTTCAAAAATTTGTAAATGAAGTAAGTAATACCTGAGCTTCCTCCAGTAAATGAACTCTATCTAAATTTTGAGAGAAAACTTCATCAGTTCTGAATGTCTTTACTGTCAGACATAGTACTGTGCGTACATGTCCCGTTTCACAAAAATCTTTTGATCAGTTTGTAGTTGAGACTAGTAGCTTCAAAATAAGCTATCTCTCATGAAAAAACTTTACACTATACTGTGAGATCTAACTTGTAGAAGTACCATAAAAAGTGAACTGAGAAAACTGTAACTGTTAACTAACTTTCACAGTAACATGAAATCACTTAGATTTCTTCACACAAGAAGAATGCGCTCAAATTCTTCCACATAAACATGTGTTTATATTAGAGAAGATGTGTACAAAATGGCTTGGCCTCACTTTGCTCATAGCCATGAAAAACTTCTCCTATTCTTAGTAGTTCTTCCTTACCATCTCTCTTACAGATGAATACCTAACAGTTCAGGTTCTACTTATTCATCTCTACATACATACATACTTCTGTAACTCAACTCTCCTGCGCATACATTCTTCTATTCAAAACTCACTTATATACATATTTGTTCAAGATTCAAAAACTCGTAATTCTTGAAGTTTCTATGAACTTTATTACAGCTGTGAATTTGTCCCTTCACTAAGGTTTGATTTGTCTGAATGCCTTGTTTCTGCTTCTCTTCGTCTTTCTTCATCCTTCATATGTCTTCATGTCTTTATGTCTAATTAGTGAGTGATTCTTCAGCAACTCCCCCTCAATCACTAATTAGCATTCTCTGATCTTTCATATATTCTTCTTTTCTTTTATTCCTGCCATTTCTTTGAATCTGCCTGTCTTTACTCCATCCAAGCTCTTTGTCATAATATATGCAATCTGATCTTTTGTAGGAGTGTATACTATTTCAATTTCCTTCTCCATTACCTTTTCCCTCAGGAAATGATATTGAACCTCTATATGCTTTGTTCTTGCATGAAATACTGGATTTGCTGCAAGATACAACGAACTCATATTATCTCCATGTATGATAGGTATACCTTGATCAATCCCCAAGCTTTTGAACAAGGTCTGCATCCATATCACTTCTTTAGCTGCTTCCACAAGTCCTTTATATTCAGCTTTAGTTGACGATAAAGCCACTGTATGCTACTTCTTTGAACACCAGCTGACAAGCTTATCTCCTAGGTATATCATATACCCATGTGTTGACCTTCTGTCATCTTGACTTCCTGCCCAGTCTGAGTCACTGTATGCTCTCAGCTTTATATCTGATGTAAAAGGATAATATAATCCTTCTTTTATAGTTCTTTTGATATATCTAAGGACTCTCTGTCCTGCAACCCAACGTTGATCCTTCGGACGATGCATAAACTGTGAGAGAACTCCTACTGCATAAGTAAGATCTGGTCTTGTTAGCATAGCATAAATCAAGATTCCCACTAAAGATTGATACTTCTTCATATCTTTAAACTCTACACCATCATATTTGCTGAGTTTATGATTGACCTCAAGTGGTGTTGAGGCTTCTCTGCAATTCTCCATGTTAAACTTCTTCAGTAAGTTGAGAAGATACCTTTCTTGCGAAACATATACACATGATCTGTATATGTGACTTCCATTCCAAGAAAATATGATAACTTTCCTAGATCACTGATCTTGAACTCTTTCTCAAGAAATCTCTTTACCTCCTTGATTCCTTCATCTGAAGTACCTCTGATTATAATGTCATCTACATAAATACAAATGTAGATCATACCTTCATCTGTTCTCTTAATGAGTAGACTTGCATTTGCCTTTGAACTTTGGTATCCACGATCATTGAGATACTTCACAAGTCTGTAATTCCAAGCTCTTGGAGGTTGCTTTAATCCATAGAGTGCTCTTCTTAATTTGCAAACGTGATTTGGGTAACTGGAACTTACAAACCCTTCAAGTTGTTCCATGTAAACGTCATCTGATATATATCCATTTAAAAATGCATTCTTTATATCCAATTGACTTATCTTCCATCCTTTTGATGTTGCTATAGCAATTACCGTTCTTATGGTTGACATCTTTGCCACCGGACTGAATGTCTCATCATAATCTATGCCATGCATATGAGCATAATCTTTGACTACCAATCTAGCTTTGTATCTGACTATTCTTCCATCTACAAGCTTCTTAACTTTGTAAACCCATTTATTTCCAATCACTTTCTTACCATTTGGTTTTGGAACAAGTTCCCAAGTCTTGTTCTCTTCAGGCGCATTGAACTCCTCCTTCATTGCTTCTTCCCATTTTTCCTTACATTTTGCTTCAGTGTAATTTTGAGGTTCTTCATCTTCCTTTACTAAGTAAGCATAGTTTTATCATAAGAATACCTTGTTGGTTGTTTCTTTAATATATTTAACCTTCTTAATTCATACTCTTCATGTGTATCTGAATACACTTCTTCATCAAATCTCGGCCTATCTTCATTTCTCATAGTTGATCCAATCCTGGATGTACTTGCCTGCGTATAATCTTCATCTCCATTCACCTGCATATGTGATTTACCTTTTTCATTTCTTCTTATCTCTTCTTCAAATGTTTCATCATTATGCTCTTTATCTGCATACCAACTCTTCTCTTCATCAAATGTCACATCTCTGGAAACAATAAACTGTTTGGTTAAAGGACTCCATAACCTATAACCCATCTGCTTTTCATCATGTCCAATGAACACATATTTTTCAGCTTTTGGTTCAAGCTTATGTCTAAGCTGTGATGGTACATAAGAATAAGCAATTGATCCAAACACTTTGCAATGATCAAGTGTTGGTTTCTTACCCCACCAAGCTTCAGAAGGGGTCATTCCATTTAACGATGCACATGGTAATCTGTTTACAAGATATGTGGCTGTATTTACAACCTCAGCCCAAAGATAATTCGGATAGTTCTTCTCCTTTAACATTGCTCTGGCAAACTCAACTAGAGTTCGGTTTCTCCTTTCTACTACTCCATTTTGTTGCGGTGTATACCTGCAAGTTATTTCTCTTTTGATACCTGCATTCCACAGATAATCATTGAATTCTTGAGAAAAATATTCTCCTCCTCCATCAGACCTTAGCCTTTTGAGTTTTTTTCCTGTAAGACTTTCAGCATATGCATGAAAATGCTTGAAAGCTCCAAACACTTCTGATTTCTCTTTCAAAACATAAAGAGTTATCCATCTTGTTGCGTCATCAATACAAAGAACATAATACCTTGAGCCACTGATAGATCCTTCTTTTGTCGGTCCCCATACATTTGTATGTATGAGTTCTAGCAGACCATCATGTTTGTAACTATTCTTCTGAAATGGTAACCTATGTGCTTTTCCCATTTGATAGGCTTCACATTTGTGAATCATATGTTGATTCTTCATATTTGGTAATCCTCTTACGGATTGTTTTTCCACCATAGTTTTGATTCCTTTTTCATTAAAGTGTCCTAACCTCTTATGCCAGAGGTCTAATTCTATAAATACTTCATCACCATGTGTGATTAAGGCTTGACCAACATTTCCTTGCACTTTAAGAGTAAAAAGTCTACCTTCCTTTTTACCATAGATAATTTGATTCTATCCATTCTCTGGATCTTCAACAAATACTCCTTCATTTGTAAACCTGACTTGAAAACCTTTTTCTACTATATGTCCCATGTTGATCAAATTATTTGGAATTGTTGGAACATACAAAACATTTATTAGCAGGTCAGATCCATTCTTACACTTTACTTTTCCAATTGACCGCACATTATGTTTTGTGTTATCACCTGTTTGTAATGTATGATTTGAAATACCTCATTCCAATTCTGATAAAAATTCTATATTTCCTGACAAATGATTTGAACAAATAGAGTCAATATAGAATACCTTTAGATCTTCATTCTCTGACACACTCATGGAATTCATCATCAATGTTTTATGATTGTCATTCTGTGTATCATTTGCATAGTTGTAGTAGGTAGTGTTGTAAGACTGATTCTGTCCCCAACTTCTTGCTCCACCTCTACCATATCCGCCTCTTTGGCTTTGTCTACCTCTTTGATATCTTCCGCTTCTACCTTTGCTATTGTTATTCTGATTCTGACTTAATCCTTGAGAATTATGCCAGCAATCATGAGCCAAGTGATTGCTCAATACACATATCCAACAAGTCTTCTTGTTGTTATTCTGATTACCTCTTCCTTTTGTATTACCTCTACTTTTACTTCTGACATTACCTCTTCCTCTTGCATAATTTGCTTGAGTAGTCATCTCTTCTTCATCCTTTTCTTTACCTTTATCACCTTTCTTCTTATTCTTTGCGTACATAGCAGAACTATGTCCTTTATCTCCATCTGACTTCAAATCTTGCTCAAATGTAAGCATTAGTCCAAGCAACTGATTTAAATCTGGTACAAAATGATTTAATGAAAGTTCAGTTGAGAGTACGAAAGGTTTCCACCTTTCATCTCCTCTCAATCCTGCAAGCACTTGTGCTATTAACCTGTGCTCTTCAATATCCTCATCCTTAGATCCAAGGCTATCTGTCAAGTCCTTCATCTTAGTGACATAATCACTAATGCTTTGACTTTGCTTTTTCTTGAATGTTGTAAACTCTGACCATAAGCTAGCCTTCCTAGCTTTAATAGTGTTTTGGAAATGATCTTCCAATGCACTCCATCTATCTTCCACTTTTTCCAGACCTCTAATATGTGGTAATAAATTATCTGTAATGGTATTGTAGATATACGCTCTTGCCATTGTATCTTTCTTCTGCCACAGCTTCAAGGCTTCTAACTCTTCTTTCTTTGGTTGACTGTCGTCTCCAAAAGTAGGCTTCTTTTCTTCTCCTGTCACATGTATCATTAAGTCCTTACTCATAAGTAAGGCTTCCATTCTCATTACCCATGCGGGATGATTATCTCTGTCCAATTTGTCAATAGAAATGTGATCTGCCATGGTCTTCTTATTTCTGTTGTTGTCGGTGAGTATAATGTTAAAAGATTTTACCTTTCATAAACCTTTACCCTTGAGAATTACTTCGGAATGCTCCTCTGATGCCGTTTGTTGTTGCTCACCTCAGCTTTCACTTTTCTTATGAAGAAATCTTCATCTTTCCTTTATCTTTACTTCTGTTTACTCTTGAGGACTTTTCTGCTCTGGTGTCACTTGTTGACGTGATGAAAGCTTGAAACTAAGCTACGAAATTCGCCATGTCACAAGAACTAAGCTAGAGTGATATAAGAACACCTCTATAATCATCACTAGTTTAGCAACTTTTCTGAAACTGAAAACTTTATAACTGTATTTAGTGAAATCTGAAAATTCACTTTACAAGAAACTTTGCCTTTTCTTCAGGCTCCAATTCTGATCTGATTTACTTCAGTCTTTACAAATCTTTGTTTGCTTATTGTTAGATATTCTTTTCACCACTTAAATGTGCCAAAACTATGTTTTGAACTTACCAAAATATCATCGGAACTTCACCAGACTGTTATCGGAATGTCATTGTAATCTTATCATAATCTTACTGGAATCAACTGTGATTTTGTTTGTAGTTACTTTAAAAATCTGTAAATGAAGTAAGGAAGTAATACCTGAGCTTCCTTCAGTAAATGAACTCTATCTAAAGTTTGAGAGAAAACTTCATCAGTTCTGAATGTCTTTACTGTCAAACACAGTACTGTGCGTACATGTCCAGTTTCACAAAAATCTTTTGATCAGTTTGTAATTGAGACTAGTAGCTTCAAAATAAGCTATCTCTCATGAAAAAACTTTACACTATACTGTGAGATCTAACTTGTAGAAGTACCGTAAAATGTGAACTGAGAAAACTGTGACTATTAACTAACTTTCACAGTAACATGAAATCACTTAGATTTCTTCACACAAGAAGAATGCGCTCAAATTCTTCCACATAAACATGTTTTTATATTAGAGAAGATGTGTACAAAATGGCTTGGCCTCACTTTGCTCATAGCCATGAAAAACTTCTCCTATTCTGAGTAGTTCTTCCTTAGCATCTCTCTTACAGATGAATACCTGACAGTTCAGGTTCTACTTATTCATCTCTACATACATACGTACTTCTGTAACTCAACTCTCATGCACATACATTCTTCTATTCAAAACTCACTTATATACATATTTGTTCCGAGATTCAAAAACTTGTAATTCTGGAAGTTTCTATGAACTATATTACAGTTGTGAATTTGTCCCTTCACTAAGGTTTGATTTGTTTAAATGTTTGTTTCTGCTTCTCTTCATCTTTCTTCATCCTTCATATGTCTTCATGTCTTTATGTCTAATTAGTGAGTGATTCTTCAACAGCACCGACCTGAAGGATGAAAGCCGAGAAACAAAGACTCGCACATTCCTAGACATTAATTGTGTGGATATTGAAGCGGAAGTCAGACTCATCCATTAACACTTCTATTTTCCCAACATTCACCATTACACAACACCTCAAAAGATCATAGTACAACTCTTATCTCATGCAACAAAACAAATCGGTAATCAAGTGAACCTGACACCCTATGTCCAAGAGTGCTTATTCAAAGCCAAGAAGCAATGGGGCCACAAGAAGTTCTTAAATGGAAGTGTAGCATTGACTATTCTGATCTACCATACCTTAGGTATTCGGGAATACCTTAAGGAAATACCTTCATCAATGGAGATGGAAAAATATGCAAAGCTGGCCACCGTTCTAAGAAAGAAGAAGGGAGTAAAAGTGACCGAAGAGGCGGGAACAAGCTCTCAACCCAGAATGAGAGGAGCGAAGAGATTGAGAGAACTATTGAAGGTAGAAGAAGCGCTTCCTACTTCAAAAAGAATACATGTACTTCTAAGGACAAAACTCAAGGACACCAAGCCCATCATAGAAGAAGAATTAAAGGAAGAGATGGAAGATACTCACCAATACATGGAAGGAAAAGTAATCCTGCCAGTATAAGGGCACTAGTATCATCAATCTCATTTAGAAACTTTGCAGGGAAAGAGTTTGACAAAAGTCCATAGATACAGAGAACTAGGATTAATGAACTCTAGTTCATCTTCGAATGCTCAGGAAGATCATGAACCATCCCTAATGAATGTGATATCAAAAGCAAATTGAAAAATGATGGTAAATAGGATGAGTTAAATTAGGTAATGGAATCCTTTCAAGTGGAAGGTACAAAAATTGATAAGACACTAGTTAACACAGTCTTAGACACACCAAAGAAAGGATCATCACAAGGAGAAATCCACACATTAAGAATAAATGAAGAAAAAAAGATCCAAATTATAGAGAATCACTTGGATGGAGAAACTATGTTGAAGATGCCAAAGGAAGAGAAAGACCAGGAAAATGTGGAGGAGCAAGAACCATGCACACCAACCAAGATTGTAGCAGAGTCGTCCCCACTAAATGAAACGTTTCAGGGAAGTGCTGCAAAGCCTATAGCATAGGAAGAAAGAGAAACTCAAATACATCTTTAAATTAGGCAAGCACATACTGAAACAATACACGTGGACAAGGGAAAAGAAGTACTCATGAGCGAAGCATCGAGTATTCCGAAGATATGGTTGAATGTGGATGTGGCTCAACTTAAGCCTGTAGTAAAGCAGATGATACAAACAACCATGGATACTCAACAACAACTCATAGAAGCAGATAGCAATTATGACAAGGATATAATGGAATGCAATCAATTCAAGGTATTGAGTGAGCAGCTATCTGCACAGGTGATAGAAGTTCAACAGGAACTTACTGCCAAGGAAAGAGAAGCGAATGAAGCCATGGAGAAATGCAATGTGCTCACGGCTGAAAATCAAAAAATACAAGACCAGTTCAAGGAGCTCCAAAGTAAGTATGAAGCCGATGAAGCTGAGAAGGCATGCATGATTGCCATAGGTAAACTACTGGAATCACAAATAAGGGTATATATGGAGGAAGCAGATAATCTAAGAAATAGAAATAAGGAACTGATGACTGTCTTTCTGTGCAATCAACCGATAGAGGCACAAGAAGTCACACCAAACAATACACAAGCATTGGAAGCACAAATAGCAAGGTACGAAGATTAGCTAAAACAAGAGCAGGCCCTAAGAGAAGAATGGGAAAAGAAATACATGTATGACACTAATGAATTCAGGAAAAGGTGGAAGATAGTAGAAAACCAACTTCTTGCACAATGTAATGAAGATGTCGATCAAATGGCTGCAATAGGAGAAGAACTCCTGAAGAACAAGGAAGCACTAACGAAGGCGGCTAGTGAAATCAAGGACAAGAATGAAATCATTGAAAAGTTAAAGGCTCAAATAGCACAACAAGTTACAGCAGGGACACTAGTAGTCCCAAGCTCCAAGCAGCTACTATGCAGACTGAGGTACATCCTCTTTCTCCTCGCATACATCATTCATCTATAAGGGAGGAAGCAGAGCCACGAGCTAACAGACATAAACAGGTTGTCGCATAACTAAGTCATCCTCAAAGGGAACTGCTCGTGTCCCAACTTACAACGCAGTTTGAAGACTAGGTAGTGAAAGTAATGAAAGAGGCAAGAATCAAAAGTAAAAGCTTATAACAAATTTTGAGGCCATTCAATGTACCTTATGGACTATTAAAGGAAGAAACTTGATAATATATCAAGAAAACTACAAATAAAGAGCCTGATCATGATCTACAGTTCAGCATGAACATGTTTTTGTATACACAAGAAGAATTTGACAAGGCAGATCTAGTATGGAGATGAAAGTTTTTAGAGAAAAATCTGACATTAAGGGTGCACTGGGAGTCAGCACCATATGTGCTACAAATCAATCCATCTTTTTGCCCTATCCCTCGAAGACAAACGTGGATGCAATTTTGGGAAGCATAGCGCCAAGGTACATTATGTTGATGACACGCCAAAGGCTCGAACATTATCAAGCCTGCAGAATTCGCCACGCCACTGAAGGTGGCTAAGCTAGAGTGATATTAGAACACCTCTATAATCAGCAGTAGCTTAGCAAAGTTTCTGTCACTCAAACATATAAGACTGTGTTTTGAATTTACTAAAATTCCACCAGAACTTCACCGGACTGTCACTTGACTGTCACCGGAATCTTACCAGAATCAATTGCAATTCCGTATGTGATCACTTCAAGTATATATAGATGAAGTAAGGAAGTGATGTGTGAACTTACTTTACTGAATGAACTCTTCCTGAAGTTTAAGGAAAAACTTCACCAATTAAGAATGCCTCTTTCCGGTCAGACTTTGTACTGTGTGTACATATCCATTTCACCGAAATCTTTGATGAAATGATAGTAGAGATGTCTAGCTACAAGGTAAGCTATCTCTCATACAAATCTTTACATTATTCTGCGAGATCTACTTCGTTATTCTACCGAAAAATACGTTTACTGAAAAACTGTAACTGACCGAAAAATATGTTCACTGAGAAAACTGTAAATGTTAACTAACTTTATACCATAACATAAAATTACTCAGGTTTCTTCACATATGAAGAATGCGTGCAAACTTCCACATGAACATGTGTTTTCTATTAGAGAAGATGCGTACAAAACTAGCTTGGCCTCTTCCTGCTCAAGCTATGGAAACTCTCCTACACTGAGTAGTTTCTTCTTTACCATCTCTCTCAGATGAATACCCGACATTTCAGGTTTCTGTTATTCATCTTTACATACGCGATCTCTGGCATCTCCTAGACCTATTCTTTATTTCTATATGCACTCTATTCAAATTGCACGCTCTCGCTCTCTCACTTGTGCTCTCTCTTTCCTATCTCATATATATACAGTTTTGATCCGTTGTAACAAACTCAAATTCTGGAAACTTCTACATTGTACATTACGCTCGTGAATTTGTCCCTTCACTAAGGCTTTGATTTTTTGAGTACTTTAATTCTGCTTCTCTTTATCTTTCTTTATCTTTATGTCTATCTGTATGTCAAATTCATGAGTGATTCTTCAACAGCTCCCCCTCAATCACTAATTTGCATCTTCCGGTCTTCATATATTTTCCTTTCTTTTATACCTGCCATTTCTTTGAATCTGCTTGTCTTTGTTCCATCCAAGCTCTTTGTCAAAATATCTGCAATCTGATCTTTTGTTGGAGTGTATACTATTTCTAGCTCCTTCTCCATTACCTTTTCCCTCAGGAAATGATACTGAATCTCTATGTGCTTTGTTCTTGCATGAAATACTAGATTTGCTGCAAGATACAATGAGCTCATATTGTCTCCATATATGATAGGTATACCTTGATCAATTCCCATGCTTTTGAACAAGGTCTGCATCCATATCACTTCTTTAGCTGCTTCTACAAGTCCTTTATATTCTACTTCTGTTGACGATAAAGCCACTGTGTGTTGTTTCTTCGAACACCAGCTCACTAGTTTATCTCCTAGGTATATCATATACCCATGTGTTGATCTTCTGTCATCTTGACTTCCTGCCCAATCTGAGTCACTATATGCTCTCAACTTTATATCTGACATAAAAGGATAATATAATCCTTCCTTTATAGTTCTTTTGATATATCTAAGAACTCTTTGTCCTGCAACCCAATGTTGATCCTTCGGATAATGCATGAACTGTGAGAGAACTCCTACTGCATAACTAAGATTCAGTCTTGTTAGTGTAGCATAAATTAGACTTCCCACTAACGACTGATACTTTCTCATATCTTTAAACTCTGCACCATCATATTTGCTGAGTTTATGGTTTACTTCAAGCGGTGTTGAAGCTTCCTTGCAATTCTCCATATTAAACTTCTTCAGTAAGTTTAGGAGATACTTTTCTTGCGAAACATATACACCATGATTTGTATATGTAACTTCCATTCCTAGAAAGTATGATAACTTTCCTAGGTCACTGATCTTGAACTCCTTTTCAAGCAGTCTCTTTACCTCCTTGATTCCTTCATCTGAGGTACCTGTGCTTATTATGTCATCTACATAAATACAAATGTAGATCATACCTTCATCTGTTCTCTTGATGAGTAGACTTGCATCTGCCTTCGAACTTTGGTATCCAAGGTCACTTAGATACTTTACAAGTCTATAATTCCAGGCTCTTGGAGCTTGCTTTAACCCATGGAGAGCTTTTCTTAATCTGCAAACATGTTCTGGGTATCTGGAACTTACAAACCCTTCAGGTTGTTCCATATAGACTTCATATGATATATATCCATTTAGAAATGCATTCTTTATATCTAGCTGACTTAGCTTCCATCCTTTTGATGTTGCTATAACAATCATTGTCCTTATGGTTGACATCTTTGCCACTGGACTAAACATCTCATCATAATCTATGCCATGTGTCTGAGCATAGCCTTTGACCACCAGTCTAGCTTTGTATCTGGCTATCCTTCCATCTGCAAGTTTCTTAACTTTGTAAACCCATTTATTTCCAATTACTTTCTTACCATTTGGTTTAGGAACAAGTTCCCATGTCTTGTTCTCCTCCAGTGCATTGAACTCTTCTTCCATTGCTTCTTCCCATTGCTTCTTACCTTTAGCTTCATCATAATTCTGAGGTTCTTCATCATCTTTGACCATATATGCATAATTTTTCTGAGTTATGTATGAAGTATCATAAGAATACCTTTCTGGTTGTCTTCTAGTCCTGCTTGACCTTCTTGGTTCACATTCTTCATAAGTGTCTGAATACACTTCTTCGTCAAATATAGGAATTTCTTCATTCCTTCTTGTTAATCCATTTCTGGACGTGCTTGCTTGCATATAGTCTTCGTCTTTATTCACCTGCACAATTGATTTCCCTTTCTCTTTTCTTCTTACCTCTTCTTCAAATTCTTTAGTTGTATGACTTTGATCTACATACCAGCTTTTCTGTTCATCAAATGTAACATCTCTTGAAACAATAAATTGTTTGGTTAAAGGACTCCATAACATGTAACCCATCTGCCTTTCATCATATCCGACGAACACATATTTCTCTGCTTTTGGTTCAAGCTTATGTCTGAGTTGTGATGGTACATAAGCATAAGCAACTGATCCAAACACTTTGCAATGATCAAGTGTTGGTTTCTTTCCCACCAAGCTTCATAAGGGGTCATTCCATCTAAAGTTGTACACGGTACTCTGTTTACCAAGTATGTAGTTGTATTTACAGCTTCAGCCCAAAGATAATTTGGACAATCCTTTTCTTTTAGCATAGCTTGTGCAAACTCAACTAGAGTTCGGTTCCTTCTTTCTGCTACACCATTTTGTTGTGGTGTATACCTACAGGTTATTTCTCTCTTAATACCTGCATTCCAAAGATAATCATTGAACTCTCAGGAGAAGTATTCTCCCCCTCCATCAGACCTCAGTCTCTTAAGCTTTCGACCTGTGAGTCTTTCAGCATATGCATGAAAATGCTTGAAGGTTTCAAATACTTCTGATTTTTCCTTCAAAACATATAACGTTATCCATCTTGTAGCATCATCAATGAATAAAACATAATACCTTGAGCCACTAATTGATCCTTCTTTTGTTGGACCCCATACATCTGTATGAATGAGTTCAAGTACTCCATCATGTTTGAATCCTTTCTTCTGAAATGATAGCCTGTGGGCTTTTCCCATCTGACAGGCTTCGCACTTATGAACCATATGTTGGTTCTGTACATTTGGTAATCCCAGTACAGAATGATTTGCAATCATAGCTTTAATTCCTCTTCATTAAAATGACTTATGCCAGGTATCAAGTTCTGTAATCATCTTTTCACCATGTGCGAGCAACGCTTGACCAATGTTTCCTTGTACTCTTAAAGTAAAGAGTCTACCTTCTTTCTTACCAGAGATAATATGATTATATCCATTCTCGGGATCTTCTACAAATACTCCTTCATTTGTAAATCTGACCTGAAAACCTTTTTCAACTATCTGTCCCACACTAATCAAGTTTTTTGGTATTGTCGAAACATATAATACATTGGTTAGCAAATCTGCTCCACTCTTGCATTTCACTTTTCCAATTGAATGTACACTATGTCTCGTATTGTCACCTGTTTGAGCTGTATGACTAGAACTACCTTTTTCCAATTCTGACATCAATTCTATATTTCCTGACAAATGATTAGAACATCCAGAGTCAATGTAAAATACCTTTAGATCTTCGTTATCTGATGTGCCGATTGAGTTCATCATCAATGATGTATAACTTTCATTCTGTGTGTCATTTGCGTAGTTGTTGTAGGTGGTGTTGTAGGATTGATTTTGTCCCCAACTTCTTGTTCCACCTCTACCATAGCCTCCTCTTTGATTCTCTCTACCTCTTTGAAAATTATTCTGATATCTTCCGCTTCTGCCTCTGCTATTACTGTTCTGATTTTGATTTGATCCTTGTTGATTATGCCAACAATCATGAGCCAGATGATTACTTAATCCACAAATCCAGCAAGCCTTCTTGTTGATATTCTGACTACCTCTTCCTCTTCCAAAACCTCTTGCTCTTCCTCTGCCAGTGCCTTTACCTCTTACATAATAAGCCTGAGAACTCGACTCTTCTTCATCTTTTGACTTACCTTTATCTCCTTTCTTCTTGTTCTTCATGTACATTGCAGAACTTTGTCCTTTATCTCCATCTCCTTTCAGGTCTTGCTCATATGTGAGCATCAAACCAAGCAACTGATTTAAGTCTGGAACATAATGATTTAAAGAAAGTTCAGTTGAGAGTACGAAAGGTTTCCACCTTTCATCTCCTCTCAAACCTGTGAGCACTTGCGCTATCAATCTGTGATCTTCGATTTCTTCATTTATGGATCCAAGACTATCTGCTAGATCTTTCATCTTAGTAACATAGTCACTAATACTTTGACTGGACTTCTTTTTGAACGTTGTGAACTCGGACCATAAGCTAGCCTTTCTAGCTTTCGTGGTATTTTGGAAATGATCTTCCAACGCACTCCATATGTCCTCCGCTTTCTCCAGACCTCTAATATGCGGTAGTAGATGATCTGTAACGGTGTTATAAATGTAAGCTCTTGCCGTTGCATCTTTCTTCTGCCACGGCTTCAAGGCTTCTAATTCTTCTTCTTTTGGTTGTCTAATGTCTTCAAGGGTTGGCTTCTTTTCTTCTCCGATCACATACATCATTAAGTCCTTACTCATAAGTAAGGCTTCCATGCACATTACCCATGCGGGATAATTATCTCTATCCAATTTGTCAATAGAAACATGATCTGCCATAATCTTCTTGTTTCTGTTTCTTCCGGTGAGTGTAACGTTAAAGAATTTTACCTTTTGTAAACCTTTACCTTGAGAATGACTTCGAAACGTTTCTTGACGCCGTTTGTTGTTGATCACCTCAGCTTTCACCTTCCTTTATGAGAATTCTTTCGGTTCTCTTTCCGTTCTTCTGAGAAACCTTTTCTACTCTTCAGAACCTTTTTGGTTCTGGTACCACTTGTGGATCTTGCCACTCTGATATCACTTCTTGATCTTTTTGGCTCTGATACCACTTGTTGATGACACGGCAAAGGCTCGAACCTTATCAAGCCTGCGGAATTCGCCGCACCACTGAAGGTGGCTAAGCTAGAGTGATATTAGAACACCTCTATAATCAGCAGTAGCTTAGCAAAGTTTCTGTCACTCAAACATATAAGACTGTGTTTTGAATTTACTGAAATTCCACCGGAACTTCACCGGACTATCACTTGACTGTCACCGTAATTGCACCGGAATCTTATCGGAATCAACTTCAATTCCGTTTGTGATTACTTCAAGTATATATAGATGAAGTAAGGAAGTGATGCATGAACTTCCTTTACTGAATGAACTCTTCCTGAAGTTTAAGGAAAAACTTCACCAGTTCAGAATGCCTCTTTCCGGTCAGACTTTTTGTTGTGTGTACATATCCATTTCACCGAAATCTTTGATGAACTGATAGTAGAGATGTCTAGCTACAAGGTAAGCTATCTCTCATAAAAAGCTTTACATTATTCTGTGAGATCTACTTCAATGATAGCATGCTATACCTTTATGAGAATTGTAGGAGCCTCGGCCTCTTCCTCTACTTCTACCTCGACCTCTTCCTTGTGTGTTGGCATTTGATGCATCCTTGTTGTCTTCCGAATTGCTTCGATTGTAGTTGGAGTGGTTGTGACCTCTTCCTTTTCCTCTTGAGCCTCCTCTTGAGTTTCTTCATTTACCTCAACCTGCATATAACATTTGATTGTGGCTGTCCTTTCCTTTGGGGCCACCAAGGCTTAGCTCTTCTGTGACAAGATGAGGGATTAGTTATTCAAAACCTGGATATGCATCGTTCAAGTTAATGGAAAAAAGGCTTCCATCTTTCATCTTCTCTCAATCCATTGAGATAGCACACAAGATCTTCGTCTTCAACCGTTGTGCCAATAGAAGTTAAAGCATTGCTTAGCTCCTTAATCTTCAAAGTATATTCAGCTATGGATTGACTCAAACTTTTCTTGATTCTGTTCAACTCATTCTTGAGTTGAAGTTTCCTAGCTTTGGTATTTGTTGAATACATCCTTTCAAGAGCTTCCCAAGCATCCTTAGTTTTCTCTAGATGTTGTATATGTCCTGCCATGGCATTAGTAATGACTTGCAAAATGAGGAACATGACTCTCCTATTCCTCTCTTCCCATTCTTTTGCTTGCCTCATTTGGACTTTGGTGGCCATAGCTTGATTGATTTGAGGTTGAGCATCATCATCGCTCATAATACCCCATAAGCCTTTGCCCATTAGGTAGTTGGTCATTCTAAACTTCCACACGGGATAGTTATCCTTATCCAACTTCTCTACTTGTTGACCCAAGTCAGCCATTGAAGAGTATCAAAGACTTTGAGAGTTACCTCGAATAGTTATATTGTCCTTTGCTCTTGTGTTTTTGAAGCTCCCTCTTGTTTTGTAGCTCCTCTTTTGCTTTGCTTCAACTCCAACTCTGTTGATGAAGCTTAAGCACCAAGTTTGCTCCGATACCAACTGTGGAGAATGAGTTCTCCTATGTGCAACGGAAATGTGTAGTGAACCATCCTTGAATGCCCAACACTTGGATAAACAGCTGCACCTTAGATAGCTTGTTGCTCTCAATACAAAAGTAAAATGGACTTGTGCCTTTAGTCAATAAACCTAGACAAAGAGAGCTTTCCAACAAGCAACAAATAACTTAATTTAGACAATTTTTTATTAGGAAAGGCAACTGACAAAGATGAACTACCTGTCCACATAAGTATGCTGAAGAATTGAACTTCACTCTCAGACTGATAAATCTCTGAATATATATTCTTTGATAAAGATATTTGGTAGAGAGACAGTAGACACAAATACCTTTCCAACAAACCAAAAAACAAGTAATTTGGATGAGTTTGGTTTAGGAAACTCAACTGACCAAAATAGAGCACCTGCACACATAAGTATAGTGTAAAACTGGACTTCACTATCTGACAAATATCTCACAAAATATAAATCTTCTGAATACTATATTAGGAAGAGAGAAAGTACATGGCAAGAGCTTTCCAAAAAGACAAAACTCATGCATGCCACTACATGCCATTAACTCTAACTACAAGGTAAGATATTGTATCTCTTACTCATCATGAATTTTGACTAGATTTTTTTATTTTATTTTTTTATTTTTTTCTTCTTTTCCTTTATCTTTATATTTGGTAAATTTATCCAAGAATAGCTCATATGAAAATGAGCTTGTACATTTATCTTCAACAATAGTGGGTGATGGCCACCTGACCTTTTGCATTGATTCTAAATTTAACAAATCCATTATGGAAGTGTTTAGATGATAGAGTTCAAGGTCTACGAAAGCACACAGACAACACAAGGAAGAAGAAGAAGCTTGGAGCATAACAAAATAAATAATTTATTACCAAGTAAATGTACAAAGATAAGTGATCCATTAGGGTTGTAAGCATATATACAAGCTAGGGGAAAAACCTCATAAAGAGGGAAAAAAAGTTCCTCAATGGTCCTAAGTGTTCTCACAAAAAATGCCCCAACGGTCCTAGTGGGTTCACACACATCACTACCTCAATATGTCAACAAATCCCCCTAGGAGTGATGTAGTGAACAAGGAGCTAGCACTCATGTATAAAGAAGTGCCAAGCTATGTGGAAATCACTTCACAAAAGGAAGTAAGCCCAAAGCTTTGCAGAAAGCTTCAAACTTCTCCCTAGGCAGAGCCTTCATGAAAAGGTCTGCAATGTTCTCCTGTGTGGGCACATATGCCAAGCTGATCTCCCCCGTAGAGAAGCTCTACCTGACATAATGATAATGCACCTCAATGTGCTTAGTGCAAGCATGGAACACAGGATTCCTCACAACTGCCAATGTGCTCTGACTATCAGTGAAGTTGGTGGTGGCAGAAGATTGACTAACACCCAAATCAGCCATAAAGCATCTGAACCACACACATTCAACAAACACTATGAAAGCTTCCCTATACACAGCCTCAGAACTGGAAGTGGCTTTAGTAGGTTGCTTCTTGCTCAGGTAGGATATGCATGAGCTACCAAGCATGAAGCAAAAGTCACTGGTGGACACACGAGTGTCATAGCACCCAACCCAATTAGAGTAAAAAAAACATGCAAATCTAGCAGTATTGATCCCCCCTTGGGATAAAACAACCCAAGTAGCCAAGTACCACTCAAGTAGTGGAAGATGTGCTTAACCGTGTGCCTATGCTTGACTCCTCGGTGATGCATAAACCTGCTCATGTGTGCGACAAAAAATTGAATATCTAGCCGAGTAATGCATTAGTAAATCAAGAATCCAATAGCCTGCTAATAGAGAACAACATCAAATGCATCTCCAGTATCATGAAGACTCAATCGTAAACCTGTCTCCATAGGAGTGGCAATAGGTTTACAGTCTTCAAGGCCAAAACGCTTCAATAATGTGTCAATATATTTCGTTTGACACAAATCCATTCCACCATCAATGTGCATAAACTGAATGCCCAAATAATGATGCAAATGTCGCAAATCAGACAGCTCAAATGAGGCACGTAAATCAGCCTTAAAATCAGCAATATGCTTCTCATGAGGACCAGTGAGCAGCATGTCATCAACATACACCACAATGATAAGAAGTACATCATTAGCAGGCTTGACATATAAGGGGCTTTCAGTTGTACTATTCTCAAAACCATGTGCAATCAGATAGGCATGTGTCTTTTCATACCAAGCACGTGGTGCTTGCTTTAAACCATTTAATGCCTTCTTTAACCTGCACACCTGGTTTTCATGCCCTTTCTGCATAAAGACACGGAATGAAAAACATACACTTCTTCATGCAAGTCACTATTCAAAAATGTTTTTTTAATGTCCAACTGATGTACATTCCAACCATGATGATCAAGTGCACAAATGTTACGAACAGTAGTCATTCGACAAGGTTTCATCAAAATCAATGCCTCTATCCTATGCATACCCTTTGCAACAAGCCTAGCCTTATACCTGTCAACTATTCCATCATGCTTACACTTCAGCTTGTATACCCACTTAGTGCCAATGGCCTTCTTGCCAGAAGGCAAGTCACATAAGGACCAGGTACCATTTTTCATGATAGCATCATATTCAGATTGCATTGTAGCCATCCAATGTTTATAATTTTGTGTTTCATCAAACGAAAGAGGCTCAATCTCATCACAAAGACTAGATGCAGCCATAGCATAGCAATTTGATGCAAAAGAGACACTATGAGAGCTTGATCGAGTACGATATCAAAGAGGTGCATCTAATTTGTTGTCATGCAAAGTCTACACCAAGCATTTTGGCATATTTTTTGCCTCCTCAATCTCAGCTCTCTCCTCAACAAGTGCATCATGTAAATCTGCATAAAAAATGGGATGATCAGTGTCATCATATGAAACCTACAACTCTCTCATTCGGACCAGCACTAGACTATCCACCTGTAAAAAGAGGCAGCAAAGTATCATACATGTCTTTGGAGCTAACAGTTGTCTCCTTAGTACATGAAAGCAATGGTTGAATAGCATCTTCCACAAAAACAACATCACGGCTAACCAGAATGCATTTAGTCTAATAGTCTTTACTTTCAGAATTGTACCCAACAAAAATAAATTTTACTTCTTTATCATCCAATTTTTTGCAAATGTTGTTCATGCACTAATGCATATGCCAAACAACCAAAAACACACATATGAGCAACAGATGGCTTGTGATCATGCCAAGCCGCATATGGAGTGATAGAATACAACGCTTTAGTGGGACACCTGTTGAGTACATATGCTACACACATAATAGCCTCAAGCTAGAAACTATGTGGTAAACCCTAGCTCTTGACCATACACCTTGCCATCTCCATGAGTGACATGTTCTTCCATTTAACAACTCCATTCTGTTGAGGTGTATACGACACTGTACACTGGTGTTTTATCCCATGTTCAGCCAGAAATGCATCAAAGTCAGAAGACATATATCCCCCCCCCCCCTCGATCAGAATGGAGGGTGCCCATTTTACATGCTGATAGATTTTTCAGCCAAAACCAGAAAGTGTTTAAAGCACATAAACACTTCAGACTTTGCTTTCAATGGATATACCCATGCATGCCTGGAATAATAATCAATGAAAGTCACAAAGTAAAGATAATTTCCAAAAGAGAGTGTCTGCAAAGGACCACAAATATCACTATGAACAAGCTTCAATTTCTGAGTAGCCTGAACCGAACCATCTTTTGGAAATGAGGAACGGCTGCATTTTGCCCAAAATATAGCCTTCACATACATGTTTACTTGGTGCCTCAAGTTTGGGCAAGGAGGACACCATTTCAAATTTCTACAGCTGTAGCAAACTAAAAAAATTCAGATGACCAAAGCGTGCATGCCAAAAATGCATCTGGCATTAGCCTGAGAATCGGGTACTCCACCTGTTGAATCATTCATAGATCTTTCATAGTCTATGAGCTTATACAACCCATGACACAAAATGCCAGAAGCAATAATCACATCGCCATTTGACAGATCATGAACTATACACCTGTCATCAACAAATTTCACAACCAAGCCAATCTTGGCTAAAGCTGAAACTGATAACAAATTCTTTTTGATCCCTAGCACAAATAAAGCATCTGAAAAAGTGAAAGAACTACCATCAGTAGTAGTCAAAATGATCTTACCAACTCCCATGACAGGATAAGAGGAGTTGTTGGCACATGTGATAATATTCCCTCTAGGGGCAGGCTCAAGTGAAGTGAAGAAACTACGTTGCGAGGTGATATGTTTGGTCGTCCCACTATCAAAGTACCAAACATCTAACTCTACGGCAAACATGCACTACTCATGAGAAGATGGGTCAAAACTACAAACAACAATAAACACCCATTCTTCTTCTTGCAAAAGATTATCAGATTCTGTTTTTGGTGTAGAGGCCTTTGCAACAACCATTCCAACCTCTTTCTTCTTTGCCTCTTTAGCAGCTGGTTTTGGACATTTCTTTATGATATGATCATTTCCTTTACAGTACTTGCAAAACAATTTCTACTTTTCTGATTTCTTTTCATCTTTGACTTCCCGCTTCGATTGGGCAGAAATAGCAGATTTTTGCTTACTAGTTGAAGAGCTCCATTTTCCTTTGCCCTTCTGACTAGCTAGGAAAGTTTGATTTTCAACATGCATAATGGACCTATTCTGCCCTGGACTGATCTTCTTGCAACAAAACAGAGATTAACTCCTCAAATGAAAAAGCATTTGGATTGCCTTTCATCATCAAATGAAAAGTAGAAGCAAAACTCTGATATGAATTAGGAAGACCATTCAGAATGGTCTGCACAAGTGAGCTATCTGGTATAACCTCATCAACAGAAATCAATTGTTCCTTCAAGTCTTTGATCTTTGTTAGAAAATTGTCCATAGAATCACCTTCATTCATCTGCTCACTCTCCAATTGTTTTTAGAGGTAAGCAACACGAGACTCATTCCTAGCTTGGTACAATGTGGTAGGTGTATCCCAAGCATCCTTAGTTGTTCTACAAGAGTGCATGCGAGGAATAATGGCATATTTGATAGACAAAGCTATCAATGCATGTTCCTGGGCATCTCTACCATACCAACGAATTCGCTCTATAGTAGGTGCAACCAAAACCAAAGCACGAACATGAATTGTTAGAATATCATCATCTTTGACACCTTCTACATCCGCCTCAGTACCTGCAGTTGTAACAGTTGCAGGTGTGATAGAACATTTTTCAACACCCTGCACAATGTTCCACAGTCCTTTTGCAACCAATACATGTTGCATCATATAAGTCCATAACGGATAGTTGATACCATCCAACTTATCCTCAACAGATAACATACGGAATACATCATTGCTTTTAGCCATGGCCGATGACTAAAATACCTTGATGCAAAAAATTGATTGTATCTCAAAAAGTTGAACAGAAGTGCCTAGACGAATTCTGCTAGACTTGTAGGAGACTTCGAGATGCTTATACTTGCGAATCAAAACTGGTATATACCTTTGGCACAAAAAGATGAAATAGCCTACACAAGCGTTGTGATAGTGCGTCCAGAGGTCGAAACGAGCTTAGATTGCAATTTCAACACCACAAAGCAAAGATGTTTTGATCTTGAAAACACGCTCAATATGTTCACCAAAATTTGTGCAATTCTGAGATTGCAACCAAAGAGGTGTTGGCGACGCCCTAGATGAAGCGGCGACTTGCTTTTATACCAATTGTTGGAGTTAGATGCCTGCGGAAGCATGCAAATAGCACAAGAAAGAAGAAGAAGCTTGGAGCACAACACACAATACTGAATGTATTACCACTAGAATGTACAAAGATAAGTAGCCCGTTAGGGCAATAGGTATATGTACAAGCCGGGGGAAAAAAACCTCCTAAAGAGGGAAAAAAGTGCCCCGATGGTCCTAGTGTGTTCACACACATCAAGATCTCAATATATCAACACATTCTTCATAATAGCATCAGGCTTAGTCTCATCACAAAGGCTAGAGATAGCCATTGCATAGTAATCTAATGCAAAGGAAGCATTATGGGAGCCTGAACAAGTACAATATTTCAATTTCCTATCTCTCAAGGTTTGCACCAACCATTTAAGCATAGTTTTTGCCTCCTCTATGTATGAGCATCAACAAGTCAACATGTAAATATGCATGAGAAAGGGAATGATCTACATCATTATTTAAAACTTGTAAAGGATAAAAAATTGCCTCATTTGGACTAGCACTCGACTATCCACCTATAAAATGTGGAAGCAAAGTGTCATACATACCATTAGAGCAAGTTGATGTCTCCTTGGTACCTAAAAGTAATGTTTGAATTGCATCTTCCATAAAAACAACATCACATCTATCCAAAATGTGCTTAGTCTATGGATGATACAGATGATAGCCTTTGTTTTCTGAATTGTACCCAACAAAAAAACATTCCACTACTTTATCATCCAATTTTTTGTGTTTTTGTTCAAGCATTAATGCATATGCTAGACAACCAAAGACATAGAGATGAACAATAGATGGCTTGTGACTATGCCAAACCTTATATGGAGTCATCAATTGCAGTGCTTTGGTGGGACATATGTTAAGTACATATGCTGCATACATAACAACCTCAAGCCAAGAGCTATGTGCTAAAGCCTAAGTTTTGACCATGCACCTTGCCATTTCCATGAGAGAACTATTCTTTCTTTTAGCAAATCCATGTTGTTGAGGGCATCATTGTATAACTATGTTCTATCCCATGCTCAACCAAATATGCAATAAAATTAGAAGACATGTACTCCCCCCGATCAGAATGGAGGGTACTCAATTTACATGATGATAGATTTTCAACCATAACCAAGAACTATTTGAAGTGCATAAACACTTCAAAATTTGTTTTCAATGGGTAAACCCATGCATGCCTAGAGAATTCATCAATAAAAGTCATGAAGTAAAGGCAACTCCTAAATGAAGGTGTCTACATAGGACCACATGTATCACTATGAACAAGCTACAATTTATGAGCAACTCGAACTGAACCAACCTTTGGGAACAAGGAATGTTGCATTTTGCTCAAAATACAACCTTCATAGACATTTTTACAAGGTGCCTCAAGTTTGGTTAGAAGGAACACCATTTCAAAATTTTGCAGGCAAAGCAAACTAGCAAAATGTAGATGACCAAAGCGTGCATGCCAAAAATTTGCATCTAAGATAGTTTGAGAATCTTGAACTACACATGCTAAATCATTTCATAGAATTTGCATTCTCTATGGGCTTATACATCCCATGACATAAAATGCCATAATCAATAATAACATCACCATTTGAGAGATCATGAACTATACATTTGCCATCAACAAATTTAACAACCAAGCCAATCTTGCCTAATGCTCAAATGGACAACGGATTTTTCTTGATCCTTTGCACATTAAAACATGTGGTAGCAGTAGTCAAAATGATCTTACCAGCTTTCATTACAGAATAAGAGGACTTAGCACATGTGATAGTATTCTGTTGGAAGTGAGGTAGGCCCTTAGGCTCATGTCACAGGTCCATGGTTCCATAGGTCCAGTCATGTACAACATTAATTCCAGCAATCTTCCAAAATTGACAAAACGTGAACATACCACAACTTAATCATACAGATGATGAGACAAAGATAGAGAAAGAATAGATGACATGTGTAAGGTGTTACGTAAGCCATCGCTTACTCATAGTATCATATATACCAATGTTCAATGTACAATGTGGGAGCAAAACTCTCAACCACTCTATGTGATGAGAAATAGATGAATGAGTGAATGTACAATGTAACAAACATATTCAGATGTGTGGGCAGTAATCTGAATATACATGAGATGTGTGACCTTATAGGTTATAGAAGAGTGAATATGAGTGACTGAAAGAGGAAGGATCAGTGTGAAACTGATAGTCAACAAACCCTCATCTAAACTTAGGCTATGGAAGACCCTAAGTTAGATACGTGTGTGAAAAGATCACATACTTATAAAGTAGCATAGAATGCTAACAAGTTTGCTGCTAGAAATCCTCAAACTCATGTGAACACACCTTCTCAAACACCTCATCAAAATATGCATAAAGCATATACGTACTGTTTCTCTTGTACCTATGCTGAATAGGACTCCTCCTGATATGAATGCCACGGCTTCATAAAATTCAAGTAGTACCTGTGTGCATAAAGAGAATATGTACCTGAATACTTAACATAAGATGTAAATCTTACATTAACCACCATCCAATGTCTTTGAAGTAGCCTGACATCTTCTTGTAGAAGACAATCTTCAACCTGACATCTTCTTTGTAGAAGACAATCTTCAAATACACCATGTAGATGGCCGATCCTCACCATCAAGCTGCTAATGACCAAGTCTTCTTGCCATGAACAAGAGATAACCTCCTCTCCATGAGCTAGAGTGTGAGCACACCCTTCATCTTCTCCAAGAAGAATCATTAAGAAGAACTCCATAGCTGCTCCTCAACATGCTTCAAGTTAGCACCATGGCTGCCCCATGTGCTAGACGAAACACTACCTCTACTAAGGTCCAAGCTCAAGCTTGTGTTGAATACTAGGTGAAGGATAATTAGAAGTGACCCAAAGTGCTTCTTTTATACTATTGTTTGTATCTTGAAAAGCACCATGAAAAGCACAATAAAGCACTACGATCCTACTTCTCCCTCTATTCGTATTGCGATCGCCTTTGTCTGAAAAGCATAACGCGTTGCAATCTAATCGTGTGCCATCGGACATTAATAAAGCAAAAGCTATAAAACATATTTGTCCGCGAGCGCTGCCGTCGACAGGATTTGAACTCGGGTCATTGAGTTGCGAAATTGATGAACTGACCATGCTGCCTGTCGTCCTTTCTTGTACAAAGAGTGAAGAGGACTTATACACATGCTGTGCACACCCGTCGTCATTTTCTCTTAGAGGACTAAGACTGAGTTCATTAGATGCTATATGATCTGACCAAAAAGATTTATAAGGACATTGTTTGACCAATAGGATATTGATTCCAACAATTCCCCCTGCAATGTCATATTGGTACAATTTGAACTGGATCTGCAATCTGTCACAAACTGCAAACTATCACAAGCTTCAAGCTTGTACTCCCGCACTTCAGAATTGAATTTGAATTTTCTTCAAAAAACTTGAACTTGCTGAATATGAACCATAATACCTGAGAAAATATGCAAACTGGATATCCAATAGTGTACACATCAAGCAATTACTACTTGACAACAAATGTAGCATGAACTGTCTCCGAACCTGCTATCTCCTGTTTTCAAAAACCTGAAAACATATACTAGGATCCATATATTTGCATTTACCTTCCAGAAAGGTTTCTCAACGTACTTCTGCTGTGTCATGTAAATAGACTAAACAAAATCAGGAACTGAATCTTGGAACCTGTGACTGTCAACTCACAACTTAGTGTACTATGAACATTGTTGGTTCATCTCTGACTGTACTCAAGTCAAATCAACTCAACTCAATTGAAATCAACTAAAATATGAGTCAAAAATCTATGATGTCATCATGTCTTCATCCTTTAAATCCTTCATACCTCTTTCCTTTAGAACTTGGTATAAACATATATGTGCGCACTTCTGAAATATACCTTTCTGAAATATCAAGCTTCTCTTCAAATAGAACTCTGGAACCTTCTCCTGAACAGGAACATCCTAATAGGAACTTTCTCAAAACATTCTTCTTCTTCCTTCTTCTTTTAAAGATGGAACATAAAGAGAACCTGACAAAGGAAATATAGGAATACCTGAAATAGGAATACCTGAAAGTATGAATCTACATTCTTTTACATATGGCTGAAATTAAGTCTTCATGTTTCATCACCCCCCTGGATGATTTAACACTAGTATCCAGTATTCTTCAAATTATATCAGACTTTATGAAATCTTGGACGTCCTTCTTTATAAATCTGATCTTCAGTGCTCAATACCTGTATTTGAAACAAAATCTCTGAACCCTTTTTATTAGCACTGTACACATGCCAATAGCTTTCCATGTCATTCCTCAGCTTTCCAAATTGTAGAATAAGGTTAGCTGATCCTAACATAACAAAACCTTGCTAAAAGCATTTTAGGATTCATAACCTTTTGTAACATAACAAGTATCTTCTTCTATCTCTCTGCAAGACAAATCTGATAGAACCTGAATCTTTGACTTACTTCTTCCAATGTTAAGAATCTTCACAAACAAAGGATAGACAACTGAATCATAAATACTCAAGATCATACATGATCATTAAAGATCAATGATCTCTCTTGTGTAGAATCTGCTCTTATCAGACCTTCATGTATGAGTATTTGATTTGCTACCTGAATGTCTCTAAGTGTCCATGCTTCTTATAAAGTTGTAAAACTTTTTTGCAAACAAATCCTTCCAAGAATTTGCAATTCCTACTTGAAACATAAGTGGACAAACTTCTCACCTTGAGAACTCCAAAAGCTGCAAGTTGATACTTCATAACTTTCATATTTTACCCGGGTGAAATGTGATCGTACCTGCTTGATTTTCTTTTGGCTAACTCCACTTCTCAATCAAGTGATAGGATCTGATGGAACATCTTTTTGAATACAAACATGTATCCAAAAGTCTAGACAACCATAGAAAGTAGATTCTCCATTGACTTGTACATCAACAATCTGAATTTTCTGAAAATACTGAATATGAGGTAACCTTTTCCAAACATAAAACCTCAACCCAAGTCTTCAACATCTGCTACAGAAAACTCTTTTACCTCAAGAGTTAGATAAAGAAGAAATATACTTCTCTACAACTTGTCATATACCAAGTAGCTCTGTATTGACGCTCCAAGAATTCTTTGAGTGAACATATAAGCTGCCTGCTTAAAAGCTTCAACTAAAACATAACTCATACATATATGAGTCAAAAGTTATATCTGCTGCTTTTCTTTCTCTCAATGCAATTCTTTGTCAATATGACCAAGTATCATGCAAAACAAGAAACTGCTTCTTCTTTAAACAGGATGTTCTCGTAGACTTGTCTTTGGGTGTAGAGGATAAAATAGGAAAAGTATATGGAAAATATATGAGAAAAGGAAGCCTTACTTTTCTTTTGGAGATGATGGACTTTCTTCTTCTGCATCTTTGTTCCACCTGATGATATCAACATCTTTAAACTTCTCTTCCATACCTTTTGTTCTCTTCATCTTGAAGTAGCAAACACTCTTGACCTCTTCAAATGAACTTTTTCTCTTTCTCTAGTACTAAGAGTAAGAGATAAAACAAACATGGTATATAAATGGAAGTGAATATAGAATCATGTTTTATCATCTCCTCATATCTCTGAATCAAAATTCTGTTTCAAATGTCTGAAATGACTAAATTCACCAATCGTTGTCTGAATGATGAATTACGTTTCTAGAGTTACCTTCTCTAGATACATTTGTACCTTGATATCCAACCAACTTACAACAGAAAATTGGCTGAACATAAAACTCATCCCATCTTCACATTTGTCTTCTTAGATGAACTTTCTTGCCATGAAAGAGATTTCTCAAAAATCTCTAGAAAAACCTCTAGATAGCTGTTTTGATGTAGCCTTTAACTTTCAAATGATGAAAGTGTATAAAAGTATTCCGTGAATCCTTCAAATCTCTTCATAACTGCTCTTCTAAGATATGACCTGCAAATGATAATCTGATAGTAGAAACTGATACCTGTGATTTGATGTTGAGCTGATTTCTTCATCTTCTCTAAACCATTGTTCTTCCTTGAATTTGAAGTAGCCTTCTCTTCATCAAGTCTGGGTCTTCAAATAATACTTTTGTAAAGTATTTGCATACTTTTCCAAAAATATTCGGCTGCTAACAAATCATCAACTTTCTCAACCACTCTATGTGATGAGAAATAGATGAATGAGTGAATGTACAATGTAACAAACATATTCAGATGTGTGGGTAGTAATCTGAATATACATGAGATGTGTGACCTTATAGGTTATAGAAGAGTGAATATGAGTGACTGAAAGAGAAAGGATCAGTGTGAAACTGATAGTCAACAAACCCTCATATGAACTTAGGCTATGGAAGACCCTAAGTTAGATACGTGTGTGAAAAGATCACATACTTATAAAGTAGCATAGAATGCTAACAAGTTTGCTGCTAGAAATCCTCAAACTCATGTGAACACACCTTCTCAAACACCTCATCAAAATATGCATAAAGCATTTACGTACTGTTTCTCTTGTACCTATGCCGAATAGGACTCCTCCTGATATGAACGCCATGGCCTCCATAAAATTCAAGTAGTACCTGTGTGCATAAAGAGAATATGTACCTGAATACTTAACATAAGATGTAAATCTTATGTTAACCACCATCCAATGTCTTTGAAGTAGCCTGACATCTTCTTGTAGAAGACAATCTTCAACCTGACATCTTCTTTGTAGAAGACAATCTTCAAATACACCATGTAGATGGCCGATCCTCACCACCAAGTTGCTAATGACCAAGTCTTCTTGCCATGAACAAGAGATAACCTCCTCTCCATGAGCTAGAGTGTGAGCACACCCTTCATCTTCTCCAAGAAGAATCATTAAGAAGAACTACATAGCTGCTCCTCAACATGCTTCAAGTTAGCACCATGGCTGCCCCATGTGCTAGACGAAACACTACCTCTACTAAGGTCCAAGCTCAAGCTTGTGTTGAATACTAAGTGAAGGATAATTAGAAGTGACCCAAAGTGCTTCTTTTATACTATTGTTTGTATCTTGAAAAGCACCATGAAAAACACAATAAAGCACTACGATCGTACTTCTCCCTTTATTCATATTGCGATCGTCTTTGTCTCAAAAGCATAACACGTTGCGTTCTAATCGTGTGCCGTCGGGCATTAATAAAGCAAAAGCTATAAAACGTATTTGTCTACGAACGCTGCTGTCGACAGGATTGAACTTGGGTCATTGAGTTGAGAGATTGATGAATTAACCACGCTGCCCGTCGTCCTTTCTTATACAAGGTCTGAAGAAGACTTGTAGACACATGCTGTGTGCACCCGTCGTCATTTTCTCTTAGAGGACTAAGACTGAGTTCATTAGATGCTATATGATCTGACCAAAAAGATTTATAAGGACATGTTTGACCAATAGGATATTGATTCCAACATATTCCTTGTAGGAGAAAGCTCAAGTGAACTGAAGAAATTGTGCAAGGAGGTTATATTGCCCCACTATCAAAGTACCAATTATCTGAGTCTAATTAAGACTTACACTCCTCATGAGAAGATAAGTCATAGCTGCAAATAGTAGTAAATGCCCATTCTTCATTCTAAACAAGATTAGCAGACTCTTTTATAGGTGTAGAGGCTTCTAAAAGAACTGTTCCAACCTCTTTCTTCTTTGCCTCTTTTGCGGCCAGTTTAGGACAACTCTTTATGACATGATCATTTTCCTTACATTCTTTATAAAACCATTTTTGCTTTTCTATTTTCTTGTCATCCTTGTCTTCCTTCTTCAACTCTATAGCATTAGTAGATTTCTACGCTCCATTTACCTTTGGCCTTCTTACTACCTAAGAAAGCTTGATTTGCAACACACATAATTGACTTGTTCTGCCTGGACTGATCTTCTTGCAACAAAATAGCAACTAAATCCTCAAATGTTAAGGCATTTGGATAGCTTTTCATCATCAATCAAAGAGTAGAAGCAAAACTCTGATATGAATTTTGAAGACCATTAAGAACAATCTACACACCTTAACTATCTGACAAGATTCGATCAATAGAAATCAACTCCTCCTTTAAATCTTTGATCTTGGTTAAAAATTTTTCCACATATTCTGCTTCATTCATATGCTCACTCTCCAAGTATTTTTGGCGGTAAGCAACATAAGTCTCACTTCTTGCTTAGTATAATTATAAGTGTATCCAAGCATCTTTTGTTGTCTTGCAAGTGTGAATGTGAGGGATAATGGCATGTTTAAGAGACAAAGCTATCAATGCATGCGTTTAGCATCTCTACTGTCTTAATGAAGCTACTCTATAGTAGGTGCATCAAGAACCGCAACACAACCAGGAGTTAGTACCATCCAACTTATCCTCAACAACCAACATACTAAATACATCATTGATTTCAACCATGGGTAGTGGCTCAGTAACTTGATGCAAAAAATTGATTGTATCTCAAAAAGTTGAACAAAAACACCCTGTTGAGCTTAGCTAAACTTATAGGAGACTTTGAGGGCTTGCATTGATGAACCAAAACTTGTATACATGTTTTACCACAAAATGATAAAACTGCTTGCACAATCACCACGACAAAACGACAAAATTGCTTGCACAAAATGACAAAATTGCTTAAAATGAGCTAAGATTAAAAAAATTGATGCCATATATTGAAGATGTTATGAACTCCTAATCGCCCTAAGTATGCTCACCAATTTTCATGTGATTCCAAAATTGTGACAGGAGGGATGTCGACGAGGCCTTAGATGAAGTGGCGATTGGAGTTCGTGATCTGCGAAAGCACACATACAACACAAGGAAGAAGAAGAAGCTTGGAGCACAACACAATACAAAATGTATTACCAAGTGAATGTACAAAGATAAGTGACATGTTAGGGATATAAGTGTATATACAAGTTGAGGGAAAAAAACCTCCTAAAGAGCGGAAAAATACCACAACAACCCTAACTATGTTCACACACATCACTACCAAAATATATTAACATTAGAAACATCAACACCACAAAAGTGATGAAATTCATCATGGAGTACCGTTAGTTGGGGTTAAAATTACCAAGAAGATGCCAAAAAGATGAGAAACGAGGTAGGAAAGAGGTTGACTGATTATAAATAGTATAAATAGAGAAAATGCTATAAGAGCTTACGAATGATGATGAAAGCTCTTATTTTTGAACATTTCTAAAAAAAACTATAATCACCACCACCACCGTTAAACACATATCTCATACCATGTAAAGCGTACATATGAGGAAGAAAACACACACAAACACACATAAAGAAAGTGTTTAGCTCAAAAGAATGCTATCAAACATAAGACAATGTTAATATTAAAAAAAAATACAAAAAGCTCAACGACCATGCTAATAACTCTCTTAGCGGGATTGTAGAACTTTGATAATGGGATAAGGGATTCCCTTACTTATCCATTCTCAATGATGAGTATACCATACTAGATTATTCATATTCAATTCTTCCAATGACTCCTAGAAAAAGAATTTCGGCGTTTAATGTTATGGACTTAATTAAAAAAAAAGGTTCAACCTTACTAACAATCGTTTTTGAGCTTGGATTTGAAAAAACAAGTGTCCATATGGATGCATTTATACCTACACGTCCCTTTATTTTCCACAAAATAAGGACATACAACTTCTCCAAGGTGGAAAAACTTGAAGGTACCTTCAAGTAGTAGTTAAAAGACTCATTTGGAGGTTGTTATCAATTATCGAATGTGTTGAACAAAGAATTGTTGGAGTGTTAATTTATTAAGTTATTAATGTGTTTTGGTGTTTTGATATAGCAACTGAAGGTTTGTGAGGGTGTGAAAGCTGTGAAAGGACATGGACATTTCGAATATGTCCGAACATCAATAATTGGATTTATATTTCATATAGTTTGTAAATAAGCCCATGAAGAGGGTTCTATTTTTAGAAACAAATATAAAAGTAGTGGTTATGATAAGGATCACAGTAGACTGCATTTATCTTAATAAAAACAAAACTTTTACACTTGCTTTTTGAAGCCGCCCTCACTATAACTTCTATTTTTGACATAATGAAAAATCCTATAAATACATTCACTTTGTGAACCTATCGAAACAGAGTGCGTGGGGAAGATTGCACCCAATTTTGTGTATTGTCTCGTCTCTTTGCATATCTATCTTCTATGTGTTTTTAGCACCCATGTCCTATGTGTGTGCCTGAAATAAGATCCTCATAACAGAGTTACATTCAACTAGGTTATAAGACTCATAGAACAATGATGGATACATGCATAAGCCTCTTCTACTTGGACAATTTACACTAAGTACATGATTATCCATCATAAGACCAACATACCTATTGTTAAAGGAGCACACAAAATTGTGACTTTCATCCATACAGCATGCTCAATCAATTGACCCATTCCACTCAGAATAATTAAATCGATTGCATGCTTGATCTTTTTTAGTAGTCTTGCCACTTGCATGCTTCAATTTGGTTGTAATTTTTTTTTTTTTTTTTTTTAAAGATGGAGTTCGGCTGAAGCCTAATCTCCCTTTGCTTGAATTGATTGAAAAAACAACTATACAAGTGAATGGGCATAGTAACCATGGGAACCTCCATATCCTACAAAACAAGGGTTGGACTGTCCAAAGGCAAACACTAGGAATAACTGCCCAAAGGCATCGGGTCTAATATGGCCCAAAGGCATTACATTGGCCTTAGGCCCACACATGTCCTACTGTAGAGGGGGGTTGAACCCTCACCCTTGCCTCAAGAGGCGGAAGGCACAACATCCACACTAATGCGCATGGACAATTTGGTTGTAAGTTGTAACCTTTGCAACTAAATTAGACTAGGTTCACACCAAGCTAGTGGAACAAACACCCAAAAGCTTATTGTTCCAAGTGGAACAAAGAGAAAAACACGTGGTTTTGCCATTCATGTACTCACACAAGAAAGCAAAACTATAGAAATAAAATTTTGTGCTTCCGGCTTATGTGAACACACATAATGGTGAAATAAACATCAATATCAATCATGTTTTCTATTGTCAAATAATAAATGAAAATTGTTTTGTGATTAAAAAAAAATATCTATTCCTAATTCATGAGGAAGTGTCGTTCAAGGGTGGGGGAGAAGATGTGAACACACATAATGGTGAAATAAACATCAATAGCAATCATGTTTTCTATTGTCAAATAATAAATGAAAATTGTTTTGTGATTAAAATGAAAATTGTTTTGTAATAAAAAAAACAGTATCTATTCTTAATTTATCAGGAAGTGTCGCTCAAGGTAGGGGAGAACACTCAGTACAATTTTTATCACTTTGTGCCGTGAGATAGCACTGAGAGCTTTAGTGTTCCACCGGGCTTGTACGAAGGTCTGCATGCACATAGTTTTTTTTTATTGTACATGGTTTTTTCTTATTGGAACAGAGGCCATAACCAAGTTCTGGTGCCTCCTCTGTGAACAGAGCCTTAGACTTAATTCGAATAGAAATGTCTTTTACTCTGCATCACTCAACCGCAGGAGATGACACATGGCAGTGACAGCCATGCCTAGCTTGCACTCCGGTCCATGCGGCTCTGTTGCTCAGGGAATCGTGCGTTATGCGGAATGTAGTTCTCGACTGAATGGCCAAACGAGAGCGATGTCCCGATTATGTCCTCTTTGCTTTCGCGTACTGACTGTACGTGATCATTCACATCGATGTGGTAAAAGCAGAGCTCGGGAGCGCCGCATGGTGGTGCGTGCAGGAGAGAGCAATCGTGGCGAGGATTCAAAAAGCGTTCGAGGAAATGTCTCTATATCGAGTGAGGCTGATGATAACCCCAGTCTCGTGCTGCGCGCGGCTTGGTATGGTGCTGAAGCCCTCGGAAATATCGTTGCTTTCTTCAATCCCAAGGAACCAACTGCTCCTTTTGAAAGCACAGACACATTGGAAGGGCCTTCAAGTCGTGAATATGTAGTTAAGTCGATAGTAGATGATTATGACAAAGGCTACTTCGTGACAGGTTTCATGCTTATTCTGTTCTCTCGTATTGATTGATTGATTGATTGATTGATTGATTGATTGATTGATTGATTGATTGAGAGAGAGAGAGAGAGAGAGAGAGAGAGAGAGAGAGAGAGAGAGAGAGAGAGAGAGAGAGAGAGAGAGAGAGAGAGAGAGAGAGAGAGAGAGAGATTAACGTCTTCCAAAAGGCCAAACTTGGTCTATGAGACAAAACCATGTACAACTGTGGTCATCTGTGTGTAGAAATGAAAAGGAAAATAGGCTGAAAACAACAAAATGATGGTGTACCTCCTATTGAGGAGGTAGTGGGGATAATGTAATCATAGTTTTTTTCCCACTCGTCTGAAATCCATAATTTTCCAATCGGACGTCTGCATATATTGGACGTCTGATATTTTTTCCATACTTGAGTGCTGGAAAAAAAAATCTGCATAAATTAGCAATTTTCAGACAGTTTTTCCACAGGTCAACTGAGCTTAATATGTGTGTAGCAACTTTATATGAAGGCTGATATAGCTTTCAAAGGAGTTTTATTTCTTTTAGGCTGCAATTACATACATGTATATATAACAGTATATTAGAGTACCTCTCTCCATTTTATCCCACCTCTAATTTGTGGTCACATATGGTCACGTATGGTATTTTCAACCATACTTTTTTCGTACTTCCGTACTCGTATGCATTTGCCGTATGGTTGCCGTACGAAAAAACTATGAATGTAATGGTGCATGGGGGGGAGGGGAGCGTGGCTCTGGCTCTAGTGATAATGGCCTCCTAATATAGGGGGGACCCATGTGGGAGTGAATGTCTATGCCCTAAATGCTAATGATGGGTGGAGGTGGGTGGAGTATGTGGTAAATCGGGAGTGGACTGAGTACCTCCTGCAAGAGGGCTGCCCAAGTGGTGGTGGTGCACCTCTACTCCATCATGTGGTTGTGGACTCCATCATGTGGTTGAGGGCTCTCCTGATGCGTGAGATATCCTCATGGTGAGGTCATGGTCGTCGGTACCCAACTGTACGTGTCGAGCATGAGCCCTATGCCTTTGGAAAGAACTCAGTAATAGTCCATTGGGTACCCATCTGCGTTTGATGTGTGAGCTGTAGCATCTTCTCTTGTCTCTCGTATGCTGCCATGATGAAGAGTGAAGCGTGCATCCTCTGTTGGTCTCCCATTGTCATGCACAACGGGAGTGACTCTGCAATCTAGAGCTCGTAGGTCTGAGTATGCTGGGCATCTGGTAATCAAGTGCTTCTCACTCTCTATCTTTGTATGGCATATTGGGCACCACCTCTCCTCTCTGGGGACTCCTCTGGCCCGGCCCCTCAAACTCGAAGCTTCCCAAGGATGACATGGAGGTGGTGTGGTAGGCATGTTTGCATGTATCGCGAAGTCTCAATGAAGCCCAGATCTGAGATCTGTAAGAAATGCTCACAATAGTAGAGAGTTTTTGATGGCAATGTATCCCTCTTATTGATCCATGTCCTCTCTATGTATGTATGTATGCCATATCTCCTCATGAATGATCCTATTCCTCACCTGGTGGGAGAGCAAGTAGGTTGGGGTGTGGGAGTCATACTGTACTGGTGGTAGTCTGTCTATGTCAAGCCATGGTGGGCCTGGCAATCTCGTGTGTGTGCATACCATGAGGAGGTGTCTCCTTCCAGCGCCATGTCGCTTGATGCCTGGAAAGCTCTGCAAGTGACGCGCTCTCTGTCCATGCTTTGGATCATATGTAATAAGCATACTGTCCGGAAGAGTGCCTCTACTAGCATCGGTGGTGCAACAAGCTCTGCTCTGATGATATCATAGGTACTGAGGATTTTCACCGCCGTCCATGCCGATGCCGCTAATCCTGACCCTCAGATGGCTGCATCATACATGAGTGCTTGGGTGACGAAAGTGTCGAAGAGCCACCCCACTGTGCGGGGCTCCTAAAAATATGCATGGTGGCACTGTTTCTCCATCAAAGCTAATGTTGCATATCCTCGTGTGATGCGATCTCGGGCTGCTTGAGTCATGGAGAAAACCCTATGAATGTCACACTTAGGTAGACATATGACCGACAACCTCAATGGGACCACTTCTATGAAAGAATTGTGTCTCCTCACCTGCCCTCATGTATGGAAGATCAGAACCTTGGTTTTACCAAGGTTTACTGATAGTCCTCTATGTGTGCAGAAGTCGTCTAGGCCGTGTAGGTGATGTTGATGACCTTGTTTAGACTCTGAAATCAAAACAATATCATCAGCATGTAAAAGAATGTGGACCGTGGTGCCTCGTACCTCAGTTGTCATCTCCTCCTTGCTGTCATATGAAGTCCACTATCTCATCAGTGTATAGCCCAAAGCGGGTGGGTGAGAGAGGGCTTCCTTGCTTCACCCTGATGGTTCTAGCAAGTGAACTTGATAGGCTGTTGGGGCATCTGACCCTACCCCTACCTACCTGATACTCTTTTATATAAGGCGTAGATCCACCATATCATCTCCTCTAAAGCCCTATTGTTGAGTAGACATCTAAAGAGCCTCTCCCGAGGAATTGTGTCGAAGGCTTTGCAGAAGTCCACAAAGGAGCCATATAATCTCTTCTTCCTCACTCGTACCTGGACGATCCGACATCTTAGAGTGAAGATGCGGTCTATGGTAGAGTAATCTCGTCTGAATCTTGCCTGTCTTCGAGCCTTGAGTACTCTTCTCCTCGGCGAGGGTGCTCAAAGCTCTCTCTAGAACTGCCCCATATAATTGGCTAGTGTGGGGCCAATCATGATCAATCGGTATGTGGCTGGGTCCATAACATCGCCTAACTTATGTATGGGCACTATGGTGTGCTCAGTCCATGAGTTAGGGAACCCCTCAAACTAGTGCTCGGTTGAAGAGTTGGGCGACGAGCAGTGCTAGAATCGTGCATCCATAGATGAGATGCTCTGCCCCTAGACCGAATGGGTCATGGGCTCTGCCATGATGTAGGTGGGTGATCGCATGACTCTCCATTGTTGGTTTAAAGAAGTGAGAGGTAGTGGGGCGTGAGCTCTGTGGCTTGGGGATGGGTGGCTGGTCTGGAACCGGGTATAGGCTCTGCGCATATCTATGCCATGTGTCTAGCTCTCGGATGGGTGTCTTCTGTCTCCTCTCTCTGAAGTGTGGCCATGCCAATGCACCGTCTCAGCTCATGAGCAGGTGATAGATGTCCCAATACTGTCCCTCCTCCTACTTCCACCTCTTTCGACATGTGAGGTGTTGCATGCGACGTTGGGCTTGTCCGTGTCTATGCTCTGATGCTCGTAGCTTCTCCCGCAAGTGTCGACACTTATCATCATACCATTGGTTTTGGGGCATGGACCTCGTGCGCGGTGGGTGTGTGCGTGGTGGGGCCAAAACTACATATCCTCATGTGAGCCTATCTGTGGCATCCTGTCTCATACTGAAGGGACCATATAGACTCGTGAGTGTGACTCCTAAGTAGACATATGAAGTGACCACCTCTATCTATCCTCTCTATCTATCCTCTGGCTTCTGTGAAGCTCGTTGCATTCCTCACCATAGGAGGGGTATGGAAGATCATGCCCTTTGTCTTACCAAGGTTTACTGTCAATATGATTAGTAGTGGAGAGAGCCCATCGGAACCCCACTTGACCATGTGCACATAAACCCTCCATCTCCGTGAATGAACTGAGTTTTTCCTTGAGAATCGCTCCAAAGAGCTTGGCCATGGTGTGACCAATCATGATATTCCTATAGTTCCCTGGATCTAGGGTGTTGCAAGATTTGTGGATGGGCACAATAGTTTTCCTCGTCCACTCCTGTGGGAAATGTGATAAACTGACTTTTATGAAAGGAAACAAGAAAAACAAGTAGAAGGAAGACCTCGCCAGTGGAAACCCTTCCAGCCCACTCCTAAAGATGAGTCTATGCTTGAACCTATGCATTTAGATGTAACTAGGTTTCAACCTCTAACACCACAAGAGAAACAGAGAAGGAGAGCTAACAAGTTATGCTTCTATTGTGGAAACCCTGGACATATTGAAGTTAATTGTCCGAACAAGAGAACAAACTCTAGAGTCGCAGCCACCCTTGTAGAGCATGGAAACGACAAAGTCAAGTTGTAAAAGAGACCGTGCAGCCAGACCATGATATAAGAAAGGGTTTCATAATTCAAACTACATCCATAGAAACATGTCTTGCACCTATCAAGTTAATCATGCCCAAGAAGTCAAGTTAATCATGCCTAAGAAGTCAAGTTAACCATGCCCAAGAAGACCCTTTCCCTTACAGCCCTAGTAGATTCAGGAGCCTCCTCATGTTTCATCGATGAAGGATTGGTTAAGAAACATGGAATTCCTGTACTTCGGAAGAACAAACTAGTAGTAGCTGAAGTAGTAGATGGACGACCTCTAGCATATGAGAATATAACCATGGAAACCACACCATTAAGAGTACACCTTGATGACCATGAACATATATTTCAATGTAATATCAAGCCCAGTACATCTAGTTATCATTGGAATGCCCTGGTTAAAGAAGCATAATCCATACATTAATTGGGAAAAGAATAAAATCACCCGTCGAGATATCCAAAAGAACCTTATATATGTTGGAGCCAAAGCCTTCATATATGCAGTAAGGAAGGAACCGACATATATGATCTATGTCATACCAGCTCAAGAATCCAAGAACGATGATCCAATGGAGCTACCCAATCAGTACAAAGGCTTTGAAGATGTTTTTGAAAAGAAAAATGCGATATTCTTCCAGAGCATAGACCCTATGATTGTGCAATAGAACTTCAAGAGGGAGCACAACGGCCCTTTGGACCAATCTACATACTATCCCCAGAGGAACTTACAGAACTACGCAAGAACATTGATGAGAATCTAGCAAAGGGGTTTATCAAACACTCAAAGTCTCGAGGGCTCTTATTTTATTTGTAAAGAAGGATGGGACTCTTCGGATGTGTGTAGACTATCGTGGATTGAATAAAGTCACTATAAAGAAAAGATACCCACTACCACCCATATCAGAGCTCTTGGAACGCCTTGGAAAAGCAAAATTCTTCACGAAGATTGACCTTCGAGGGGCTTACAACCTTGTCAGGATCAGAGAAGGAGACGAATGGAAGACAACATTTCGAACAAGGTATGGCCGTTTTGAATATGTAGTTATGCCATTCGGCCTTCCAAAAGCTCCAGTTGTCTTCCAACATATATGAATGTCTTCCAACATATATGAATGATATCTTTCGACAATATTTAGATGACTTTGTTGTAATATACCTTGATGATAAAATCTAGAGGATCGTGAATATCAAGATATCGTCAAGGTATATTACAACAAAATCATCTTCTCCAAACTAAGAGAAATCTTCTCTAAGACGAATTTCATGGCTGCTCCTCATGAGCTTCAATAGCTCCTCCATAGCTGCCCATATGTGCACCATGGATGCCCCATGTGTGCTACACCTAGAACTCCTCCAAGAGTAGCCTAAGCTTGCGTTGGATATCCTCAAAAGTGATCTTAAGCCTTTATTATACAGGCTAGAACTTCCCATGCGAAAAAATCTTGCTAAAAAAGCTATTCGTTAATTTAAAGCTGAGATCGCTGATTTTTATCCAAAAGCAATCGCCAATTTTATAATTCTTGCTTTATTTAATGTTAATTTTAGCTATCGCTAAAAACCACCCTTTGGCCTCAACTTTTTTAGACTTTTGACTACCTGATGAATGATTTGATGACATTTTTATGACCTGCAAGCGGAGAGCTATCAAATGAGGTAAAAACCCTAAATCAGCAGAAAATTAGGGTTAGGGTTTTCTCCCAAATCTGATCTCTGATGACTGCATGTCATATACCATTAGAAAGCTCTCTTCAAGCTCTACAAGATAGGCTCATAAAAATTTTAACTAAATTTTGTGTCAAAAATGACTAATTACAAAATTAGGGTTTCTGCTCTAATAGGATTTTGGACTGATGTGCCATTGATTTCCAACAAGTTGCAGGACTCAGAGATGCCTCCCTTCGATGATAAGCTGAAAGCTATTTTTTTGCTTATGATACTTCCTGATTCTTTGGAGACCTTGGTGGTCTCATTATCAAATAACCCCAATCTTACTTTTGATGGTGTGAGGGGTTCTATATTGAATGAAGAAATCAGGAGAAAAGCAAGTGGTGAAGGAGGCACTTTTGCAAACATGGGCAGAGGTAGATCAGAGAAGAAGGGCTCTTATTCACAGAGGAGTAAGAGCAAAAGCAAAGAAAGGGGAAGCTCGAGCAAGAAGCAGGGTATTGATGTGACATGTTATCAATGTGGTAGGAAAGGTCACAAGAAGCCCGACTTCCAATTCTTTAAGGCAGAGCTTGAGAGGAAGAAGAATGCTGGACACAAAAGAAAGGACAAGAAGGAAGACAAGACTGATGGATAGGAAGGAGGCGGCCAATGTGGCCTCTAGTGTTGTTTCAAAAAGGATGAAGATAACAGCCCGATTATTCTTGTACTGTATGTAGATGCGAATAAAAAGGGATAGGCATTCTCAATGAAAGGCCTTGGGGAAGCTGAGCATATTCTTGGTATGCGAATAAAAAGGGATAGGCAGCAGCATACTTTGCATGTATCCCAAGAAAAGTGCATTGAAAAACTGCTGGACAGATTTAATGTGGCTGATGCTAAGCCTCTTGGAGTGATATTGCAGCCACATGTTAAGCTTTCCAAGGATGACTGTCCCAAAGAAGATGATGCAGCCAATTACATGAAGAGTGTTCCATATGCATCAGCTTGTGGTTCACTTATGTATGCTATGGTTGCTACTCGGGTAGACATTGCTCATGCAGTGGGAGTTGTTAGCAGGTTCATGGCTAATCGTGGTAGAGCTCATTGGGAGGAAGTCAAATCTATCTTGAGATATTTGAAAGGAACTAAAAACAAATGCCTCACTTATGGAAAGGACCCAATAGAGCTGAAGGGATTATGTGATTCGCACATGGTCCGTGATGTGGATACACGGAAATCCACAAGTGGCTATGTTTTCACTCTTGCAGTGGTGGTGCTATATCATGGTGCAACAGACTGCAAAAGATTGTTGCTTTATCCACTATTGAGGCTGAATATATTTCAGCCAGTGAGGCTGAAGCAATATGGTTAGCACGTCTTTGCAGTGAGTTTGGTTTGCCTGACAGAGCACCTATGCTTGGTTGTGATAGCCAGAGTGCCATATGTTTGGCAAAGAATGCCATGCTCCATGCACGCACAAAACATATTGATGTGCGGTATCACTACGTTCGAGAGGTGCTTGAGGATGGCCTTATCACATTGGTTAAGGTCCATACATCACAGAACTCTGCAGATGTTCTCACTAAGTGCTTACCCAAAGCACAACAGATGGTGGGAGTCACATAGCATAAAGGCATCATTTATGCCTTTAAGTGGGATCTTGTTGGGTAAAGTCCTAAGTGACCCCTTCTTAGTGTATACATGTGTATAGGCCTATTTATAAAGGCTAAGTCACTTATTCTTTATTTTTTGGGCCAAGTTTAATGTGAACTTGGCCAACCTTAAAAGGTCATATATACCATAACTTAATAACACTTTTAGGGCTCTCTCATTCTTGATGAGCCTCTCCAGAGCTGATCGAAACTCTCTCTCCCTCTCTCTCTCTCAGCTCCGCCTCTATTTTTGCCCAACGCCTCCACCTCTGAGGCACATACACGCGTCCTCTACCCCTTCAACACCACATCTAAACCTTTTCATCTCTATCTCTGTATGGCATACTGAGCACCACCTCTCCTCTCTAGGGACTCCCATGGTCCGATCACTCAATCTCGAGTTGATGTGATGAAATTCGGAGCTTCCCAATGACAACTTGGATATGGTTTGGCAGGTATGTCTCCATGTATCGTGGAGTCTCAATGAAGCTTTGGTTTGAGATCCGTAGAAAATGCTCGCGGTAGTGGAGCATTTTTGGTGGCAATGTATCCCCGAGGCTAATCCATGTCCTCTGTATGTATGTATGTATGCCATATCTCTTGTCGAATGATCCTATTCCTCTCCTGGTGGGAGAGCGAATAGGTGGGGGCCTCTAAGTCGTACAACAGTGGTGGTAGTCTGTCTATATCAAACTCATATTGGGCCGGCCAATCTCGTGTTTCTGCATACCATGAGGTGTCTCCGGCTAATGCCATGTTGCGTGATGCCTGGAAAGCTCGATAAGTGATGCATTTTGTGTCCGTGCTCCAGATCTTGTGTAATAGGCATACTGTCTAGAACAGTGCCTCTACTAGCATCGGTGGTGCAGCGAGCTCTGCTATGATGATGTCATGTGGTATTGAAGGCTTGTTGTAGATGAATCTGGCAATCATGAGGATCTGAGGCCTCTCCAATGCTGTCCATGGTGATGTAGCTAATCTCGGCCCCCATATGGCTGCTCCATACATGAGTGCTGGTGTAACTAAAGTGTCGAAGAGCCACCCCTTTGTGCGGGGCTCTTGAAAGTGTGCCTGGTGGTACTCTCTCTCCATCAAGGCTAGTGCTGCGTATCCATGTGTGGTGCGATCTCGGGCTGTCGGAGACATAGAGAAAACCCAGAGGCTATTGTGAATGTCACTTTGAGATAGACATATGATCCGGCTACCTCAATCGGTCCTCCTGTTGCAGTGAAAGAATTATGTCTCCTCACCTGTGTTGATGTATGAAAAATCATAACCTTGGTTTTACCAAGGTTCACAGATAACCCTCTATGTATGCAGAAGTCATCTAGGCCGCATAGGTGGTGCTGTAGACCTTTTGGGGACTTTGAGACAAGCACAATATCGTTAGCATATAGAAGAATATGACCAGTGGTCCCTCGTACCTCAACGCCCTCCCCTCCCTACTGTCATATGAAGTCCACTATCTCATCAATGTATAGACCAAAGAGGGTGGGTGAAAGAGTGCACCCTTGCTTCTCCTCGATGGTGCTAGCAAGTGAGTGGGATAAGCCACCTTTACATCCGGCTCTACCAGATACTCTCTCATATAAGGCGTAGATGCCCCCATATCATCTCATCTAGAGCTCTGATATCGAGTAGGCGTCGGAAGAGTCACTCCTTGGGAACTGTGTCGAAGGCTTTGCGAAAGTCCACGAAGCAGCAATATAATCTCTTCTTCCTCACTCTTGCATATTCGATTAGGCATCTCATAGTGAAGATGTGGTCAACGGTAGAGTAATCTCGTCTGAAACCTGTCTGTCTTGGAGCCTTGATACCCTTCCGCCAAGAGTGCTCAACTCTGTCTCTAGCATTGCCCCGTATAATTTGGCCAGTATGGGGCCAATCATAATTGTCAGATATGTGGCTGGATCGATAACGTCACCTTACTTATGAATGGGCTCTATGGTGTGCTCGGGCCATGAGTCAGGGAACCCTTCAACTAGTGCATGGTTGAAGAGGTGGGCAATGAGTGGTGCTAGAGTTGTGCATCCATAGATGAGGTGTTCTGCATGTAAACTGAACTAGTCATGGGCTCTACCATGTTGTAAATGTGAAATAGTGAGGCTCACCATAGTCAGTGTGAAGAACTAAGAGGTAGTGGGGTGTGAGCTCTACGGCTTGGGAATGGGGGACTTGTTTAGGATCTGGTATAGGCTCTATGCATAGCTATGCCAAATGTTCGGGTCTCGAATGTGTCTGCTTCCTCCTCTCCCTCGGAGGTCTCCACGCCACTGCACTATCTCGAACCATGAGCAAGTGGTGGATATCTGAGTGCTGTCTCTCCTCCCTTTCCTACCGCTTGCGGCGAGTAAGGCTCTACAGGCGACGCTGTGCCTGTATGTGTAATATCCCCTCTAAGCTCTAAAATCTATAGATGCTTCCTTAGTTCCCGACAATCTACATCGTACCAATGGTTCTGGGGCATGGATCCTGGGCATGGAGGATGTGTGTGTGCGCGATGTGGAAAGCTGTGGATAGCTGAGTCATGAAGGATAGTGGTGATCTCTGACGTAAGTGTGTCCAAAGGAGAGAATGGGTCGTGAGAAAGAAAGAAAGAAAGAAAGTCATATTAACGTCTTCTACAGGCCAAACTTGGCCTATGAGACAAAACCATGTACAAGTGTAGTAACCCTGTATAGAAAATGAAATGAAATAAAAAGTACTCGCTACAGAAAGCTATATAGGGCTAGAAAAGGCTGGGGAGACGTGGCTCTGGCTTTGCAGATAATGGCCACCTAATACATGGGGGATCCATAATGTGAGTGAGTAAAATACCTTAGCTACTGGTGATGGGTGGAGGTGGGTGAAGTATGTGGTATATCGGTGGTGGTCCGAGTGCCTCCTGAAGGAAGACAACCCAGGGGGTGGTCACTGGTGGTACGCCTCTGCTCCATCATGCGGTCGTAGGCTGTCGTGATGCGTGAGATATCCTCCCGATATAGTCGTGGTTGACGATATCCAATATGTCTGTGTTGCTTCCTTGTGGAGTGTGAGCCCTATAGATGGACCTCCCTGATGTAGCTCAGCTCATTGAAAGAACTAAGTAATGGTCTTTTTTCTCATCAGAATACAAATATGAAATCAGAATTGGAAAATATCACCTGTATCACAGAGACGAGACAATCGCGATTCTGTACCAATAGACGATTTTCACATTTCTGCATCATTCTTCAATCCTTCTTCACTCAATACATCAGTAATCATCTCTCTTCATACATCTTACTCAGCATTACACAAATGAAACTCACAAATCTCCATGATAAAGCAAGAAACAAGCTCTCACATCAAAGGAAACACACATAACAGAAGAAAACACGATTTCAGCAGAAACTCTCTCTTCTCTATTGATAGCATGTACAAATGACTAACCAACCTCTCCAAAATAGAGAAAATTGACTTATATACATTTTCAAGTCTCCTCTTTCACACTTGAATTTTGGTCTTTTCCTCTATTAATCTAAAAATATGCTATCTAAGAGTTTCCAAAAATTCTAGAAAAAATACATAAGATTCTATCCTACATAAGGAAGACTCTTCCTTATTTTTACAACAATTGCATAAATATTTCTACAAATTTCTATCATTTTACAATATTTTTCCTTCAAAAAAGATTTCCAAAAATGCATCTTCCAACATCCTTCCCCTCCTAAGCCTTTCGGCTCCTGACGAAAGATTTTCCTGCTCCTCTGCACTGATCACTTCTCTTCATTTCTTCTTTCTTTGATATACTTGTGACATCAAATCATGACTTTTTCTTTCTGTTACATTTAGATTGTTGACCATCTCGAATAAAGCCTTTCTCCACTGTACTGCAGCTTCAGGTTTATCTATGACATCCTTTTTCAAGTACTCTGTGTAAGCAGCTTCATATGCTGTAAGTCTGGACTTGGTAACGACCGATAGGTTTCCAAAAATCACTGACTCCCTCTCAAAAAATCCATAATCGAAGGCATCCTCAAAAATCTGTAAATAATGGCTACCCAAAAATATAATTCTGCTGTAGTAGGCCATCAGACAGATCTTATCAGGTGTCTCACTTAGATCAAATAATAAGGCATCCGTAGGAGAATTGAAACCAATGTAATTCAAAACTCTAACATCTGTATCTGTATATGTTTCTATACAAGCTAGAAGTACCCTCATTATTTTGATAAGTAATATGCAAGCAGGGTCATTAACATCTTTATACATAGCTATGACTGACTCAGTAGTGTTCACCATATAACTCTTTGTAGGCCAAGTTCCTGCCTTTGGACCTGCTATCTTAGGGAAGTTTAACCATTTAGCTGGGAGTTGACCTTCTTTTCTTCTCTCCCAAAAAACAGTCCATTCTCTTCTTCTGGCAACTGGGCAATAAGCTTGATTGATCTTTAAATGCAGAGGTGCCTCCTTCCAGATTTTCCTACATTCCTTATTGGCATCCAGCCACTTATTTCTCCATTTGGGATTTGCTCTTTCAAATAACTCCTTCGTGACATTAATATCTTCTTCATACTCAAGGTATTTGTTTGAAGATAACCCTACTCTGGCCAATTGATAATTCTTTATACTCTCCAAAATCATACAGAAGGGTATTCCTAATCCATCTGCAGCCCAATGATGCTGATCTGGATTAATGCCTTTATTCAAAGCAAAGGTAACTATTTGATCTTCATACTCGTCATGCATTTTTCTGATAAATTCCATTCTTGACTCTCTATTGGTCAATAGTTTCTGGACAAAATCTTCAGAATACTTTTCCTCTGGTTCTTTGGCTGCTGGTTCCTTGTTCTCTTGTTCTCTATCAAAATCCCCTTTTTCATATTCCCTTTTATCTGTATCTTCTGCCTGCACTTGATCTTGAATTTCTTCTTGAACTTTTGGTTTCTCCAACTGTTTCTGTAATTCTTCTATAGTCATCATTGAATTTTTGTTCTGAGCTGCCCATAACTCCTTTTCCTTCCTCCACTCATCTCTTTCTTTCTCCATCTTTGTCTGCCATTCACTTCTTTCCTTCTCTACCTCCATATGTAATTGATAATACCCTCTCATTGATGTGGCAGCATGAGTGTTTGCCTGTTTCTCCATTTCTTTGGCCTCTTTTAATTCTATTTGAAGTCTTTGAATTTCTTTATGCAGCTCTTCCTTTTCTTCCTCTGTCAATTGAGCAGGTTTACCTCCATCTTGTAGTTGACCTTCTTCTAACAACAATTTATTAATCTCTTCATGTGCTCTGGTCAGAATTTGATATGATGTTTGTAAAGTTCTGTATCTTCCTCCTATGGTTTTTAATTCCATTTCCATTTTGGTATTCTGCTCTGATAACTTTACACTCTTTTCTTCCAAATATTGGATTCTGTTCTGCTTCTGAACCTCAGCTTCTTCCAAAGCAATGATTCTATTGATATATTCTTCATTCTTTTCCTTCATCACCCTTAATTGCTCTGACATCTGCTCTTTTTCCTTCTTGTGCTCTTTGACAATTAAACTTCCTTTTTCAAATTCCGATTCAGCCACCATTCCTGATATGATCATATTTTTGCTAGATGGTCTGAACTGTTCAATGTTGCTCATGATTATTTGACAAGCTGATCTTATATTTTTGGGTATTCTTTCCAACCCTACTTCTATTTCTGTCTGTCTAACTTCAATTTGCTTGTCTTCTTTACCCACATCATCTTCTTCTGCTGCTGTTTCATCATCTATATCCTGAATGTCTTGTTCTTCATAACTGTGATCATCATTCTTTGTCTCCTGATTGGTATCATCTTTTTCAGAATCTAATGCTTTGTCATTTGCACTCTTCTGCTCTGAAAAATCTGAAGCCCTCTTCTCTTCTAATGACTTCTTTTCTTCCAATACTTGTTGCTTCTCTGTAAAGAGCTGGTCTCCCTTAGTTTGTATCTCCTTCTCTTGTATTAGGGTTTCCTGACTTCTGTTTGAGTCCTTTCCATCAAGAGCTATTTGAACCTTCCTGAGTTGCTCTTCCTGTCCCTGTTTTTCCTGAACTAAAACTGATTCAATTTCTTTCATACAAGCAACCTGGTCATTACTTTTCTCATTTGTGTATTCTCGTTCCTGTTCATCAATGTCCATGATGTCTGCCTCTTCCTCTTGTTCTTGATCATCCTTGGATGTAAATTCCTCACTACTTTTTATATCATGTAATACATCCTTTATACTTTGAATGATCTCTTCTTCCACAACTCTCCCTGTGACCTTTGGAGCACTCTTTCCCATTTCTATCTTCTTTATTTCTTGATCCTTATTCACATCCTTCTGTTCTTTAAATGAACTACTCTTCTGTATCTCCTTTGTCAACTCTTCTAGCTTTTCATCCAATTTGAAGTGTGATGGTTTTGTCCATATGGGTTTTATTCCTGTATGCACCCACCCATAACTGACTTCTTCTCTTATTCGGCCTTCCTCTTCTGTCATTACTGCCTTTCCTTTTAACAGCCTTCTTCCTTCTTCTGAGCTCATCTGTTGAACTATTTCCTCCTGTGTCTGCTTTTCTTGAGACTTCTTACTTGAATCCTCAGGTGTCTTCAGCTTCTCTGTGGCCTGTATGACCACATTAGGAGTATTTGGTATTGAAAGATTTAGACTTTTTAACAAGAAACTTTCAATATCACTATCTGAATCGGATGAAAATCGTGAAGACCCCCCTATTTCAGGTTCTGTAGGCTTTGATACTTCTTCCACTGTGATAGGCTTATGTGTTGCTTCCCTTATCACTTCTTCTGTGCCTTTCATTGTTGCAGCTTCAGTTATTACTTTTCCTTTCCCCTTCTTAACCAATTTCTTCTTTTGAACTGGTTTCCTTGGCACCTTCTTTTTCACAACAATAGTGGTTCTGGTCTCTGGAGGTCCTTGTAATTCCTTGAAGTAGGCCAGCAACTCCACTTCCTTCTTAACAAACACCTCTTCCGTATCAGCTGCCATCATTTCATCATGTAATGTTTCATAATGCTCCACTTCTTCTTGGATCCAATCTATAGCTTTGCATGAGTAATCTTCCAGCATTTTTTGATACTGTGCCTCATACATAGCTCTTTTGTTGTTTCCTTGGGTAAGATAAGTGTAGAGCTGTTCTTTACTTGTCTGTGGAGGATGAGGTTCACTAGAAGATTGTACCTCCTTTTGAGCTGCCACATGTTCCTCTTTTGTTACTTCAGTCTGTTCCAAGTCCACTTTCCTGGGATCCAACTTTCTCTTTTTGACTGGAATCACTTCTTCAGAGATTATTTTCCTCTTCATCCCAGCTCCCCTCATACTAGTGTGTCCCACTGTTTCTTTAGGATGCATCCTTTTGGGAGGGCTTTTTACTCCTGCCATTAGATTCCTGAAGTACTGTGCTTCTGGAGCCAGTTTCAATTGTTCTTCCATTCCCAAAACATGATAGATGATTCTGGTTAAGAATTGACCTCCATTTATAAACTTCTTCTGTTCCCAATGTTTTGCTGCTTCTTTCAGCTGTTCATGGATGTATGGAGAGACATCCATTACTCCAAACGGTTTGGTTCTATCTTTGTTGTTAAACATCAATAATGTCACTGACTTATGCGGCATGGTGTATCTTGGTAGCTCTGGAAAACAGAAGAATTGTAAGAACATCCTTACAGCATATTCTTCTTTCTCCCTTCCTTTAAAATCAGTGAACTTTGTAAATCCTGTGTAGGTTCCCTTATTCTTTTTGACAAAGCTTGGGTCTAGTTTGGTTCCCATTGGAAAGAACTGTAAAGAAGCTCTGATATGTTCTGCTTTGATAGTAACCTGTACCTCCTGATTGTCTTTGTTCTTTACTTTGCATCTGAAGTAAGCATCATTACCTTTCCCAACTTCTTCCAAACTACCCATCACCTGTGCTACTCTTTCAAAGTCAATAAAGAAGATAGGTTCTTCCAAAAGTTTGTGCAATCCCACAGCTTTCCATCTCTTTATGTTGACAGTAGTTCTCTGAAACCTGTAAAATTCCTGGCACAGCATAGTGTACTTATATCCCCCAATTCCCACTGTAAAAATATGTTGTCCTATCACTCCCAAAATTTCTTTAAGTTCTTTTACTACTTTTTCAGCTTCTGGGATTTCTGGGTCTTCGTCTGATTCTAAGTCCACTTGTTCCTCAGCTGCATCACTATCCAGGAACCAGTGTCCTCTGGACAAAGTTACCGAATCTGCTCTGAAGTCATGGATTTGTAATTCTTTCGTATTCACCATCCTGTATTTGTAACATACAAAAGAAGAGAAAACACTCCACCCATATAAGTCACAAAACTCCAGAAAAATTAATGTTTTCTTTTGGAATATTCTTGCCATGAAAATAAAGAAAGAAAGTCTTCCAAATAAATTTTGCTTCTTCAAAAGACTCAATTAAAGTGATTATTACAGGTGTAGCAAGATGTCTAATGTGCTTCCTTTAATTGTCACTTCCTTGCTTGTCATTCCTTTTCAAAAAGAGAATAATTCTTGAAGAAAGAAACGATGGAAACAATGATTAACGAAAAGAAGAACTTCAAAAAAAAAAAAAAAAAAAAAAAAAGAAATCAAAAGATGATTATAGAAAATTGAAACAAAATAATACAAATTTTTCCATAATAATTTACTTTCCTCCTCCCTATATCTTGCTTTGTGCTTTATAACTTTTAAAAATAAAATAAAATACACACTGTGTCTAGTTTTTCTTAACCCATTTGTTCTTTTTTTTTTTTTTTTTTTTTTTCTCTTTTTTTTTTTTTTGCTCTGTCCTCCTTTTCTTCCCCTCCTAATTCTCTTTTAAGGGGAAAAGGTTTAAAAGAAAAATACTTTTGTCATCCTTCTCTCTCCTTTTTTTTTTTTTTTTTATAATATTTTGTTCTAAAATTCTGAAGATAGGTTAAATGTGGATGATCTTTCCGCCATTGACATAATTCTGATTTTTTTACCCAATAATGTTTAACTGCAATTGTCCTTATGTCATCCAAACATCCATGCTTCCCATACCAACATTTTGTAGCATTTTTTGGTCTCCATACCCATTTTGCTCTAACTTCCTGTTTTAATGAGTAATATCGGTGTATGCCTTCTTTCCATGTCCCCTCTTGTTCTGATTTGTTGATGTTTCAAAATGGCAATAAGTGTCTTCCTCGTTTTGTCTCACCATTCTTCTCTACTCCTGAATTCTCTTGCTGGTTTTGATTGTGAGAAGCTTGATCATTTTGTAGTGGCAATATGTCCCTGTCCTTCATTGAGAAAGTAAATCCTTCCATATCCGGGTCATGAACATCTAGATGAACTTCCTGTTTTTCATTACTCAGAAAAAACATTAAAAATTTTTTGTCATTTATGGTCAAATTAAGCTTCATTTTTTCAAAGTTCAAAATAACTTTACCTTGTTTGAGCCAGGGTTGTCCCAAAATCAATTTTTCAGTCATCAAATGATCTGGCCACTCTTCACAATCTATCTTCATATATTCATTATTAAATTTAACTTTAATAACAAGTGAAGACAAACTCTGAATCATTTTTCCTTCTAATGTTTTAATCAACATTCTGCTTTTATTCCTCTTTATGCTAAATTTATTTACCAAGGCTGAACTGATCAAGTTCACTTGAGCTCCTGAATCTACCAAAACCCTTATGTTTTCATTTTGATGATCCATTTCTATCACAGGCAAATGTTCTCTTTGTTTTAGAGTGCTTTCACATAAACACACCTCCTTAAGTTCTTTCATTTTTCTTATTCTCTCTTTTGCTTCTTGTTGAGCCTCCTTTCTGATGTTTTCTTCTTCTTTTTTCCTATTTTGAGCCTTTTGCAGTCTTCTCCATTCATCAGTAGTTAATGGACACTCATACCTCTTAACTCTACATCCACTTATAAAATGTGGCATGATTTCTCCATCAATGTTAGCTAATTGAATGGCTCCACTCTTGCTTATCTTATGTATGATGTATGGCCCATGGCCTTTCTTCTGAAATTTTTTCTTATGCTCCTTGACTGTGTATGCCAGAACCAAGTCTCCTTCTTGAAGATCTTTTTCTTTTATATGCACATCATGGTAGGCTTTTTGTCTTCTCTTGTCTGTATATATACTCATTACTGCTTGAAGTCGAGAAGCCCCCAGTTTTTCTAAATCTATGACCCTCTCAGATAGTTCATGTCCTGTCCAATTGTATTGACTACCCACTTTTAATGTTGGAATAAGAAATTCCATGGGTAAAACCGCATTTTGTCCATATACCAAATTGAATGGAGTAGTCCCTAAAGCAGTTTTATATGCCACTCTATAAGCCCAGAGAACATGATTAAGTTGAGAATCCCAATCATTTCTGTTTATGTTGACTAATTTGGACAATACAGTGCAAAGTACTTTATTAGTACTTTCTGCTAACCCATTAGCTTGTGGGTGATATGGGGCTGACTTACTATGACGAATCATGAAATATTTGGTCATATTTTCTATGATCTGGTTCAAAAAATGAGTTCCTTTATCACTTACTAATTCAATTGGAAGTCCAAATCTAGTAACAATATTTTCATACAAAAATTTAGCAGTTGTATGAGCATCATTTCTTTTAGTGGCTTTGGCCTCAGCCCATTTTGTCAAATAATCAGTAGCCACTAATATGTATTCTGCATGAGATTGTCTAGCTGGAGGATGTATAGGTCCAATAAAGTCCAATCCCCATTTGCTAAAAGCTCTGGCTGAAATTAATGGGATTAATGGCATGTTATCTCTTTTATTTGGTTGACTCACTCTTTGACAGATGTCACATCTTTTTACATAAGTTCTTGCATCAAGAAATAGAGTTGGCCACCAAAAGCCAGAATACAAAATGAGTTTGGCTGTTCTATCACTAGAAAAGTGTCCTCCTGCCACTCCACAGTGTGCCATTTCCAACATCTCCAAATACTTCTCTTCAGGAACACATTCTTAAATAACCATCCATTCCTTTTTTGTATAATTGTTCTCCTATGAGTTGATATTCTTCAGAGATTTCTTGTAAATTTCTTGCATCTGTACCAGCTATAAGTTGCTTCCCTTTCTCCTTTTTCTTTAATTCTTCAATAATGTTCTCACTCCATTCAGGGTTTTTTTTGAAACCAATATAGAGTTATTACATCTGAATTCTGCAAATCTTGACATTCTTGACATTTAGCAACATATCTTTCCACATCTTGAATTTTATTTGGCCAGTGTACTCCCATCCTACTAAGATTGTTTAAAGTGACTATTTTGGAAGCATGAGTACATGGGTTCCAACAATGAGCTCTTCTTACATATTCATGTTGCTCCTCTTGTGGGGTACAGTATTCCAGTATACCTGACTGATTGAGGTGATACAAATGCCCAGCTAGTAACATAAAATTCCTGCTTTGTAACACCAAATGTGTGTTATTTGCTAATGACTTACAAGGTCCCATGGTTAACAAAGGAACTAATGATATGGACCATTCAGGCACACTTTCTACTTTGAATAGGTATGTATCTGGCAGGTCATCGTCTAAGGGTGAACTAGGTTCTTTGGACTGAATTCTAGACAAATGATCTGCTCTTAAGTGTGTTTTGCCTTGTCTAACCACCACCTCAAATTCAAATTCCATTAGAAAAAGAAACCATCTAACTATTCTTCCTGTATGACATGGTTTATTTACTAAATAAAGTAGAGCTTGGTGATCCACAAAGAATTTAAACTTGTTGGCCAATAGGTAATGTCTGTATTTTTTAACAGCAAATATCATTCCCAACCCTTCTCTCTCAGTGGTTGTATAGTTCTTTTCTGCAATGTTCAATTGTCTACTAGCATATGCTACTGGGAAATCTAATTTACTTCCTTCTATAGGTTGTGCCAACACACATCCCAAAGCATAATTTGAAGCATCCACATGCACATGAAATATTTTATCCCACTGAGGTGTTTTTAGAATTGGGGCTGTCACCAAACAAGTTTTCAATGTTTCAAAGGCTTGGTCACATTCTTTATTCCACTCAAACTTTGTGATGAGGGCATATAAGGGTTTAGCTATATCTGCAAATTTGTGAACAAATTTCCTATAGTACCCACAATGTCCCATAAAAGTTTGGAGTTCCTTCACATTTGTAGGTCTTGGAAGCTCTATTATAGCTTTTATCTTCTTCTCATCAGTAGAAATTCCATTTTTTGAAACTATGTGACCCAACATTCTTCCTTGTCTTACAAAGAATACACACTTTTCAGGATTTAAGCATACTCTGTATGTCCTGCATTTCCTGAATATTCTTTCTAAATCTTGTAAATGATCCTGTCTTTTTAAAGAGAAAGTGCACAGATCATCTACATAGATTGCCATCACATTTCTCAGGAATTCTTTGAAGATATGACACATCAATCTTTGAAAAGTTGCTGGGGCATTGGTCAATCCAAAGGGCATAACCCTAAAAGCATAAATCCCCCATTCTGTAGAAAAGGCAGTCTTATGTTGGTCCTCCAAGGCTATAGGTACTTGATTGTATCCTGAGAAACCATCTAGAAAGCTATAAACTTCCTTTCCTGCAACTCTCTCAAGAAGATGATCTGTTATTGGCAATGGATAATTATCCCTTATAGTTGCTGCATTCACTTTCTTCAAGTTAATGCATACCCTAAGTTTTCCATTCTTTTTTGGTACCACAACTATAGGTGATATCCATTCAGTATACTCAATTTCATAAATGAAGTTAGCAGCCAACAACTTGTCAATTTCTTCCTTTATCTTGGCAGAGTATTTATCATTGAATGTATAATGTCTCTGTTTACTAGGTTTTGCATCTGGAGTCATAGGAATTTTGTGCTCACAGATTTTTGGATCAATTCCTTTTAAATCTTTATAACTGTAAGCAAATACATCCCTATAATTCTTTGCTAGGTTCTTTAGTGCTTCTTCTTCCTCTCTGGTCATATCATCAGCTATTACAATATGTCTTTCCTCTCCTTCTTCTTGAGTAATCATGATCTTTTTAGTTTGTTCTTCATTATCATAAGCTTCTCCTTTCTTTTTTTCTCTCTTTGGTTTCATTTTTAGAAGTAGTCTGTCTTCTACTTCATAGGTTTTAAAATTTGCTGGTACATCAAAGTATTGATCCTTGTTTATTTCCTTCTCTTTCTTCTCAATTTCTTGTTCCTTTTCCATTTCTATGTGTTTATGTTCCTTGTATTTGCCTGAGATTTTATCTTTGATTGCATCTTCAGCTTTTACTATCTCCAAATATTTTGTTTTTCCTTTTTTTAATACCATTTCTGAATCTTGATCCTCCTCTGTTTTTGATACACTTATCATGTTTATACTAATGTGAAAAATATCAAACCCTTCTTCATTTTGAAATTCCACTCCTACATACTCCTCACTGGCTATGTCCATGGTAGCCAAAATTTGGTTCCAGCCGTAAGGCTCAAACTCTTCATCCTTAAATTGTTGTGGCACATAACTTTCATCTTGCACTTTTCTTCCTTCCACACAATCTTCTCTTTTCAGTCTCCTTTTTCTATTGGTGAGGTTTCTTATTATGTTACACTTCCATATTGCTGATTCACTCTCTTCCTGATCCTCCAACTCTGATTCCTCACTTTCTTCTTGATTTTGATGTATTTTGTACCATTCTTGAGGAGATATATCACAGTAGTGCCCATTTCTTAAGTTCACTCTTGTTATTCTTCCTTTGCTTTGGAGATATAAACAATCATTACCCCAATCCTGCACAATTTGCATTTGTCTCATGAAAGGCCTTCTTAGGATGATTTCATATGAAGTGGATTGTGGAAATTCTACTATGGCAAAAGTATGTTCTATTTCTGTTCCACATATGTCCACAATTACTTTTTCCCAAATACCTAGGGGTTTTTCTATATGCCCATCTGCAAGTTGCAATCTCATCTTAGTGGGTAATAATTCATTGCTTCTCCATTTCTCTCAAGTTTGTTTAGTCATTATGGCCACTCCTGATCCACTATCCAAAATGGCTTTAGCAAAGTTTTTTCCATATTGTATTTTTAGGGTTGAATTTCCTTCTTCCCCCTCACAATACCCTCCTATTTTATCAATAGGAATATACTATAATACCTCTAATTCTTGTAATGGTGAATGAAGGTTTCCAGGTATTGTTTCCCCTTTGTTCATTTTGTTTTGTAAGTGAGGATTTTGTTTCAACAGTTCTTCCCATGTTGTGTGACATGTAATGCTACATTGTTCATCTATAATCATTTGGAATGTTATTTGTGGATTTTCTTTTTTGTTAGCATTTTCCCTTGTTTTCGTTTTCTCAAGTTGTTCAACTGTTCTCTGCGAGCTACTTCCTTCCCCCATTCTGAGTTGTACTTCCTGAATGATTTGTTTGCATTTTTGCATCCTTTCATGCTCTAACTCTGGCATGGGATAGGCCACTGCATGATCTGTAGGACTTGGTCCTTCTTGAATCCTTCCCTTATATGCTTTGATTAGGGTGTCTAGACTCTGAGAACTTCCTATTTCAGACTGATTTTGTGTCTTTTGAGGAGAAGTACTTTTTGACTGATCTTGATTGTCTTCTTCCAAATTTTTGCCCATTCTTCTCTTCTTTTCCCATTTCCCTTTTTGTCTATTTCTCTTCACCTTTGAGGCAGAACCTTCATTTTGTTCCTTAATTGTTCCTTGTTGCTTGGCATGAGCCCTTGTTATAATATTTATTCCCACTTGGTCATTTTCACTCAATTCTTCCTGTTCCATAATGTTAACTGTTTTTAAAGGTATGTTATTAGGTGTGTTCTGTTGTTTTTGGGGATTCTTTGGGCAATCTTTTATCAAATGTTCTCTGCCACAATCCTTACAGTAGGCTCCCTCTATTCTCAATGTAGGAGGTTGCGGACAGTCTCTAATGAAATGCTCTCCCCCACACCTATAACAAGTTATCTTTGGTCCCCCTTTGAATTGAGGTTTTTGGTTGGACATGTAATTGTTGGTAATATACATGAATGTTGCTGTGTCCATTTCAATTTTCCCATTTCCCAAGTCTAGGGCTTTTAACTCAGGTTCTCTTATTTCATATTCTTCCCAATCTTCTTGATATCCCTCACTCCATTGATATTCTTCCTTATATGGTGATCTTAGTCTTGAATTCCCCTCCTCTATTGGTGTATACTTGATTGGTACCACATTAGTTGGTATAGGAGGTTGTTGTCCAAGCACAGGTCTTGGTTGTTCAGTATAGCCTGATTCCCTTTGAGCCATATAATCTCTTTCCTTGATGGGTTGTTTGTTATAGAAGCATTCCTCCCTGGTGTGGTTTGTCCATTTTCTCTCTAGTGTACAGTACTTAAGTGTCTTCCTATCTTGTAAGTGTGGTGGCCTCTGATATGGGCATTGTTGTGCCAGATGATTTTCTCCACAAATGTAACATTTTTTATTTGTGTCTATTCTAGAGTTTATCAGATTAGTTTTAGTGCTTACCTCTAGGGCTTTAGCAATAGCTTGAGCCAACTCTTCTGCTGGAGGAATTTTGTCTTCATATGATCTAGGTTGATCAAATGCTAACAGATCTTGACCTCTGTTGTCCTCCAAATCTATTGCTTCCTTTACACAAGCTCCTAAATCAGGACATCTTCTATAATACACTAGGGTTCTTAGTTGGGCACTTCTCAAACCCTCAATGAATAAGGATACTTGTTTTGCCATGGAAGGTACTTCCTCTCTTTGGCATCTATCAATGTATTGTTTAAATCTTCTGGCTGCTTCTCTAACATTTTCATCCTTTTGTTGCTTGAAACTATGTATTGTTGCTTGAAACTATGTATCAATGTGGCTGTACTATGTTTTATCCCGGTCTTAGAGAATTCCCCAATGAAGGCTTTTAAGAAAGATTCAATATCCTGGTACATTTCCTTTCTCAAAGGAATGAACCAAGATAAAGCTGGTCCTGTTAGGGTTAGACCAAATGCCTCAAATTGTACTTTGTAATCTTCTACCTCTTCAGCTCTAATCAATTGCCTAAATTCTGCAGCATGAGCATGAGGATCTGAATAACCCTCATATTGGTTCTTCATACATTTGGAAACTTGGTATGGTCTAAGCATTCTACCCTGAGGCTGCCAATGGGATCTTCTTCTGAGTGGGAAGTCATTATATCCTTCTGGTTCCTTGTCAAAGGGATTAGGGGAAATCTGTGTCCTCCTCCCATGTTGTTCATTACCGGTATAGTTTTCATTTGGCCTAGGTAAATTTGTCTACTCCATGTTATGTTCCCAAGGTCCTTTGTCAGTACATTGCCCTAGATCATTTGAATTTTCTGGGTCTTGAGAGAATATGTACACACATCCTTGCCTATCTTCATATCTCCCATCTTTGAATTGAGCTACAGGGGTTATATTCAGGGGAACTTCTAAATTTCTCAATCTAATTAGAAATTTATGCATTCCATCCTGATATACATAGGTTCCAAACCTATTTGTATACATATACTTGAGGATGTTTTTAAAATCCCCAGTTTCCATAGGCTCATTTGTTTCATTTATGTTTTTCATGTTGTTTTCTTTCCCTAAACTTCTTTCTTGCCCTTTGCCTTTTACTGTTTCTGTATCCTTCCTTGTTAGGTCTTGTTTAGAAAGTTTGTTTCCAGATCTAAGTATCATTCAAATAATTTTCTCAATCTCAACCTCAACAGAGTGTTTGTCACAATTTCCTAACTAAGGTATTAATTTTTCCACAATTTTCTGACTATATTTGTGTGTGTGTGTGTTTTTTTTTTTTTTTTTTTAATAATAATTTTTTTTTCCACGATTTTCTGACTATTTTTGTATTTTTCACGATTTTGTGATCAGAATCGTGTTCCCTACGATTTTCTGTCTACAGTATGGATTTTCCATGATTTTATGATCAGAATTGTGTTTTCTGCTTATTTTGAGTGAAAATCGTGTTTTTCACGATTTTGTGATCAAAATCGTGTTTCTCACGATTTTGTGATCAAAATCGTTTTTTTCACGATTTTCTGACTATTTTTGTTTTTTTCACGATTTTGTGATCAAAATCGTGTTTTTCACGATTTTGTGATAAAAATCGTGTTTTTCACAAGTTTGAGTGAAAATCGTGTTTTTCACGATTTTGTGATCAAAATCGTGTTTTTCACGATTTTGGGTGAAAATCGTGTTTTTGACGATTTTGAGTGAAAATCGTGTTTTTCACGATTTTGTGATCAAAATCGTGTTTTTCACGATTTTGGGTGAAAATCGTGTTTTTCACGATTTTGAGTGAAAATCGTGTTTTTCACGATTTTGTGATCAAAATCGTGTTTTTCACGATTTTGGGTAAAAATCGTGTTTTTCACGATTTTGAGTGAAAATCATGTTTTTCACGATTTTGTGATCAAAATCGTGTTTTTCACGATTTTGGGTGAAAATCGTGTTTTTCACGATTTTGTGATCAAAATCGTGTTTTTCACGATTTTGAGTGAAAATCGTGTTTTTCACGATTTTGGGTGAAAATCGTGTTTTTTACGATTTTGGGTTAAAATCGTGTTTTTCACGATTTTGTGTGAAAATCGTGTTTTTCACGATTTTGTTCACAAAATCGTGTTTTTTACGATTCTGTTCCCAGACAATCGTGATTGCTTACAGATTGTTAATAACACGATTTTCTTATGAAAATCGCGTTCTGGGAATCGCGATGTTGTCCTAATCGTTCAAAATCGCGATTTTGTGTGTGATTTTACAGAATCGCGATTCTGAATGATTTTTTGAATTTTACAAGTTTTGATTTTTCAAAATTTTCTTTCTACACCAGAATCGCCTTACTGAAATTTTGACATGCAATGAAACATTTATATGCAAAATTAAGGTTTTCCTAATGAAAAAACTCAAAATACAGAGAATCGCGATTCCGTGATTTCTAGTTATTTCTCATTTCTTGGTGCTATGTGATCACTTAATGCAAAAATGTGTATTCCAAATTAATGATAAAGTCTTTACCTTGCTTGCTTGGTAGAGAAATCCTCAAAAATCCACTGGTTGCTGGAAGTCGCGATTTTGCTCTCTCTCTCTCTCTCACTCACTCTGACTCAAATGAATTTTTCTTTGAATTTCAGGTTTTTATAGTGTCCAAAAAATCGCGATTTTGTATGATTTCCACTATTCCTCACTCTTTCACTTGTTCAACTTCACTTACTCAATCTTAATGACCTCCTCTACACTTTCTTATCTCAAAGTACCCAAGTATGCTAGAAATTTCCAAAAATTTCCCTTTACAGGAAATCGCGATTTTGTGTAGAGAATCGTGTTTTTGAATACTTTTGATTTTATGCCAATTTGAGTAGTCTCTTCTTCTTAATTCCCTTCAATACCCTTTAACAATTTCAATTCAACCATCACTTGAAATGTTGCTCCAGAATCAACACTTTTTTCAGAAAATCGCGATTCTGTGCAGAGAATCGTGTTTTTTTTTATTTTCTGGTTTTTTGACCATTTTTTGTTTCCTTTTCCACTTTTTCACAATCACTCTTGTCCACAACACCTCACTTCAACTTCGTAACAAGAAAAGAAATTTGTTTGATTGTTTTTGATGAATTTTATGAATTTGTTTGGTATTTTTGCCCTAAAAATAAAGGAGAACACTTTACTTAGGGTTTCTGGTTTTGGTGATCCACTGATCCCATGTTTCTTGATTGGTTATGAGTTTCTATGTCCTTAGCTATCACTAAAGTGCAAAAGAAAATCTCTCAAATGAAAATGTGTTATGGAAGGCAAACAATTTTTGCAAAGATAAACTCAATCACATCTTTCTTTTCAAAATGAAGGACAACTCAAGATTGATGCTTAGATTTGGTCAACAACTGAATCCTTTATACTTACATCTAGCTACTTTAACTGTCCTTTCCTTAGTATCACCATGTTATCCTCCCAAGATCACCCATGGTGCATAGTACTTGGGCAAAAAGAAATCTAGAAATGCAAGAATAGAATCAAGTTACCTCATCTTCAGCTTTCTTGGCTCAAATCTTCCATACACCTGCACTTTTACTTCAACAATATGATGAGCAACTATCAATTTACAAAGATTTCAGCACTTCCAATTCTACAAGATATCAATTGCTTTCTTTTTTCCCCAAAGACAAACAATGACATCTACCTATTCATGTGCACATTTCTTGATTGATGAGTTTTACCTTTTTCTTGTGTTGGTTACCATCATCAACAGAAGATCCAGCAAAGGTCCAACTTCAATGAAGTTCTTGGAATTTTCCCCGGCAATGGCGCCAAAAAATGTTTGTTATTGACTTTGGAGTTGTCCTCTCCAATCATGAAGTACAAAAGAATCAACAAATCATCTTTATTTTGTCAATCCTGGGAATATCCATAAGACCACAGCCCCTTCTAGATGATAGATTCATAGAAATAAGAGATTGATGGCTGGAATTTTGAGAAAATGAAAGTGAAGAGGAAATATCTAGGGTTTACCTTATCTAGAGCTAATCTTCATCATTTTCTATAATCTTTGTGTCTATTTCATGTTATTTTCTCATCAGAATACAAATATGAAATCAGAATTGGAAAATATCACCTGTATCACAGAGACGAGACAATCGCGATTCTGTATCAGTAGACGATTTTCACATTTCTGCATCATTCTTCAATCCTTCTTCACTCAATACATCAGTAATCATCTCTCTTCATACATCTTACTCAGCATTACACAAATGAAACTCACAAATCTCCATGATAAAGCAAGAAACAAGCTCTCACATTAAAGGAAACACACATAACAGAAGAAAACACGATTTCAGCAGAAACTCTCTCTTCTCTATTGATAGCATGTACAAATGACTAACCAACCTCTCCAAAATAGAGAAAATTGACTTATATACATTTTCAAGTGTCCTCTTTCACACTTGAATTTTGGTCCTTTCCTCTATTAATCTAAAAATATGCTATCTAAGAGTTTCCAAAAATTCTAGAAAAAATACATAAGATTCTATCCTACATAAGGAAGACTCTTCCTTATTTTTACAACAATTGCATAAATATTTCTACAAATTTCTATCATTTTACAATATTTTTCCTTCAAAAAAGATTTCCAAACATGCATCTTCCAATACTCCTCTATCTAGAACTGTGCTCGTAGGTCTAAGTATGCTTGGCATCTGATAACAAAATGCCCCTCACTCTCTACCTGTGTCTGGCATACTGGGCACCGCCTCCTCTCACAGGGGACTCCCCTGGAAAGACCCCTCTCAATCTCGAGTTGATGTGATGAAACCGGGAGCTTCCCAATGATGACTTGAAGGTGGTGGGGTAGGTATGTCTGCATGTATTTTGGAATCTCGATGAAGTCCTCGTCCGATATATGTAGAAAATGCTCATGGTAATAGAACATTTTCGGTGGCAATGTATCCCTAGGGCTCACCCATGTCCTCTCTATGTATGTATGCTATATCTCCTGGCAAATGACCCTATTCCTCTCCTGATGAGAGAGCGAGTAGGTGGGTGCCTGTAAGTCATACTATAGTGGTGGTAGCCTATCTATGTCAAGACCATGGTGAGCCAGCCAGTCTCGTGTCTATGCATACCATGAGGAGGTGTTGCCTGCTAATGCCATATCATGTGATGCCTGAAAAGCACGATAAGCAATGCGCTCTGTATCCATGCTCCGAAGTTTGTCTAATAGGCATACTGTCTCGAATAGTGCCTCAACTAGCATCGTTGGTGCACTGAGCTCAGTGAGCTCTGCACTAATGATATCATGTGGTACTGTAGGCTTGCTGCGGATAAGTCTGGCAATCATGAGGATCTGTTGCCTCTCCAATGCTGTCCATACTGATGTAGCTAATCTCGGCCCCCATATGGCTGACCCATACATGAGCGCTTGCATAACCAAAGTGTCGAAGAGCCACCCCTTTGTGCGGGGCTCTTGAAAATATGCCTCGTGGCACTGTCTCTCCATCAAAGCTAGTGCTGCATACCCACGTGTGATGCGGTCATGGGCTGCCTTAGACATAGAGAAGACCCCTGAAGCTTCTGTAAATGTCACTCCTAAGTAAACATATGATCCGATCTCCTCGATCTGTCCACCTGCTGCTATGAACAAACTATGTCTGCGTACTTGTGCTGATGTATGAAAGATCATGGCCTTGGTTTTACCAAGGTTCACAGATAACCCTATGTGTCTGCAAAAGTCATCTAGGCCATGTAGATGATGGTGTAGACCTTCTGCAGGGAGACTCTGAAACCAGTACAATATCATCAACATATAAAAGAATATGGATAGTGGACCCATGTACGTCAATGCCATTACCCCCCTGCTCCCGTATGAAGTCCACTATCTCATCAATGTAGAGACCAAAGAGGGTGGGTGAAAGAGGGCACCCTTGCTTCACCCCGATAGTGCTAGCAAGTGGATCAGATACCCCTCCTGGACATCTGACTCTACCAGATACTCTCCTATAAGGCGTAGATCCCCCATATCATCTCCTCTAGATCTCCGATATCAAGTAGTCGTCTGAAGAGTCGTTCCTTGGGAACCGTGTCAAATGCTTTGCGGAAGTCCACAAAGAAGCAATATAATCTCCTCTTCCTCACTCTTGCCTGGTCGATAAGGCATCTCAGGGTGAAGATGTGGTCGATGGTATACCCTTCCTCTCAGCGAGAGTACTCAACTCTGTCTCTAGTACTGCCCCATATAACTTGGCCAATATAGGGCCAATCATGATCGTCCGGTATGTAGCTTGATCCATAGTATCACCTGACTTATGAATGGGCACTATGGTGTGCTCAATCCATGAGTCAGGGAACCCTTCAACCAATGCACGGTTGAAGAGGTGGGCAATGAGCGGTGCGAGAGTTGTGCCTCCGTAGATGAGGTGCTCTGCCTATAAACCGAAATGGTCATGAGCCCTTCCATGTTGTAGGCGGGCAATAGCGCGTCCCACCATAGTGGGTGTGAAGAAGTAGAGGTGGTAGGACGTGAGCTCTGCCGCTTGGGAATGGGGGGTTGGTATGGGATCTCGTATAGGCTTCGTGCATAGCTATGCCAAGTGCTCGGGTCTCGGATTGGTGTCTGCTGCCTCCTCTCTCTCAAATGTTGCCACGCCACTACACTGTCTCGACTCAAGCGAATGGTAAATATCCCAGTACTGTCTCTCCTCTCGATCTCGCCGTTTGCGGCAAGTAAGGCTCTGCCTGCGACGTTGTTCCTGTGTGTGTAATATCCCCTCTATGCTCTAAAATCCGTAGGTGCTTTCGTAGCTCACGACAATCTGCATCATAACAACGGTTCTGGGGCATGGATCCTGTGCGTGGAGGGTGTATATGTGTGTGGTATGGGAAGCTGCGGAGAGCTCAGTCGTGTAGGATGGTGGTGATCTGTGATGTAAGAGTGTCCAAGGGTGAGAGTGGATCGAGGGAGAGTAGACGGGTGTGTAAATGGTGTGCATAAACGTGTGAGAGCTCACATCTATTAGAAGGCTAAAATCGACCTATGAGAGAGAATCAATGTACATAGTTTGTGTCTTTGATCAAACGGAAAGACAAAGCGTGCTGAAAATAAAAGTGATGAGAAACTAGGTAAAAAGAAAGCCAAAATCTCGAAAAACGTGAATGCGGAGAGTCTATGGGAGGGGGGAGGTATATGGAGTGCTATCTCTATGGCAGCCTATATGCAAGAGGGTGATACAAGTATGATCAACTAGTGCTCATATATGATGTAGTATGTGGTACATAGGTGGAGGTGGGGTTAGGGCTACTCGAATGATTGCAATGGGATCGGACATCATCTCGACCTATCTCTCCTTGGCTCGACGGTAACGGGCCTCTATATCTGCAATCTAATGACTGTGCAATCTCTGTGTCCGATATCCTCTGGTGCGGGGTCGTCTCTTAGCAGGAGAGGTCTCAGCCTATTTAAGAGTCACTCCTCTCCGAGTGACAGTAGGTGGGGGAGCCGGTGCATGTCATGGGGCAAAGAAGTCAGTGAGCTGTGTTTGTCTCCCGTTGATCGGAGCTGTAGTGGTGGGCTGGAGCAAGGCATCTCTGTGGCTCTGTATCTCTAGTAAGAATCGTCTAAGTGACGCTGATCTCTAGAGGTCATGATTTTATGAAGGGTAGGCTGTCCTCTGAATAGAGCCTCGTATCTGCTCCCGATATCATCATATACCTTGCATCGACATACAAAATGTTCCTCATCCTCTATCTCTACTCCACATATATGGTGAATCCTCTCCTCTCTGGGTGTTTGCTGCTCTGCCAACCTCAATCTCCCATCCGTATGATGAGGCCCTCGGCTGGCCAATCGCTACCCTCGAGCTATGAGGCATGTATGTGTCCATGTAGAGAGGTCTCTGGATGAACCCGTCAGCTAGAAAGTCCAAGAACGGGTCTCGATAGTATGACAATCTGGATCCAAGGCTGGAAGTGAACCACGTCTAACTAGTGTATAGCTGCCAAAGATCGTGTCTAAGCACAGTGTTCCTCTCAGTATGCGAGAGGTGAATGTGAGGAGAGTCTAGGTCATACTGGAAGGGTGGTAGTCTGTCCATATCCAATCAAACCATGCCCTAACCTGAGAATACCAAGCTCTCTCATATCCTGACTCAGAGGCCTGTGTCGTCATCTCAAATCCCTCTATGTGTGAGTCTATCTGCTTGGAGCTCCCTCATCCTCTTAATGAAGCATATAGTTTGGAGTAGTGCCTCATGTTATGGACAACTTGTATTTATCATCTTGTATATCTTCTATGCTATGTTGTAACTTTAATCATGGAATATAGTGAATATATTTGGAACTTTGCTCCTTACGTCTCTCTCATGTGCTAGAAATTCTCCATCTTATCTCTATTTTCTCTATGTTTCTTTATTGATTGTGGGCCTAAAATTCAACAATTGGTATCAGAGCAGAAAAATGTAGAGTACATAGAGAATATAGCCGCATGTAGGAAGATCAAATCTTCATGGCAATGGTTAAGTTGAGCTCCACCACATATTCAGCATTGGTCATTAAGTCATTAGCATATATTTTAGCAACAATAAAAGTGTAGACATGTTATTTATCTATTAATTTGCAATAATATTATTTGGTGGATTTGTTGGAACAACAATAAAAAACAACTTAAAGAGCATTGCTTCTTGTGTATATGTGAAAGTGATGTTCAACCACTAGAGATCAACATGTGGTGGAATTATATAGAGATCAACATGTGGTATACAACACTTGACTATTTGGAAAATATTTGAAGGAGAAAACCCAAACCCTCGTTTCTGGTCAAAGGTTAAAATCAGGTAAAGACAAAGATGCCATGTGTCATATTTCAATCGGAGAGATTATAAAATATCACAATTAACCTATAGACCATGAAAGAAAATGATAAATAAAGCCCATCCTCGAATTTACGTTGCGAATTTCGGGAAAGTGTTTTTTAGTGCTTTTTTGATGTGCTTTTTAGCTAGGGGCAAAAACTATATAAAGAATAGCTTATTATGGTGTAAAATAATTACTTCTTGGAGAGCTTGGCTAGAGTTTGGCTTTGGAGGGACTCCTCTTCACTTTGAGGGTTGAAGTTGTGCTTTCTTCATCATCTTCAAGGTGATCAGCATGTTGGAAAACCTTCACAAGAGGGTTGCAACTCCACATGAAAATTTCAGAAAATTGTAGATTCAAAGAAAGTCAACATAAGGTCAAAATTAGTCAAAGAGCTAGTAAAAAGTAATCAAAATCAAAAGGACAAAGTAGACACATAATTTGAAAGTACTCTTCAAGAGCAATCCAATGATATATAATACATTGCATTTTGAGTAGGTTTTGCGGTTCAAAACCCTAGCCCTAATTTTTTGGTCAAAAAGTCAACAGGATTTAAAAAGTCGATTCAACTAACAGATGGTGTGATCTAATAAGTCACATCCAAGGGTTGTGATTTAATGCAAGAAAAGCATAGGCAGAAGCTAATAAAAGCACATCCGGTTTTTTATGGAAATATTTAAAAAACATCCACCAAAGATCAACTTTATTTTTGGCTTCTTGTCTTTTGTTTTAAAATGGAAAATTGTAAGGCAATAAGAAACTATATAAAGACTAGAATAGAACACATTGATCATCACTTCTATAGAGAGCTAGGCTATGAGCTTGGGTGGAAGGTATTTCTTCTTATTCAACAAGGAGGAAAGAAGCTAGGGTTGAGGTTCTTCATGCTTCACAAGAAGGATAAAAGCTTGTAGCTTATCTATACTTGGAGCAGATCGTTTTCAACTCATGGGGATTGTGAAGTTATGAAGAAGAGCAAAAGCAACAACACTTAATCATGTAGGAGTAACTAACATTATTTCATGCACATTCTTACACTTCTTTGTAACATTCATGTACTTCATATTGATATGTATGGCAAATATCTGGAGCTTTGCTTTCATCTCTCTATTGTCTTATCTATTCTCTTTCATGTCTCTATATTAGTTGTGGGCCTAAAAAATGAACACAACGGCTTATATGCACATCTATTTTTGATGGGAATACCTAAGCTTGGGGATTGTGGAGTTATGAGAAGTAGCAACAACATGATTTATAGCATCTTATAGGTGTCTCTTGTAACTTCATGTACTTCACACTAGTTATGTATGGAATATATGTGGAGCATGGCTCTGTTCTCTCTCTCTCTCTCTCATCTTGTCTATTCTCCATCTTGTCTCTATTTTCTCTCTATCTCAAAATTGATTGTTGGCGTGAAAGCTAAGAATTGGTATCCGAGCATGTGAAACTAGTGCACATTTAGAATAGTGCAACATGTTGAAAGATATAAGTCATATGAAAGAGACAAGTCATATGAAAGAGACAAACCAAGCTTAGTTCAATATTTAGCAGATGGGAGGAGGTGCTTCAATAGAGAAGACATTTTTTCCTCGATGATCATATGAACAAAGGGAAGTCAACTTCAAGAGGGCTCACATCAGTCCATGGTAATTGCACAAGCAATAAACAACAAAAATAGCAAGAAAACATGTTATACATGCTGCATATGGATATGTAGCAGATGGTATGCACAAAATGCAAGACTACTTACAAGACTGGAGAGCATTGCTTCATATGTAAAAAGTGAAGTGGTGTTCAAACCACCGGTCAACCTTCTAGTGCTCCTTGGGGTTTGTCACTCAACCATGGTCATGGGAGATGGCATGTTCAATTTGATGGTCATGCAGGAAGACTTATGTGAGCAAGGAGGGGAAACAAACCTACACTCAAAAACCTTATGGTGGATAGTGTTATATATATATATATATATATATATATATATATATATATATATATATATATATATATATATATATATATATATATATATATATATATATATATATATATATATATATATATATATATATATATATATATATATATATATATATATGTGTGTGTGTGTGTGTGTGTGTGTGTGTTTGTATCATAGGTGTAGATGAGAGCATATGACTAAAATTTGACAAGCTTGGCCAACCGTAAGAGATGAGGAAGTATGTTTGAGTCTATATAGTATATACTATCCTTTATATGGCATCTCATGTATGTCTCTATCCTTCCAACTAGTACTTGGTTGAGAAGAGTAGGGATGAGTGAGTTCTCTTTGTGATGTGTGTTGGGGGAGGACTCATCATGATTCAAGGTCCTTGTGTACTGGTGGAAGCTTGCATGACATCACATGGAAGATCAAAATTATACATGTACCTACACAAACAACAAAATGTCAGCTAACAAAATACCTACCTTGCATATGCTCCTTGTATCATGTTAGGAGGGTATTGTTAGAAATAACAACTTTCCACAAGGGAGGTGCAAAAGATCTTAGAAAAAATTCAGAGAAGTCATAGTCAAAGTTGGTCAATTTTTATTGCATATTTACAAACTACTCTTCAAGAGCTATCCAAGCATATACAACACTTGACTATTTGGCAAAGATTTGAAGAAGAAAACCAAAACCCTAATTTTTGGTCAAAGGTCAAAATCAGGTAATAAACAGGTCAAAAGAGATGCTGTGTGTCATATAATTCGTGCCACGAATTCTGGGAAAGTGTTTTTTAGTGCTTTTTTGACGTGCTTTTCATCTGAGAACAAAAACTATATAAAGAGTAGCTTATTATCATACAAAATCATTACTTCTTGGAGAGCTTGCCTAGAGTTTGGCTTTGGAGGAACTTCTCTTCCCTTGGAGGGTTGAAGTTGTGCTTTCTTCATCATCTTCAAGGTGGGTAGAAGCTTATATGCACATCTATTTTTGAAGGGAATATCTCAGCTCTAGAGATTGTGGAGTTATGAGAAACAACAACAATATCATTCATTGCATCTTATAGATGCCTCTTGTAACTTCATGTACTTCACATTAGTTATCTATGGAATATATGTGGAGCATGGCTCCTTTATCTCTCTTGCCTTGTCCATTTTCTATCTTGTCTCCATTTTCTCTATGTTTCAATATTGATTGTGGACCTAAAAACAAATATTATAGTACTCATCAAGAGCTATCTAATGATATATAACTGTGACCATATGAGACCTAAATACTATCTAAAAATGAAACCCTAATTTTCTGATTTGTGCGTTTCATCAAGAGCTATCTAATGATATTTAACATGTGACCATATGAGACCTAAAAACTATCTTAAATTGAAACCCTAGCTTTCTGATTAGTTTGTTTCAAAGGCAAAAGACATGAAAATGAAAGAGCATCTCATGCTGATTATGAAAAGCTACATCGTGTTAGATAATTAGGTCATTATGCCCTTCAAATTGCCACCATTATTTTTATGTAAAAGAAAGCCAAAATTAGCGAAAAAGCTCCATGAAAATATGTGGGGAGGTTGTTTTGTGCTTTTTCCATAAAAAAACTTGCATGGGAGGCTATATGCTATGGGAAACCCATAAGGAGGCACACATACTATCACTTACACACTATCCAAGTGTTCTTGTAGGAGGTGCTCGTTAGGAGGTCCTCAAGCTATTTTTTGGTGATTCGCTGTTGCCCTCTTCTTTACACTCTCTCAAGAGTGTGTGCATGCTGATTTTTGTAAGTGGCTGCTATATTTTCTCTATCCTTCAACTCTTGCTGCTGTACCAGGTTTTCCTACCCACTACCTCAAGAGGAGAAGACTATGTGGCTTCTTATATGAGAGAAGAAACCCTAAATTCTGCTAGTTGTAGAATTTTGCTCTAATTACAGCAGACAGGCTGTTTTTCCAAAAACAGTCTTATTCTGCTTCATATTTACAACACACTTCACTATCACCTAACTCTTAGGCACACTTCTCTCCAATTTATGTAGGATCTATTATATTCAGCCTTTCATCCAAATATTGTATATTATACACGTTGTATAGTTATTATTTCATCAAGTAGATATTTTTTTAGAGTAGCATTTAGATACTTGTTTACATTCTCTTGTCTCTTGTCTAGTTTTGTAATCATTCATCTATCTTATTTGGTTCAAGGTATGTATGTGCTCTAGGTCTTAAGTGTTGGAAAGATCTTGTGATTATTTTTGTGCCTACTTCACCTCTCAAAAAAAAAGGTTACAAATGTATAAAATAAGTATATAATAAAATATAACAAGAAAAAAAAGAATAAAATTATTAATTATAAAGATAATCACATAAATATGAGAAAATATATGTAACAAATAAAAGAATAATATACATTAGATACATATAAAAATTAAATATACACTTCTCATAATACTTATTCAATGGCTTTGAGTTTTAATTTTGATCAGGTCTGTCCTTCAACCTCTTCTTCAAATCTTGTTCCGTATCTTGTTTATAGTATGGAAGAGAAAGGTTCAAATTCTTTGTAAGAGTAGATCTATCAATAAGAAAACTCCTATGTTATGGCGTAGATACCAAAACTTTTCTCAACCATCCAATCTTCTCGACATACAGAGATTTGGGTTCCACATAGTAATATTAATGTTTCAGTTTCCTCGCCCCCATAGGTTCCTTAGTTCTTGCTATAGGTTAGACTCTTGTGATGAGGATTTCCCATCATCATCTTCTAATGAACATTTGTTTAGCTTTTTGGATGATCAATCTCTTAAGTTTAGTGATTTTAAAAGAAGATTAATTTTCTTGGGTAGAATTATGCAAGAGGGATCTTTTTCGTTCAAAATCTTTGAAAAGTATAACAAAAGAGTCCTCTTTAAACTTCTATATATCTTGAAAATTTTTGTCATGAGGATTTAAGTCTTAGAAAATCCCATAGTTTTCAACTTCGAATTCTCATATCCAAATTTCTAAAATCCTCTTGTGTTTCTTATAATCCTTTGATTTCAAAAAGAGTTTTATTGATTACTATCTTTACTTCTCCAGAAATAGATAAAGTTGGTTTGAACTCTATTTTGAAATCAAAAGAAGTGATAAAATCTCTTCCTTCTTATGTTAGAAAGCTTTGGGTCCATCCTTTGGTTACATACAAATATTTGAAAACTTTGGGTCACAAAGCTTTCAATTACAATGATATTGGAAGAAATATGAAAGAGCAAGATAGATTGTCAATTTCTAGAAGATCTTGTTGTTGCAATAATGGTTCCTTTTCCTCCTTCGTAAACAAGGATTTGGGTCATATAGTTTCTGCCGATTGTTCTATTCTTCCTACTAGTAGTTTAGAAAGAACTTTTGTCTAGAGGAACAAAATATAGACTTCATACCTCTAAGGATGCTTGCATCCGTAAAGATATAGAACATGGCATTGATAATTTCATTCTAAAATTTGAAGAATCTATAGATATTCGTGGATTTTTTACACATTGGAAATTAGTAGTAATGAAGAAAGTTTCTACGAAGGTTGATTTAGCTTTAGAGAGGAATTCCCCTTCATTAGATAGCTTATCCATAAGTGATTTGACTTCACTAAAAAAATTTCATAAAAACTTTGTGATTTCTTATGCGGATAAATGTCCTAGTAATTTTGTTTTTACTTGTAAAAAGTTTTATGTAGAATGCCTTATGAAAGAAACTCACTTCTTTACATATCAGTTTTGCAATGTTTCTTCGGGAGAAGTTATTTCAAGTCATCAAGATTTTCGTAAATCTTATGGTTTCAAATTGTATCAAAGTTTACCGTTTTTATGTACAGTTTGGAAATTTCCATAAGAACCCCATCAAACCGAGATTTATAGCTGCATCTTGTAATACTTCTCTCATGGACGTTTCCAAATGGTTAAGCAATTGTTTTAAAGCCATTTTACCTACTATTCATGATATTTGGAAGTAATTACTCGAAGATGCTAATGTGTCAACTTCCTCTAGTTGGATCTTAGATAATTCACTAGGTGTTATTCTTATAATAAAGTCTCTCAACTCCTCAAGAACTCTAGAAGAAAAATTTGTTCCTTTGGGGCTTCAAACTTTTGACTTCACCACTTTGTATACAAAGTTAGATTTGAATGATTTAAAACATAGGATTTTTTCTTTAGTTAGGAAAGTTTTCTCTATTAAATTCACTAAAGATAGATGTAAGGCTCTTTTGGTAGAAAAGTCTCCATTGCATTTTGATTATTTATGGTTGAAATCAAAGTCTCTAGATATAGATAGTAGAAAGAAAGGTTACACTAGAATAGTAGATGAAACTGACATTCTTCTTCGGTTAGATTTTCTTTTAGAAAACTTGTATATTTCAGTTGGTGATACTTTATTCAAACAATGTATTGGAATTCCTATGGGTACAAATTGTGTTGTCTTTCTTGCTAATTTTTATCTTTTTACTTATGAATTTGAATTTATGGAAAGGCTTGTTTTAGCTAATACTTGTCCTATCATTATACACAAGCTTTCTAGTATTAGACACTTTGTAGATGATGTTGGAGTTAGACGTCTGCGGAAGCACGCGAACAACACAAGGAAGAAGAAGAAGCTTGGAGCACAACACACAATTGAATGTATTACCACTAGAATGTACAAAGATAAGTAGACCATTAGGGCAATAGACGTATATACAAGCCGGGGGGAAAAAACCTCCTAAAGAGGGAAAATAGTGCCCCGGCGGTCCTAGTGTGTTCAGACATATCACTATCTAAATATATCAACAAATCCCCCTTGTGAGTGATGTGGTGAACAAGGAGACGATACTCATGTATAAGGAAGTATCAAGCTATGTGGAAATCGCTCCACAAAAGGAAATAAGCCCAAAGCTTTGCGGAAAGCTTCAAACTTCTCCCTAGGTAGAGCCTTCGCGAAAAGGTATGCAATGTTCTCCTCTGTGGGCACATATGCCAAGCTGATCTCCCCAGCAGAGAACTCCCTGACATAATGATAATGCACCTCACTATGCTTAGTGCGAGCATGGAACATAGGGTTCCTCGCAATTGCCAATGCACTTTGACTGTCAGTGAAGATGGTGGTGGTTGAAGACAGACCAACACCCAAATCAGCCATAAGGCATGCGTATGAGCCACACACACTCAACAGTCGCGGTGAAAGCTTCCCTATACTCAGCCTCAAAACTGGAAGTGGCCACAATAGGCTGCTTCTTGCTCAACCAAGATATACATGAGCTACCAAGCATGAAGCAAAAGCCACTAGTGGACACACGAGTGTCATAGCAACCAGCCCGATCAGAGTCAAACAAAGCATGCAAATCTGGCGGTAGTGATCCCCCCTTGGGATAAAACAACCCAAGTAGCCGAGTACCACTCAAGTAGGGGAAGATGCGCTTAACTGCCTGCCAATGCTCGACTCGTGGGCAATGCATAAACCTGCTCATCTGTTAGACAACAAACTGAATATCTGGCCGAGTAATGCATAAGTAAATCAAGCATCTAACAGCCTGTTGATAGAGAACAACATCAAATGCATCTCCAACATCATGAAGACTCAATCGTAAACCTGTCTCCATAGGAGTGGCAATAGGTTTACAGTCTTCAAGGCCAAAGCGCTGCAATAATGTGTAAATATATTTCGTTTGACACAAAGCCATTCAACCATCAATGTGCATAAACTGAATGCCCAAATAATGATGCAAATGCCCCAAATTAGACATCTCAAATGAGGCATGTAAATCAGCCTTGAAATCAGCAATATGCTTCTCATGAGGACCAGTGAGCAGCATGTCATCAACATACACCACAATGATTGGAAGTACATCATTAGCACGCTTGACATATAAGGTGCTTTTAGTTGGACTGTTCTCAAAACCATGTGCAATCAGATAAGCATGTATCTTTTCATACCAAGCACGTGGTGCTTGCTTTAAACCATATAATGCCTTCTTTAAACTGCACACTTGGTTTTCATGCCCTTTCTACACAAAGCCACGGAGCTAAAAAACATACACTTCTTCATGCAAGTCACCATTCTGAAATGTTGTTTTAATGTCCAACCGATGTACATTCCAACCATGATGAACTGCAAGTGCATAGATGCTACGAACAGTAGTCGTTCGACAAGTAGGAGCAAAGGTTTCATCAAAATCAATGCCTCTTTCCTGTGCATAACCCTTTGCAACAAGCCTAGCCTCATACCTGTCAACTACGCCTTCAGCTTGTATACCCACTTAGTGCCAATGGCCTTCTTGCCAGGAGGAAAGCCACATAAAGACCAGGTACCATTTTTCATGATAGCATCGTATTCAGATTGCATTGCAGCCATCCAATGTTCAGAATTTTGTTCTTCATCAAACGAAACAGGTTCAGTCTGATCACAAAGACTAGAGGCAGCCATAGCATAGCAATCTGATGCAAAGGAGGCACTATGCGAGCTTGACCGAGTATGATATGATAGAGGTGCATCTAATTTGCTGTCATGCGAGGTCTCCATTAGCCATTTTGGCATAGTTTTTGCCTGCTCAATATATGCATGTAAATCTTCATCAGAAATGGAATAATCTGCATCATCACATGAAACGTGCAAAGGCTGAGAAGCTGCCTCATTAGGACCAACACTAGACTGTCCACCTGTAAAAAGAGGAAGCAAAGTATCATACATGTCTTTGGAGCTAACAGATGTCTCCTTAGTACATGAAAGCAATGGCTGAATAGCATCTTCCACAAAAATATCATCATGGCTAACCAAAATACGTTTAGTCTGTGGATGATACAAACGTATCCTTTACTTTTAGAACTGTAACCAACAAAAATACATTTTACTGCCTTATCATCCAATTTTTTGCGATGTTGTTCAGACACTAATGCATATGCAAGATAACCAAAAATACGCAGATTAGCAACAAATGGCTTGCGATCATGCCAAGCCTCATATGGAGTGATAGATTGCAGTGCTTTAGTGGGACACCTGTTAAATACATATGCTGCACACATGACAACCTCAAGTCAAAAAGTATGTGGTAAAGCCTGACTCTTGACCATACACCTTGCCATCTCCATGAGTGACCTGTTCTTCTGTTCAATAACTCCATTATGTTGAGGTGTATATGGCACTGTACACTCGTGTTTTATCCCACGTTCAGTCAGAAATGCATTAAAATCAGAAGACATATATTCCTCCCTTCGATCAGAACGGAGGGTGCTCATTTTACATGCCGACAGATTTTCAGCCAAAACCAAAAACTGTTTGAAGCACATGAACACTTCAGACTTTGCTTTCAATGGATATACCCATGCATGCCTGGAAAAATCATCAATGAAAGTCACGAAGTAAACATAATTTCCAAAAGAAGGTGTCTGCAGAGGGCCACAGACATCACTATGTACAAGCTGCAATTTTTGAGTAGCCCGAACTGAACCATCTTTTGGAAATGAGGAACGTTGCATTTTGCCCAAAATACAACCTACAACAAACATGTTTTCCATGTGCCTTAAGTTTGGGCAAAGAGGACACCATTTCAGATTTCTGCAGGCGTAACAAACTAGCAAAATTCAGATGACCAAAGCGTGGATGCCAAAGCTTTGCATGCAAAAGCTTTGCATCTGACATAGCCTGAGAATCATGTACTGCACATGCCGAATCATTCACAGATCTTTCATAGTCTATGAGCTTATACAGCCCACGACATAAAATGCAAGAAGCAATAATCACATCACCATTTGAGAGATCATGAACTTTACACCTGTCATCAACAAATTTCGCAACCAAGCCAATCTTGACTAAAGCTGAAACTGATAACAGATTCTTCTTGATCCCGGGCACGAATAAAGCATCTGACAAAGTGAAAGAACTACCATAAAAAATAGTCAAAATGATCTTACAAACTCCCATGACAGGATAAGAGGAGTTGTTGGCACATGTGATAGTATACCTTGTAGAGCCAAGCTCGAGTGAAGTGAAGAAACTGCGCTCCGAGGTGATATGTTTGGTCACCCCACTATCAAAGTACTAAACATCTAAGTCTACTACAGACATGCACTGCTCATGAGAAGATGGGTCAAAACTGTAAACAGTAGTAAACGCCCATTCTTCTTCCTGCACAAGATTAGCAAACTCTGTTTTTGGTGTAGAGGCCTCTGCGAGAACCATTCCAGCCGCTTTCTTCTTTGCCTCTTTAGCAGCTAGTTTTGAACAGTTCTTTATGATATGATCATTTCCTTTATAGTACTTGCAAAACAATTTCTGTTTTTTTGATTTCTTTTCATCTTTGTCCTCCCTCTTGGATTGTGCAGAATGAGCAGATTTCTTCTTATTAGTTGAAGAGCTCTATTTTCCTTTGCCCTTTTGACTAGCCAGGAAAGCTTGATCTGCAATATGCATAATAGACTTGTTCTGCTTGGATTGATCTTCCTATAACAGAACAGAGACTAACTCCTAAAATGACAAGGCACTTGGATTGCCTTTCATCATCAACCGAAGAGTAGGAGCAAAACTCTGATATGAATTAGAAAGACCATTCCGAACGGTCTGGACAAGTGAGCTATCTGGTATAACCTCATCAACAGAAATCAACTGTTCCTTCAAGTCTTTGATCTTTGTTAGAAAACTATCCATAGAATCACCTTCGTTCATGTGCTCACTCTCCAACTGTTTTGGGAGGTAAGCAACACGAGCCTCTTTCCTAGCTTGGTACAATGTGGTAAGTGTATCCCAAGCATCCTTATCTGTTCTGCAAGAGCATATGTGAGGAACAATGGCACGTTTGACAGACAAAGCTATCAATGCATGTGCCTAGGTATCTCTGCCATCCCAACGAATTTGCTCTTCTGTAGGTGCAGCAGAAACCGCAACACGAATAGGAATATGCAGAATATCATCATCTTCAACACCTTTTGCATCAGTTTCCGTACCTGCAGTTGTAACAGTTGCAGGTGTGATAGGACGTTTTTCAACACCCTGCACAATGTTCCACAGTCCTTTTGCAACCAATACATGTCGAATCATATAAGCTCATAATGGGTAGTTGGTACCAACTTATCCTCAAAAGCAAACATACGGAATACATCACTGCTTTCAGCCTTGGTCGGTGACTAAAATACCTTGATGTAGAAAATTGACTCTATCTCAAAAAGTTGAACAGAATTGCCCAGATGAATTTTGCTAGACTTGTAGCAGACTTCGAGACGCTTATACTGGCGAACTGAAACTAGCATATATCTTTGGCACAAAAAGACAAAATAGCCTGCACAAGCGCTGCGATAGTGCGTTCAGAGGCTGAAACAAGCTCAGATCGCGATTTCGGCACCACAAAGCGAAGCCGTTTTGATCTCGAAAATATGCTGAGTATGCTCACCAAAATTTATGCGATTCTGAGACTGCAACCGGAGAGGTGTAGATGATGCCCTAGATGAAGCGGCGACCTCCTCTGATACCAATTGTTGGAGTTAGACGTCTGCGGAAGCACGTGAATAGCACAAGGAAGAAGAAGAAGCTTGGAGCACAACACACAATATTGAATGTATTACCACTAGTATGTACAAAGATAAGTAGCCCCTTAGGGCAATAGGCGTATATACAAGTTGGGGAAAAAAACTCCTAAAGAGGGAAAAAAGTGCCCCGGCAGTCCTAATGTATTTACACACATCACTACCTAAATATATCAATAGATGATCTGTATGTTCTTGATTTTAGTTCTTTTCAAGATTTTATGTATTTATACAATGATGCTTTTGGTGGTGGTATTTATCCCAAAGCTTTTTGTGAGCTGAATTGTACTTCACATGGTGATTCTTGTGCTTTCCTAGATCTAAAAATATTTCAATCTCCTTTTGGTTTAGAAGTAGAAATTTATGATAAAAGATTAGAATCGGAATTTGCTAGCATTAACATGATACGAATGCCTCATGTTGATTCAAATATTTCTCATTTAGCAAAGTATGGCATTGTTTGCTCTCAATTGTTTAGATTTTCTCGTTTAGGTTCAAGCTTGTCTTCATTTGGAGTTCAATGTTGTCAAGTAATCTCTTTGCTTGTTCAAAAAGGGTATTTATTCAAGAAAGTTTCAAAGAAGGTAAGGACTTTCTTACTTCGTAACAAGTTCATTTATGGTTCTTCTTCTTTTCATGTGCTCAAATTAATCATTAGTAAATTCAATAGAAAAGGGGAACTTTATATCGGTTAATGATAAGGTATTTTGGGGGGTTCTTTCACTCTTTATTTATAGCTTTATTTTAGTCTTTTTTTTCTTTTATCATTATTATTATTTTATCTATTTCTTTATTTTTTTAAATTATTTTTTTAATATATTAATTTTTCTTATTATTTTTAAATTTATTTTAATTATTTAATTATATATATATATATTATTTATTTATTTATTTATTTATATATATATCTATATATTTATTAATTTTAATTTTTATAATTCTTATTTTAATTCCGTTCTTATTATTTGTTTGTTTTTTGTGCAAGACTTTATCATGGCTTAGTTTGTCCTTCACTTCCGGAAGTGATAGAAACTCAGTTCGTTGACTTTGTTAGAGATCTTGATTTAGAAAGTCTCTTTGTTAAAGTCTGCACCTACTCTAGGGCACTGATGACGTGAGTAGGGATGTCATAGCTATTTGTCAAAGCTATGCATGATAAAGTTTAATTCTGATCTTGTTTAGGACAGACATAGAAGTTGACGATGCACTTATTGTTTTGTTTGTTTTTGTTTAATTTGCAATATATATATATATATATATATATATATATATATATATATATATATATATATATATTTTAATGTAATTATTATTATTATTATTATTTATTTTCTTTTATAATTTTATTTTTTAAATATTATTTATTTATTTTATTTTTATATTTATATATTATTTATTTTATTTTTATTTTTATATATTATTTATTTTATTTTTATTTATTAATTTTTAAAATTATTATTATTATTATTATTTTTTCATTTTTCCTTAATTGTTTATTTTTTTGTGTGTCTCAGTTTGTATTGATTTTCTTTCTTGTTTGTATTTTTCATGTCTTATATTGATCTTAAGTCTCTTGCTTTTGTTTGTTGTTTTTTCCAATGTGTATGTGTTTTGTGTTCTCTATCTTGAGTTCGTAAGTTTGGATATCTCCTAACTTATGAAGGTATATATAAAACATAATAATACATATCCTAGTGGAGGTTGAAAAACATACAAAAATACATAAAACACAAATACATGAACACATAAAACATCACAACGCAAAAACAAACACATACATATGCATGAAGAGAGATGACGAAGAAGATTTGCACAAATTGCTTTTCATAATAATCATATGACCAAAAGAAAAAAAGAAATCCTAATTTTAGGGTTTAAGAAAGGCGCCATTGAAAATGTCCACAAAATTACTTGAGTAGTATTTTTTTAAAACGTCACTGCAAAATTTTTCAGTATTGGTAAAACAATAAAAACCCTGACTTTTATGAAACCTTAATGCTCTTAGTGAATGCATGTTGGGAATCATTTCAAGCAGATTCTGGTGAGCATTTGTTCCAACATTAGGATCACGATGTGTGATGCTTTCGACACATTGCTTATAGTAGATTCCATACTGTCATGCTGCATGGTGTTCACTAGAATCATCTGTTTCAAGCGATTTAGAAAGCCGTTTCACCTTGCTTCCGCATTCTCGTTGCCCTGTGGTAACCATTTTAAAGATTAGGAGAAAAGAAGTTGCTTTAGATTTCATTCCTGTTACCATCAGATCTCACTGCCCGTGCTCTTTCTTTATGAAGGTGGTAACCCCTGGGGACTTCACTCATGGTTGACATGATGAATATTCATTTGGGATGCTGATGACATGCCTCCATGATCCATCTTTCCATGTATCTTAGTATCCCCTCACCCTTTTCTTCCGAATCCAAATGAACATTAGTCATTACCTTCCAGAATCTTAATATTTAACTGATGACATGTTGAAGATACTTGTTATATGATTAAAAATCTCAACATGTTCATGACCATGCCTTGGGTCTTTATACCGTTATTATTACTTTTCAGGGAATGTGACAACTGGGATTTATGAAGAGGATTGTGAATTCGCAGATCCTGCAGGTTCATTCAAAAGCCTCCAGCGCTTCAAGAATAACTGCAGCAACTTTGGGTCTTTATTAGAGAGATCAGATGTGAAGCTTATGAAGTCTGAAGAACAAGAAGTAACCTATTTCCTGGGGCATTGACTGTTGTGATTTTATTCATCACTCTGTGTCCTTTTTGTCTCTTTTTCTTCTTTGGGAATTCATTGAAAATGATTTGCAGGAAAAGTTTGTTGCATATTGGCGTTTCAGTTGTGTGCTGAAGTTTCCCTGGAGACCAATTTTATCTTGTGAGCAATTTAAATACACTGAAAATTCTTTGAGCCCGAATTTGAAGAACTTAGTGGGTTGTGCTCTCCTAATCATGTTAAATTCTTGCAGCAACTGGCTTTACCGAGTACTACTTCAATTCAGATTCTGGAAGAATTTGCAGGTTATTGAACGTGAACCCATTTTTGCTGTTTGCGATTCCTGTATTTTGTTGAAATTCAGAATTACTGTCAGGCATGTGGAGAATTGGGATGTTCCAAAAATGGCCTTGCTGGGCCAAGTATTTAAGCCCAATCCTTCTTTCAAGAAAAGATAACATAAAGGCCGACAAATCTGCATCATCTGTCTGGTATAATTTTTGGCTTCCTGAATTAAAGCATGATGGAAGTCTGTGGACTCCATCTTCCTTGCACATTAATGCTATGAGCTCTACATTAGCTTATGATTACTTGAGTGAGGTTATTCTTGTTCTTTGTGGGCCTTGCAGGTATCAAAAATATAAAGATGATGACAAGCTAGGGCACATATTAGATGTCTCCTGTTGTAATTGTGATGTATTATAAAACCAAAAAGACATACTGAGCTGCAAGATATGCATCGATGCTATCTGAATCAAACAATGTCAATGGGAGTATGTATTTGTGCAAAATCTCTGGTGAAGCATACATTTCTACACAATTGTTTACTTCGTGAGTTGATAGTCAGACTTGCTGGGAGCCTGTGCTGGTGTTTTTTTCCTCTTGCCATGATTAATTTATTTTTCTTTATTTTACTTTCACATTTTGTTCCTGCTGTTCATTTGATAGCTTTTTATTCAGGGTAGTTGGCAGAATCTAGATGGGAAAATAATAGAAGTAAAAGAAACAAGACACATCCCAAAATTGAACTCAATCATGGGTCATTGGGTGGGGCTTTTTTTTTTTTTTGGGGGGGGGGGGGGGGGGGGGGGGAAGTGTGGGTCTGTTTGATGTGGAGTCACATGAGTACTTCTAGACCAAAAGGTTGCTCAAGGAGTAGTTGCCATTTCACAATTTTTGGTTGAAGTGGATAGAGTTCTAGAGAATAGTGACACACTTGGTGCCAACATATCTTATATTGTAGACAACCCAATGTCACTCATCACGATGGCTACAAGCACACAAGATCTAGGTATGCAAAGACATAATAAAAGTCCAGAAAGGCTATACTTACATGTGGATCCCTAGATCCACCATGGTAGAGCAACATCATGTCCACTAATAGCTACCATGAAAGCACATGAAGAAACTAACAAAATAAAGGAATGACCATGGGATGCCACATCAGCAGTTTATCCAAATGCATGACAATGCTTTCTAACAAGACAAGTGTGGGTGCAAAAGGATTTGCTAGGATATCAATAGCACTATCCATACATCTGGTAAAAGAAGAACCAACCACAAAGCCAACCAAAGAGAAAACTAAGAACAAGGCAGTCATAGAGGGAGTTGTCTCTTGTAAGAACTTTAGAGCCTGGTAAAACCATTTGACAATGGATTCCAAAGGCTCATATCAATTGACACACCATGATTGCAAGGGTCAAGAAGACGACAACTCTACTCAACAAACCAATAGGAAAACCACTAGTGAAAGAGCCCATGATTGCAAGGGTTAAGAAGGCAAGTCCTCTACTCAAGAAACGAATAGGCAAAACACTAGTGAAATAGTTAAAGTATGGAAGCCTTGATTTATTCCGACCACACAAGATCTAACACCAAACAACAATCACTAGAAAACTTGGATAGAACAACTACACCTTTTGATAACTCTTTCAAAGAACATGAAACCATTGGCAATACAAGTCTTGAAGACCCTCCACTTTGTATCTCAAAGGCATCCACAATAATGAACTAGCGGTAAAACACATCAACCATCTCAATGACACACATGTTTGCATTTTCAACATTTTAGAATAGGAAAGTTCTTCATTAACCTACTCTTTCAATTATGCTTGAAAGATTGAAATGAACAACATGCACACCTTGGGGATCCCCCTTATCCCCCACTTTCCATGGGTTATACATTAGAACACACTTCGGGTTTGAACCTTGGACCTCAGTCTAGAATTCATTGATTTTTGAAAGTGGGTCATCAACCTACTCTTCTAGTTATTCTTGAAGGGTTGAAATGAACATACAACATTGGGGATCTCCCTAATCCCCCACTTTCCATGGGTATACATCATACCACACTTTGGGTTTGAACCTTGGACCTCACAATCTAGAGTTCAGTGATTTACCATTACATCATGGAACCTTGAGAAGAGCCCCAGTACTTAAACAAAAGGGGGGGAAGTTCAGCTGAAGCCTAAACTCCCTTGGCTTGCATACATTGAAAGCTTGCATACATTGAAAGAACAATTGTACAAGCGAAGGGCATGGTACTCGTAAGACCCCTTGTATCCCACAAAGAAGGAATTAGAGTGCTGAAGCATCACAAGGAAAGGGTTGTCGGAAGGCATCTAGTTTCAACGGCTTGAAGGCATTGCAAGAGGGTAAACTGGCCAAATTGGCCCATGTATGTGCAACAATTCAAAGGGGGGTTGAGGGTGTGACCTCCGCTTCAAGAGGTGGGAGTTCAACCAACCTGTCTACGATGCATAAAAAAAACCCCAATACTTGACCTACCATTTTTCCAATGCATTTATAGTATGCATGCATACGGCCACATCACAAGATCTTGCATAAGGCATGCACTTCGTAAAATCCCATGCACCACACCTTGGTCCATCGATTACGAGGACTAAGCATTACGAGGACTATGCAAAACATCCGCATGTTAAACATTATGTCTTTTGTTCTTCTATTGAAGGTTTAGTTGGTTCATTTTGTTCCAAAATTTCCTCACAACATGCACTCTCTCTAAATAATAAACTATATGTATGTATCCACACACACACACACACACACACACACACACACACATATATATATATATATATATATATATATATATATATATATATATATATATATATATATATATATATATATATATATATATATATATATATATATATATATATATATATATATATATATATATATATATATGTGTGTGTGTGTGTGTGTGTGTGTGTGTGTGCACGCGCTTTACAATTAGTGCAAACATCCAAGGTAATAGCCTCATCAACAACAAACCCTTTGAGAGCTTTCTTAAGTGCCTCAGGTTTGTATCACATGTTTCAATTGCACTTAAAGTATGCATGATATGAGGCTACATTACATTGTCATGCATGGAAACATTACTTTTTAAGCATAGGCATAGCACTATGCAATTGAAGATCTAACATCTTTTCATGTAGTACTAGTTCCCACTCATGTTCAGATTGTGTTATATCCCCATTGAGCACAAAGGAACATATTCACATAAATATCTAGTGGTTCAAGGATTTTTGAGGGGAATAAGATCCAATATATATGTGTACATGTATGTGTATATGTATATGTATGTTTGTGTCAGTTTTTGTGTCTGTGTTTGCGTCTGCATCTACATTTGTCCATGTCCGCAGACGTGCCGTGCTTGTGGTTGCACTTGTGCCTTCCTCTGCCATTGTGCATATGCCGGCGATTGTGCCTGCATATGTGTGTACGTGCATATGCATGTGCATGTCCATGTGCATATGAATGAGCACGTGTATGGGCATGTGCATGCGAATGTGCATGTTTGTATGTTTGTGTAGGTATATGTGCACATGCATGTGTATGTATGTTTATGTGTATGTGTGTATGCATATGCATATGCGTGTATGTCTATGCATATATATACACGTGTATGCATATGAACATGTGTGTGGGTATGTATATTATGCATATGCATATGTGTGTGTATGTATATCATGCATATGCATCTGCATGTTTATGTGCATGTGTATGTGCATCTGCATGTGTATGTGCATGTACATATGTATATGCATGTGCATATGTATATGCATGTGCATATGTATATGCATGTGCATGTCTGTGTTTGTGAGTATATCTATCTATATGCATGTTCATTTGTGTATACATATGAGTATGCATATACATATACTTATGTATACACATATTCATGTGTATGTGTACATGTATATGCATACATCTGCATGTGTATGCACATATGTACACGTGTATGCGAATGTGTACATGTGCATGTGTATGCCTACCGTACATGTGTGTGTGCATATGCCTATCATATATGGATGCATATCCATATGCATGTGTGCATATGTGTATGCATGCATATGTGTATGCATGTGTATGCATATGCATATGTGTTGATATATTTATGTAGTGATGTGTGTGAACACACTAGGACCATTGGGACACTTTTTTCCCTCTTTAGGAGGTTCTTTCCCCTCGGCTTGTATATACACCTATAACCCTAAGGGTCACTTATCTTTAAAGATTCACTTGGTAATACATTTAGTAAGATTCTTCTTCTTTCTTAGTGCTATTTGCATGCTTCCGTAGATTTCAAACTTCAACAATTGGTATCAGAGAAGGTTGTCGCTTCATCAATGTTGAGATATCAAGCTCAACATGTGATGACCGAACATGACACATATCACTTTTTCATTTCTCTGACATGTATAGAAGTCATGCCGGTATATGTCAGGGATACTTTAGTGAGCTTTACTAGATTCATCCACCGAGAGTGTTGGCATACTTGTTTCTTGCCAACTCTCTCATTCGGGGACATTGGGTTTTTTCTTACGTACTATTCTTTATATATTGCAGTAGTTGTATTGTTGTATTAGATCATTTCTTGTATATTCCCTTTATGTAGTAGCAGCAGAAGAAGAAGAAGATCATTCTTCCTTGCATCAATCCGTGTGTGTGCTTGTCTTTGAGTGTGAGTGTGTGAGTGAGCTCTCTTTCTTATCTCCTCCATCGTCACATGGTATCATAACTAGTGTGGTTGTAGAGAGCTCATGGAGAATGCCGATAGTGATGAGTATGCGAGAAGGTGTGGAGAGAGCATGATTCACAAACCTCAGATTGCTCCGTTTTAAGCCTGCAAGGTGGGGCCCACAAAATAATTAGTTCAGTTTGCAAAACTATAACTTGCATCTTGTTTGACAACGCTCAAATATTCTAGATCCAAAATTTCAAGCGGTTCCGTGTATTGTTGATACATGAAAACTGTGTTTATCTGAGATCGAATTGTCACGTCACAATGTGACAACATTCAAGAAGAAGTACTACTTCTAGTGTTTTTCTCGTGTTGCAAATTGCTACAAAAATGGAAAAGAGGAATATTTGGTCACATTGTATGAGACCAATACAAAGGCATAAAAATTGCGACTCAAGAACGAGTTGCATACACTAGAGAAAAAAGGGCATGTCAGTAAGTGACTACACCTTGAAAATCAAAAGCATATGTGAGTGATTTGCATCTATTGGCGTGAATGTAGATGATGATGATAAGGTGGAAGTGTGCCTTTGTGGTTTAGGAGCTGCATACAAGCAGTTTAGAACTTCTATTTAAACTAGGGAAGGTATTTCGAATTTTATTGATTTGGTGTCCATCCTCACTGTTGAAAGAAAGAATCTTGATGAGGACTCAAAATCCCAAGGAAAACCTAGTTGTGAGCAGGTATTCTACTCTGGCAGAGGAAGAGGTAGAGGTTTCGCAAGTGGAAGAGGAAATAGCAACTAATACCAAGGTCAACATCAAAATCATGCAAGAGATAGAGGAAAATTTTGAGGTAGGAGGAGCTAAAGAGGCTGCATAAATTTCCAAAGAAATGATTTAGATAATGATAATAAAGGATGTTGGAATTGTGGTAAACTTAGACACTTTGAACGTGGTTGCAGGTTGAAGAATCAAAATAACAAAAGGCAGCAAAACAACTATGCATCCACAGGTGCATATGATTTTGAGATTCTGTTCATGTTCTAACACCACATAATGAATACAATGTCTGCTGATGTTTCAAAATCGAATGGTAATATCTAGTATGTTGATTCAAGTGCTTCAAATCACATGACCAATCATGCAGAATGGTTTAGTAGTTGGCAAAAATTACGAGTTCTTGGATATGTTGAAACAGGTGATGACACATCACATCCTATCAAGCATATAGGAAACATAGCACTGTTTATGGAGGACGGGAAGGTAAAACATCTTGTTGATGTGTTGCATGTTCCAAATAAAACAAAGAATTTGGTTTCTGTTGGACAAATGGTTGACCATGGATTACAAGTCAGGTTTAATGGTGATGGGTTATATGTAGAAGAGTACAAAGGGGATGGAATATTGATTGCCAAAGGAATAAAGTGGGTAGGATATTCACCTTTAATGTGAACATTCTTGAAATGAATGCAAATATGTTTGCAAAAGATGCAAGAGTTATTGCTGATATAGAGATCTGGCATAAACAAATTGGACATGCAAATTTGGAGAGGTTGAGGTTGATGCAGTCAAAGGAGATTGCCAATGGACTAACAAATTTCAAGGCAAAAGGTATATGATGCATGTCGATTTGGTAAACAATCAAGAGCATCATTTTCGCATGACAAACATGTTAGTGAGAATATGCTAGAAATAGTACATACAAATGTTTGGGATCCTGCAAAGTCCATATATCTATGGCTAGTTGCAAGTTTTATGTTACTTTCATTGATGACCATACACGAAAAGTATGGGTTTATTTCATGAAAGAGAAAAGTGGGGTGTTCACTCACTTCTAGAATTTTACTATGGTGGAAAAGTAAACAGGGAAGTATGTTCAGACATTAAGATATAATGGAGGAGGTTAATACATGTCAAATGAGTTCAATAGCTTTCTAAAAATTCATGGAATTTGATGATAGTTTTCATGTAGGTACACACCACAACAAAGTGGCATAATTGAATGCAAAAATAGATGTATTGCAGAAATAGGAAGAGTCTTGATGGCTGAGAAGAATATGCCTCATTGTTATTTGGCAAAAATTGTGCATACATGTGTATACATCATGAACAAAACTACAATTGCTACTATACATCAAGTTACACCTGAAGAGAAGTTTATAGGTAAAAAACCAAACTTATCACATATGAAAGTATTTGGTTGTATTGCATATGTACATGTTCCAGATAATTTGAGGAGGGAGCTTGATCCAAAAACAGAAAAATGTATCTTCATCTGATACTCCCTTGAGCAAAAGGGATATAAATGTTATAATCCATTCACACGACATGTGAAGGTAAGCAGAGATGTGGTGTTTGATGAAATATCAAGCTTCTATGTAGATTCCAAAGAAAGACTTAAGCTTGACTCAAATGACAAAGAAAATGCTGAAAAATCAAGTGTAGAATCTCAAGTTTTGAGTGGACTTGATACGTCACCAAGCAATAATTCCAACTCAAATCTATGGAGTGGAAGATTGCATGGAAATTGCAGTTCAACAAATTCATCTACATCGAAGAAAGGTAAAGAAAAGCTCTTTGATAGTAGTAAAACATCCATAGGTTTTGAAGACATTGATGGAGATTCAAGTGGTTCAGAAAAGATCCTTGTTGAGGAACTTGGATTGCTCTCTGTGAAGACTAGGAGTAAGAAAGGCACATGCAGGTGATACAAGGAGAAGTGATCCAGGACCAAGGTCTGGGAGGATGTGGAATTTAGTGCAACGATTGCCGTATGAAAGTTACATGGCTCCTCATTGTGCCTATACGACCAAGGTAATACAAGATGCTGAAACCTTCTTGTTGTGAAAATGCAATTGGAAATGCAGATTGGGAGAAAGCTATGGATGAGAAGATGGTTGCACTTTATGGAAATGAAACATGGAAGCTGGTTCCATTGTTGTAAGGACAAAAACCCATAGGTTGCAAGCGTGTTTACAAGGTAATACACAATGTTGATGGTAGCATAAGCAGTTATAAAGCATCATTGGTAGCAAAAGGATATGCACTGACATGTGGCATTGATTATGAGGAAACGTTCATCCCTTTAACTAAAATGTCTATTTTCAGAGCAATTGGTGCATTAGCTATAACAAAAGAATTGACTTTGCATCAAATGGATGTGAAGACTGCTTTCTTACATGGTGAGTTATAGGAAGAAGTATACATTATGAAATGGTATCTTCTCTAGCCAAACTTGAGGCACCTCGTAAACATGTCTGTGAAGGCTGTATTTTGGGCAAAATGAAACGTTCCTCCTTCCCAAAAGATGGTTCAATACAGGCTACTAAAAAATTATAGCTTGTTCAAAGTGATGATCCATAAGTCCAGATGATTCTGAGAAGCTATTTATGGTCCAACATCATAATACGATGTCTATCGATGTTTTGAAATCTAATGGTAATGTATGGTATGTTGATTCAGGTGTTTGAAATCATGATGAGTGATGTAGAATGGTTTATTAGTTTGCAAAAATTACTAGTTATTGGATATGTTGAAATAGGCGATGATACATCACATCCTATTGAGCATATAGGAAACATAGCACTATCTATGAAGGACGAGAAGGTAAAACATATTGCTGACATGGTGCATGTTCTAAGTGTTACAGAGATTCTGGTTTCTGTTGGACAAATGGTTGAGACGGATTACAAGTCATGTTCAATGCTAATGGGTTATATGTAGAAGAGTAGAAACAGGATGGAAGATTGATTGCCAAAGGAAACAAAGTGGGTAGGATGTTCACCTTAAATGTGAAAATTCTTGAAATGAATATAGTCATGTTTGGAAAAGATGTAACTATCATCATTGATATAGAGATGTGGCACAAGCGAATTGGACATGAAAATTTGTAGAGGCTAAAATTGTTGGAGTCAAAGGAGCTTGTCAATGGACTAACAAATTTCAAGGTTGCAAAAATGCAGAAGGTATGTGCAACATGTCAACTTGGTAAATAGTCAAGGGCATCATTTCTGCATGATAAGCATGTTAGTGAGAGTGTGCTAGAAATAGTATATATAGATGTTTGGGGGTCCTGCAAAGACCACATCTATGGGAGGATGCATGTTTTATGTTACTTTCATTGATGCATACACAAAAGGTATGGGTTTACTTCATGAAAGAAAAGAGTGAAGTATTCAATCACTTTTATAATTTCAAGGAAATGGTGGAAAAGCAGATAGGGAAGTATATTCAGACATTAAGATTTGATGGAGGAGGTGAATACATGTCAAATGAGTTCAATGGCTTTCTAAAAAGTCATGGAATTCAATGGTAGTTTTCATGCAAGTACACACCACAACAGAATAGCATTGTTGAATGCAAAAATCGACATATTGTAGAAATAGCAAGGGCCTTAATGTCTGAGAAGAATATGGCTCATTATTATTGGGCAAAATTTGTGCACACTACTGTATACATCATGAATAGAACTCCAATTCTCACTGTACATCAAGTTATAACCAAAGAGAAGATTACAAGTAAAAAGACAAGCTTATCACATATGAAAGTTTTTGGCTGTATTGCATATGTATATGTTCCAGATGCATTGAGGAGGAAGCTTGATCCAAAATAAAAAAAGAATATATTCATTGGGTACTTCCTTGAGCAAAATGGATATAAATTCTACAATTCACTCACAAGAACAGAGATATGGTGTTTGATGAAATATCAAGATTCTATGCAGATGCCAAAGAAGGACTTAATCTTGACTCAAATGACAAAGGAAATGCAAAAAAATTAAGTGCAAAATTTCAAGTTTTGAGTGGACCTGATGTGTCATCAAGCAATAGTTCCAACTCAAATCTATTGGGTGGGAATTTCAGTCCAAAAAATTCATCGACTACATCCAAGAAACATAAATAAAAGCTTTTTACTGTTAGTAAAACATCTACATGTTTTGAAGACATTCATGGAGATTCAAGCGGTTTAGAAAAGGGTCTTATTAAGGAACTTGGATTTCCCTCTGTGAAGACTCCAGGAGTAAGAAAGGCACATGCAAATGATACAAGGAGAAGTGACCCAGGATCAAGAAGATCTTCAAGGATACAAAATTCAATGCAATGATTGTTGTATTATAGCTACATGCTCGTCATTCTGCCTACATGAACAAGGTAATACAAGATGCTGAACCTTCTTCTTTTGAAGATGCAATTGGAAATATAGATCGGGAGAAAGCTATGGATGAGGAGATGGTTGCACTTTATGGAAATGAAACATGGAATCTAGTTCCTTTTTCGCAAGGAAAGAAACCCATAGGCTACAAAGGGGTTTACAAGATGAAGCACAATGCTCATGGTAGCATAAGCAAGTACAAAGCACGATTGGTAGCAAAAGAATATGCATGGACATATGACATTGATTATGAAGAGACATTCAAGCCTGTCACTGAAATGGCTACTATCAAAGCACTTGTTGCATTGGCTATAGCAAAAGGATGGATTTTGCATCTAATGGATGCGAAGAATGCCTTCTTACATCGTGAGTTGTAGGGAGAGTTATACATGGACCATCCAGAAGGATATGAGGATCCAAAGCACCCAGAATATGTTTCCAAGTTGCAAGGCTTTGTATGGGCTTCAACAAGCCCCTCTTGCTTGGGATGCAACGATTGCACATTACTTAACCACCATTGGATTTTCTATATGTGATGTAGATCATTCATTATATGCAAGGAAGGGTGATGATGACATCATGATTGTGACTATCTATGGTGATGACTTGTTTGTAGGTGGTGATAATGAAGAAAGCATTAAAGAGGTAAAGCTACTCCTTATGCAGGAATTCGACATGAAAGATCTTGGTGTGTTGTGCTATTTTTTGGGCATTGAGTTTATACATATAGAAAAAGGTATATGGATGTCACAAAGGCAATATGCCTTATGCTGCAAAAGTATGGTATGGCTGATTTTAAGCCAATTTCTATGCCATTAGATCAGAATATGAAGTTGGATAATAAATTAGGTGAAGTATTGGAAAATGCTACTATGTACAAGAAAATTATTGGAAGTTTGATATATCTCACAATTATAAGGCTTGATCTAAGCTACACTCTTGGACGTTAAAGTCAATTTATGTAGGTTCCTAGGAAATGACATTTAGATACTCTGAGATGAAATCTACATTATGTGAGTGTTACTTTGGATTATGCATTGTTTTATGAAGTTGGTGCAGAATTGTAGGTTCATGGATACATCGATGTAGATTGGGCTGGTGCTATTCTAGATAGAAGTTCTACTAGTGGTTTTCTATTCGTACTTGGGAGTGCAACTATTACATGGAATAGCAAGAAGCAACCCACTGTTGCTTTGTCGAGTATGGAGAATGAGTATAAAGGTGCTGCAATGTCAACATGCGAAGCATCATGGCTAGAGATGCTACTTACAGATTTAGGTGTGGAAGTGCAAAAGCCTATCATCATTTATTGTGATAATCTTAGTAGCATATAGTTAGCATGGAATCCTATTTCTCATGCTAGAACAAACCTTATCAAGTTACATTATCATTTCATCAGGGAAAATGTATTAACACATAATATTGAACTTTGTTTATGTGAGAAGAGATGAGCAGGTTGCTGATATTTTCACTAAAGAACTTGGAGATGAGAAGTTGAAGAAGTTTGGGAAGATGCTTGGTTTACAGGACATCATGTTGACCTTGAGGGGGGGTGTTGAGATATCAAGCTCAACATGTGATGATTGAGGATGACACGTATCACTTTTCATTTCTTTGTTATGTATAGTGGCCATGCCTGTATATGTTAGGGATACTTCATTGAGCTTTACTAGATTTATCTACCGAGAGTGATGGCATATTTGTTTCTTGCCAGCTCACTCATTCGCGGACATTGGGATTTTCCTTATGTACTATTCTTCATATATTGCACTAGTTGTATTGTTTTATTAGGTCATTCTTGTATATTATCTTTATGTAATAGAAGAAGAAGAAGATCATTCTTCCTTGCCTCAATCTGTGTGTGCTCCGCTTGAGTGAGTGTATTTGAGTGCGATATCTTCCTTATTTCCTTTCTCTTGACAACCTATGTGTATGGATGCATATGCATATCTGTGTATGTGTATGCCTATCGGTATGTGCATGCTTAAGTACGTATGTTCATGAGTATACATGTATGGATATGTGTATTTGCATGTGTATGTGTGTATTTATCTGTATGTATGTATGTGTATGTGTATATATGCATGTATGTGTGTATATGTATGTGAGTATATGTATATGTGCTTGTGGATATATATATATATATATATATATATATATATATATATATATATATATATATATATATATATATATATATATATATATATATATATATATATATATATATACATGTGTGTGTGTGTATGTGTGTGTGTGTATATATATATATATATATATATGTGTGTGTGTGTGTGTGTGTGTGTGTTTGTGTGTGTGTGTATGTGTCTATGCATGCCCATACACATGCATACACATACACACATACACTATATATATATATATATATATATATATATATATATATATATATATATATATATATATATATATATATATATATATATATATATATATAAAATATATATATATATATGTATGTGTGTGTGTGTGTGTGTGTATGTATGTATGTATATGGTTGTGTGTGTATGTATGTATGTATATGTGTGTGTGTATGTGTGTTTATGTGCATGTATATATGAGTATTTGTGTATTTGTGTGTATGTGTATGCATGTGTATGGGCATGTGTTGTGTGTATCTATGTTTGTACGTGTATATGTATATGTACATGTGTATGTGCATGTCTATCTATATATTGATGTGCATGTGTATGGGTATTTACATGTGCATGTATATGTGTATCTATATAGGTCCATGCGGATGTGTGCATACTGTTAAATAATCGCTGCCATCGCTGCCACACCTGCTACGGAGCAGAGTTGGCCAATTACTTCCTTACCATCTCGGGTAGTAATCACTTTAGAATGCTTTGCTATAGCATTCCGACTCTCTCCGGTAGGACGAGAAAATGGTCCTAACATCCCCATTGCTACTATGATCCAATTGGTCCCTAGGTATTCTTCAAATGAATATGCTATAATTTGTCACCCTGAGCCTGAAAGAACAACCTTACAATTTTTAGTGGCCATCTTAAACCTGCAGAAACAAACTTATGGGATATCTCGCCCATTTTACTCAGTAATTGATCTGGCTGCTAGAGAGCCTATCAACTTTGCTTCATATTATTTCCGGCGCATTCATCGTGAATGCGTTTCGGTCATTAAGCAGGTTAACAAGGGAGATTTGCCACGTTCTCGTCTCCCGCACATGCTCAGTTTTTTGTTTCCGGCCATCCTAGCAGCGCAACCACCACCCAGAGGTCCAATTTTATATCATGAGGAATCTGCTCAGATACTGGAAGATGATGAAGACGATGACGAAGAAATCTTCCAGCTGATAGTCAAGTGCAGGGATCTGCTGATGGAAATAAAGCAGACAACAATGAAGAAGAAGGACATGAAGAAGAGACTTTCCACGACACAGCTACATCAATGCACCATGATTCATGAGCTCAGTCATCTCCAAACAAGCAACAAGATCAAAGTGTGACCAATTCAGAAGACATATCTTCTAAGGAAGAATCTCAGCAGCAATCCAAACAAGAGGTGCAAGAAGATACGAAGGTTATCGTTGCAGAACTTTTGGCAGAGTTGGTTACAGTAATAGAATCTGCCATTGCTCAACCGGAAGTGACTTCGCAACAACTTACCGAAGCAACCAACAACTTGAAACCCACTCCTCCACCCATGCCTCCACCCATGCCTCCACTCAAACCTATTGTTCCCATTCCTCCGATTGTACCTGACGCACCCGATTCATCATCCTCTTCACCAAACTATTCTCCACCCAATTCCCATCAACTTCTGACAGCCTCTTCATCTCAACCACGTCCTCATCTTCTGGTTCCATCAATTCCTATGTTTAATGAGCTCGCATCCATGGGTCATTTGTTGATCCAACTATCGCAACAACTACCGCAGCAGATGAAGGAGATTACAGATAATCTCAAACACAAATCACAACATAAAGTTGATGTTTTAGAAGCGGATATCATTCTGTTGCAGGAAGAGGTAGATGTAGTAAAGGCAGAGAATCATAATCTGCACTTACAAATTGAACAGCCATAGGCTCGCCTTGTTGAACAGGAAACAGTAACTAGTCAAAGAGATGCTGCATTGGCTGAAGTAACAACCAAAGATGATTTGTTATGTGCAGCTGATGTAGAGATCCTTCAATTGAAACAGTTACTACAAGATAAGGAAGATGCCCATATAGCACTGGGTAATCTGTTAGAAGAAAATCGACAACAGTTAGATGAAGTCGTGCAGCGTGGATAGGAAATGGCAAATTTAGCCAAACGCACTAATGAAGAACTCCAGCGAACCAATTCTCATTTGTCTGAATCAAATCTGGCTCTTAAAAACCAGATGACATTGGTCGCTCAACTTCAGAAGGAAGTTGCAGGAATTCGAAGAGAAAGAGATGCTTACTACTGGACCATCTAGTTTCAGAATCAAGAACTGGAGAGAAGAGAGAACCAACTGGATGCTCAAAAAGAAAGACTATCTAGAGTTGATAAATAGATTGCAAACATGAAAGTGAACCGGGATGCAGCCTTATCAAACGATTTTTACCTACAGGAAGCCTTTATGCAAACACAGGCAGAAATTTCGATGAGCCAAGTAATTTCTTTAAGCTCTGTATGTACTCATGCTCAACTTGTAGAACCAGAAATCCTGAAGAAGATGTTAGATTCCTTGAAAAAGAAGATTTCTCGGACATTTAAGTTAGCTAGAACTATGTATCTACAGGGTATAATAGATGAGCCCTAAAATTTTGTATACCTGCGGGTTCAAGTCCACCGTGCGTGCCAGTGTAAGCCGCCAGATTGGCAATTGTAAATGCTTTTTCCTTTTCATATTCCACACAAACCGAAAGGTCATTGCGTAGATGTTGTATTCATTTATAAATCAATGAAAAAGACGCTTCGGTAACGACCAGAAGATCGCCAGACTGTCTATCTGGGCGATACGTCTATGGAGTTACATTGTGTTGTGTTTTGAGAACTCTGAGTCATACTGTGTCTTTTCTGTCTTTGTTTGATTGTTTGCATTTGTGCGGTAAGAACTGTGTTATCATAGTGTTCACATTAATTTAAGTATTGCATCACTGTTCCGCTAAGTTAATTATTGTGAGTTTGTGTTACGGTAGTACTTACCTTGTGCGCCGGTTATTGAGAAGTCTTATTCTGTGTATGAGTCGGAAATCTGTGAGAGAACGAATCAGAGTATTGATAGTAATTCATGTTAGCAGAGGTTTAACATTACGGTGCTGTGGTGTGAGTAGTTAATTGGGAAAATCAAGTATAGGGCCTCTGATTATTCAGACCCCTTCCACTCCCAAGAACCCAAATAGAGTTTAAACGCGTCTCTGATGGCAAAGTGACGTTTAACAATACGTATGCATATGTGCATATGCATGTGTATGTCTATGTGCTTATATGAATATGTTCATGATTATATGTGTATGTGTATGCATATATGTATATATGTTTGTGCATACTTATATGCATATGCATATGTATATGTGTAAGTGTATGTGAATATGTATGTATATGTGTGTGTATGTGCATGTGTATGTATGTATGTATATCTATATGTGTGTGTATATGTGTCTAAGTTGTATGATTAATTATTTAATAATTCAATTTCGTGAATAATTGTAGATTTTTTTGATGATCCCCTATTATTCGACAAAATTATTTGGTGTTGCATCAACTTAGTCGAACAAGTCCAAATAGTTTTTGCATGGCCATTCACATACTTTTCAATGGAAAATGCTTTTGGTTGAAAGTTTTTGGATTGAAAGAATTTATGGTCAAAAAGCTTTTCCATTGAAAATGTTTTTGATCAAAATGAGATTTTAAATAAGAAACATTGCGACTTTGTACAATCATGATTTAAAGATTAAAAATTAGATATTAGAAAAATTATAGGTTTATTTAGAATTAATATTTATTTAAAGAGTTAAAAGTATTTCTTTTAGTAATATTTGGAATTAATATTTGAGGTTTAGGATTTAAAAGTTAAATTGAATCATGATTTTTAAAGTTTACATAATATTGTTATTATCTGAATCATAAAATTGATTCTTACTTGAGGATAGTTTAAGATTTTTTAGTCTTATGTATATATGAATGTGCTCTTATGTGTGAATGTATGTGTGTGTTTGTATTTGCATCATATATGCTTGTGTGTATGTGTGTGTATGCATATGACCCATAAACTATTATGTTTTTGTGACCCATAATACTAGTATGTGCATGTGTATGTGTATGTTTGTATGCATGTGTCTATGATTGTGATTTAGAAACTATTGTGACTATCTACTGCATAGCATTGATTCTTACTTCACAATAGTATGTGTATATGTATGTGCAATAGTATGCATATGTGTATGTTTGTATGTGTATCTATGATTGACAATGTGATTTAACAACTATTGTGATTGTCAGACTCATGGCATTGATTCTTACTTCTCAATAGTATGTGTATGTATGTTTGTAATAGTATGTGTCTATGTATGCATGTTTCTATGATTGTGATTTAAAAACTATCATGATTTTTTGACTCATAGCATTGATTCTTACTTTTCAATAGGATGTGTATGTGTGTATACATGTGTGTAGTATGTGATTTAAAAACCCTTGTGATTGTTCGACTCATAGCATTGATATTGCTTCACAATTGTATGTGTATGTGTATATGTGTGTATGTATGTGATTTAAAAATTCTTGTGATAGTGTGACTCCTAGCATTGATTCTTATTCAACTATAGTATATTTATGACTCATAGCATTGATTCTCATTTCACTATAGTATGTGTATGTATGTAACAATATGTGTATGTGAATATGTATGTGTGTGTCTATGATTGTGATTTAAAAACTAACATTGATTCTTACTTTAGAATAGTATGTGTATGTGTGTGTGGCATATGTATGTGTGTGTATGTATATATGTAATATTATGTGTATATGTATACATTTTTATGAGTATGACTTAAAAACAATTCTGATTGTTTGACTTATAGTATTGATTTTTACTTTGCAATAGTATTCATACATTTGTGTCTATGATTGTAATAGTCTATGACATATGTTGGGGTTCTAAGTTTGCACACACACATGAGAAACACAAAGAAGAAGAAGAAGCTTGGAGCACAATATAATACAAAATGTATCAAGAAGTGAATGTTCAAAGATAAGGGACCCATTAGAGTTATAAAAGTATATACAAGCTGGAGGAAAAAACTCCGAAAGAAGAAAAGTGCCTCCACGGTCCTAAGTGTGCTCACACACATCACGACCAAAATATATCAACAAATCCCCCTTGAGAGTGATGCAATGAACAATGAGCTGGCACTCATGTATAAGAAAGTGCCAAGCTATGTGGAAAGAGATCAATATACAAAAGCAAGGAAGCCCAACGCTTTGTAAACATCTTCAAACTTCTCCCTAGGCAGAGCATTTGTGAAAAGGTCTGCAACATTATCCTATGTGGCACACAAACCAAACTCATCTCTCTAGCTAAGAACCTCTCCTTGACATAATGATAGTGCACCTCAATGTTTTGTGAGCATGGAACACATGGTTCCTCACAACTGCTAATGCACTCTAATTGTGAGTAAAGATGGTGATGGCAAAAGACCAATCAACACCTAAATTAGCCAAAAGGCATATGAACCACACTCACTCAACAATCAAAAGCTTCCCTATACTCAGCCTCACAAGAAGTGGCTATATTAGGTTGCTTCTTGCTCAACCAAGATATGCGTGAGCTTCCAAGCATGAGAAAAAACCACTAGTGGACACACAAGTCTCATCGCAACCAACCCAATTAGAGTAAAAAAAGCATGCAAATATGGAAGTAATGATCTCCCTGAGGCTAAAACAACCCAAGTAGCTAGGAACCACTCAAGTAACAAAAGATGTGCTTAAGTGTCTGCCAATGCTTAACACCTGGGAAATGCATAAATTTGCTCAACTCAGAGAAAACAAATTCATTATCAGGTCAAGTTATGCATAAGTAAATAAAGCATCCAACAACTTGCTAATAGAGAACAACGTCAAATGCATCTCCAACATCATGAAGACTCAAGCATTAACTTATTTCCATGGGAGTGGCAATAGGTTTGCAATCGTCAAGGCCAAAACACTGCAATAATGTGTCAATGTATTTTGTTTAACACAAAGCTATTCCCCCATCAACTTGCATAAATTAAATGCCCAAATAATGGTGCAGACGTGCCAAATTTGACATCTCAATAGAGGCATGTAAATAAGCCTTAAATACATCAAAATATACTTCTCATTAGCACTAGTAAGTAGCATATCATCAACATATAGAACGATGGTCAACAGTACATAATCTACACACTTAACATATAAGGTTTTATTAGTTGGATTGTTCTCAAAACCATGTGCTAAAAAATAGGCATATATCTTCTTACACCAAGCTTGTGTTTCAAACATATAATGGCTTTTTCAACATGCACAGTTTGTTTTCATGCCCCTTTTGCACAAAACCAATGGGATTAAATCACCATTCAAAAATGCATTTTTAATGTCCAAATGATGTACATTTCAACCATGATGAGATACAAGTGCTCAAATGCTACGAACAGTGGCCATTAGGCATGTGGGAGTGAAGGTCTCATGAAAATGAATGCCTCTCTCTTGAGCATAAACTTTTGCAACCAGCCTAGCCTTATACCTATCAATTGTTCCATCGAGCTTATGTTTGAGCTTGTATATCCATTTAGTGCCAATGGCCTTTTTGCCTGGAGGGAAATGACATAAAGAACAAGTATCATTCTTCATAATAACATCATATTTCCAATTTTTTGAATTTTGTGCTTCATCAAAAGAAATAGGTTCATTCTCATCACGAAGAACAAAGACAACCATTGATAACAATCTAATGAAAAGGAATCATTATGAAAGCCTGAACGAGTATGATATGATATAGTTGCATCTAATTTTCTATCTCACAAAATCTGCACCATTCATTTAAGCATAGTTTTAGCCTCTTCTATGTCAACCCTCTCACCAAAAAGTGCATCATGTAAATTTACATCAGAAATGGATTGATCTACATCATCATTAGGAACCTATAAAGGTTAAGACATTACCTCAATTGGACGAGCACTTGATTATCCAGATGCAAAAAGAGGTAGCAAAGTGTCATATAGTACATCCTTCAAGCTAACTAATGTTTCCTTGGTACATGAAAGTAAGGGTTGAATTGCATCTTCCACAAAAACAACATCACGCGTGACTAGAATGCCTTTCATTTTTGGATGATACAAATGCTAGCCTTTTCTTTACAAACTGTACCCAACAAAAATATATTTCACTGCTTTTTCATCCAATTTTTTTCATTGTTGTTTAGGCACTAATGCATATGCCAGACAACCAAATACAAGTAGATGAGAAACAAATAGCTTGCAACCATGCCAAGCCTCATATAGATTGATCGATTATAGTTCTTTTGTGGGACATGTGTTAAGTACATATTTTGCACACATAATAGCCTCAAGCTAGAAGCTATGTGGTAAAGCCTCGCCATTGGCCATGCATTTAACCATTTCCACAAGAGAACTATTCTTTTCTTTTAGAAATTCCATTTTTTTGAGGTGTATATGATAGTATACATTGATGTTTCATCCAACACTCAGAGAGAAACGCATTAAAATCAAAAGACATATACCCACCCCTCCATCAAAACAGAGGGTGCCCAATTTACATGTTGACAGATTTTTAGCCATAACTAGGAATTGTTTAAAGCACGTAAAAACTTGAGACTTTTCTCTCAATGGACGCATCCATGCATGCCTCAGAAAGTCATCAATAAAAGTCATTAAGTGAAGGTAGTTTCTAAATGAAGGTTTCTGCATTGGACCACAAACATGACTATGAACAAGCTTCAATTTATGAGAAGCTCTAACTTAACCATCTTTTTGGAAGGAATAACTACATTTTGTCCAAAATACAACCTTCGTAGACAAGTTTAGAAGGTGCCTCAAGTTCGTGCAGAGAGGAAACCATTTCAAATTTGTGTAGCCATAGCAAACTAACAAAATTTAGATGAACAAAGCATGCATGTCAAAGCTTTACATCTAAAATAGCCTGCGAATCTTGAACTTCACATGCTAAATCATTCATAGATTTTTCATAGTCAATGAGCTCATACAAATCACGATATCAAATACCAGAATCAATAATAATATTCCCATTCGAAAGATCATGAATTATACATCTATCATCAATAAATTTCACAGCCAAGCTGATGTTGGCCAATGTTGAAAATGATACCAATTTTTCCTTAATATCTGGCACATATAAAACATTTGAAAATGTGAAGGAACTACCATAAAAAATAGTCAAAATGATCTTTCAAACTTCCATTATAGGATAAGATGAGTTTTTATCACATGTGATATTATTTCATGTAGGTGAGACTCAAGTGAAGTGAAGAAATTGTGCTACAAGATAATATATTTAGTTGCACCACTATCAAAGTACCAAACATCTGAGTTTAGCATAGACATACATTGCTCATGTGAAGATGGTTCATAGACGCAAACAATAATAAATACCAAATCTTAATTTTGAACAAGATTCATAGACTTTGCTTTAGGTGTAGAGGCTTTTGCAATAGCCATTCTAGCCTCTTTATAAACCTGCTCATCTGTGAGACAACAAACTGAATATTTGGCTAAGTAATGCATAAGTAAATCAAGCATCCAATAGCATATTGATAGAGAACCGCATCAAATGCATCTCCAACATCATCAAGACTCAATCGTATCTCCATAGGAGTGGCAATAGGCTTATAGTCTTCAAGGCCAAAATGCTGCAATAATGTGTCAATATATTTCTTTGACACAAAGCAATTCCACCATCAACCTGCATAGAATGAATGCCCAAATAGTGATGCAAATGCCCCAAATCAGACATCTCAAATGAGGCATGCAAATCAGCCTTAAAATCAGAAATATGCTTCTCAATAGGACCAGTGAGCAGCATGTCGTCAACATAGACAACAATGATGAGAAGCACATAATTACCATGCTTAACATATAAGGTGCTTTTAGTTAGACTGTTCTCAAAACCATGTGCAATCAGATAGGCATGTATCTTCTCATACCAAGAATGTGGTGCTTGCTTTAAACCATATAATGCCTTCTTTAACCTGCACACCTGTTTTTCATGCCCTTTCTGCACAAAGCCACGGGGCTGAAAAGCATACACTTCTTCATGCAAGTCACCATTCAAAAATGCTGTTTTAATGTCCAACTGATGTACATTCCAACCATGATGAGCTGCAAGTGCATAGATGCTCCGAACAGTAGTCATACGGCATGTTGGTGCAAAGGTCTCATCAAAATCAATGCCTCTTTCTTGTGCATAACCCTTTGCAACAAGCCTAGCCTTACACCTGTCAACTGTACCATCCGGTTTATGCTTCAGCTTGTATACCCACTTAGTGCCAATGGCCTCCTTGCTAGGAGGCAAGTCACAGAAAGACCAAGTACCATTCTTCATTAGAGCATCATATTCAGATTGCATAACAACCATCCAATTTTTTGAATTTTGTGCTTCATCTAACCAAACAGGATCATTCTCATCACAGAGACTAGATACAGCCATAACATAGAAATATGATGCAAAGCAGGCACTATGAGAGCCTGAACGAGTACGATATGACAGAGTTGCATCTAATTTTCTATCATGCAAAGTCTGCACCAGCCATTTTGGCATAGTTTTTGCCTGCTCAATATCACCTCTCTCATCAACTAGCGCATCATGTAAATCTACATCAGAAATGGAATGATCTACATCATCACATGAAACCTGCAAAGGCTGAGACATTGCCTCATTGGGACTAGCATTAGAGTGTCCACTGTAAAAAGAGGTAGCAAAGTATCATACATGTCTTTGGAGCTAACATATGTCTCCTTAGTACATGAAAGCAATGGCTGAATAACATCTTCCACAAAAACAACATCATCGCTAACCAGAATGCGTTTAGTCTGTGGATGATACTTTCAGAACTGTACCCAACAAAAATACATTTTACTGCTTTATCATCCAATTTTTTCCGATGTTGTTCAGGCACTAATGCATATGCCAAACAACCAAAAACATGCAGTTGAGCAACAGATGGCTTGTGATCATGCCAACCCTCATATGAAGTGATAGACTACAACGCTTTTGTGGGGCACCTGTTCAGTACATATGCTGCACACATGACAACCTCAAGCCAGAAACTATGTGATAAAGCCTGGCTCTTGACCATACACCTCACCATCTCCATGAGCAACCTATTCTTTCATTCAGCAACTCTTGAGGTGTATATGGCACTGTACACTGGTGTTTTATCCCACGCTCAACCAGAAATGAATTAAAATCAGAAGACATATATTCCCCCCCTCGATCAGAACGGAGGGTGCCCATTCTACATGCTGGCAGATTTTCAGCCAAAACCAAAAACTGTTTGAGGCACATGAACACTTCAGACTTTTCCTTCAATGGATATACCCATGCATGCTTGGAAAAATCATCGATGAAAGTCACAAAGTAAAGATAACTCCCAAAAGAAGGTGTCTGCATTGGACCACATACATCACTATGTACAAGATGTAATTTCTGAGTAGCTCGAACTGAACCATCTTTTGGAAAGGACGAACGCTTCATTTTGCCCAAAATACAACCTTCACAAACATGTTTTCTAGGTGCCTCAAGTTTGGGCAAAGAGGACACCATTTCAGATTTCTGCAAGTGTAGCAAACTAGCAAAATTTAGGTGACCAAAGCATGCATGCCAAAGCTTTGCATCTGACATAGCCTAAGAATCATTTATTGCACATGCCAAATCATTTACAGATCTTTCATAGTCTATGAGATTATACAGCCCATGACATAAAATACTAGAAGCAATAATCACATCTCCATTTGACAGATCATGAACTATACACCTATCATTAACAATTTTCACAACCAAGCCAATCTTATCTAATGTAGAAACTGATAACAGGTTCTTCTTGATCCCTAGCACAAATAAAGCATCTGAAAAAGTGAAAGAACTACCATCAGTAGTAGTCAAAATGATCTTACCAACTCCCATAATAGGATAAGAGGAGTTGTTGGTGCATGTAATAGTATTCCTTGTAGGGGCAGGCTCGAGTGAAGAGAAGAAACTATGCTGCGAGGTAATATGTTTGGTCACCCCACTGTCAAAATACTGGGCAAACATTTGAGTCTACTGTAGACATGCACTACTCATGAGAAGATGGGTCAAAACTGCAAACAATAGTAAACGCCAATTCTTCTTCCTGCACAAGATTAGGAGACTCTGTTTTTGGTGTAGAGGCCTCTGCAAAAACCATTCCAGCCTCTTTCTTCTTTGCCTCTTTAGCAGCCAATTTTGGATAGTTCTTTATGATATGATCATTCCCTTTACAGTACTTACAAAACAATTTGTGCTTTTTTGATTTCTTCTCATCTTTATCTTCCTTCTTCGAATGTGCAAAATTAGCAGATTTTTGCTTACTAGTTGAAGAGCTCCATTTTCCTTTGCCCTTCTGACTAGCTAGGAAAGCTTGATCTGCAACTCGCATAATGGACTTGTTCTGCCTGGACTGATCTTCCTGCAAGAGAACAAAGACTAACTCCTCAAATGATAAGGCATTTGGATTGCGTTTCATCATCAACCAAAGAGTAGAAGCGCAACTCTAATATGAATAAGGAAGACCATTCAGAATGGTCCGTACAAGTGAGCTATCTGGTATAACCTCATCAGCAAAAATCAACTGCTCCTTCAAGTCTTTGATCTTCATTAGGAAACTGTCCATAGAATCACCTTCATTCATGTGCTCACTCTCCAACTGTTTTTGGAGGTAAGCAACACGAGCCTCATTCCTAGCTTGGCACAATGTGGTAAGTGTATCTCAAGCATCCTTAACTGTTCTACAAGAGTGAATGTGAGGAATAATGGCACGTTTGACAGACAAAGCTATCAATGCACTGTGCCTGGGCATCTCTGCCATCCGAGTGAATCTAATCTATAGTAGGTGCAGCAGAAACTGTAGCACGAATAGGAATATGCATAATATCATCATCTTTGACACCTTCTGTATCAGCTTCAGTACTTGCAGTTGTAACAGTTGCAGGTGTGATAGGACATTTTTCGACACCCGACACAATGTTCCACAGTCCTTTTGCAACCAACACATGTTGCATCATATAAGCCCATAACGGGTAGTTAGTACCATCCAACTTATCCTCAACAACCAACATACAGAATACATCACTGCTTTCAGCCATGGCCGGTGACTAAAATACCTTGAAGTAAAAAATTGACTATATCTCAAAAAGTTGATCAGAATTGCCCAGACAAATTCCACTACACCTGTAGCAGACTTTGAGACGCTTATACTGGCGAATAGAAACTAGTATATACCTTTGACACAAAAATATGAAATAGCTTGCACAAGTACTGCGATAGTGCATTCGGAGGCCAAAATGAGCTCAGATCGCGATTTTGGCACCACACGGTGAAGCTATTTTGATCTCGAAAACACACTGAGTATGCTCACCAAAATTCGTGCAATTATGAGATTGCAAACGGAGGATTGTCGACGGCGCCCTAGATGAAGCGAAGACCTGCTCTGATATCAATTGTTGGAGTTAGACATCTACGGAAGCACGCAAACAACACAAGGAAGAAGAAGAAGCTTTGAGCACAACACACAATACTGAATGTTTTACTAGAGAATGTACAAAGATAAGTAGCCCATTAGGGAAATAGGTGTATATACAAGCCGGGGGAGAAAACCTCCTAAAGAGGGAAAAAAGTGCCCGACGGTCCTAGTGTGTTCACACACATCACTACCTAAATATATCAACAGTCTTCCTTCTTTTATTGTACAGCATTTGCAGATTTTTTTCTTACTAGTAGATGAGCTCCATTTTTCCCTTTTGACTAGCAAAGGAAGCTTGATCTGTAACACACATAATTGACATGTTTTGCCTAAACTAATCATCTTGTAGTAAAACACAAACTAACTCCTCAAATGTTAAGGTATTTGTATTTCCTTTCATCATCAATCAAAGAGTAGAAGAAAAACTCTATTATGAATCTAGAAGACCATTAAGAATAATCTACATAAATGAGATATCTAGAAAGATTTCATTAGTGAAAGTTAGCTGCTCTTTCAAAACTTTGATCCTTGTAAAAAATCTATCCATAGAATCTTCTTAATTCATATGATTGTTGGAGAAACACTCACTAATTGGACATATATTTGAAGGTCAAAGCTTTAGAAGAAAACCCCATGCCTATGTGAAGGGACAACTTCACAAGTGTACTATCATATTTGTAAAGTTAGTTCACTTTAGTTCTAGAAGTTTTTTAAAAGTTACGAGAATGAGAAAGTCTATATAAGTTAGTTAGTATTAACTGACGCGGTGAGAAGAAGAAGGAGGAAGACAATGAGAAAGTGAGAAGAACTCATTTTTGTATGACTGAGTATAGTCGGGCTTCTCTGAGCGAGAAAGCACTTGTAAGCTTCTGAGTTTTCATAGTTATGACAAGAACTAGTTAAAGTTCTGTGTATAAGTCTTCTTCCTCCATCTCCAGTGTTTGTCTTCTGTGTAATGATTTGAAAGGTTGAAGTTTTCCAAGCAAGTCGATGCGTGGCATCGAATCTCACTTGATAAGTCCTTATCTTCATATCTGATTTTTATCTACTGCCAAATCTTCTTGAAAAGATGATGTTGTTGGAGCAACTCGATGCCTGGCATCGAATTCCAGTTGATAAGTCATATTGTAAGTGTGCATGAAATCACCTATAGTTTTGGTGTCCAAAAGATCAAGACTTTATGCGGGAAGTCGATGCCCGGCATCGAATCCCTGCTGAAAGGTGGCCAAAAACATCCCAAGTCGATGCCCGGCATCGAATTCTTGTTGCAAGTCGATGCTAGGCATCGAATTCTAATTTTAAACAGGCGCTCTTACTATAACAGGAAAGATTTCTAGTTTTGGAAGGTCATACAGGGTCATCTTGTGAGAGCCATAACTTGAGTTCTAGAGATCCGTTTGATGCATATGATAGCTTGTTGGAAAGCTCTACTCTTCTAGTTTCAGCCTGTAAAGTTTCATGGAGAAATAGTACTTAACCTAAGAGAAATTAGCAAAATACTAAAGGTATGCCATTTCAATGAATAGAAAAATCTGTAGAAGCAAAGTTCTCACTTTAGGCTATCATTTCTCAAAGTTTGGAGTGGCAATGAGTTAATGATGACCATAGAGGTGTTCTAGTGTCACATTAATTCATTTCTTGTGGTGTTTCATACATCAACAAGTGGTATCAGAGAAGAAAGATTCTCGAGAGCAGAAGACGACAAAGGTACGAGAAGTTTTGTAAAGTTTTCCATTAAAGTTTGAAAGGTGAAGCATTTGAAGACACAAGGCATCAAAAGGTTACTTCAAAAGTATCCTCATACACAAAGAACTTCAAAAGGTATTATCCTTTATCCTTTAAGCTCATAGGTTGCAGCAGAAGGAAAGAACTATGGCAGATCATATCTCCATTGACAAACTGGACAGAGATAATTACCCCGCATGGGTAATGAGAATGGAAGCCTTACTTATGAGTAAGGATCTCATGATATATGTTACAGGTGAAGAAGAGAAGCCAATATTCGAAGATGAAAGCCGACCAAAGAAAGAAGAACTAGATGCTTTAAAGCATTGGCAGAAGAAGGATGCAAGTGCAAAAGCCTACATCTACAATACAATCTCTGATCATTTACTACCACACATCAGAGGATTGGAATCATCTGAAGATATATGGAATGCATTGGAGTATCATTTCCAAAGTACTACTAAAGCACGGAAAGCAAGTCTATGGTCAAAGTTTACAACATTCAAGAAGAAGCCAAGTCAAACCATTAGTGATTATGTCACTAAGATGAAGGATCTAGCAGATAGTCTTGGATCCATAGATGAAGATGTTGAAGATCACAGATTGATTGCTCAATTACTTGCAGGTTTGAGAGGGGATGAAAGGTGGAAACCTTTTGTCTTATCAACAGAACTTTCATTAAATCATTATGTTCCATATTTGAACTAGTTGCTTGGTTTGATGCTCACATATGAGCAAGACTTGAAGGGAGATGGAGATAAAGGACAAAGTTCTGCAATGTACATGAAGAACAAGAAGAAAGGAGATAAAGGTAAAGCAAAGGATGAAGAAGAGTCAACTTCTCAAGTTTATTATGCAAGAGGTAAAGGCACTGGCAGAGGAAGAGCAAGAGGTTTTGGAAGAGGAAGAGGTAATCAAAATAACAACAAGAAGGCTTGCTGGATCTGTGGATTGAGTAATCATTTGGCTCATGACTGTCGGCACAACCAACAAGGATCAAACCAGAATCAAAACAACAATAGCAGAGGCCGAGGTGGAAGATATCAAAGTAATTTTCAAAGAGGTAGACAAAGTCAAAGAGGAGGCTATGGTAGAGGTGGAGGAAGAAGTTGGGGACAAAATCAATCCTACAACACCACCTACTACAACTATGCAAATGACACACAGAATGAAAGTCATACATCATTGATGATGAACTCAATCAACACATCAGATAAAGAAGATCTAAAGGTATTTTACATTGACTCTGGATGTTCTAATCATTTGTCAGGAAACATAGAATTGATGTCAGAATTGGAAAAAGGCATTTCTAGTCACACAGTTCAAACAAGTGATAATACCAGACATAGTGTACATTCAATTGGAAAGGTGAAATGCAAGAGTGGAGCAGATTTGCTAACCAATGTTTTGTATGTTCCCACAATACCTAAAAACTTGATTAGTGTGGGACAGATAGTTGAAAAAGGTTTTCAAGTTAGGTTTACAAATGAAGGAGTATTTGTGGAAGATCCAGAGAATGGATATAATCAGATTGTCTCTGGTAAGAAAGAAGGTAGACTCTTTACTTTAAGAGTGCAAGGGAACATTGGTCAAGCTTTGCTCACACATGGTGAAGGAGTGATTACAGAACTTGATCTCTGGCATAAGAGATTAGGTCACGTTAATGAAAGAGGAATTAAAGCTAATGTTGCTAATCAGTCTGTACTAGGATTACCAAATGTGCAAAGTCAACATATGGTTTATAAATGTGAAGCATGTCAAATGGGTAAAGCACACAGGTTACCATTTCAAAAGAAAGGTTTCAAACATGATGGAGTACTTGAGCTCATTCATACAGATGTATGGGAACCAACAAAAGAAGGATCTATCAGTGGCTCAAGGTACTATGTTCTTTTCATTGATGATGCTACAAGATGGATAACAGTATATGTTTTGAAGGAAAGATCAGAAGTGTTTGGAGCTTTCAAGCATTTTCATGCATATGCAGAGAGAGTCACAGGTCAAAAGCTTAAAAGACTGAGGTCTGATGGAGGGGGAGAATACTTCTCCCAAGAGTTCAATGATTATCTTTGGAATGCAGGTATTAAGAGAGAAATAACTTGCAGGTATACACCACAACAAAATGGTGTAGCAGAAAGAAGGAACAGGACTTTGGTTGAGTTCGCTAGAGCTATGCTAAAGGAGAAGAACTGTCCAAATTATCTTTGGGTTGAGGCTGTAAATACAACCACATATCTTGTGAATAGATTACCATGTGCAGCTCTGAATGGAATGACTCCATATGAAGCTTGGTGGGGTAAGAAACCAACACTAGATCATTGTAGAGTGTTTGGATCAATTCAATATGCTTATGTGCCATCACAGCTTAGGCATAAACTTGAACCAAAGGCAGAAAAATATGTGTTCATTGGTTATGATGAAAAGCAGATGGGTTACAGGTTGTAGAATCCTTTAACCAAACAATTTCTTGTTTCTAGAGATGTTACATTTGATGAACAGAAAAGTTGGTATGCAGATCAAAGTCATACAGCTAAAGAATTTGAAGAAGAGGTAAGAAGATGTGAGAAAGGAAAATCAATTGTGCAGGTAAATAGAGATGAAGACTATATGCAAGCAAGTACATCCAGAAGTGGATTAACAAGAAGGAATGAAGAAGCTCCTATATTTGATGAAGAAGTGTATCCAGACACATATGAAGAATGTGAACCAAGAAGGTCAAGTAGGACTAGAAGACAACCAGAAAGGTATTCTTATGACACTTCTTACATAACTCAGAAGAACTATGCATATATGGTCAAAGATGATGAAGAACCTCAGAACTATGATGAAGCTAAAGGTAAGAAGCAATGGGAAGAAGCAATGAAGGAAGAGTTCAATGCACTGGAGGAGAACAAGACATGGGAACTTGTTCCTAAACCAAATGGTAAGAAAGTAATTGGAAATAAATGGGTTTATAAAGTGAAGAAGCTTGCAGATGGAAGTATAGCCAGATACAAAGCTAGATTGGTGGTGAAAGGCTATGCCCAAACCTATGGCATAGATTATGATGAGACATTCAGTCCCGTAGCTAAGATGTCAACTATAAGGACAATCATTGCTATTGCAGCTTCAAAAGGATGGACCCTAAGTCAATTGGATATTAAAAATGCCTTCTTGAATGGATACATATCAGATGAGGTATACATGGAACAACCTCAAGGGTTTATAGATTCCAGGTATCCAAATTTTGTTTGCAGGTTGAGAAGAGCATTGTATGGATTGAAGCAAGCTCCAAGAGCTTGGAACTATAGACTGGTGAAGTATCTCAATGATCTTGGATATCAAAGTTCAAAAGCAGACCCAAGTCTACTTATCAGAAGAACAGAGGAAGGTACAATCTACATTTGTATTTATGTAGATGACATTATAATCACAGCTACTTCAGATGAAGGAATCAAGGAGGTAAAGAGATTGCTTGAAAAAGAATTCAAGATCAGTGACCTAGGAAAGTTATCATACTTTCTTGGAATGGAAGTTACTTATACAGATCATGGCATATATGTGTCACAAGAAAGGTATCTTCTGAACTTGTTGAAGAAGTTTGATATGGAAAATTGCAGAGAAGCTTCAACTCCACTTGAAGTTAATCACAAGCTCAGTAAATATGATGGTGCAGACTACAAAGATATGAGGAAGTATCAATCTCTTGTGGGTAGTTTGATTTATGCTACACTAACAAGACCTGATCTTAGTTATGCAGTGGGAGTTTTGTCACAATTCATGCATTGTCCAAAGGACCCACATTGGATTGCAGGTCAAAGAGTTCTCAGATATATCAAAGGAACTATAAAAGAAGGATTATATTATCCTTTTACATCAGATTTGAAGTTGAGAGCCTATAGTGATTCAGATTGGGCAGGTAATCAAGATGACAGAAGATCAACTCATGGTTACATGATATACATTGGTGATAAGCTTGTAAGTTGGTGTTCAAAGAAACAACATACAGTAGCATTATCATCAACTGAAGCAGAGTACAAAGGACTTGTGGAAGCAGCTAAGGAAGTCATATGGATGCAGACATTGTTCAAGAGCTTAGGCATTGATCAAGGTACACCTACAATACATGGAGATAATATGAGTTCACTTTATCTTGCAGCAAATCCAGTATTTCATGCAAGGACAAAGCACATAGAGATACAATATCATTTTCTCAGAGAAAAGGTAATGGAGAAGGAGATTGAAGTGGAGTACATTTCCACTAAAGATCAGTTAGCAGACATAATGACAAAGAGCTTGCATGGTGTGAAGACCAGCAGATTCAAAAGCATGGCAGGAGTAAAAGAAAAGAAGATGATATGAAGAAACAGGGAATGTCAATTAGTGATTGAGGGGGAGCTGTTGGAGAAACACTCACTAATTGGACATATATTTGAAGGTCAAAGCTTTAGAAGAAAACCCCATGCCTATGTGAAGGGAAAAATTCACAAGTGTATCATATTTGTAAAGTTAGTTCACTTTAGTTCTAGAAGTTTTTTAAAAGTTACGGGAATGAGAAAGTCTATATAAGTTAGTTAGTATTAACTGACGCGGTGAGAAGAAGAAGGAGGAAGACAATGAGAAAGTGAGAAGAACTCATTTTTGTATGACTGAGTATAGTCGGGCTTCTCTGAGCGAGAAAGCACTTGTAAGCTTCTGAGTTTTCATAGTTATGACAAGAACTAGTTAAAGTTCTGTGTATAAGTCTTCTTCCTCCATCTCCAGTGTTTGTCTTCTGTGTAATGATTTGAAAGGTTGAAGTTTTCCAAGCAAGTCGATGCGTGGCATCGAATCTCACTTGATAAGTCCTTATCTTCATATCTGATTTTTATCTACTGCCAAATCTTCTTGAAAAGATGATGTTGTTGGAGAAACTCGATGCCTGGCATCGAATTCCAGTTGATAAGTCATATTGTAAGTGTGCATGAAATCACCTATAGTTTTGGTGTCCAAAAGATCAAGACTTTATGCGGGAAGTCGATGCCCGGCATCGAATCCCTGCTGAAAGGTGGCCAAAAACATCCCAAGTCGATGCCCGGCATCGAATTCTTGTTGCAAGTCGATGCTAGGCATCGAATTCTAATTTTAAACAGGCGCTCTTACTATAACAGGAAAGATTTCTAGTTTTGGAAGGTCATACAGGGTCATCTTGTGAGAGCCACAACTTGAGTTCTAGAGATCCGTTTGATGCATATGATAGCTTGTTGGAAAGCTCTACTCTTCTAGTTTCAGCTTATAAAGTTTCATGGAGAAATAATACTTGACCTAAGAGAAATTATCAAAATACTAAAGGTATGCCTTTTCAGTGACTAGAAAAATCTGTAGAAGCAAAGTTCTCACTTTAGGCTATCATTTCTCAAAGTTTGGAGTGGCAATGAGTTAATGATGACCATAGAGGTGTTCTAGTGTCACATTAATTCATTTCTTGTGGTGTTTCATACATCAACAATGATCACTCTCGAAATGTTTCCAAAGGTAAGTAACAAGAGCCTCATTTCTTACTTGGTATAATGTTGTAAACGCATCCCAAGCATCCCTTGCTGTTTTGTAAGAGTGAATGTGAGGTATAATGGCATGCCTGAAAGACAAAGCTATCAATGCATGTGTTTGGGCATCTCTGTCATCCCAAAGAAGTTTCTCTATAGTAGGTGCAACAAGAACCAAAGCATGACTAGGGAATTGTAGATGATCATTTTCAACACCATCTACATCTCCTTCAATAACTGTTTTAAGTGTAGTAGGACATTTATCAACATCTTGCACAATATTTCACAACCCTTTTGCTACCAATACATGGAACATCATATATGCCCACAATGGGTAATTAGTACCATTCAACTTATCCTCAACAATAAACATATGGAATACATCATTGCTTTTAGCCATGACGAGTGACTAAATACCCTGATGCAAAAATTTGATTGCATATGAAAAAGTTGAATAGAAGTATCTTATTGAACTCTACTAAACCCGTAGTAGACTTTGAGGTGTTTGTATTGGAAAACTGAATCATGTATATATGTTTGGCACAAAAGGACAAAAATTGCCTACACAATCGTTGTGATAGTGTGTTTGGAGTATGCTCACCAAGTTTCATGCGATTTTGAGACTATGACCGGAGGGGTGTCGATGATGCCCTAGATGAAGCAAATACCTTTTTTTATACCAACTATTGGAGTTCAAAGTCTGCGGAAGCACACAAATAGCAGAAGGAAGAGGAAGAAGGTTGGAGCACAACACAATACAAAACATGTTACCAAGAATGTACAAAGATAACTGACATGTTAGGGTTATGAGAGTATATACAAGCTAGGGAAAAGGGAAAATTACCTCCTAAAGAGGGAAAAAAAGTACCCTCATGGTCCTAAGTGTGTTCACACACATCACTATCAAAATATATCAATAGTCTCACTATTATGACTGTGTGTATGACTGTGTTTAAAAACTATTGTGATTGTTTGACTCATACCATTGATTCTTATTTCACAATAATATATGTATCTATGTGTATATGATTGTGATTTAAAAACTATTGTGATTGTCTAATTCATAGCATTGATTCTTACTTCACAATAGTATGTGTAGGTTTATGTGTATGATTGTGACTTAAAAACTATTACTATTTTGAATCATAGCATTGATTCTTAGTTTCACAATAGTATGTGTAGGCTTGTGTGTATGATTGTGATGAAAAACTATTGTGATTTTTTGACTCATACCACTGGTTGTTACTTCACAATAGTAATCTGTAGGTCTATATTTATGTATGTGATTCATAATTTTTTGTGATTTTCTAACTCATAGTATTGTATCTTAGTACTTACTTCACAATAGTATTTGCAAGTCTATATTTATGTAAGAAATTTAAAAGCTATTGTGATGGAGTAACTCATAACATTGATTCTTACTTAACAATAGTGTTTTTTATGCAAGTTGGTGTGTATGATTTTAAATTAAAAACTTTTATGATTGTTTTAGTCATACCATTGATTCTTATGTCACAATAGTATGTGTATGTCTATGTTTATGTATATGATTTAAAAACTATTGTGATTATCTGACTCATGCTAGACTCAATAAAGATACATAGAAGATAGTTGAACTACACCCTAAGAGGGAGGATTAGGAAGGAATCTTCAACCATGGCTTTTGGGGCAAGTGGTTAGCCCATCATACTCCTAGCCGGTAGGTCACGAGTTCAAATCCCAAAATTGGTATCAAAGCTTAGGAAGTACGCTTGGGCAAGTGGATGGAAGGCACAACCATCGCTTTCAAAGATGATCCCAACAAAGATTAGTGTATCTCCCAATCCGTAGGTCCAACTTGGATGTGTAAGATACCGTTGGAAAGCTCTCATAATGAACTTTCTAATGGAAGTAGTAGACTAAGGATATAACAAACCTAGCATGGATCAAAACAATTTTCAAGATAATGAGGTCGAGAAGAAGGGATCAATAGACCAAGGTTGCAAACAAGGCAAATCTGTAGGCAAGTAGGTGAGAAATAGAAAGGCAAGGTCCAAGATACCAAGGGTGAGGGCAAGGGTTCAAGAGACCAAGGTTGGGAACAAGAAGGTTCAAGAGACTATGCAAGGGTGAGGATATTAATTCAAGGGGAGATCAATGATTGATCATTGAGGACAATGATCTCTAAAAGGGGAAGGGGAAGAGAGTGTTAGAATCAATAAATGACAGGAAGGAGATGGTTGAACTACACCCTAAGAGAGAGGATTAGGAAGTAATCCTCAACCATGGATTTTGGGGAAGTGGTTAGCCCATCATACTCTTAATTTGCAGGTCATGAGTTCAAATCCCACAACTCATAGCATTGATTCTTACTTCACAATAGTATGTGTAGTGCTATGTTTATGAATGTGATTTAATAAACTATTGTGATTTTATGATTGATACCATTGATTTTTACTTCACAATAGAACATGTAGGTCTATGTTTATGTGCATGATAAAAAAAAACTCTTGGGATCGTCTGACTTATAGCATTGATTCTTACTTCACAATAGTGTATGTATATGTGTGTTTATGTTGGTTATATTACATAGATAGATAGATACATAAAGACATAGATTAACTGATATACGAATTTAAGAAATAAATACATAGAGAGGTTGAAATGTGGATATGTAAATAAACAAATACAAAAATGAATATATTTAATGTTGGTGCATTTTACCCAAGCCTACATGCTTGATATGATGTTCATTTGTGTAGACATATGAAAACCTCTTGTAAAAGAGTACATTTTATCTCTTGTAATTGTAAAAGAAAGAATGGCTTAAGTCATCCATGATGTAAAAAGAAAATTCCTGGCTCTAACTACCTAAAACCATGAATCCATTAGCTGAGGGAATATTTCCTAATTCCTAGCATCACTTTTAGGTGAAGTCATGGGAATTCGAATTCAAAATTACCTCCAAAAGTAGCTACAAAAGGAGCAAGAAGGAAGTAGCCAAAGTAGTGCTTGATTCGTGCCCATTTCATGCCCATTTGTAGAGATTTAAGAGCTTACTCCATAGCTCTATTCTATTCCCATTGTGCAAATATTCATTGCCAATGTGGTTGTAATCATATGTGAATCTATACATTCATCTTTTACTCCTTCTTTGTTTTGTTCTCTGCTATACTCATTGAGAATAGTAAAGTTAAGAAGCTCATATCTCCGGCTATAAATAATCTTTTTCAGAGTTTTAAAGTGCATTGGATAGCTCTCTAATTCTCTGTAGAGCGCAAGAATGGCGGGGGTGTTCTAGAGTTTGCTAAAATGTGTTCTCACTCTCAGTGGATGAATTGAAGTGTTTTAACTTGGATTGGGCAGCTTGCTAAGTCTATTTGCTATGTGTAGAAGTAAATTTTTCTAATTCCTACCAGGTTGAGAGCACTGTTCATTTTTTCCAGTAGGTGTATGTACAAAAATAGCAAGTTTTGGGAGCTAGTCATTTTTCAACTAGTCTGTCTTGACTCAAACTTTTGAGATACTTGTTCCAAAACACTTGGGTGATTTTTTTTGTGAATTTAGGAAGCTCAAAGGGTCTACTAACCAACTCTAATGTCTCAGTTGGTTGGTGTGAAGCTGGTTGTAACAACACCAATTCATCTTCAGGTTGCGTCCACCATCTGTCTTCACAATGGTATCAGAGCATAATCAATCAACATGGGAGATGGATTTCCATCAACAATTGCCAAATTGGATAGAAAAAACTACCCAGCATGGTCTCTAAGGATGGGGGCTTATCTTCAAGGGAGGAATCTATTTGGATACACATCTGGAGATGAAGCTATGCCAACCATGAGGAACAAAGGGCAACCATCACATGAAGAAGAGGAAAGACTTTCAAATTGTTGTTCAAAGCATGCACTTGCAAGGTCCTATATTCTAAACTCAATCTTTGATTTTCTTTTACCTCATATCAAAGGATGCAAGACATCAAGAGAGACTTGGAATGCACTTGCTTTTTTCTTCTCCTCCAACACTCGAGCAAGGAAGAACCAATTGTGGATGGACTTCACAACAATGAAGAAAAGCCCCAAGCAAAGTGTGACTGATTATGTCACAAAGATGAAGGAGATTTTAGATCAACTTGGAAGTATTGGAGAGGTAATTAAAGAGGAACAATTCATTAGACAAATCATAGATGGAATCAAAGCAGATGACAAGTGGGAGTCCTTCACAACAACCATGGATTTGTACATGGATATGCATGTACCTGACCTCAACACACTCATGGGTCAACTCTTCACTCATGAAGCAAAGATTAGCAAAGGTGGTGAGTCCTCAAGAGGTAATCAAAATTCTGCCTTATATTTTGATAAAGCTAAGGTCAAGGACAAGTCAACGAATAAGAAGAATGAAGATGATGGTAGCTCTTTCCAAGCAAACTTTGTAGGTAGAGGAAGAGCTAGATGTGGAAAGAAAGGCAGGGGGAGATTCCAATCATCTCAACCTTGCAATATATGTGGCTTATCTAATCATAATACTGAAGAATGTTTGAGGAAACAAGGAACTCAAGAGGCAGAGGATTCAATAGAGGTAGCTATGGATCAAATAGAGGTAGATACACAACAACAACAACTATCAAAGTGGCCATAAAGGAAGAAGAGATTACAATAACTATGTAGAGGACCAAAGTCAAGAAGATTCATTATTTATTATGAATCTATCTGTGAAGAAGGCTAAGGATGATGATCACATCTTTTACATCGATTCGGGATGCTCAAATCATGTAGCAGGAAATGTGGCTTTACTTTCTAATTTGGAAGATCCTCACAACAAACATGATATGCAAACAGAAGATGATACAAAGCACTCGGTGGAGAAGATAGGTAATGTGAAGACATCAAATGGGAATATGAGCCTCTTAAGAAAAGTCTTGTATGTCCCTACAATTACCAAAAATTTAATAATTTTTGGGCAGATTGTTGAAAAAGGATTGCATGTTAGATTCAACCAATTTGGAGCATGTGTTGAAGACCCAAGGCAAGGGTTTAGAAGGATAGCCAAAGGAGAAAAGACAGGAAGGCTTTTTACTTTTGAAGTGGAAGATATAAAGAACATAGCCTTATTTAGCTATGGATCTCAAAATCTTACAGAGTTGGAGATATGGCACAAAAGACTTGCTCACATTGGTGAGAGGACACTCAAAGAAATTTGTAGGGACCAAAGTGTACTTGGTTTGCCTAATATCACAAGGCAACACATGATTTATAAGTGTGAAGCTTGTCAATTTGGCAAGGCTTATAGACAACCTTTCAATAAGAAGGGATGTGTGTATCAAAATATTTTCGATCTAGTGCACACGGATGTGTGGGGTCCTAGTAAGGAGCCATCTATATCAGACTCAAGATATTATGTGTCTTTCATAGATGATTGTAGCAGGTGGAGCATTCTGTTTTTCATGAAGCACAAGGATGAAGTTTTTAATTTCTTTAAGAAGTATGTTGCTCTTGTTGAAAACCAAATAGGTAGGACTTTGAAAAGACTCAGATTAGATGGTGGAGGAGAATACTTCTCTTCTAAATTTTATGCCTACTTGCATGAAAAAGGCATTAAAAGGGAAGTCACTACAAGGTATATAGCCGAACTCAATGGTGTAGCAGAGAGGAGAAACATAGCTATTGTTGAAGCTGCAAGGTCCATGCTCAATGAAAAGGGATTGCCAAAATACCTATAGGCAAAGGTTGTGTCTATAGCCACATGTCTCATAAATAGACTTCCATCTAAGTCACTAGATGGAACCACTCCATATGAAGTGTGGAATGGAAGAAGACCTATTCTAGAGCATTGTAAAATCTTTGTATGCTTAGCCTATGCTCACATCCCTTCTAAAGTAGGAGGGAAATTCGATCCCAAGGCAGAGAAGTGCATATTTATTGGTTATGACCAAAACCAAAAAGGATATAGATTGTACAATCCAACTAATAAAGGATTTTTTGTGAGTAGAGATGTAATTTTTGATGAGAACAAATCATGGTTTGATGATGACAGGAAAAGTGAAGCTGCCTTATGACTTGGATGAAGATTTTCCATCACTTCAACCAAAGGAGCCAAAACAAATTGAAGAAAGTGATTCAGAGATTGACCTAGAAGACTTGGAAAGACTAAAGCTATGGAAGAGCAAAGTTAAAGCAAAGATGCAAGATGCTACATATGGACTCGAGAGCTCACATCAAGCACTTGGAAGGTCTTCAAGGGAGAAGAAGAAACCAGAGAGGTATGGTTATGATACTTCTTTGGTTACCAAGCACTCAATCTACATTGCAAAGGATTCAACCAATGAAGAACCTACTACATCTGAAGAAGCACAAAGCAAGAAATCTTGGAGAGATGCAATGGATGAAGAAATGGAAGCCTTGAAGGAGAATGACACTTGGGAGCTTGTACCTAACAAGTCATCTATGAAGGTAATTGGATCTCTATGGATATGGAAAATAAAGAGGAATAGTGGAAGTATAAATAGAAATAAAGCAAGGTTAGTTGCGAAAGGGTTTGCTCAAACCCATGGTATTGATTATGAGGAGCCTCTCTTTCCTGTTGCAAAAATGCCTACAATTAGGGTTATCATTAGTCTTGCTGCATCTAGAAATTGGAAGCTCTATCAACTTGATGTAAAGAATGCTTTCTTAAATGTGTATATGGCACAACCTCCTGGATACGAGGATCACATCATCCTAAATATGTATGCAAATTAAAGAAAGCCTTGTATGGATTGAAGCGAGCTCCAAGAGCTTGGAATTTCAGATTGGTGAATTATTTGTAGGACCAAGGATTCAAAGCTAGCAAGGCGGATACCTCTTTGTTCATAAAGAGGAATGGATCTGAAGTGATGTATCTATGTGTGTATGTTGATGATATCATTATCATAGGGAATGATCTTGAAGGAATCAAGCATGTAAAGAGTCAAATGAAGGAGGAGTTCAAAATAAGTGATCTTGGACCACTCACTTATTTTCTTGGATTGGAGTTAATCTACACAGGTTCACGTATATACATCACACAAAGGAAATATGTGCATGCCATGCTCATCAAGTTCAAGATGGAAAACAACAAGTGTGTAGGTACACCTATGGAGAAAAATCATAAGCTTAGTGCTTATGAAGGAGATCCAATTGAAGACATCACAAGCTATCAAAGCTTGGTTGGAAGTTTGAACTATGCAACACTCACAAGGGTGGATATATGCTATAGTGTTAGCATATTGAGTCAGTTTATGCATAAGCCAAGAAGTCCACATATGGAAGCGTCCAAGAGAGTCCTCAAGTACCTAAAGGGGACCATGAATGAAGGTTTCTTTTATCCATTTACTTCAGATATTGAGCTAAAGGTCTACTCAGATGCAGATTGGGCCGGATCTAGAGATGATAGAAGAAGCACATCTAAGTATGTATCATTTCCAGGTTCAAAAATAATTTCTTGGTCATCCAAGAAGCAACCAGTATCATTTGCAGGTTCAAAAATCATTTCTTGGTCTCTGTTTTGTTCCCTGGTATACTCACTCGAAACAGTAAAGTTTAGAAGCTCATATCTCGGGCTATACCTAGTTTTTTTTAGAGTTTTTATGTGCGTTGGCTAGCTCTCTAAGTCTAATTTATGCTCACAAAGTTTCATGTCCATTGGATTTACCATTTGTGAGAAATCTTCATTTTATAGCTCATTGGTCTATCTTTGCAGAGCCCGAGAATGGCAGGGGTGTTCTAGAGTTTGCCAAAACTTGTTCTCACTGCTTAGTTGATGAATTGAAGTGTTTTAACTTGGAGTGGGAAGCTTGCTAAGTCTATTTGCTATGCCCAAAAGGAAATATTTCTAATTCCTACCAAGTTGAGAGCATTGTTTATTTTTTTCAGCAAGTGTATGTACAAAAATAGGAAGTTTTGGGAGCTAGTCATTTTGCAACTAGTCTGTCTTGACTCAAACTTTTGAGATACTTGTTCGAAAGAACTTGGGTGATTTTTTTGTGGATTTAGGAAGCTCAAAGGGTCTACTAACCAACTCTGAAGTCTCAGTTGGCTGGTGTAAGGTGGTTGTAGTAGCACCAATTCATCTTCAGGTTGCATCCACCATCTCTCTTCACATTTAAAAACTTTAAGATATAGATATATAGTGAGGTAGAAAGGTAGATAGATAGATAGATAGATAAGTACATAGATATATAGATAAATAGATGAATAGATTTAAAAACTATAAGAGATAGATACATGATATTGATTCTTACTTTGAAATAGTTTAATAAAATTTTCAAGGTTACAAATGGTTTTTACTTTGAAATGATTTTGTGAAATATTAGATTTAGAGCTAATGTAATTGTTTCAATTATAGTATTGATATTTATGTCCATAATAGCTGTAATATATTTTAAGATATATATTTTATGGAATATATATATTATTTGATATGGTTTTATGTTTTCTTTTTTGTATATTAAAGCAATCATTATGAAAAAGGAAAAAGAATGGTCATTTGGGACTATTTTCCAAGAAGTAAAAATGATATCCAATATACTATGCAAATTTTATGATATCATTATGTACCAAATGCAACCTCGGTAAAGGAGCATAGTTTTAATACAAGCAATAATGTTGGAGGATGTCCTAATCTTGATAGTGTTATATGGGTCTATTTTGAAAATTATGGAAACAAGTATAAAACCAAGGTATACATAAAAGATATTCAAAACCATGAATCCATCATAGTTCTTTGAAAGAGGTAATCAAATCTAAAACAAAAACCATTAGATATACCAATGGCAATGAAAAAAGTTTGCTATATGCTTAATCAAGTGTCATAGACTCATTTGAAGAATGATCATGATAAGTGTACTCTGATTTTCTAGATATTTCAAGAAAAAGTGGATCGTGCAAATCTAGTAGAGTGGATAAACCTAATAATGTACCAGCAAGTACATGTATTAAACCAAAAAACACAATACATATGGCTTTTAAAGAACAAGCTTGTTTTGAGATTTATATTAAATGGACTCAAAGATTTTTACTACATAGAATTTCTTTCAATGTTATTTGTAGAATGTTTCTCAAAGATTCTTTGATGTAAACTGTAAGATAGAGATTCACCATGTAAGATATTAATAAAGTGAAAACAAAATATGTAGATGAAGTAAAAATTAGCACAAAAACTATTTTAAAACAAATAATGCTTGACGATATACCCATGTATGGATGCATTATAGTATTGAACTATCTCTCAAAAGAATCCGCTCATTAATATCACGGTGATGTGTCCAAATGAAAGCACATTTTTCAAAGCAATTGATACTTGGGAGAAAAGTTAAGCTTTCCTTTTAAACATATATGAACATGCTATAGCTTGCATGCATGATCTCAAGAATTTCATAACTATAATGATTGATAATGCATCCAATTTTTATTGATATTAGTAAGATTTTTGAGGAATTTCTATGAGTTTTTGATACTGATAAGTTTGTGATAGATTGGATCATATGAGAGCCTATACAAAAAATTTAAAGACTTTAATTATTTCTCATTAGAAGAAAAAATAAACATGACATCATTAGTAGAGAAACGATGGATGCAATGGATACTCATTTACATGAAAAAATTATTCATATTGGATCCAACATAAATGATCAACCATACAAATAAAATGATCAAGCATACAATAAAAAAGTCATGATAAATTTTCAGAATATCATGCCAATCATTACTTCCACACATAAATGATTGATATGCATTGTTAGAAGAAGCATTTTTTGAAGGGAAATTATTTGTAAAATGTCAAAAATTTGTAGGAATATTTATACAAATGATGTAAAAATGAGGAAGACTCTTCCTCATGTAAATTAGAATCATATGTATTTTTTCTAGAATTTTTGGAAGCTCTTTGATAGCATATTTTTAGATTAGAAGGGAAAAGGACCAAAATTCAAGTGTGAAAAGGGACACTTTGAAAATGTATAAAAGATAATTTCCTCTATTTTGAGAGGGTTGGTTGTATTATTTTTGTTATCCAAGTAATGTGAAGAGCTCTCCTGTAGAAAATCGTGTTTCTCCCTTTCATGTCCTTTCCTTTGATTTGTTGAGTTTATTCTTTGTGTGATCCATGGAATTTGTAAGCTTCAGTTGTGTATTTCTGAGTAATATGTATGAAGAGAGGTGATTCTTAGTGTATTGAGTGAGAAAGTGCAGAAGAACAAAGATGTAAATGAAAATTCTCAGTTTTCACAGAATCACGATTCTCTCCTCTGTGTGATACAGGTACCGATTTTGAAATTTGACCTCGTAATTGTAATCTACTGTGGAAATGGCACACTTTAGGCACAAAGATCATTGAAAATGCTGTTGTAGAACTCAAGATAATCAAAACCCTAGATATTTCTCTCCTTCTTCATAAATTCTCAGAAAAGCATTCATCTTAACCCTTATTCTTGGATTCCATTAACTAGAAGGGGTTGTGGTCTTTGCATACTTCTTGGATTGACAATTTAAAGATGTGTAGTTGATCCTTTGTGCTATAATGATTGGAGAGGACAACTCCAAAGGGTAATAACAAACATTTTTTGGCACCGTTGCCGGGGAACAAAGCAAAAGCTTCATTGAAGTTTGGACCTTGCTAGATCTTCCATGGTTGATGGTATTTGAACACATTGAAAAGGTACTACTCTATAATGAAGAAAGAAAAAAAATGAAAAGGTAGGTTTCTTTGCTTGTCTTTTGGGAAAAGAAAGCATGAGTTTACCTTTTGGGATAAAGAAGTTGTGAAGTTCTTGCAAATTGATAGTTGCTCATACCTTTTAAGAGTAAAGTGCAGGTGTTGTTGATATATTTAGGTAGTGATGTGTGTGAACACACTAGGACCGTGGATAAGGTCTTGTGCGCATAAAATGTGCAAATAATTGCACCTATATCTATCTATCTCTATGCAATTTCTCGTAACTTGCCAGATGTATTTTACCCTCAAGCGACAATTTGATTAATGTGGTTCATGTTCCCAATCTCGTTAACTTATATTTGGTCGTATTGCTTGCTTTGATACATGGAAGGCTCTGTTTATGGTCCTATATGCATTGGTCTTCTGTGCTTATTTTTCACCTTCTATTTCTCTTCTCCACTTTTGGATTTCACTATGCCTCTTTCTCACATATGGCACACACAACCCCAATTCTTTCCCTCTCTCTTCTTATCTTGAGTCTAGTCTACCCACCTTTTATTTCCCTTACTCCCACTCTTGTTGCTAGCTTCGCACTCTTCTCTCTACTTTCAAGGCCCACTTTAGCACCAACCTTACATTTCCTCTTCCTTTTTGCTTTTCTCCTTTCTTTTTCTTCTTCCCTCTATTAAACACAATCCTTCACACACTTCACATCATGCTCACTCTCTTAAACTCTCCCACTTACCCTTTCTCTCCCTTCTAACCTTTCTCACTCACTCGATTTGTATGTCTCTTTTTCCTATTTACAGCGACACTCACTTACTCACACTCTTTTACATGCACATGCATTTCCTCTTTCCTGCTCTCACTCTCATGCGCACACTTACACACACATACACTCACTTCCTTCCTTACACTTTTCACCCACACTTACCAAAATCCACTCATACACACTCCCATACTTCTCCATGCATACTATCGCATGATTCAAAACGCATGAAAAACACTCAATCAACTCATTTACACAACCGACACATTCCCATGTTGCTATGTTCAAGCAGTCGAATTCACACAATCACACATATACGAACGGGCTCACATGCTTCCAGTCTTACACACCTTCATCAATCCACACTCACTAGCACATGCTCATGCACTTACACACTTTTAAGTTCTCATATGCATGCACACGTTCAGACATACATACTCTAGTTCATGCACTTTTTCTCCCTCTATCCAGCACACTCTCTCCCTATCACTCTCACTCTCTTCTCACTTTTGCAACAAATCATATCCATAAAAGACTACATATTTTATCCTTTCTCATGCTCCTACTCCATCAAACCCATTTACATACGCATGCAAAAGCTCTTTAACCATGCACGCTTCCGTATGCAAGGAAGCCAACTATATCCCCATTCTCTTAATTCAATGCTTTCGCACACACATACATGCTCTTATACCCAAATGAAAACACCTATAAAGTGGCATACATGTACACACACATAACCAATTAGACACCACATTTCACATTGAAAACGAAAGTCACCAAGAATTTTTCCCCATGTGAACATCTATTCTGAAACTGCACCTCCATGGTCTGAGAGAATTGGCATACCTGTCTATTAACTAACACATGCATTCACATGTGATTATGCCTTATTACATCAAAGATGAATATCCATAGCTTTATTTCTTCTCGAGTCGAGGGAGGTTGAGTCATTAGAGCAGTTCATGTCTTCTTGTGACGTGTGTGCAGTAGTGGTGAATGGAAGCTTCTTTTCCTTTTCGATCGGCGCTCAAGTTTACAATTCGGTCAACAGCTTATACTTCGACACAACCATGATTTTCCAATAGAGAAGATCAGATCCATCCATAAGAAAATTGCCATGGAAGTTACACCCACCCTTCCTTTCAAGTTTTAAGCTCTTACAGAAGTTAGAACCACATGTTTCTTTTGCAACCAAACATAATTCTTCCTCCAATTTTTTGAAATTGCAAAATGGCTTGCATTTCTTTTTATGATGGTTTCATTCCCATACTTATCACATGCGCAATTCCCACTGCATCTTTTTGGGCAAGCAAACTAAAAAAGTATGCATCTAGCTCCAATTACTCACGGTTTCTCTGCAACAATCTTGACATTCAAGAGCTAGCTCATGTGACTCCCTTATCAAGTGACTCCACTGAAGACTCCTATGCATGCTGGCACATAACTCCTCAAAGATCAACAATAACGTAATCTTGGAAAAGATCCACACTGTAGGAATTCCAAAACGATATTCCAAAACCCCTCCCCTAGCATCTGTCTCGATGTTTTTTATTGTGGCCCTGATGTAATCTTCTTAGAGCTAAATGAGCACTCTTATTAATGACCAGCTGTGTACATTCATTGGAAATTTCTTCTTTCCAGACCTGTGAACAAACCCAAGCCATTCCACTTTTTGGAGTTGTCCCTAGTCAAGTTCAGGTGCAGAGACGAGACTCCACCAGATTTTTGGAAGACGATGCCAGAGATTTTGCCATAATGCGTGCTCTCCACCACATGCGAATTAAATATATATCTCATAGAATATATGAAAACCTGCACTAATCACCCTGATCATCAATTCAGACGACTAACTATGACTTTTCTCTAGAGACTCCGCATGCTCGTTAAAAAAGGCGACCTTTGTTTCCCTCACCCATTTTTCTTTCAATCATGGTCAATCCCCCTGCACACTTGCATAGCTCAAACACAACAAGAAGCATTGTCTTCCAACATGATCGCCCCCCGAATTGGACTCCTTGAAGACTCCAACACCCGATGCACCTGTACATGCAAAAAATGTAGCAACAGAAAGAGAGAACTTGCCTTCTTCCAAATGATTGCACTTATTTGTCAATCTTCTTCACTGTCGTGCTCCTTGCTTCTTCATTTGCATGCGAGAGAGCGGCCACCCACACTGTCTATTGACAAACCAGCAGAGCCGCGATGCACCTATTGACACTGAATGCCCTCTCTGATTATGTATCACCCTCATGTTGTCCTTTTCTCGCTCCTCCCACTGGAATCCTGATCTCCTCTTCGTCCCCCCCTTCCAGTTTTTTGGTCACCTGCTGCTGCTCAAAGAAGAAGTTGCGACCCCCATGAGGTGCTGAGAGCTCCCATACCTGCAGAAAAATGAGAGGAACAAAATGAGAGGGCGACCGAGGAGAGAGAGAGAGAGAGAGAGAGAGAGAGAGAGAGAGAGAGAGAGAGAGAGAGAGAGAGAGAGAGAGAGAGAGAGAGAGAGAGAGAGAGAGAGAGAGAGAGAGAGAGAGAGAGAGAGAGAGAGAGAGAGAGAGAGAGAGAGAGAGAGAGAGAGAGAGAGCTACCCTTCTCCCCAAAAAAACAAAACGAGTCCACCTCCCCTGACACTCCACTTCCCCCACTCTTTGATGAAATGCAGACAATACCCCCAACAGCAGTTGAATCCCCTCCAAACTTGGTCCCTCATCAATGCCTGCACACACCAACCCCCCTTTTTTTTCCTTCCCGCTCTCTGTCCTCCCTGTCAAAAGGCATAAAAGCACAATAATCCTTGTCGTGCATATTGACGAGCATTTTTCGCTCCTGTCATCTGACATCCCCACGTGTGTGGAGTGATGGGGCACATCCCCCTGTGTAAAATCAATAGGCATAACCCCTGCCCCGACTTTCTTGATTCCTTTGGCCCCTTATGGACTTCCACACTTAGCAACATATCGACAAGAACATTGTTTTATGACCACATCTGAATCGAATCCACTATTTAAGACCTGATAGTATAGCTTCTTGCATCTGATAAAGCGCCTTGTTCTTGATGTACATAGGCAACAATCCTAGCCCCCTAAGCAATTGCATCTAGATTTCACAACAGTTAAAATAAGACACATGCCTCCGCTAGAGAGCCACACTTTCCATACATATCGATTAGATTGCATCCAACCCTATTATCTGACTCAAGACTATCTCAAATGATCTCATCATGGATCAACTCACCCTTTCCTTGTTGCATTAAAAAAAAAAAAAAAACATTGAAATGCATGGGTGGTGTAACCTTGTTGTGAGTAGCTTGCATTTGTCCAAAACACTCAAGCACTTGCTCACACAACTCTCCTTTTGCATATCGTATCTGCTAGTGCACTCCCCACATGGGCCTTCATACTGCAACAAGCTTTTAAGCTCCAAACCAAGGTGACGACATTGGCAAGATCCCTTCAAGTTCCATTTTGGCACAACATTCTAGTGCTCCTTTTTCACATAGGACACATTTTCCATCTTCATAGTACCTGCAGTCAAATATCTATTCCACACAATGGAGACATGTGAGCACCAAAAAAATCAATCACAAATAGAGTTAACAGACCGCAGGGACATTTTTTCCCTCTTTAGGAGGTTTTTTTCCCGCGGCTTGTATATATGCCTATTCCCCTAATGGGCTACTTATCTTTGTACATTCTCTAGTAATAAATTCAGTATTACGTGTTTGTGCTCCAAGCTTCTTCTTCTTCCTTGTGCTGTTTGCGTGCTTCCGCAGACATCTATCTCCAACAATTGGTATCAGAGCAGGTCGTCGCTTCATCTAGGGTTTTGTCGACACTCCTCCATTTGCAGTCTCAGAATCGCACAAATTTTGGTGAGCATACTCAGCGTGTTTCTGAGATCAAAACAGCTATGCTATCTTGTGCCGAAAACGCGATCTGAGCTCGTTTCGGCCTCCGAATGCATTATCGTAGTGCTTGTGTAGGCTGTTTTGTCTTTTTGTGCCAAAGGTATATATCGATTTCTGTTCGCCAGTATAAGCATCTCAAAGTCTGCTATAGGTCTAGCAGAATTCGTCGGGGCAGTTCCATTTAACTTTTTGAGATATAGTCAATTTTCTACATCAAGGTATTTTAGTCACTGGCCATGGCTGAAAGCAATGATGTATTCCGTATGTTGGCTATTGAGGATAAGTTGGATGGTACCAACTACCCATTATGGGATTATATGATGCGACATGTATTGGTTGCAAAAAGGTTGTGGAACATTGTGCAGGGTGTTGAAAGACATCCTGTTACACCTTTGACTACAAGTATTGCAAATATAGGTGCTGGAGCTGATGAAGATGGTGTCGAAAATGATATTCCATAGATTCTTGTTTGTGATGCTATTTCTGCTGCACATACTATAGAGCAGATTCGCTGGGATGGCAGAGATGCCCAAGCACATGCTTTGATAGCCTTGTCTATCAAACGTGCCATTATTCCTCACATTCGCTCTTGCAGAACAACTAAGGATGCTTGGGATACACTTACCACATTGTACCAAGCTAGGAATGAGGCTCGTATTGCTTACCTCCGAAAACAGTTGGAGAGTGAGCACATGAATGAAGATGATTCTATGGACAATTTCCTAACAAAGATCAAAGATTGAAGGAACATTTGATTTCTGTTGATGAGGTTATACCAGATAGCTGACTTGTGCAAACCGTTCTGAATGGTCTTCCTGATTCATATCAGAGTTTTGCTTCTACTCTTCGGTTGATGATGAAAGGCAATCCAAATGCCTTGTCATTTGAGGAGTTAGTCTCTGTTTTGTTGCATGAAGATCAGTCTAGGCAGAATAGGTCCATTATGTGTATTGCAGATCAAGTTTTCCTGGCTAGTCAGAAGGGCAAAGGAAAATGGAGCTCTTCTACTAGTAAGCAAAAATCTGCAAGTGCTGCACATTTGAAGAATCAAGACAAAGATGAGAAAAAATTAGAAAAGCAAGAATTGTTTTATAAGTACTGTAAAGGAAATGATCATATCATAAAGAACTGTCCAAAACTGGCTGCTAAAGAGGCAAAGAAGAAAGAGGCTGGAATGGTTGTTGCAGAGGCCTCTACACCAAAAACAAAGTCTGCAAATCTTGTGGAGGAAGAAGAATGGGCATTTACTACTACTGTCTGCAGTTTTGACCCATCTTCTCATGGTCAGTGCATGTCTGCAGTAGACTCAGATGTTTGGTATTTTGACAGTGGGGCAACCAAACATATTACCTCGCAGCGTAGTTTCTTCTCTTCACTCGAGCCTGCCCCTACAAGGAATACTGTTACATGCGCCAACAACTCCTCTTATCCTGTTATGGGAGTTGGTAAGATCATTTTGACTACTACTGATGGTAGTTCTTTCACTTTGTCAGATGCTTTATTTGTGCCAGCGATCAAAAAGAACTTGTTATCAATTTTTGCATTAGCCAAGATTGGCTTGGTTGTGAAAGTTGTTGATGACAGGTGTACAGTTCATGATCTATCAAATGGCGACGTGATTATTGCTTCTAGCATTTTATGTCATGGGCTGTATAAGATCATAGACTATGAAAGATCTATAAGTGATTCAGCATGTGCAATAAATGATCTCAGGCTATGTCAGATGTAAAGCTTTGGCATGCACGCTTTGGTCATCTGAATTTTGCTAGTTTACTATGCCTACAAAAATCTGAAATGGTGTCCACTTTGCCCAAGCTTGAAGCACCTGGAAAACATGTTTGTGAAGGTTGTATTTTGGGCAAAATGCAACATTCCTCATTTCCAAAAGATGGTTCAGTTCAGGCTACTCTGAAATTGCAGCTTGTACATAGTGATGTCTGTGGTCCTATGCAAACACCATCTTTTGGAAATTACCTTTACTTCGTGACTTTCATTGATGATTTTTCTAGGCATGCATGGGTATATCCACTCAAAGCGAAGTCCGAAGTATTCATGTGCTTTAAACAGGTTTTGGTTTTGGCTGAAAATCTGTTAGCATGTAAAATGGGCACCCTCCATTCTGATCGAGGGGAGGAATATATGTCTTCTCATTTTAATGCATTTCTGGCTGAGCGTGGGATAAAACACTAGTGTATAGTGCCATATACACCTCAACAGAATGGAGTTGCTGAACGAAAGAACATGTCACTCATGGAGATGGCAAGGTGCATGGTCAAAAGTTAGGCTTTACCACATAGTTTCTGGCTTGAGGCTATCATGTGTGCAACATATGTACTGAACAGGTGTCCCACTAAAGTGCTGCACTCTATCACTCCATATGAGGCTTGGCATGATTGCAAGCCATTTGTTGCTCATCTGCATGTTTTTGGTTGTTTGGCATATGCACTAGTGCCCGAACAACATCACATAAAACTGGATGATAAGGCAGTAAAATGTATTTTTGTTGGGTACAGTTCTGAAAGTAAGGCTATCGTCTGTATCATCCATAGACTAAATACATTCTGGTTAGCCGTGATGTTGTCTTTGTGGAAGATGCTATTCAGTCATTGCTTTCATGTACTAAGGAGACATCTGTTAGCTCCAAAGACATGTATGATACTTTGATGCCTCCTTTTACAGGTGGACAATCTAGTGCTGGTCCTAATGAGGCAACTTCTCAGACTTTGCAGGCTTCATATGATGATGCAGATCATTCCACTTCTGATGCAGATTTACATGATGCACTTGTTGATGAGAGAGCTGATATTGAGTAGGCAAAAACTATGCCAAAATGGCTAGTGCAGACTTTGCATGACAGCAAATTAGATGCATCTTTGTCATATCGTACTCGTTCAGGCTCGCATAGTGCCTCCTTTGCATCAAATTGATATGCTATGGCTGCATCTAGTCTCTGTGATGAGAATGAGCCTGTTTCTTTTGATGAAGCACATAATTCAGAAAATTGGATGATTGCTATGCAATCTGAATATGATGCTATAATGAAGAATGGTACATGGTCTTTATGTGACTTGCCTCCTGGCAAGAAGGCCATTGGCACTAAGTGGGTATACAAGCTGAAGCGTAAACCTGATGGTACAGTTGATAGGTATAAGACTAGGCTTCTTGCAAAGGGTTATGCGCAGGAAAGAGGCATTGATTTTGATGAGACCTTTACACCTACATGCTGCATGACTACTGTTCGGAGCATTTGTGCACTTGCAGCCCATCATGGTTGGAGTGTACATCAGTTGGACATTAAAACAACATTTCTAAATGGTGACTTGCATGAAGAAGTGTATGTTTTTCAGCCCTGTGGCTTTGTGCAGAAAGGGCATGAAAACTAGGTGTGCATATTAAAGAAGGCATTATATGGTTTAAAGCAAGCACCACATGCTTGGTATGAGAAGATACATGCCTATCTGGTTGCACATGGTTTTGAGAACAGTCCAATTGAAAACACCTTATATGTTAAGCGTGCTAATGATGTGCTTCTGATCATTGTTGTCTATGTTGATGACATGCTGCTCATTGGTCCTATTGAGAAGCATATTGCTGATTTCAAGGCTGATTTGCATGCCTCATTTGAGATGTCTGATTTGGGGCATTTGCATCACTATTTGGGCATTCAATTTATGCAAGTTGATGGTGGAATAACTTTATGTCAAACAAAATATATTGACACATTATTGCAGCGTTTTGGCCTTGAAGACTGTAAGCCTATTGCCACTCCTATGGAGATAGGTTTACGATTGAGTCTTTATGATGCTGGAGATGCATTTGATGCTATTCTCTATTAGCAGGCTGTTGGATGCTTGATTTACTTATGCATTACTCGACGAGATATTCAGTTTGCTATCTCACAAATGAGCAGGTTTATGCATTGCCCAGGAGTCATGCATTGGAAGGCGGTTAAGCGCATCTTTCGCTACTTGAGTGGTACTCGGCTACTTGGGTTGTTTTATCCCAAGGGGGGATCACTACCACCAGATTTGCATGCTTTTTTTGACTCAGATTTGGCTAGTTTCTCTGACACTCGTGTGTCCACGAGTGGTTTTTGCTTCATGCTTGGTAGCTCATGTATATCTTGGTTGAGCAAGGAGCCTACTATGGCCACTTTCACAGCAACTGTTGAGTGTGTGTGGCTCAGACGCCTTATGGCTGATTTGGGTGTTGGCCAATCTTCTACCACCACCATCTTCACTGACAGTCAGAGCACATTGGCAGTTGTGAGGAACCCTGTGTTCCATGCTCGCACTAAGCACATTGAGGTGCATTATCACTATGTCATGGAGAGGTTCTCTGCTTGGGAGATCAGCTTGGCATATGTGCCCACGTAGGAGAACATAGCAGACCTTTTTACGAAGGCTCTGCCTAGGGAGAAGTTTGAAGCCTTCCACAAAGCTTTGGGCTTACTTCCTTTTGTGGAGTGATTTCCACATATCTTGGCACTTCCTTATACATGAGTGTGAGCTCCTTGTTCACCACATCACTCCCAGGGGGCATTTGTTGATATATTTAGGGAGTGATGTGTGTGAACACACTAGGACCACCGGGGCACTTTTTTCCCTCTTTATGAGGTATTTTCCCGCGGCTTGTATATATGCCTATTGCCCTAATGGGCTACTTATCTTTGTACATTCTCTAGTAGTAGATTCAGTATTGTGTGTTTGTGCTCCAAGCTTCTTCTTCTTCCTTGTGCTTTTCGCGTGCTTCTGCAGACATCTATCTCCAACACGTGTGTGGAAAAAATTGAATCAAGATTGTTGAAGGGAATGTAAAATGTGACTATCTTTGCATATGTAGAGTGATTTTTGACTAAGTAGCAAGCAAATTTGTTAATCTTGGAAAAGATGACATGATTGCAATGATGAAAGTCAAGTAAAGTAGCTATGTGCAAATTGATATATCTATTTGTTTAGCCAAGAGAAAACAATAATCTTGAGAAAAGATTTATTTGACTCTTGAAAAAAAAGGTGTTTGACTTTATCTTTGCATGAATTGATAATTGTACTTCTTGAGCACATGTTTTCTTGGAAAGCTCTACCTCCAAATTGATTAGATTGCAAGCATAAAAGAGTATAACCAATCATGAAACAAAAGATCAATGGATCTTGGAACAAGAAAACCCTAAGTGAAGTGTTCACCTTGATTTAGGGTTTAAAATACTAAAAAAATTCATAAAAACCTTTAAACATTCAAACAATTTTTTTTCTTAGAAAGTTGGGTAGGAGGATTGCTGTGGGAAGTGGAAAGGGAAAAGCGGAAGAAACAAAATGTGGAAATTGAAAGAAAATAAAAAATGTCTAGAGTAGAAGTTGCTGTTTAAATTTTTCAAAAACTCTCTTTGAATGAGTTTGGTGGTGTATAATTACAGGTGACAAGTGATTTGGAGTTGGTGAAGAACATTGGAGAAGACCAGGTGGAAAGAAAAGTCAAAAAGTGCAAAAGCAGGAAGTTCAGAGAAAAACACGATTCTCTTCACATGATCACGATTTTCAGTAAGATAAAGAATTTGACTTAGTTGCACTATTGGGTACTGAGGTAAGTGATTTTAAAAGGTTCCATAAGTTGCATGAGTAAAGGAAATCAAAATTTCAGTAAGAATTGAGCATCAAGTGATTAGATTGGAGAATTGGGTACAGAATCGCGATTTTCATCAGTAGAATAAAGAGAGCAAATTTTGTTGGAAGGAATAAGATTTGTGAATTAAAACCACAAAAGTGCTAAGGGACAAGAATCATACAGTGAGAAGTAAAAATTTTGTGAAAATCACTCACAATCGTGATTGTCTGAAGACTATAAAAGCCTGAAATCTCAGAAAATCATTCATTTAAGTGAGGAAGTGAGTGTAGAGAGCATTGACAGAAGCGCGACTTCCAGCAAACATAAAGTTTTTGAACAATGGTGGATCAGGCTACAAGGTAATCTTCTTAACATAAAAATTTTACATATTTTTTAAATTAGAAGTACTGGGAAAAACTCAAAGATGCATAAAAAAATGGAAAACACAGAATCGAAACTTTCTGTTTTTTGAATTTTTTGGTAGAAAAAATTATTGTTTTTCAAAAGTTCTTTATTGCATGTCATTATTTTGCTAAGGCGCTTCAATTAGAGTAAGAATAAATCAGAAAAACAGAAACTAAAAATTTACAAAAAGTTGACAGAATCACGATTCTATAAGCAAACACAAAATCGTGATTCCATAATCAAACACAAAATCGTGATTCCTAGAATACGATTTTCATAAGAAAATCGTGTTTTTAATGATTGTGAGCAATCACGATTGTCTGGGATCAGGATCGTGAAAATCACGATTTCCTTCACAGGATCGTGAGAAACACGATTCTATTCACAGAATCGTGAAAAACACGATTCTATTCACAGAATTGTGAAAAACACGATTCTATTCACAGAGTCGTGAAAAACACGATTCAGAGGACAAGATCTATTAGCATTTGATCAACCAAGAACAAATGAAGATAAAATCCCACCAGCAGAAGAGTTAGCACAAGCTATTGCTAAGGCGTATGTATATTGCTAAAGCAGAAGAGTTAGCACAAGCTATGTATATGTGTGTGTAAGTGTATGTGTACATGCATGTCTATTTGTATGTAATGTGCATGTGTATAGATACATACATGTGCATGTATATATGTATGTACAAGTTCGTGTGGATGTGTATGCATATATGTATATGTATGTGGATGTGTATGCATAGGTGTATGTATATGTGCGCATGCATATTTGTATGCATATATGTATGCATATGTGTATGCATATGGGTAGGTGCATGCATATGTGTAGGTATTTACATTAATGTGGGCAAATTCATATTGTATGTGTATGAATATGGTTATGTGCATATTCATGCACATGCATATGTATATGTGGGCATCTACATGTGCATTTATGTGTCCCTGTACATGTTTGTGTATATGCATGTGTATCTAGGCCTATGTTTAGGTGTTTCTATACATGTATATGTATGTTTTAAATCCATATGCATGTGCATGTATATGTTTATGTGGATGTGTGTATATATCTGTATATGGATCGGTATGTGGTCGTGGATGTGGATGTGAATGTGCATAAGCATGCACATGTTGCAAAGAACTAACTATTAGGAGCATGATGTGCTAGAGAGGTGACTCTCCTCCAAACATTATGCCTCTATGTACAACTACTCAAATCAATGAGGACCACAAATGTAACAAGAGTCCACAAGTGCATGTGCAATCTTCACCACTCTTTTAATGTCTTCCAGTAGAGTCCACTAGTGGTTGGTGTGATCTCCACTAGTGCTTTATAACCTTCCACTAGAGTCCACTAGTGGTAGGTGTACTCACCACTTGAGTCAAGTCTCTCTAGACTCAAGTCACCTCACATTAACTTGAGTAAGAAGGCTCTATAGCTCTTTGGACAAAACTCTCTCTCGATGCTCCCCATGGGGAATGAACCCAAGACCTCTTCGTTCCCAACCTCAAGACTTAAGTAGTAGGCTAAGTGGATCACCTTTTTTAGAGAGCACACGAACCTATTCTTAATTCTAGTTTTACTATGTTTCGCCATACACATGAGTGACCAACCAGTGTCCAATTTCAAATATGTTTGAACTAGCTAGACCTCAGATCATAGGCTTACTTTAGTACATTCTTCCACCCTTGGAAAAGAGTTTTCACCCTTGAAAATAAAGCTATATATAGTAACTGTAGGTATACCCATGAGTCTCATGTTCTAACCTAGAAGAACATGTATTGGAACTGAAGGACTCACCAGGCAAGGAAGCTTACGAAGGGAGTCAGAGAGAAGGGAAAGTACAAGCAGACAGAGCAATCAACGACGGTCTGGCAAGTAGGCCAATATTTTTTCAAGACATTTACGCATATAAGAGAGGTGGACACAAGGAGAAGGAGCAAGTAGGGAGCTCCAGGAAATGTATGTCAAAATGTTAGAAGAAATCCCTACAAAAATAGTGATTTTCATCACTAAAAACCCTTGTAAATACGATTTCACATTTTTGCAGCTCCATTTTTTGCAAGCCAAGGAGTCCTTGAGCTTGAGGAGCTTTAGAAGTATCTACCTGTCAGTTTTCACATTTTTTAGACTTCGTTTGAACCTCCAAATAGGGTAGAGAACCTAATTTTTAACTAGGCCGGACACTAGGTCTGGACAAGGCCAAAACCTAGTCAAAAACTATAAATAGAGCTAGAGAGCTCATTTTTGAGGTTAGCTTGTAATTGAATTGAACTTGTATGAGCTTTTGAAAGTAATCTAAGAACTCCATTGCTTCTCACTCTTTGTCTTGCCGTGTGTGTGTGTGTGTGTATGTGTGTGCATGTTTGTGTGCTTCTCACTCACGCACTTGTGCCTTCACTTGCTCGAGGTCTTCATACCATCCTCATGTCTTCCCGGATTGACATTAAAGGAGGTGCTACTCATCACTGAGCTACACCAAATTTTGGCGCCGTTGCTGGGGATCGAGCTTTGAGGACGAGCGTGTGATGGTAAGACGTAGATGTGAGACGTTGGCGTTGTAGGTAATTTCTTCACTTTTCTTATTTTTCTCCTTCTTACCTCACCACCATCACCACCATCACCACCATCATCATCATCACCATCTCCCACCTCCATCTCCATCATCGTGAAAATTTTCAGTTTTGGATTATATCACCTTTTTCACCTCATTTCCCTCATTCCACTTGTGAGAGAGAGCGAGAGAGCGATATTGTGTGCATTGTTTTTGCTTGGTTCTTGAGCTTTCCTGCAGGTACTAGCAGCATCATCATCTCCAGCACTCCGTGCAGGTACGAAACGTCACGAAACTGTCTCTGTGTCGCAGACCTCTATCGATCGCGATCGACAGATTAATCGCCCATTTGGTAAAACAGAGTGCACCACCATAATCTACATGATGAGCACATTCCAAATCACCAAAAACAGTTAAAAAATTCCGTGTTTCTCTGTCAATCGCGACCGACACCGTCGATGACGATCGACAGCCACGATCGACAACATCTGTCAATCGCGACCGACAGACCCTGTCAATCGCGACCGACAGACCCTGTCAATCATGATCGACAGACCCTGTCAATCATGATCGACAGACCCTGTCAATCATGATTGACAGACCCTGTCAATCATGATCGACAGACCCTGTCAATCACGATTGACACTGTCGATCGCGACCGACTAAATTTCCACGATTGATTGACTTTCTCGCATAGCCACGTGTCCATCGCGACGGACACAGCCCCGATCGACTGAATTCATGGCGAAAATCCCGGAAAAAGTGTCGATCACGATTGACACCATCGATCGCGATTGACAGGACTCACGATCGACTCTGTCGATCGCGATTGACACTGTCAATCGCGACTGACGTGTCGATCGCGACTGACAGGCCCCGACGGACACCTCTGTCAATCGCAATTGACAGACCTGTCGATCACGATTGATAGGCTTTTCGGCCAAAAATTAGGGTTAATTTTTTGAAGTCTTTGGGGAATTTTGGGCATAATTAGAGGATCATTAGTGATTTGTGAGGTCCCTACACATGTGATTTTGAGAAAAATCTTGTGATCTGTCAGCCTGTTTGAATCCTGTTTTAGTCCCAAAACCCTGAACTGGCATAACTTTCTCATACGAAATCCGTTTGCTGTGATTCTTGTCTTGTTGGAAAGCTCGTGGGGAGTTGACCATACCCCGAGGTAGGAAAACTGAGGGATCCTTGGGATTGTTTTCCATAAAGGCAAAGGATAATTTTATCTGGGAGTTACATGCATGAAAGTGGTCTATTGTGTCATTTGAATCTAAGTCTCGAGCTAACCGTAGGACTTTTATAGGTCCAGTAAGAGCACTTGAGGGCATTCAAGCAAGAGTAAGTGCAAGGTTGGGAATACGCATCGTGGGCACACCAGGGCAACAACACAAGGAAAGAAACTCAAGGTTGGAAAATCCTCAACTCCCTCTGTCAATTCCTAGCTTAGGCTAAGAACGACTAGTGATAGGAGTAGGCCAGGGGCAGTGATAGGCATCAATCAAGTTGAAGACTACCTATGCACTCAAGTTCAAGATTAAACATAATCTCTTCGTGATGCGATAACCTTAAAGGAAAGAATCTAACGTGGAACGATCAACTTACAGTGCGGAAATACACTCAAGTATACCTGACGACGTGATTTCTGACAAGAGCATAAAAAAGAATCAAGTAAGTGGTACAAAAGAACTCAGCAAGGAGGTTGTACTTGGGCAAAATTGGGCTATTCAAGTGGGCTTATGAACCTTCGATCAGGGTGACATCTAGGGAGAGAGAGACAAAGTCTTAGGTCCTCAGAGGCTAGTGTCAACCACACTGCTAGGTCTTGGGCCCAGCAGTTGAGCCACCACTCATACTACCCTAGCTCTGAGACCAATGAATCAGAGATGTCTCAAGGCATGGACCGACCTACGGGAAGTTCAGGAGTGCCATACTTGCACAGGGTAGAAGGCCCTTACAAAACGCAGTTGGAATACCTTAGGACCAACCGATTGGGTGCTAGCATCTATGAGCACGGCCTAGGAAGATCTGTAGTACAGATTAAAAATCCTGACCAATCCATTGGACTAGAGCACCCTGCTGTCAAGTTTGAAAACGGAGCATACATAGACAAGGAAGGGACAATATATGTAGTCACCAATCATCCAGAAAGGACTGATGAACTCGGGAATGTAGTCCCAAAATCGGACTTAGGTGACCTAGAGCAGGGAAACATGGGCGAAGAACCTAGGACCCCCCGAGGCAAATCTGTTCTCACTAGGATTCTCACACCAGAGTGGGTCCCCCAGGACAACAAGAGCATAGATCTGCTTCTGAACCGAGAAACGGACGAAGCCTTTTGGAGGTATAAATCTGATCAGCCAATCGATATAGGAACAATCATGATCTATGAGTTTAAGGATCCCGATAGCCCAGGTAGAGTGACCTACTTAGATCACGCTTCAGAGAGGATCTTTGTGGTGACAGAAAATGATAGGCATGCTTACACTTGGAAGGGTGAATTTATTTTCCCCCAACCAAGATCTAATGTGTCCTATGGTCTCCCTGGAGCGGGAACATCCCAAACTCATGGAACTCAAAGAGATAGAAGTAGAGACAGACCTGAGGTAAGTTTTACAAACTCCTTGGGAAGAGAAAGAACGAGGATGGAAACAAATAGAGGAGAGCCTGAGGTACTTAGAGCTCACATGAATCAAAGAAATGCGGATGAGTTCCCTCTATCACGACCTAGAGAGCACACAAGGACTTTGAGACCGGCTCAGCTAGTTAAGTCCATGAAGAACTACTTCGATGGCACAGGAGACCCATACGATCATGTGGCTGAGTTTAGGCAAGTCTTGAGAGCTGAACAAGTGGAGGATCTATTCACGCAGTACAATGCCTTTGGTCTAACCCTTAGGAACACAACCCTTACGTGGTTTCAACCATTGAATGAGAGACAGTTCAGGAGCATAGACCAACTCCTAGAGGCTTTCATTATTGAATTCTCTAAGAGTGGCATTAGACATAATACCTCCTCATTAATTCACAGTTTCAAGCAGACCCCTCAAGAGACCGTGAGACTTGCAGGAAGAAGATTTAGGCAATATCTTGAAAGGTGCCCTGTTTCGGAGCTACCCACACCAGCTAAGCAAGTGGCTCTATTCTTGGACGGCTTGCTAAGTACCAAATTGAGATCTTATGTGTACTTGAAGGACCCTAGGACCATAGAGGAGTGTGTACGCATGTGCATTGACATCGAGGATAACCTAGGGGAGGAGTTAGAGCTATCCAAAATCTACAAAGATTCAGATGGTGCCTCTAGCCACTCTTCCACGCAATCCACATCAATTGAGGAACTTGCGGAGAAAGTAGCTCATAAACTAGGGGTTTCTAGCAAACAAATCCCAAGGTCTGCCCCAGTAAAGAGGTTTTATACGTGCGGTGGCGACCATATGGCGAATGTCTGTCCCATTATGGCTCAACCCCAAGTAAACCCTAGTACCCAGTACTGCACTATAGAACGAAGATACACAAATCACTCAGCACAAGACTGCCCATACAATAAGCAAGTGGTTAGGCAAACCTACCCTCAACCCTACCCCCAACAAGGCAGATACCAGAGTCAATACCCACCACAATAGTATACTAGGCCTCAGCAAAATTACCAACCACAATATCAGGCCCAAGTGAGACCCCATCCAGTGCTATGACAACAACCACCTACTCCCACTAATGTGATTCCGATAAAGTATGTAGCCGGAGAAGAAAACCTAAATAGGGCTATAGTGCCAGTAACACCATTGCTTTCAGAAAGTGATCCCAGTGACCATAGCTTTGATTCTACACATGTTGATAGCCCCCAGGCCTACTACATGCAGTCTCCTGAACATGGTGAGTCCTACTATAGTGAAGAGCCAAATGAACCTAGTTGGGAGCCGGATTACACAAACGTCATGTATGCAAACCCCAACCCTAGACCTCAACTTAGGCAAGTAAGACCCCCATTCCCAAGAGGACCATGCTACAGATGTCAGGGAGATCACCTCATTCGTGATTGCCCCTTACCTCCACCTACACAAACCCAGTCTGTGACAATTCAAGGCTTTTGCCAAGATTGTGGGAAGGAGCATCTCTTACGAGATTGCCCTAAGAATCCCAATAATATGCCAAAGATTACTCCTATCAATGTTGTAGGGTTAGTGGTAGATTCCACAGGAAGTGTCACTTCCACTGCGCCAATACAAGTGGTCACGAGAGCCCAAGCCTTACAGCAAAACCAAGGGGTAGTCCAGGAAAAGAGCCCAGATGTTAGTGAAATAGAGAGCATGACAAAGAAAAGGACTAGAGCTTGGAAGGATAGTCGTGAAAGAATGAAAAGACAATGGGCGAAAAAGATGAGTGAACTCGAGGAAAGCCTCAGAGAAACAAAGGCCAGGATAACTGAACTCACCTCTCAAACTCCCTCTCACACTACCCCACCACCCCCATTCCCATCTCCATCCGACCCACCACCTTCCAACACGCCTCACCTAATCCCACCACCCCCTAGAGTAGGATCAGTCCTAGCAGATCCCACTCCCGAGGACCTAAACATGATGCTTAAGGCATATCAGGCCAGAATCCAAGAAGGGCCAAACATAACTGATCATGAAAAGTGTTACCCTATAGCAGAACTAGAGTTAGAATGAACCAAAATTTGTGCCAAAATGGTGGAATTGGCTCAGACCATGTTTGAAGCTAGTCGCCTCTTTAACATCTCTAGTTCAGCTAAGACGCAGTTGCACTTCGAAGGACTGTTAGAAAGAATAGAGAAGCTAATTGCACAATCAGAAAAGGAACCCGCCTCTCAACACAAGGACAAGGCAAGTGAAAGAACAGGTCTTCCTGCCTAGGAAGCCTATGTGTTTGAAGCCTATGTGCCTAACTCTACGGAGCCATACACATCATCCTCTATGAATTGGTTCACACCAGAATTCCTCCGCGAAATTCAAGAAGACAAATGGGCTAAAGAGAGTGAAGTCCCTCCTCCCATTGAACTTGTGGATGATGCACACGACCAATTCCCACAAGACCTCCCATCCATTTATGAGGAGCAGGAGAGCACCTAGTCGCATGAAAGATTAGACTTTGAGTCTAACTCTTTACAAGAATTACCCCACTTCACAGGCCCATGGGAAGCTAAATCTACATGTATGAGAGCGCCCACGGTCATGGTACAAAATTAGGATTCAGTCATACCTAGGAACACAGGGGTAGTGAAAAACACTAGAGTACAATGCAACCTCACCTTAGAAGAGCTACTCAAAGTAAGGCTAGAGCTATGGAAACATGTAGCCAAACAAGTACCAGAGATAGCGAAACCGCGTTCCCAGGTAGGATCCCAGAGAACAGTGCCAGAAATACCATTGGACAAGATAGGAGACATGAGTGAGGGCGAAGAGGGAAACACATATCTTCCCATCACCCATCAAGGATACACGACCAAGGCCATTCTAGACTCAGGTGCAGGAGTTGCAATTGCTACCACTTCCCTATGGAAGCGTTGGGGCAAGCCAGCACTCAGGCCCACGAGGATGAAATTGCAAATGGCCGATGGTCATCTAGAGAGACCCTTAGGGCTGTTAGAAGGAGTAACTCTCACCACGTGTGGTGTCAAGTTCGAGCATACCTTTGCTATATGTGATTGTAGCAAAAATCATGCCTATGAAATGATCTTGGGAAGACCCTTTATGCGACAATTGCAAGTGGTACAGGATTGGGGATCCAATTCTTTATACTTGCAACACTTAGGTGTTACGACCAAAGTGAATCTTAAAGATTACTCTCATAGGGATGTCCCTCCTATCCAATGGAATCCCATCCATAGAACCAAAGATGATACGGAATCGGTGCATTCCATAGGATCAGGATCCTCATGGATGCATGAAGACACACACTTATGGATGTGCAAAGTAGCAGTAGAAGAAGAGAACAGAGAAAAAGCCAGAGAGGTAGGTGCAAAAGAAACACATAGATCAATTCAAGACCCAGCCTATGCACCTGTAGTCTTTCCTGATGAGGAATTTGAACCCCATGTCTGGGCAGAAATCCTAGCAACAATGGATGTAGCCATCAATGAAGAACAATGTACACCCCACTGTGATGAGGATGGCTATGACATTTCAGTTTTCTCCATAGATCCAATCATGGGAGAGGCAGTGTTAGAAGAGTGTGAACCTATCCCTGATGCATTCGAGGATGCAAGTGACTCCGATCTAGAGTCAATCATTATGGACCCACCTTTTGCATCAGATGAAGAATACTTCTACGAAGTAGAATTTCAACCTCAGAGGCACGGAGAGGTTACAAAGGATGTAAGGCTAGCCACACACGTAACTCCTAAGGAAGAAGGAAAGAAAAGAAAGAAGAGAGAAGTCACACAAGAAGAGGAAGAATCTCTGTTTGAGGTCCCGAAAAATTTTAAGAAGTATGAGATAGATGACAGGAGAGTTATGATCAGAATGCCTAAACGAGAGACGCAATCAGGGGAGGCCTATGATAACAAAGAAACCACTAAGAAAATAGTGGTAGCCATAGAGGAAGGAGAAGAGAGATGCACTTACATAGGACATGACCTGACGGAAGAAGAAGAGCAAGAATTAATAGCTTTGCTAAGAGAATACAGAGATGTATTCGCTTGGAGTTACAAGGATTTGAAAGGTGTAGACCCTGACATATGCCCACACACTATACCCATGACCGCAGATGCCAAACCCTCTAAGCAAAAGCCATATACATATAATGATAACTATGCTGCTAAGATCAAAGAGGAGATAGATAGACTGGTAGAAGCTGGATTCATCTATGAGATTGAGCACACTGAGTGGGTATCCCCAATCGTAGTGGTGCCCAAGAAAAGTGGAAAGCTGCGTGTATGCATTAACTTGAAGAAGGTCAATGCAGCCACAATTCGAGCTAACTATCCGCTTCCTATCACAGAACACCTCTTAGAAAGAGTAGCAGGCAAGGAAGTGTACAACTTCCTTGATGGATTTTCGGGCTACAATCAAGTGGCCATAGCTCCAGAAGATCAGCATAAGACGACATTTTCCACGGAGTGGGGTATATTTGCCTTTCGTGTAATGCCATTTGGGCTTACCAATGCCCCAGCCACCTTCCAAAGGCTAATGTGCCATGTGTTTAAAGAGTTCTTAAGGAAGAATTTGGAGGTCTATGTTGATGATCTCTGTGCTCATTCCAACATTAGGCAGACACATATACCAGAACTCAGACAAATCTTTGACAAATGTAGAGAATATCAAGTTTGCCTAAACCCAGAAAAGTGCGTTTTCATGGTCAGGCAAGGCAAGATTCTAGGACACATAGTGTCAAAGAATGGCATATCCACCGATGAAGAGAAAGTAAGAGCCATAGCCGAGTTACCTAGGCCAAAGAACGTCAAGGAAGTACATGCTTTTATGGGGCATTGTGGTTATTACCGACGATTTATACACATGTATGCTGTCATTGCAAAGCCCATGTACGGCCTTTTGACTAACTTTGAGTGGACTGAGGAATGTGAGAACTATTTCAATGAGCTCAAACGATGATTGTGTTGAACACCAATCTTGACCACCCCGGATTGGAACAACCCATTCCATGTTCACGTGGATGCATCCAATTATGCTTTTGGATGTGTACTCGCACAACCTACGGGTGAAGGTAATATGGATCTTCCAATTGCCTATGCTAGTAGACAATTGAATGCAGCTGAACGAAATTATACCACTACTGAGAGAGAAGGACTAGGCATGGTATATGCGGTTAAAAAGTTTAGACATTATCTGCTTGCAAATAAGTTTAATTTTTTTACTGATCATCAGGCATTGTTGTACTTGGTAAACAAGCCATGCAATACAGGAAGATTAGTAAGATGGTTTCTCTTACTAATGGAATATGATTTCGAGGTTGTGGTAAGGAAAGGGAAGACTCACTTGAGAGCTGACCATCTTTCTAGGCTCACTTCTGGAGAAGCCCCACAAGGAGTGTCAGATGACCTTCCTGATGCTTACTTGTTTAATTTGGAAATGGTGCCGCAGTGGGCTAAGACATTAGTGCCAGTATTGACATACGGACCCAATCACCCAGTCATAAACACTCAAGATAGAGAGGTAGTAAAAGCCCAAAAGTATCACATCATGGCAGGAAGTATGTACAAGCACACAGATCAAGGGATCTTGGCTTGTTGTGTGGAAGAGGATGAGTACGCTAAATGGTTGCAATTAGCACATGTAGGTGCATTAGAGCAACACTACTCAAAGCAACAAACCATACAGACACTAAGGAGACTCGGAGTGCATTGGTCGACTATGGAAGCTGATGTCCAGAAGTTGTGCAAGGAATGCCCAATCTGTTGCACTAAACCACCTGTGGAACATGCCACTCTTTATCAAGTGTCCATTGTGCCAGATTGGAGTGAACCACTAGTATCCTTCCTGAGGACGAGAACATTCCCCCCGGACATGACCTTGGTTAGGAAAAGGAGTTTAGAAAAAGAAGCCCATGATTACTCACTCATTGGTGATAATCTATACAAGCGTGGTAAGGATGGTTACCTGAGACTGTGTGTCCATGAAAGTGAATATCTCAAGATCTTGGAAACTGCTCACCAAGGTGTAGCGGGAGGACACTTTGGACCAGATCGGGTGATCAAAGCGATACTATTTGCGGGATCTGGTGGCCGACCCTTCACATGGATGCACATACCTATGTGAAACGGTGTGATGTTTGTCAAAGAACTCAGTATCCTATACGCAAAGATGAGATGCCACTGAAACCTATGATGGGTGGATGTGCATTCTCTAAGTGGGGAATAGACTTTGTAGGTCCTATTAATCCCCCAGCTAAGGGTTCACATGCTGAATACATCATTGTTGCCATAGACTATCTAACGAAATGGGTAGAGGTAAAAGCTACGACAAAGAACGACGCTCAGACAACTGCTAAATTCCTGTTTGAGAATGTATTCACAAGATACGGGCTACCTATAGAGCTAGTAAGTGATAGAGGCACTCACTTCTTGAACGAAGTGATTGAAAATCTACTCCAAGAATTCTTGGTAGTTCACAAGAAGTCTACCCCCTACCACCCACAAGCTAATGGGCAGGCCGAAAGCACAAACAAGATTCTGTGCAATGTGTTGACCAAACTAGTGAATAATAAACGCTCTGATTGGGACAAACAGCTACACCATGCTGTTTGGGCATACCGAGTCGCCTACAAAATGGTACTCCAAGCCACCCCCTTTCAGATGGTATTTGGCCAAAACGCTGTGCTACCGTTGGACTTCTTAATACCTACACTAAAAGTAGCGCAAGAGCACGAATGCTAAGAAACGACAGAAGGCATACTTTGATGCCCATGTTAAGGATAAATGATTGAAGGCAGGCGACCTAGTATTAGTCTACACTTTGAAACAACATGCGAGGAAACTAGAGAAAAGAGGCTACGGACCCATGATCATTAATAGAATCTCAACAAGTGGAGCGGTGCAACTAGCCACACTAGAAGGCGATGTTCTTCCAAGCTACATAAGCGGATGCAGGGTCAAGTTGTATCAGGAACCTCTCACAGAGGAAATGCTAAGTCGACTCAATATTGCTAAGAAACGCAAAGAAGAAGAAAAGCAAATTTGAGAAGAAGCTCAAGCAAAAGCTTTAGAGCACATACGAAGAAAGAAACTAAGAAGCCAAGGCAAAGAGCAACCTAGGCCAGATACATATGCAGAACAAGGATATCACGTGGCTATGTGTGAAGTTTCAGGTATTAGCTCTCATAGGATAGTTGATCGACGTCCTTTTATAACCTTAGATATAGGACAAGGAAAAGATGCAAGGACTGTAAGAGCCTTGATTGACTCGGGTGCAGCCACTAGTGCCATCAAATTGTCTTACTGTCAAAAATTGAAATTAATTGTCAATCCAATAGAAGCATATCTCATAGGATTGGGAGGTGTGGAAACCCCTTGCATGGGCGAAGTGGATCTTCCCATCTCCATTCAAGACGAAGTGATGACAGTCAGAGTGTTAGTGTGTCAAGATGAGTACCTCACTGAGACTCTTGTCTTGGGTCAGGACTGGATCTATGATCATGCAGTCAACCTAAACCTAAGAAGTGGACTTCTTCAGGTATGGGTAGATCGTAGCCAAATTACAGTTGAATTGGAAAATGAGACACTCAAGGAACTAGGCAAAGCACAAACTCCTGGTCCTTCCAGGGGTGCACATGAAGTTGACAACGCTATTCTTGTCCAAAACTATATGATGCAGAAAGAGGCTTGTCTCAACAACGAAGTCAGGGAGAGGACGGAACTCCCTTCTTTTCCAAAGGCCAGAAGGTTGCAGCAACCAAAGGCAGATCAAATGCAGAAGAAGCAGAACACTACCTACACTGGAGGCCAAAAAAAGGAGCAAAGTAGATTGTTTCAGCCATTGAAACAAGTATGGAGGCGAAAAGGCGAACACTCCGCTCCGACCAGGCCAACCCCACGGCCAAAACCGCTTGATTATAGTCAAGAACACGACACTAATAAGAAGCCCTTCATTAATTCTTCTACAAAAGTGACGTCTATTTGGGTACCCAAGAAGTCGATGAAGGCCAGCCCACAATCACGACAAATCTGGGTGCCTAAGGCTTGCTTACGGGCTCAAATAGCTACACCAAGGCCACACCCTGTACAACATGTTTCACTCACTCGAACATCTGAGGCCCAGTCTTACACAGCACGCACGAACACATACTCTTCCATGCGCAAACGTAGAATCACTCGTAAATAGGTCCCTAAAAAGCCCCATTGCCATGCAGATGCCCCTATCACACTCTCCAGAGTCTCCACAAAGTCAAGATCAAAACCTATCCATTGCATTTGGCAACCTAAAACTTGTAATAAACCCTCGGACCCCAGTTGTAAATCCATGTCCACCTACTAACTACGTCACTCTCACACTATGTCATTCCACTTAGTTCTTAGGTCCACCCAATTCCTAACTACACACACAAACACCGAGCACTTACTAACCCCCTAATCTCTCCCAAACCTCATGTTAATGTTGTAATGGGGACAAAAACGGTTCTATTTTGTCCTTTACAATGTTAACACATGTTTCTATATTCTCACAGAAACAAGAGGCAAGAAGTAACATGGCAGATACGGCAGGAACTAGCTCCCAGGCAGGCATCAACCCCCAAGTAGTGGACATTGAAAGTCTCCCAGTTGAGGAGGAATTGAAGGAATGCCCTGTGGCATTGAGGGCATTACATGCCATACCGGTTCAGAACCCTCCACAAGGGCACACTATGCCAGTCAGTAAAAAGTCTCATTGGTTTAGTGATGTGGCAGGACCTCTAGGTGAAGGCACTTATATGTGGGAGGCCGAGATAGAATTCAATGGGCACTAGGGCAGGTATCACTTTTTCACCAGGGAATTTGAGAGACTGCAGAATAATGAAGGATTGAAACCTATATGGAAGAAGGCAGGACTCTACGAGTACTTCAAATTCCAATTGCCAAAGCCGGATTTTCTAAGATGCTCTTATTTGATTAGCACCCTTACTCCGAGCAAAGACAAAAAGGGATACAGCTCCTTTGTCCTCCCATCTCTCACAAGGGGCAATGAGCTCAAGCGTTTCAGATTAACTATCAACTTGGTAAGGGAAGCTCTGGACATGAAAGGTATGCACATTCCTACGGAGAAAGAGACTATGGTCCCCGACATATGAAGAACAGGAATCTGACAAAGTTAAAAGACATGGTGGCAATGACGCCTACAATCGCTAATCATTTGCGAATGGTCATGCAGCACTTTGCATTTCCCGCCCAAGAGAGGTTCACAATGCCACCTAAAAAGATATGGTTTAGTTTATACTTGGCTGATGCCTTTGATTTGACAATCAACATGCCTCACTGGATTATCGACCAAATCCACTTGGCTCATCAAAGGTGGTATAAAAAACAAAAGTCTGTACTGTATGGATGCTGTGCTCTGACCAGGATTGTGTATAGATGTCTCGCGTATGATGTACCAGTACAAAGGGCACTCATTTGGACCAGGGTACAAGAGTTTCAGCACCGATTATCCTCCGCAGGACCACCATCCAAGAAAATGAGAGGCGCTGTTCAGATGCCCTGCGCACAAGCCCGCGGCGCGACATTGACTCCAGAGACCACTCCACGACTTCCAAGGCGGGTGCAACCCTTCACTATCAGATTACCAAGGCACATCACTGACGGACCACCCGTACCAACCGACCTAGAGTTTCCTCACAGATTCACTTTAGAAGACCTAACTGATGAGGAGGTAGCCAGAATCATCGACGCTGTTAATGCAGAAGTTGAGGCAGAACAAGCTAGTGGGCAACAAATGGCTACAGACCAACCCCATCCCAGACAACCAGATGTCGTCGATGTAGAGGGTGAAGAAGAAGGAGAACAAGAGGAGGAACACGAGGAGCAATCAAATGAAGAAGAGCAGGAATATGATCAGGAAGCTCTACAGGTACTTGAGGGGGCCCCAGCTTATACGAAAGCATTGAAAAAGCTCTATGACACCATGAACAGAGTTCAAGAGCAACATAGACTATCCCTAGCAGCAGGCAAGGCCCTTATGAATCAGATCCTTGAGGAGGAAGGCATCGACGAGCAATACCGTGCCACCCTTGACATGATATCTGAGGTATTAGGCGTCCCTAAAACGGTGCATACCGCCCTTGCACAAACACGAAGAACGGAACGGCAGACGCCCCCCTTGAGCAGGAAAGCAAATGAATGTACTAGTATCAGAACCACAAGGCACATCCACAACCACGGGCACCGCACACACTATCCACGATACTGAGGAAACCCATGTATCAAGTGAACCTACGTCAGCCCCTTTGCCACCCCTGCCTCCAACTCCACCACATTCACCTCCCACAACCAGTGTAACCACGACCGTCACCGCCTCCGAGTCCACTACCCATATCGAAGCACAGACCATCACACAACCCGCACACCCTATCTCCACTTCCTTTGTCTATACGGCCACTGAAACAATAGTTCTAACCACTGCCACAGAAAATCTCAACCCCCCGATCACACTCCCCGGCAGTTCGTATTCCCAATTGCACACACCACTATACACTTTCACCACTATCACCGCACCCACAATTCCAATATTCACAATCACTCCCACTACCGCATCCACCGTTGATTTTATGGACATCTCACCCACCTCAGCACCCCTCCCTCCCCCCATAGCCCCAACATCTCCCATCCCCCCACCTCCCACATCACCATTTTCCAGCACCGTATCCACACTTCCATTTCCCTTCCCCTTTCCCTTCCCCTCTGCATTCAACACCCTACCCGCATCCACCCCTATCAATAATGTATTTAATAATATGTATCAGTGTATGTCGCAACTGCAACAACACTACCAACATCTTGATAACCAACACACACAACTCTTTCGAAGCCATGAGGAACTTCAACTCCGATTCATTGATCTCAAAAGGGAAAAGCGGCTACTACAACAACAACATGCCACTTTACAGGAACAACATGAACAGTTAGTAGCCAATCCACCCCAGTCAGATGCAGAGGAAAGACAACATATGGATGAATTGCTACACTTCAGATAACGGAGAATCTCAAACTTAGACGCAACCTGGCCCTCCTACGAAAACACATGTATACAGCTCTCGAAGAGAATAAACGGCTGCAGAAACAGAATGAAGAGAACTTGGAAGCAGCCATGGAGGGTTCCCCGCAGGAAATCGACCCAGAAAAATTCAAGGCCATTCCCTCAGAGAATATGAAAACTGTGTTAGAAACCCATGCCGACCTCCTGGAGGCCCATGCAGCATTAGAACGAGAAAGGGATGATCTACTTAAGCAACTGGCAACTCAGCAGGAGTCACCAAGCAAAGCCACAGCCACAGACGACACATCCGAAGAAGTCACAAAACTCAGAGCAGAACTCGAAGAATTACGCAGCAAAGTCATGCAATACGAACGTCAGCCCTCTCCCCTTGTCGAGCCCGAGCCTGAAGATCTAGTGCCAATCGAGATAGAGGAAACTTTCGAAGACCCGTATGTTCCCATGCCTGCACTAGGGGGAAAGCAAACAGACGAGGGCATGGACACCATTGAAATAGAGGCTCCTGAATGGATGCAGAAGTTGGAAAAAGTGGCCACAACCCATGATGATAGGGTGGCAGTCCAGATAGCATCTATGTCATGCTTGGAAGAGGTAGTCATAAAATCGGACTATTTTAGGAACCTCTCTAATCATAGGTGGATCGGCACATCCGACGATTTGTATGTTCCCTTCTGTGTCTTAATGGCGGACTACAATGCCGAAATAAAGCAACATACCTCAAAGGAACCAACGTCCGCCACACAATTCACACCGGAAGAGATCCCAGCGAGTGCCAAGCAGGGCAATATTCATTAACCGATGTGGAGGATTTGTCTACTGGAAACCTACCCAGAAATGGTCAGAACATGGAATAACATGCCCTTGTACATCAAATACAACCCATGCTACTGCCCTGTGTTTCGAAGAAGGTCATGGCCGGAATACACAAAAACGGTGCTGACAAACAAAAGATGTGAGAAATGGCTCAATTATGTTTACTTAGCACCACCCAAAGGCCAACCTACCATAGGATACATGATCTCGACGATTCGGCATTAGGGGGTCAGGTTTAAAAATGTGCCAGACGTCATGGCCCAAATGTGCTTGAAAAATTTTTAGCTCATTGTAGCTCAGTGATGAGTAGCACCTCCTTTAATGTCAATCCGGGAAGACGTGAGGATGGTATGAAGACCTCGAGCAAGTGGCGGCACAAGTGCGTGAGTGAGAAGCACACTAGCATGCACACACATACACACACACGCGCACACACAGTAAGACAAAGAGTGAGAATCAATGGAGCTTTTAGATTACTTTCAAAATGCTCTTTACAAATTCGTTTCAATTACAATCTACCCTCAAAAATGAGCTCTCTAGCTCTTTTTATAGTTTTTGACTAGCTTTTGGCCCTGTCCAGACCTAGTGTCCGGCCTAGTTAAAAATTAGGTTCCAGGGCTTATTTGAGGGCTCAAACGAAGTCTAAAAATTATGAAATTTGGTACGATGGTACTTCTAATACTCCTCAAGCTCGAGGACTCCTCGGCTTGCACAAAATGGAGTCTAATCTACCAAAAACGGGATTTACAATGTTTGTGTAGTGATTAAAATCACTTGGGTTGTACATAATCTATGGGAAAAAATGATCTGGCCTTGTTGCCGTATTGTGCATGACTCCTTTATTGCTTTGTATGCCAACACTCCCCCCTTCCTAGCGTCTGTCGCCCCTGACAGACCTTTGTTCCCTCGGGTGGTCGATGTAATATTGGATGACATTGGTGGCCAGTTCATGTTCTCCTATCCTTAAGCCTCTTGCTAGATCGGCTTCCAATGCCTCCCAATTTATTGCACCGGGGGTCTCTGGTTGCGGGGTGGTGTAGTACTCTGAATACATTGCTTGTTCACAAGCAAACAGTTGAAGCAGATGTGTCGGCTTTGGCGCGAAAATCTCCGAGTGGTACTCCCAGAACCCTGATCTGAACATTTCTTCGAAGGTCTGTTTGTAGCAGGCGGGGAGGTATTTGATGCGTGCATGCCAAGCGTAAGCCACACGGATACTGGGGGTGGTGCTCATGTCATACACCAAGTCGTAATTTCCATTGCTAAACCCCGGAAGGCGTACCTGTGGTGCGGCTGCATTTCTAAAGGTCTTCAGCACCACTTGCATCATATCTAAGATTTTAAGCATCATTTGCGCTGCTACATCTTGCATGGGCTTCAAGCGCGGCATCCAGTGGCGAATGGTCCCCATCATATATGCTACCGATGGTGGTCCTTGTGGTGGCGCTATGTACGGGTAGTTCAGCCATTCCTTGCATTGCACATTGTTCTGTACCTTGATATTAAATGCCTTCCACGACCTGCGGCGGGGGACTGGACCGTAGCATGGGTTGTACAGGAGGTGCAACGGCACGTTGTTCCATGTGCGTAGCATTTCTGGATAAGTCTCTAAAAGTTTCTGCCGCCATGTTGGTTGACGAATCTTGCCTTTTCGCACCTCTGGAGGAAGGTCTTCGGGTTGAAATTGGGTCGCAAAAGTAGGAATCTGACCCGTGACTCTTTGTATTTCTGCATTATAATCAGCCAAGATAATATAATATGGCCTGTACTGGAGTTCCGATGAGAGAATCAGGCGTCTCGATGACAAGTTCTTGAAGTAATCTGATTGTAAAACAGTCTCCTCTATGACCCTCATAGCCTGATTTTGCACTACGGTGCGCTCTTCATGCGAGGTCCCTATTTCCTCCACTTGTCGTAACCATGGCGGCCGTGGTGCCTCGAACGTGTCCTGCGCTTCTTCTGTTTGTTGGCCTCCTGGGAATGGTTGCGGATCATATTCTTCATCAAACGTTTGTTCCACAGGAATTTGCACAACTTCTTCGTCCGTGGGAGCCTCCGGAGGGGAAGATGGCCTCTCATATTGTAGTAGGCGTGTCTGCAATTCAGTTACCTGTTGCTGGAGATCTTTTATGGCCTCTGCGTCGGAGGGAAGCGAAGCTGCAGAGGGGGTGGTTGGAGGGGCAGCTGTTGGGCCTTGTTGGTGTTCCTGCTTCAGTTGTCCTAGCTCCTCCGATAGCTTATCATGTGCTTCGAGTAGCATGGCATAATCTTCCAATATAATCTTGATATTATCGGGGGTCACTGCTTGAAACTTGGATGGGCTGATGGGTGCCCCCGGTGTGCTCTCAATAGCTGCCTCCAGGTTCTCTTGATTTTGTATTTGCAGACGTCTGTTCTCTTCCTGAGCAGCCGCAAGATGGCGTTTAAGTAGCGCCATATTTCGCTGAAGTTTTGAGTTGCGTTCCAGTTGTGTCCGTAGGTGACTTTCTACCACCTGCACTGCTTCCTGATCTACGTTCTGTAGCTGTACTTCCAATATATTATGGGCGTCTTGGAGGGTTTGGAACTGTGTGTGGAGGCGAGCATTCTCCTCTTCTAGTACCGCAAGGCGGAGCTGTAGTGTCGCTGAGTGCTCTTGCAGGCGTGCGTTTTGTTGCTGGAGCTGAATGTAATCTGTTCTTAAATTTGATATACAAGCCAACATGGTGTCCAATGCATTACCTATAGATGAGTGGGGGGTGTTTACTGTGGAAGATGCATGGGAAGGGAATTGGGGAAGGGAGACAGTGAATGATGTGTCTACGAAAGTTGTGTGTGTGGGTGAAATTGGTGGAGGGGGAATGGGAGGAGGTGAAACCGTGGGTGGAGGTGCCGTGGGTGGTGAAATGTCCATACCTTCAGGAGTGGGTGTTAGTGTGGGGCCTGCCATATATATTGGTATGGTAGGTGGTGTGTGTGTGGAAGTGGTGAATAGATGTGACGTGGGGTGGGGAGCTGAAAAGACAGGGAATGGTTGAGGGCCTGGTTGAAAAGCCCTAGCAAAGATGTCCTGGAGGGATTGTAGAAATGGAGAGAGGGATATCGGGGGTTGGGGTCGTAAATTTGAGGAGGGCTGAAAGGGTTGCGTGGTAGCAGGGAAGCCCATGAATGTGGATCTGGGGTCAGGATGACCGGTGGCTGAAGGCATTGGGGATGGTTGTCCTAGGGCAGGCTCGGGAATGGTTTCGGTGGGTGGTGTAGTGATGGGGTTTGCGTCAAAGACCGGGTTATCAGTGGTAGAGAATAGGGTGGCACTGGAGATCGGAGTACGGAAGGTGAAGGTGGGGTTGGTGGGTTGAGCAGTCGATGTGGTTTCCACTGTTTCTCTTCTAGGAGGTGATGGTGGGGGAGTGGATGGTAGTGGTTCGGTGGACTCCTCATGGGTGGCGGGGTGCTGTTGACTAGCTGTTTGGGAGGTTGGTGTAGTAGTGGGCTCTTCTGCAACTGTAACGGGAATTTGGATATTTTTACCTGAGCGAGGTCGTGTCTGGAACCTTCGTGGGTCATATTGAACTGAAGGCCTCTGAATGGCAGTGCGCACAGCTTCTACAACTCCATATGTTTCTGCCATCAATAAGAGACCTTCCCTGTACTCTGAGTCAACTCCCGCTTCTTCCAACAACTGAGTCATAAGTACTCTGCTGCTCTGTTCAGTGAGTAACTGCTGCGATCGCACTCTTTCCATAATCTGATACAGCCTTCGGAGTTCTGCTGTATATGCTGGGGCTTCAGTGGTCTCTTCTTCATATGCTTCTTCTTCTTCCGGGTGTCCGTGTTGTTGGCTTTGCTGAGCGTCACTCCAATGGACATGTCTACCGTCTGTAGACTTTCTTCTTCTCCGTGAGGATGTGCCCTGCTCCTCTGCCTCTGAATAAAACTCCACATCAGAGAATTGTGTGCTTTGTAGGAATGCTTCGAAATCCTGGGGGTCCAGTCCTTCAGCCTCTCCAGTGGCAGCAAACTCGAATTCAGGTGTAACCGGAGGAGCCGATGGGGTGGGTTGTGTCGTAGTGTCAGATTCCGACCTGGGTATCCTAATGGTAAAAGGAGGTACAGTGCCCTCTCTTAATGGTGATGCCTCAGGAGTAGTCAGGACTTCCCTTGTCTGGACACACGGAATCGCGCCCCTCATGCGCTTGGACTGATGTGTGGATGTCTTGAGCCTTTTAAACATTTGTAATTGTGCCCAAGTTAAGGCACGCTCAATGGGGACATCATATGCCAAGCATCGGTAAATGATGTGTGTGAGTGCACAGCATCCGTTCACCACTAATTTCCTAGAAGCCCGTTTGTTCGCTTCATACAACTGATCTATAATCCACACTGGTAGCTTAATAGGTAGCGCACCTGCTTCCGCCAAGTAGAGAGCAAACCAGATCTTCTTGTGTGGTTGCGTGAATCGGTCTTGACCGGGGAAGGCGAAATGTTGCATGCACATGCGGAGAGGGATGGACACATTTGGGGTGAGGGCTGCCATGTCTTTCAGCTTCACTACTTTCCTGTCCTTCATGTTGTTGGGAACGAGAGCATCCTTTTCTGAGGGTACATGCGTGCCATGCATCTTTAAAGCATCACTCACTAGCTCCACAGTAAGTTCAAACCTCTTCAACTCGTTGTTGCCCAGCAATGAGGGGAGAACAAATGATCCGGGTTGGTCCTTATCTTCATGAGCTTGTAATGTAGAGACCAGATAGTAACATCGGAGGAGGTCGGGTTTAGGTAGTGGGGCTTCAAAATATTCCGCCAACCCTGCTCGTTGCCATATGATCTGGAGGTCTTCGGTGTTCTGTAAAGTCTCGAACTCCTTGGAGAAAAATTGGAAACGCACCCATGATCTGTCATACTCGCATTTAGACTCCCAGATATACTTAGCCTCTCCTAATGGACCGGGCATGCCATTGAACCAATGAGAGTTGGCATGGACTCTTTCCGTGATTCCTGTAGGTGGGTCTGGCACCGGGAGTTGCTGAAGGTGTTGCATCTCCACTGGTCGTTCAGTCGGGGGCACGTCCACAGGTAGGCTATCCACATCAATTCCTGCAGTAAGTATCCCTACTTGGGAGCCCGAACCTGTCGCTTCTGCCATTTTACTGTTTGCCTTCTGATTCTGTGAGAATGTAGAAGCATGTGTTAACATCGTAATGGACAGACTAAATCCGTTGCTGTCCCCGTTACAACATTAACATGAGGTATATGGTGAGTTAGTGGTTAGTAAGTGCACGAAGACAGTGAGTGTAGTTAACGTTTGTGTATTCCTAGGAGACTAATGCCGTTAGTAAGTGGGGTGAATTTACAAATCGGGGTCGGGGGGTTTATCACAGATCTTAGACTGCCAAATGCAGTGGATGGGTTTTGCTTTCGGTTTCGTAGAGACTCCAGAGAGCTGTGTCGGTGTCGCTGTTTGGGAATGGGGCCTTTTAGGGACCCACTTATAAGTGATTACATGCATGCTCATGGGTCTTGGTGTGTTCCTAAGTGTTGAGCACGAGGGAATACTGGTTGTACTCGTAGATGGGTTATGCTGCATAGGTTGTGGCCTTGGCGTAACTACTTGTGCCCTCAAGCAAGCCTTAGGCACCCAAATTTGTCTAGATTGTGGGCTTGCCTTCATCGACTTCTTGGGCACCCAAATAGATTTTACTTTAGCAGAAGAATTTCTGACAGACTTCTTATTAGCGTCGTGTTGTTGGTTACTAATAAGAGGCTTTGCCCGTGTAGTTGACGGTGGTGCACCCGGTCGTTCGCCTTTCCGCACCCACACCTGGTTTATTTTCTGGGACATTCTGCTGCGCAGGTACTTTTGATCTCGGACATAGGTAGTACTCGGCTTCTTCTGCTTGTGATCCGCCTTTGGTTGCTGTCTCCTTCTGGCCTTTGGAAAAGAAGGGAGTTCCGTTGCATCCCTGACTCCTTTTTTGCAAATATCATTCCTCTGCAACACAGGGTTTTGAACAAGAACAGCATGGTCATCTTCATGTGTACCCCTGGAAGGACCAGGAGTCTGTGCCTTTCCTAGTTCCTTGAGTGCTCCATTGTCTAATTCTACTGTAACTCGACTATGATTGACCCAAACCTGGAGAAGTCCACTTCTTAGGTTTAAGTTAATTGCTTGGTCATAGATCCAATCTTGACCCAAGACTAGAGGTTCTGTGAGATCCTCATCTTGACACACCAGTACTTTAACTGTCATTGCCTCATCATGAATGTAAAGGGGAAGTTCCGCCTCGCCCATGCAAGGGGTTTCCACTCCTCCCAATCCTATAAGATATGCTTCCACAGGATTGACAGTCAATTGTAATTCTTGGCAGTAAGACAATTTAACAGCACTAGTGGCTGCACCTAAGTCAATCAAGGCTCTTACGGTCCTTGCACTCTTTCCTTGTCCTATATCTAAGGTTACGAAAGGACGTCTATCAATTATCCTATGCGAGCTTGTTCCTGCGACTTCACACATGGCCATAGGAAATCCTTGGTCTGCATAGTCATTCGCTCCAGGCTGATCTCTACCTTGCCTTCGTAATTTCATCCTTCTGATGCGTTCCAAAGCTTCAGCTTGAGCTTCTTCTCGAACTCGCTTTTCTTCCTCTTTGCGTTTCTTAGCAGTGTTGAGTCGACTGAGCATTTCCTCCGTGAGGGGTTCCTGATACAACTTGACTCTGCAACCGCTAATATAATTTGGGAGAACATCACCCTCTAATGTGGCCAATTGTACTGCTCCACTTGTGGAGATCCTATTGATGATCATAGGTCTGTAGCCTCTCTTCTCTAGCTTCCTTGCGTGTTGTTTCAGTGTATAGACTAAAACTAGATCTCCTGTTTTCAAGCCCTTATCCTTCACATGGGCATCAAAATATGCCTTCTGTCTCTTCTTGGCTGCATATATTCCTGCAGCGGCTCTCAGTCTTGTTTCCCCTAATCGTTCAAGGTCAAAGATCCTAGAGGAGAGCTCATGACCTGTCCATTCGTGCTCTTGTGCTACTTTCAATGTAGGGATCAAGAAGTCCAAGGGTAGCACAGCGTTTTGGCCGAAAACCATCTGGAAGGGGGTGGCTTGGAGTACCGTTTTATAGGCAACTCGGTATGCCCAAACAGCATGGTGTAGCTGTTTGTCCCAATTAGAGCGTCTAGTGTTCACTAGTTTCGTCAATACATTGCATAAAATCTTATTAGTGCTCTCAGCTTGTCCATTAGCTTGAGGGTGATAAGGGGCAGACTTCTTGTGTATTACCAAGAATTCTTGGAGTAGATTTTCAATCACTTCGTTCAAGAAATGAGTGCCTCTATCGCTTACAAGCTCTATAGGTAGCCCATATCTCGTGAATACATTCTCAAACAAGAATTTGGCAGTTGTTTGAGCATCGTTCTTGATTGTAGCTTTTACCTCTACCCACTTGGTGAGATAATCTGTTGCCACAATGATGTATTCCGCATGAGAACCCTTAGCTGGGGGATTAATAGGACCTACGAAGTCTATTCCCCACTTAGAGAATGCACGTCCACCCATCATAGGTTTCAGTGGCATCTCATCTTTGCGTATAGGATACTGAGTCCTTTGACAGATATCACACCGTTTCACATAGGTATGAGCATCCATGTGAAGTGTAGGCCACCAAAAGCCCGCAAATAGTATTGCCTTGATTACCCGATCTGGTCCAAAGTGTCCTCCTGCTACACCTTGGTGAGCAGTTTCTAAGATCTTAAGATACTCACTTTCATGGACACATAATCTCAGGTAACCATCTTTACCGCGCTTATATAGATTATCACCTATGAGTGAATAATCCAGGGCTTCTTGTTCTAAACTCCTTTTCCTAGCTAGAGTCATGTCTGGGGGGAATGTGTTTGTCCGCAAGAATGATACTAGAGGTTCACTCCAATCTGGCACAATAGATATTTGATAGAGAGTGGCATGTTCCACAGGTGGTTTAGTGCAACAGATTGGGCATTCCTTGCACAACTTTTGGACATCCGCTTCCATAGTTGGCCAATGCACTCCGAATCTCTTTAGAGTCTGCAACGTTCGTTGCTTTGAATGGTGTTGCTCTAGTGCACCTACATGTGCTAGTTGCAACCATTTAGCGTACTCATCCTCTTCTACGCAACAAGCCAAGATCCCTTGATCTGTGTGCTTGTACATGCTTCCTGCCATGATGTGGTATTTTTGGGCTTTTACAACCTCTCTGTTCCGTGTGTTTACCACAGGATGGTTAGGCCCGTATGTCAATACTGGTACCAATGGCTTGGCCCACTGCGGCACCACTTCCAAATTAAACAAGTAAGCATCCGGAAGGTCATCTGACACTCCTTGTGGGGCTTCTCCCGATGTGAGCCTAGAGAGATGATCGGCTCTCAAATGAGTCCTACCTTTCCTTACCACAACCTCAAAATCGTATTCCATTAGCAAGAGAAACCATCTCACTAATCTTCCTGTATTGCATGGCTTGTTTACAAGATATAACAACGCCTGATGATCAGTAAAAAATTTAAACTTATTTGCAAGCAAATAGTGTCTAAATTTTTTAACTGCATATACCATGCCTAATCCTTCGCGCTCTGTAGTGGTGTAATTCCGTTCAGCCGCATTCAATTGTCTACTGGCATAGGCAATTGGAAGATCCATATTACCTTCACCAGTAGGTTGTGCGAGCACACATCCAATGGCATAATTGGATGCATCCACATGAACATGGAATGGCTTACTCCAATCTGGTGTGGTCAAGATTGGTGCTGAACATAATCTTCGTTTAAGCTCTTGGAAGGAATTTTCGCATTCATCCGTCCATTCAAAGTTTGTCAGAAGTCCGTACATGGGCTTTGCAATGACAGCATACATGTGTATAAATCGTCGATAATAACCGCAATGCCCCATGAAAGCTTGTACTTCCTTGACATTCTTTGGCCTAGGTAACTCCGCTATGGCTCTCACTTTTTCTTCGTCAGTAGATATGCCATTCTTTGACACTATATGTCCTAGGATCTTGCCTTGCCTGACCATAAAAACACACTTTTCGGGGTTCAGGCAGACTTGATATTCTCTACATTTGTCAAAGATTCGTTTGAGTTCAGGAATATGGGTTTGTCTAACATTGGAATGAGCACAGAGATCGTCAACGTAGACTTCTAAACTCTTCCTCAGGAACTCCTTAAACACATGGCACATCAGCCTCTGGAAGGTGGCTGGTGCATTGGTAAGCCCAAATGGCATTACTCTAAAAGCAAAAATGCCCCATTCTGTGGCAAAGGCTGTCTTGTGCTGATCCTCTGGAGCTATGGCTACTTGATTGTAGCCCGAGAATCCATCAAGGAAACTGTACACTTCCTTGCCTGCCACTCTTTCTAAGAGATGTTCTGTGATGGGAAGCGGATAGTTATCTCGGATTGTGGCTGCATTAACCTTCTTCAAGTTAATGCACACACGCAGCTTACCATTCTTCTTGGGCACCACTACGATGGGGGATACCCATTCAGTGTGCTCAATTTCATAGATAAATCCAGCTTCGACCAGTCTATCTATCTCTTCCTTGATCTTAGCCGCATAGTTATCGTTATATGTATAAGGCTTTTGCTTAGAGGGTTTGGCATCTGAGGTCATGGGGATGGTGTGTGAGCATATGTCAGGGTCAACACCTTTCAAATCCTTGTAACTCCAAGCGAATACATCTCTGTATTCTCTTAGCAAGGTAATCAATTCGTACTCTTCTTCTTCTGTCAGGTCATGGCCTATATACGTGCATCTCTCCTCTCCTTCTTCTATGGCCACTACTATTTTCTTGGTGGTTTCTTTGTTATCACAGGCCTCTCCTGATTGTGCCTCTCGTTTAGGCATTCTTATCATGACTCTCCTGTCATCTATCTCATACTTCTTAAAATTTCCGGGGACCTCAAACAAAGATTCTTCCTCTTCTGGTGAGGCTTCTCTCTTTTTTCGTTTCTTTCCTTCTTCCTTCGGGGTCACATGTGTTGTTAATCTTACATTAGTTGTAACCTCTCCATGCCTCTGGGGTTGAAATTCTACTTCATGGAAGTATTCTTCATCTGATGCAAATGGTGGGTCCATAATGATTGACTCTAGATCGGAGTCACTTGCATCCTCAAATGCATCAGGGCTAGGTTCGCATTCTTCTAGAACTGCCTCTCCCATGATTGGCTCTATGGAGAAGACTGAAATATCATAACCATCCTCATCACAGTGAGGTGTCCATTGTTCTTCGTTGATGGCTACGTCCATTGTTGCTAAGATTTCTGCCCAACCGTGAGGTTCAAATTCTTCGTCTGGAAAAACTACAGGTGCATAGGCTGGGTCTTGGATTGATCTATGGGTTTCTTTCGCACCTACCTCTCTGGCTTTCTCTCTCTTCTCTTCTTCAACTGCTACCTTGCACATCCATAAGTGAGTATCTTCATGCATCCATGAGGATCCAGATCCTATGGAATGCACCGATTCTGTGTCATCTTTGGCTCTATGGATGGGATTCCATTGGATAGGAGGGACGTCTCTGTGAGAAAAATCCTTGAGATTGACTTTGGTTGTAACACCCAAGTGTTGCAGATACAAGGAGTTGGTTCCCCAATCCTGTACCACTTGCAATTGTCGCATAAATGGCCTTCCCAAAATCATCTCATAGGCATGATTTTTACTGAAGTCACAGATAGCAAAACTATGTTCAAACTCGACACCACAAGTGGTGAGAGTTATTCCTTCTAGCAATCCTAGGGGTCTCTCTATGTGGCCATCGGCCATCTGCAATTTCATTCTCGTCGGCCTGAGTGCTGGCTTGCCCCAACGCTTCCATAAGGAGGTGGTGGCAATTGCAACTCCTGCACCTGAGTCCAAAATTGCCTTCGTGGTGTAGTCCTGATAGGTGATGGGAAGGTAGGTGTTCCCTTCTTCACCTTCACACATATCTCCTATCTTATCCAAGGGAATTTCCGGTACTGTCCTATGGGATCCTACCCGGGAACGAGGTTTTGCAGTTTCAGTTACTTGACTAGCTACATATTTCCGCGCGTTTGGTCTATCCTCAGACAGCTCTTCCAAAGTGAGATCGCGTTGCACCTTGGTGTTCGTTACTACCTCCGTGTTCCTCGGTATGACTGAGTCGTCGTTCCTTACCATGACTGTGGGTGCTCTCATACATGTGGACTTTGCTTCCCATGGGCCTGTGAAGTGGGGTAGCTCCTGTATGGAATTAGACTCAAAGTCCAATCTCTCGTGAGACTGAACACTCTCATGCTCCCCGTAAATAGATGGGATGTCTTGTGGGAATTGGTCGTGTGCATCGTCCACAAGTTCAAAAGGAGGGGCGACCTCGCTTTCGTTATCCCATTTGTCTTCTTGAATCTCTCGTAGGAAGTCTGGGGCAAACCGATTCATAGAAGAAGAAGTGTCTGGCTCCGTAGAATTGGGCGCATAAGCAACCTGTGAAGGAGGGCTGATTCTATTGTTGACTCTCTCCTCGTTCTCGCAAATGGCTGGAGCACAAGCTTCTTGGGGAGGATTACTTATTCTATTACTTTTCCGAACAGGCTCATACGCTCTCTGGGAAGGAATGTGGGTTACTTGTGGAGGTACATATGCTTTCGAGGGGGGCTCCTGTGACCTTTGGGGAGGAAGATAGGCTCCTTGAGGAGGCACATGGGCTTTCTGAAGAGGCTGGCTTATCCGTTCTCTTGCCCTTTCCTTTCTTTGAGGGGTTGGTTCCTTTTCTGGCTGTGCTATTGGCCTCTCTATTCTTTCTAAGGAGGGGAAGTTGTCCGGTTTAGGGGCATTGGCCACATACACTTCTGATTGGGAATGATTCCTGTTTTTGCTTGCTTTTTCTTGGTCTTGATTTTTTTCTTCCTTGTCAGATCTTGCAATTATCCTCTCTAACTTCTCTAGGAATCCATCCAAGTGTAATTGCGTTTTGGCTGAGCCTGAGTAATTGAAAAGGCGACTGGCTTCAAACATAGTCTGAGCCAATGCGACCATTTTCGCGCATAGTTTGGTTCTTTCTATCTCTAGGTCAGCTCTAGGATAGCACTTGTCATGATCCGTGACGTTTGGCCCTTCTTGGATTCTGGCCTGATATGCCTTAAGCATCATGTCTATGTCTTCGGGAGTGGGATCAGCTAATACTGATCCTGTTTGGGGTGGTGGGTGGGTTGCATGGGCTGTCTTAGAGGGTGAAGGGATGGAGGGTGATGGGGATGGTAGCGGTGGGAATGTGTGAGAGTGCGGTTGAGACGTGATCTCTATGATTTTAGCCTTGGTTTCTCGTAGACTTTCCTCAAGTTCACTCATCTTCTTTGCCCATTGCCTTTTCATGCGTTCGCGGCTATCTTTCCAAGCTCTTGTTCTCTTTTTATTTTGGCTCTCAGTATCGCTAGCATCTAGGCTCTTTTCCTGGCCTACCCCTTGGTTTTGCTGCAATGCCTGAGCCCTAGTGACTACCTGTACTGGTGCAGTGGAAGTGACGCTTCCTGAGGAGTCTACCACTAACCCAACAACGTTGATAGGGGTGATTTTTGGCATGCTATTGGGGTTCTTTGGGCAATCTCGTAAGAGATGCTCTTTTCCGCAATCCTGGCAGAAGCCTTGGATCGTCACCGACTGGGTTTGCGTAGGTGGAGGCAAGGGACAATCACGAATGAGGTGATCTCCTTGGCATCTGTAGCACGGTCCTCTAGGAAATGGTGGTCGTACTTGCCTAGGTTGAGGTCTAGGGTTGGGGTTTGTATACATGATGTTCGTGTAATCTGACTCCCAACTAGGTTCGTTCGACTCTTCACCATAGTAGGACTCTCCATGTTCTGGGGACTGCATGTAGTAAGCCTGGGGGCTATCCACATGGGTAGAATCAAAGCTATGGTCACTTGGGTCATTTTCAGAGATCAAGGATGTTACAGGGACTATAGCTCTATTCAGGTTCTCTTCTGCAGCCGTATACTTTACCGGAATCACATTAGCTGGGGCAGGGGGTTGTTGTGCTAGCACAGGCTGAGGCCTTTGTTGGGCCTGATACTGTGGTTGGTAGGTTTGTTGGGGTCTAGCATATTGTGGTGGTGGATTTTGGTTCTGGTATCTGCCTTGTTGGTAGGGTTGCGGATAGGGTTGCCTAACTGCCTGCTTGTTGTATGGGCAGTCTTGTGCGGTGTGATTGGTGTATCTCCGTTCTATGGTGCAGTACTGGCTACTAGGGTTTACTTGGGGTTGAGCCATAATGGGACAGACGTTCGCCATATGGTCACCACCGCATGTATAGCACCTTTTCACAGGGGCAAACCTTGGGATTTGTTTGCTAGTTACACCTAGTTTCTGAGCTACTTTTTCGGCAAGTTCTTCAATTGATGTGGCTTGTGTGGAAGATTGACTAGATGCACTATCTGAATCTTTGTAAATTTTGGACAACTCTAGCTCTTCTCCTAGGTTATCTTCAATGTCAATGCACATACGTACACATTCTTCTATAGTCCTAGGGTCTTTCAGATACACATAGGATCTCAATTTTGGGCTCAGCAATCCGTCAAGAAATAAGGCTACTTGTTTAGCAGATGTGGGTAGCTCCGAAATAGGGCACCTTTCAAGATATTGTCTAAATCTTCTTCCTGCAAGTCTCACAGTCTCTTGAGGGGTTTGCTTGAAGCTGTGAATCAGTGAGGAGGTGTTGTGTCTTATGCCGCTCTTAGAGAACTCTATAATGAATGCCTCTAGGAGTTGATCTATGCTCCTGAACTGGCGTTCATCTAATGGCTGAAACCACGTAAGTGCTGTGTTCCTAAGGGTTAGACCGAAGGCATTGTACTGCGTGAACAGATCCTCCACTTGTTCAGCTCTCAAGACTTGCTTGAACTCTGCCACATGATCATAGGGATCTCCTGTGCCGTCAAAGTAATTCTTCATGGACTTAACTAGCTGGGTGGGTCTCAAAGTTCTTGTGTGCTCTCTAGGCCTCGGCAGAGGGAATCCATCTACATTTCTTTGGTTCCTGTGGGCTCTATGCATCTCAGGTTCTACCCTATTCGTCTCCGTTCTCGTTCTTTCTCTGCCCACTGGATTGGCAAAACTTACCTCTGGTCTATCTTTACTTCTGTCTCTTTGCATACCATGAGCCTGGGATGTTCCAGCTCCAGGGTGACCATAGGCTACATTTGATCTTGGTTGGGGGAAAATGAATTCGCCCTTCCAAGTGTAAGCATGCCTATCATTTTCTGTCACCACAAAAATCCTCTCTGACGTGTGGTCTAAGTAGGTCACTCTACCTGGGCTATCTGGATCCTTAAACTCATAGATCATGATTGTTCCTATGTCAGTTGGGTGATCCGGTTTATACCTCCAGAAGGCTTCGTCCGTTTCTCGATTGAGAAGCAAATCTATGCACTTGTTATCTTGGGGGATCCACTCAGGCGTGATAATCCTAGTGAGAACTGATTTACCTCGAGGGGTTCTAGGTTCCGCACCCATGTTCCCTTGTTCCAGGTCACCTAAGTCCGCTTCTGAGATTACATTCCCAAAGTCATCTGTCCTATCAGGATGACTAGTGACTACATATATAGTTCCTTCTTTGTCCAGGTATGCACCATTTTCAAACTTGACAGCTGGGTGTTCTAGTCCAATGGATTGATCAGGGTTTTTAATCTGGACCACAGATCTTCCTAAGCCGTCCTCATAGATGCTAGCACCTAATCGGTTGGTCCTCAGGTACTCCAACTGTGTTTTGTAAGGGCCTTCTACCCTGTACAAGTAGGGCACTCCTGAACTTCCCGTAGGTTTGTCCATGCCTTGAGACATCTCTGACTCACTGGTCTCAGAGCGAGGGTAGTTCGAGTGGTGGCTCAACTGCTGGGCCCAGGACCTAGCAGTGTGGTTGACACTAGCCTCTGAAGACCTAAGGCTTTGTCTCTCTCTTACTAGGTGTCGTCCTGATCTAAGGTTCATATGCCTAACTGATTAGCCCAAATTTTTGCCTAGAGTACAACCTCGTTGCCGATCAATTGGTACTAGTCACTTGATTCTTTTTAGTTATTCCTCGTGTTTAAAGTCTTGTCTGCTATTACGTCGTCAGGAATGCTTGAATGTTCTTCGTACTTTCAGGTTGATCGTTCCACGTTAGGTTCTTTCCTTTATGTTGTCGACAGTACAGAGATTAAGTTTTTAGCTTGAACTTGAGTTTTTAGGTAGTCTTCAACTTGATAGTGGCCTATCGTCGCCCTGACTTACTCCTACTTCTAATCGCTCTTAGCCTAGGCTAGGAATTGACGAAGAGGAGTTGAGAATATTCCGACCTTTCTTGCCGAACCTTGCTCTTTAGTGCTCGAGAAGTTGATTCTCAAGCGTGTGCCACACCCTTGCTTGGATACTCTCAATTGCTTCTCAATAGGCCTGCATAAATCCCAAGATTAGCTCCAAGTAGACGTTTCAATTGACAGACAATTTATTTCAGACACTTTTTTTAATGACACTTGTTCCCCCTTTTGCATTGTTAGAAATTTACTCTAGAGCTCCCTTGGTGTTCCTACCCCTCAGTGTGTCAACTTCCAAATATCCTATCTGAAAATCAACGCGTTATTCTTATAAAAAACAGTTGAGGGCGTGTAGTATATGTCACGAGCTTTCCGACAAGCCCTAGAGCTCAGAAAATGGATTTCGTATGAAAAAGTTATGACCGTTCAGGGTTTAGGGGGTTAACTAGACAAACAGAACCTTTCGGGGGTTTTAATGCATTTTCTAAGGCCTTTGTAAGTAGATGAGTACATGAAAGTGCAAATATGCCCAAAATTTAGCCTAAATTTCCAAGAATTCACTCCTTAATTTTTTGCCGAAAATGCCTGTCTATCGCGATAGACGGTGTCTGTCGCGATAGACACAATCTATCGTGGGGGCTGTCTGTCGCGATAGACGGTGTCTGTCGCGATAGACAGTGTCTATCGTGGATTTCTGTCTGTCGCGATAGACGGTGTCTGTCGCGGATTTCTGTCTGTCGCGATAGACGGTGTCTGTCGCGATAGACGCTGTCTGTCGTGAAATTCGGTCTGTCGCGATAGACGGTATCTGTCGCGGATTTCTGTCTGTCGCGATAGACGGTGTCTGTCGCGATAGACGGTATCTGTCGTGAAATTCGGTCTGTCGCGATAGACGGTGTCTGTCGCGATAGACGGTATCTGTCGTGAAATTCGGTCTGTCGCGATAGACGGTGTCTGTCGCGATAGACGGTATCTGTCGCGGATTTCTGTCTGTCGCGATAGACGATGTCTGTCGCGATAGACGGTATCTGTCGTGAAATTCGGTCTGTCGCGATGGACGGTGTCTGTCGCGATAGACGGTATCTGTCGCGGATTTCTGTTTGTCGCGATAGACGGTGTCTGTCGCGATAGACGGTATCTGTCGTGAAATTCGGTCTGTCGCGATAGACGGTGTCTGTCGCGATAGACGGTATCTGTCGCGGATTTCTGTCTGTCGCGATAGACGGTATCTGTCGCGATAGACAGTGTCTGTCGCGATAGACAGTGTCTGTCGCGATAGACTGAAAAAATGCAAATTTTTGAAAAACTTCTAGTGATCTAGAGTGCCCTCAAGGTGTAGGTTACAATGATAAACATGCATTCACAGAATGTTAAGATTTTCTGTCTGTCGCGATAGACAGAGGCTGTCGTCCCGGGACCTGTGCAGAGCCTGTCGTACCTGCGCACACTGCTGGGGATGATGGTACAGCAAAAAACCTGCAAAATAGCTCAGAAAACATGCAAAAACAGCACATGCAAGTTCGCTCTCTCGCTCTCTCTCACAAGTGAAATGAGGGAAATGGGGTGGAGGTGGGGATATAGTCAAAAAACTGAAATTTTCGCGATGATGGAGATGGACGTGGGAGATGGTGATGATGATGATGGTGAAGAAAGTAAAAGAAAATCGATGAGAGTGAAGAAAATACCTACAACTCCAACGCGTCAACTCTACGTCTTACCATCACACGCTCGTCCTCAAAGCTCGATCCCCGGCAACGGCGCCAAAATTTGGTGTAGCTCAGTGATGAGTAGCACCTCCTTTAATGTCAATCCGGGAAGACGTGAGGATGGTATGAAGACCTCGAGCAAGTGGCGGCACAAGTGCGTGAGTGAGAAGCACACTAGCATGCACACACATACACACACACGCGCACACACAGTAAGACAAAGAGTGAGAATCAATGGAGCTTTTAGATTACTTTCAAAATGCTCTTTACAAATTCGTTTCAATTACAATCTACCCTCAAAAATGAGCTCTCTAGCTCTTTTTATAGTTTTTGACTAGCTTTTGGCCCTGTCCAGACCTAGTGTCCGGCCTAGTTAAAAATTAGGTTCCAGGGCTTATTTGAGGGCTCAAACGAAGTCTAAAAATTATGAAATTTGGTACGATGGTACTTCTAATACTCCTCAAGCTCGAGGACTCCTCGGCTTGCACAAAATGGAGTCTAATCTACCAAAAACGGGATTTACAATGTTTGTGTAGTGATTAAAATCACTTGGGTTGTACATAATCTATGGGAAAAAATGATCTGGCCTTGTTGCCGTATTGTGCATGACTCCTTTATTGCTTTGTATGCCAACACTCATGTTGGTCACATTTTGGACTTTCAAGAATGTCAAGGAACCTCATCTGTCAGCCCTTGGATTTAATGAAGGAAATCAAGACCTCGTCTACGACATGAGCGCAACCCCATCTATTAATGTTGTATATGCATGGCACGCGCGTATCAAGTATCTACCAGCCTGCTTCAAACAGATGTTTGAAGAAATGTTTGTCACGGGATTCTGGGAATATCACTCAGAGATATTCATTCCCAAACCATCACATTTATTGCAGTTGTTTGCAGTGGAACAAGCTCTCCATTCAGAAAAGTTACATATACCACATCCAGAGGTTCCCGGGCCGGTAGATTGGGATGCTCTACTCACGGACTTGGCCAAAGGGTTGCGCATTGCAGAGCACCACTTAGCACAAGACGTCATCGAGTACTACATCCAACGAACCACCCAACAAGGGTCTGTCAGGGACGATAGACGGGAGAGAGGTGGGGGTGTTGGAACTGAAGGACTCACCAGGCAACGAAGCTTACGAAGGGAGTCAGAGAGAAGGGAAAGTACAAGCAGACAGAGCAGTCAACGACGGTCAGGCAAGTAGGCTAATATTTTTTCAAGACATTTACGCATATAAGAGAGGTGGACACAAGGAGAAGGAGCAAATAGGGAGCTCCAGGAAATGTATGTCAAAATGTTAGAAGAAATCCCTACAAAAATAGTGATTTTTATCACTAAAAACCCTTGTAAATACAATTTCACATTTTTGTAGCTCTATTTTGTGCAAGCCAAGGAGTCCTTGAGCTTGAGGAGCTTTAGAAGTATCTACCTATCAGTTTTCACATTTTTTAGACTTCGTTTGAACCTCCAAATAGGGTAGAGAACCTAAATTTTAACTAGGCTGGACACTAGGTCTGGACAAGGCCAAAACCTAGTAAAAAACTATAAATAGAGCTAGAGAGCTCATTTTTGAGGTTAGCTTGTAATTGAATTGAACTTGTATGAGCTTTTGAAAGTAATCTAAGAACTCCATTGCTTCTCACTCTTTGTCTTGCTGTGTGTGCACGTGTGTGTGTATGTGTGTGCATGTTTGTGTGCTTCTCACTCACGCACTTGTGCCTTCACTTGCTCGAGGTCTTCATACCATCCTCACATCTTCCCGGATTGAAATTAAAGGAGGTGCTACTCATCACTGAGCTACACCAACATGTTTTCATCTTTGTGGTGGGATCCACGAGGCAAATTCACTTGGTTGATCCCTGCCCAAGTTAAAAACACCATCTAGCTTTGCACTTGATATATTGATACTTGATCTATTGATATATTGATATCAATATTGATATATTGATATATTGATATTGATAAGAAAACATCCTTAGCCAATTCACTATTTTCACAATGTGCTAAATATGCAGTAACATGTGTAAAGGGTGGATATAACATACTAGTTCATTTCTTGGCATCAATAGTGCATGGATGTAGTAAATAGGGTTTGATTATTATCCCTATGAAGAATTTGAGAGCTCATGTTTCACATGAATTTGATTTTGAAGTCAAAATAGAAGTCTGGTTGACTCAAACATCTAACTTAGATGTTTGTATTATGGTTTACTTCCAACTAATATTTACTTGATTTGTTACTTGATTGGAGGAAGCAACTACATAGAAGACCAAGAGGATTCTCTATTGATCATGAACATGACATCCAAGCAAGGTAAAGATGATGAGCATCTTTTCTATGTTGATTCTGGTTGTTCCAATCATGTGGCTAGAAATGTAGCATTGCTATGTGATCTTGAAGAACCTAAAGGGAAGCATGAAGTGTAGAAAGGTGATGACACTAGACATTTTGTTAAGAAAATTGAAAATTTCAAGGCTTATGATGGTAACATGAACCTTTTGAGTAAGGTTTTATATGTACCAACCATAGCAAAAAATCTAATTAGTGTTGGATAGATTGTTGAGAAAGGCATACAGGTCAGATTCACAAGGCATGGAGCATACGTGGAAGACCCTCAACAAGGCTTCAAGAGTACTGCAAAAGGTGAGAAATCTGGTAGACTCTTTACATTTGAAGTCGAAGATACCAGAAACATTGCACTCTTCAACTACAAGGATCAAACCTTATCTGAACTAAAGATATGGCATAAAAGGCTACATCATATAGGTGAAAGAACACTAACACAAATATGCACGGATCAGAGCGTGCTTGGCCTTCCAAATGTGTCCAAGCAACACATGATTTACAAATGTGGAGCATGCCAATTTGGCAAATCGCAGAGACAACCATTCAATAGAAAAGGGTACATGTATCAAGACTACTTGGAACTAGTGCACACAGATATGTGGGGTCCTAGCAGAGAGCCATCAATCTCAGGATCAAGGAACTATGTTTCATTCATAGATGATTATAGTAGATGGAAAATCCTTTATTTCATGAAGCATAAAGATGAAGTCTTTACTTGTTTCAAAAAGTATTTGGCATTGGTTGAGTACCAAACAGGAAGAAGCTTGAAGAGGATCAAATCTGATGGAGGTGGTGAGTATTTCTCACATTAATTCGACTCATTCTTACAGGAGAGAGGTATAAAGAGAGAGGTCACAACAAGATACACTCATGAACTAAATGGATTGGCAGAGAGGAGGAATAGATTGATCGTAGAGGTTGTAAGATCAATGTTGAATGAAAAGAATTTACCAAAGTACTTATGGGCTGAGGCTATTTCCACAACCACATACTTGATTAATAGGCTCCCATCCAAATCCTTGGATGAAATGACACCTTATGAGGCATGGAATGGAAGGTGGCCCTCATTAGACCTGTAAGACAATAGTTACACAATATAACATAGGAGCAATAACAGAGAAGATAACAGATATAGGAGAATCTCAAAAATTTTCTACTAGCAGCAAGTACAAAGATGATGGCGTTGTCCACCCATGTGCTCTCAAGGTAGAGCTTAAATGGTGATCTAGACAACTCTAGATAGGGAGATACAAGGTAGAGGTATGCTGGCTCAACTCGATGTCTCAGGTAGTGCAAAAGTCATGTATATATAGGATCATGGGTGGCCTTCCATGGATGACAATACATGGGCGATAGAGCATGGGTGGTAGAGCATGGGCGGCCACCGCCCGCGTAATTGCCATACACGGCTTAGACCATCTGAACCGACCTAACAAATATAAATGATTTCTGACTCCGATAGGGAATATTCTATGGAATATTCCCTTTACCGTCGCGCCAACATGCAAGTTGGGATTCCCATCAATTGGGTAATGCACGCTTGGCTTCTCATCATAACGGGGGCCTTACAAAATGTGCATACAATCATGAGGGGTAGACATTGATCATATACTAACACCCCCCCTTAATGTTTACCGATGAAAAATCAAGTAGGTTTCGGTCCTATGCCCATCTGTTGAAGATGTCTGTTGAGCTGCTCTCTTCCAAGTGCTTTAGTGAATATGTCAGCACAATTTGCCTCTGTTGGGCAATATTCTAGCTCCACAATTTCATCTTCAATTAGCTCACGAATGTAATGGTACTGTACTTCTATGTGGTTGATGCGAGCATGAAATACTGGGTTCTTTGCAATAGCCATACAACTTTGATTATCACACTTGAGTACAGTCGCCATATTTGATGGAAAGCCTAGATTTGCAAGAATTCTCCTTAACCAGACTGCTTGACAAGAAGCAAAACAACCTGCTTTGTACTCTGCTTCAGTGGAGGAGAGTGCGAGAGTTGGTTGCTTTCTACTTACCCAAGAAAATATTCCTGAACCAAGTGAGAAACAATATCCAGAAACTGATTTTCTAGAATCACAATCTCCAGCCCAATCTGAATCACAATATCCTTGGAGTGTATCACCTGTGGTATAAAAAATACCAAAATCCAAGGTTCCTACAATGTACCTTAGAATTCGCATTCCAACATTCCAGTGACTCTCCTTAGGTTTGTTGGAAAACCTGCTTAATACTCCAACAACATAGCAAATGTCTGGTCTAGTGTTGCAAAGAAAAATAAGACTTCCAACAAGCTTCCTATACTTCTTAGCATCTACATCATGCATGTTATCATCCATAGATAGCTTATGATTTACCTCCATAGGTGTGCTAGTTGGCTTGCAGTCCGTCATTCCAAATGCCTTGAGAATCTCTTTGGCATATTTTTGCTGTGAGATGAAAATGCCATCCTTCCTTTGCCATACTTCAATTCCCAGACAAAAATGGAGTAGACCTAAGTCTGTCATTTCAAACTCAGTTCCCAAGCTGATCTGAGTTTGATTGATTAGGTCCTGATGATCTCCTGTAATGATCAAATCATCTACATATACAATGACAACAACTAGCTTGCTATCCCTTTTGGTTACATACAAGTTAGCATCAGAAGTACTTCTTTCAAAACCCATATTTTTGAAAAATTGATCTATTCGTTGGTACCAAGCCCGTGGAGCTTGCTTAAGTCCATACAAAGCTTTCTTCGACCTGCAAACTTTATTTTCTGAATTGGGCACCTCAAAACCTGGTGGTTGAGATACATATACCTCCTCCTTGAGGTGACCATTCAAAAATGCAGATTTGACATCCATATGGAAAATAGGTCAGGCCTTTTGTGCAGCTACTACAAGTACCATCCGAATAGTTGTCATGCGTGCTGTTGGTGCAAAATTTTCTTGAACATCAAATCCTTCGATTTGTGAAAAACCCTATGCAACTAATCTTGCCTTATACTTTTCTAATTTTCCATCTGCTTTATACTTAGCTTTCCAAATCCATTTAGTACCTATTACCTTCTTCTTTGGCGGCAAGTCAACTAGATCCCATGTATCATTTTTGAGTATACTATCATACTCCAACTGCATTTCCGCTCTCCAACCTGGATCATCAAGGGCTTCTTCAATGGTGGTAGGTTCCTTTATCGAGCCTATGATATCTGCCATTAGAGCCATGTTAACAATGTGTTCTGAGGCTCTTCTTTGCTCCTCTATTCTCTTTGATCTTCCTAATCCATCCGATGATGATTCTGGTACATCTACATGTGGATTGTGATCATCAAAGAGCTGTTGTGCCCACTTCGGTAGTGGCTTACGCTGTGCATCAGATGTTTCCTCCTCCTCAACTTTAACCTGTCTTTTGATGGGCACAAGGTGAGATATTTCTCTGTTTGATGAGATAGTAGATTTACCTTTATCTTCTACTAAATGTGGTCATTCATCAAACACCACATCTCGGTTGACAAAAATCTTCCTTGCCTCAGGATCCCACAACCTGTATGCTTTAGACTCTTCACTATATCCTAGGAAGATACACTTTTTTCTTTTTGAATCCAACTTTGATCTTATTGAATCAGGAATATGTGCATAACAGAAACAACCAAAAATTCTGAAATGCAAAACTAAAGGCTTTTTACCAGAATATGCTTCTTGAGGAGTCATCTCCTTCAGTGCTTTTGTGTAGCTTCGATTGAGAATGTAGACTGCTGTATTGACTGCTTCTGCCCAGAATGAATCAGGCATGTCTTGAGCCTTGAACATACAACGAGCCATTTCAACTACTGTCCTGTTCCTGCGCTCAACAACGCCATTTTGTTGAGGTGTATGAGCTATGGTAAGTTGCCTTTTCACACCATGCTCCTTACAGTAATTATTGAATTCTGTTGACAAGAATTAACCTTCTCTATCTGTTCTAAATTTCTTCAGTTTCCTTCCTGATTCAGTTTCTACATAGTTATGCCACGCTTTAAATTTTTCAAAAGCATCAGCCTTCTCTCGAATGAAATAAACCCACATCTTTCTACTATAATCATCGACTAACAGCAAGAAGTAGAAAGATCCTCCTAAAGCAGGTGTAGACATTTTACCGCAGAGATCAGCATGTACCAACTCTAGAGGAGCTTGAGATTGATTGCTGGTCTCTCTTGGAAATGCTTGTCGTTGTTGCTTGCCCATCATACAAGCTTCCCAAGGTTCCTGCAACTCTGAAAATGCAAGCAAATGAGCAACCATCCCTGTTCTTTGCATCTCCTTCAAAACTGCAAATCCGAGATGCCCAAATCGCTGGTGCCATAACCTGCTTACATCTTTATCTTCTGTAGCAGTTAAAGCACTTAACTCATACAAGTTATCCTGTCGTATGCCTTTACCTACAACATTACCTGATGAATCCATGATTTCCGCACCACTCTTATTGAAGTGAACTTTGAGTCCACGATCTGTTATTGCAGAAACTGACAACAAATTTCTTTTGAGTGTAGGTACATAGAGAACATCGGATAACTTTTTCTCAACACCTGGAGAAGTGATAAAAGAGATGGTTCCAGTTCCTTTGGCTGGACACTTGGAGTCATTTCCCACCACTACATTGATGGGTTCTCGCAGAGGCACTAGGGAACTATACCAATCCTTTTTACTGGTCATATGGCGAGAAGCTCCACTATCTAAAATACAAGGTTCATCAACACGACCTTGATCAGATGAACATACCTCTTCAATAGCTACCCAAAGTTCCAGCTCTGTGTTGTTTGCAGACTCTTTGTTCTTCCATGATGATTTTACAATCCCATTCCATTCATCAACTTGCTTCTTTCTGCAATCCTTGATGGCATGAACTTTCTTTTCACAATAGAAGCAACTTCCTGTGAACTTTTTCTTCTTTGGCTTCTTCTTTGATCCCTCAGAAGAGCCTTTACCTTTTGCATTTGCTGAGAATGTAGCATCAGTTGTACTTTGCCAATTCTTCAGCCGCATCTCTTCTTCTAAAAGCATCGCACAAAACTCTTCAAATGTAAGAGGAGTTGGCCTTACCTCAGTGTTAAGGGCTGTTACTAATCCATCATACTTTGCTTGAAGAACACGTACAGATCTTTGAGCCAGCTCTTCTGGTGTTATAACAACACCAACTGCAGCCAATTGATCTTGAAGATGCTTTATCCGTTTGATAAAATCTTCAGCCTTTTCAGAATCAGAATGCTTTTCATTTGCCAACTGATTTTTTAAATTTTGTATCCTAGTGTGGTTCTTGGTCTCATATTGTTGAGCCAATATGCCCCAAGCCTCATGTGCTTTAGTAGTATGTTGAACTAAAGTAAGCACAGAATCACCTACACTAGTGACAATCACACATAATGCATCAGCATTCCGCCTCTTCCAAGCTCGTAGAAGATCTGGATCTGGCTGAATCATCAATCTTGAATTTGCTGGATCTTCAACTGGTATAGGCTCTGGATCCAATCCCATCGGTCCCATGACAGTGTCAAGTAATTCATAGGAGTCCAAAATTGCAGAAATTTTGAACTTCCAGAGTGTATAGTTGGTTCCATCCAGCTTCCCTTCAGTGAATGCAGGTGGACGAATTCAAATAGGTGCAGCATTAACATTAGCTGAAGCACCAAGACTAGTGTTCGACGATGAAGCCATCATGTAATCACTCGAATAATGTATTGATATTCTAGTCTGCTAGTAGGCTAAAATAGTGATACTTCTCAAACTATTCGAACCTTACAGCTCTGATACCATGTAAGACAATAGTTACGCAATATAACACAGGAGCAATAGCAGAGAAGATAACAGATATAGGAGAATCTCAACAATTTTCTACTAGTAGCAAGTACAAAGATGATGGCGTTGTCCACCCTTGCGCTCTCAAGGTAGAGCTTAAATGGTGATCTAGACAACTCTAGATAGGGAGATACAAGGTAGAGGTATGCTGGCTCAACTCGATGTCTCAGGTAGTGCAGAAGTCATGTATATATAGGATCATGGGTGGCCTTCCATGGACGGCAATACATGGGCGGTAGAGCATGGGTGGCCACCACCCACGTAATTGCCATACACGACTTAGACCAGTTGAACCGACCTAACAAATATAAATGATTTCTGACTCTGATAGGGAATATTCTATGGAATATTCCCTTTACCGTCGCGTCGGGGGCGCTACCCCCGGACCCCCACCAAGGGGCCCACTGGCCCCCTAGGACCCCCCAGCCAGGGGGCCCGCTGGCCCCCTTGGACCCCCCAGCCGGGGCTGCTCCCCGTTGCCCCGGACCCCCCAATTGGGGACCCTGGTAACTCCCTTTCCTTACCATACCTTCCATGGTCCAATATGACCTTCATCCAACATGCAAGTTGGGATTCCCATCAATTGGGTAATGCATGCTTGGCTTCTCCTCATAACGGTGTCGGGTCGTGAGAGATGCTCGGATGGTGGATCAAGTCATCCGCCTAAATCGTTCGGCACACGCAGGGTGTCTGTAGCAAACTCAAGCTTATGAAAATAAGGGTTCTAATGACAAAACAATTTAAATTACCTATTTCTATGACTGAAACTAAGGTCTTTAAATAGTTTAAATAGCTATGGACCGTAAGGACGGGCAGACTCGTACCTAGCAACAGCTTCCTGATATGAGATTAAAACTAGTGACTCTTCCGTTACGCGTTCCATCATGGTTTCTTCTACTAAACTATCAGGTAAGCTAGAGGTTTCTGGTCTGTCTAGAGTTGGCGGAACATTTTCTATATTTTCAATAGTACTGTGCTCAGACTCGTGAACTAACTTAGAAGACATCAAAGAAAGTAATGAGAAACAATATTGTTGCAAAACTGCTTGAATAAATTAATTGATAAGCTAATGGTTCAAATCAATAATTCTAATACAAATGGAAGGTCTAAATAAAGGGATGAATGTCTAATCAATTGGATAGCTGACTAATTGGAAAATAAGATTTAAATGAATCTTCAATCTTGCTGCTTCTCTTTACTTCACTTCAATAGCTTGAATTCATCAATGTTTCTGCAAAGAAACATTATCATATTAGTAATAATACAAGAATCATTAAGAAACTTAAAAAAACATTAGACACATACATTAAAGCATGCACATGCTTAATAACTTGCCTTTTTCATGCATATATTCATTCATTCAATTACATACCCATGCATATTTTAATGTGTGCACTAAAACACTTAAATGCACTCTAATACATACATTCCTCATACATACTAATGTACTTTTAAATTATACATACTAACACACACACATGCTAACATTACATGCACTTCTAAATACATATAATCATTAAAATGTAGTAACATTAATTAATATGAACTAACATGCGTGCACACATTCATTACCTCATGCATATACATTGATTCATGTAAACTATCATTTTACATGCATATACATGCATGCATATGCATATACACTAACACATATGCATATATTAATATGTACTCATATATATTAACTTCTAATGAAGTAAGTATACCTTCCCAATTTCTCATTAAATAATACCAGAATTATTTAAACCTTATTATATCTCATTAAAGTAATACATTAATACGTACTTAACTAGATTAGTAAATTAACTAATTATATCTATAATATTTTTCCTAGCTCTTTATCTCTCTTTCTACCTTTCTCTCTCTCTCTCTCTCTCTCTCTCTCTCTCTCTCTCTCTCTTTCTCTCTCTCTCTCTCTGCGTGTTGCTGCGTGCAGTTCTGCAGGGGGAGGGAGGGAACTTCTCTCTCTCTTTCTCTTTCTCTCTCCTTTGTCTCTTTCTCTCTCCTCTGTCTCTTTCTCTCTCTCTCTCTCTCTCTCTTCGGTGCTGCAGCGCGCAGTGCTGAGGAGGGAGGGAGAGAACCTCTCTCTCTCTCTCTCTTTCTCTCTCTCTCTCTCTCTCTCTCTCTCTCTCTCTCTCTCTCTCTCTCTCTCTCTCTTTCTCTCTCTCTCTCTCTCTCTCTCTCTCTCTCTCTCTCTCTCTCTCTCTCTCTGCGTGCTGCCGCGCGTAGTTCTGCAGGGGGAGGGAGGGAACTTCTCTCTCTCTTTCTCTTTCTCTCTCCTCTGTCTCTTTCTCTCTCCTCTGTCTCTTTCTCTCTCCTCTGTCTCTTTCTCTCTCTCTCTCTCTCTCTTCAGTGCTGCAGCGCGCAGCGCTGAGGAGGGAGGGAGAGAACCTCTCTCTCTCTCTCTCTCTCTTTCTCTCTCTCTCTCTCTCTCTCTCTCTCTCTCTCTCTCTCTCCGGTGCTCAAGCGCGCAGCGCTGAGGAGGGGGGGGGAGAGTCTCTCTCACACACATACATCACACACACACACACGTCACATCATACACGCACACACACACATATCACATACACACATACACATCACATCATACACATACACACAAATCACATACACACTCACACATCACACACACACACACACACACATCACATACACATACACACATCACATACGCACATACACACATCACATACACACACACATCACATACACACACATCACATCATACACGCACACATCACATACACACTCACACATCACATCATACACGCACACATCACATACACACTCACACATCACACACACATACACACATCACATACACATACTGCTGCAGGGACCCAGACCAAGCCATGGAATAGGCATGGGCATGCTTCCAGCCGGACAATCAACATCAAGATCATCATGCACAACAGTACATGATGGCTTAATATCCCGAGCACGAGGAGGGTCTAATGAGAAAGAAGGAAAAACAGAAGAAAGTAAAGAGCAGGAGAAAGTACCTGCAAAGAAACATTATGAGAAACTTGAGCTCAACACTCATTTAAATACATACACAAGTCATTTCTAAACCACTCTTTTTAGTTTTAACTTTTAATCTACAACCACACTTTAATGTCCTTACTTCCACAACACTTTCCAGTTTAACTTTTCTACTTTAATTACACTTAATTTCTACTCCTTTCTTTTCATCTTCACTAATTCTCTCCACTCTTTCTCTTAACCAACTTTTTTCACTTTAAGTGCATCTTCTATTGAGACCACTCCTTAAATCTCTTGAGTTACACAACTTATATAAGCCATTCTTTTTCCTAGCACTCATATAGTCCACTAGTTATTTATTTAATTAATCATTTTAATCTAATTAGCCTATATTTCTTATCTAAATAAATCAATTAATTTAAACTTAGTTTAAGGGTTTAATTAATTAGAATCTTAGTATTTAAATACACATATTTAATTAAAGTAATTTTTAATGACATAATTTAATGTTTAATAAATATGTAATTTAGATATTAATGTTTTTGAATAACATCTATGTTAACCTTTTAAATATAGTAAAACCCTAGAAAACCTATTGGAAACCCATAAACCCCCTTGGGTTAGACCATTAAAATCCTTCTGAACCCTAGCTTTAACCCATTAAAATCATCTAAACCCTTAACATTAACCAAATCTTATAAACAACACATGAATTCAAGAAACCCTAGGCTGAATACCCATAATTCTTGAATGTAAAAATAGGAAATTCTCATTAAATGAGTAATTAGGGTAAACCCTAACATGAACATATGTCCTGCTTCATCCTTCATACCTGAAAACACTTTCAAAATAGTTAATCCAATTAACACAACTGATCAACAGTGATATAAAAGAGGTTTAGAATTCACCAATAAGTATTTTAATTTTTCGGGTCATCAATTGGAAGATGCAAATCTTCCCGACATCCACCGCCACCAAACCTGCACATCGTCCCGATGGGCCAACTTGCAGATTAAGGGAAGCAGCATTTTCAATGATTATCCTGAAGTTAAATCATAGAACAGCATCAATTCTTTTTTAAATATATTTAATCTTATCAAATTTTAAATCTTTTCAACATGCACATGAAGTTTATTTCAATTACATCTGGCAATGAAAACATATTAAAGTATAAAGGTAAACTATTAACCTTTTCAGTCAACAAACATTAGTTTACATTTTTTTTCCATTTATAAACTATGTAAAGATTAGTATAAAACAGAATTCATTTTCATTCATTCAAATGCAGGTTTCGTCATATATATGCATTCACATATGAGCAATCAAGCATGCCAAAGAAATCTACTAAATCTACTTGGACAGACAACCGCCTTGTATGCCCAATTTTAATCACTAGATGTGTTTTTTCACAACTAGTTTTCTTCATATAAATATGATGTAAACTTCATATCGATAATAAATGTAAATACCTTTTTGGGGTGGAAGAAGGTATAACTTCCATGTCAATATATATATATTTTTTATTCCGCTACTTTTTTGTTTTAAAGGGGAAAGGCTTAACCCCTTAATCCGAGCTAAGGATCTAGCTGCATGGACAAGAAAGATCTAGGTTTTCACAGACATGTATCATGCAACAATATGCTCCTACATATATACAACTACTTTCGTTATCTAAATGAACTACAAATCCTTCTATTTTTAACAAATCTCACTTAATCTATAAATGTAAAAATTTAAATTATGTCTGTTTTCCTAATATGGTTAAATAGAGTCCTTTATAAATTAATATTCTTCATTCCAGTTTTTATTAATTAGTTTTATATGAATGCAAAGAAAATACATAAATCAAAATTGTATGACAAAGAAAAATACGACCTAAAATCAACTTCATCTTCAATCTGCTTCATCTTTATGCATCTTAATTTGTTCTTCAAAAGACCTGTTAAAAACTCAACCAGCAACAGCTAGACACGCAAAATTATTAAATTTCATATTCAAATCTTCTCTTAGTTTTCCTGCAAAAGAAACCCACACTAAAGAAATTCATTCATACATAATTAATCATGCTCATCATCAAACATTACTTCATACATTTCATCATCTCTTTGTTTAAATAATTTAATTCTTTTGCCAGCAATTAAGTTTTTAAGAGGAGTGCCATCTAATTTGCGTAAGGCATACGTTCCATTATCATAGGTTTTGACTACCACATAAGGTCCAAACCAACGTCTTTTAAGTTTCCTACGGGCATCATACTGAGAATCAAACGTACTATCATACAGTAAAACCCAATCATTAACTTGAGCCGGCTTTGGCCTTAACCTATGTGATTTATCAAAATACTTCTTATTTTTCAGTCGAGAATCTTTTAGTTTAACTATAGCCTCTTCTAAACGTTCATTCCCTTGCTCTAATTGCTGGATTCGCAGAGCTAATAAATCTTCTGTCGATAGATTATCTTCCCATGGTAAAGTAGTCCAAGTAAGAATTTGCGTATGCACAGGGAATATCGGTTTCTGGCAATACATCAACTCTGTCGGCATATACCCCGTTGTTCTAGTGCAGGTCATTCTATCAGCCCACAACGCAAATGGCAGATATTTTGGCCAATTCTTAATTTCTCCATTACAAGCTTTGGAAATTGCTTTAATAATAGGAGAATGCCCTCGTTCAATCTTCCCATTAGCTTCAGGGTTGTAAGCAGTAGTAAGGGCTAAGCAAATTCCATGCCTAGCAAAGAATTCTCTAGCCTCCTGCGCATCTAACTCTCCCCTATCAGCCACTACCTTTTCTACATAACCAAATCGTGAAATGACATCCTCAAAAAGAAATTTGCATACATTAAAAGTTGTCTTAGATCTTAAAGCTCAGCCTTCTACATGATTCGTAAGATCTTCACATGCCAAGACTATATATCTCATCTTATCGATACCTTTGGGCATGGTAACTAAGTTTACAACCCATTTATAATGGATGCATGGAGGATAGGTAGGATGCAACGGATCCCTATGTTTGACTGAGGAATGAATCTGACATACGTCACATGAATTCACATAATTTTTAACAGTAACATAAATCCCTAGCCACCAGTATCCTTCTCTAATTTTTTCATACGTAGCTACAAAACCTTTATGTCCTGCCCATAAAGTATCATGCATACTCTTCATGACTTGTAACTGAAGATCCTTAGTACCTAGTACTCATTGTGGCAATCTAATTTTTCCCCTAGCATGTCTCCAAATTAAACCTTCTTTCAGAAAAAAGTTGTAAGCTCTTTTCCTAATATTCCGAAATCTATTTGAAGACCATGAAGGTGCCCTAACCAAAGTACTTAAATACTTTCCAATATCCTGCCACTCTCCTTCGTATTCTTCAATATTAAACTGTTCATATGCGTATGCTTTAGAATCATGATTAATTGCATTTATTTCTAATTTTGTTTCTTCCTCATTATCAAATCTAGCTCGAGAAAGCATATCAGCCACAGGATTAGATTTACCTGCAATATGTATCAAAACAGGATTTATAAACTTGATGTATGAAATCCATCTAAGCATGGCAATGTCGGGTGATGAACAGTTTGTAATCATTCCAATCAGAGGTAGACAATCTGTCTCAACTATTACATTTGCACCTATAAAATATTCTTTATCAGATTTTAATGCCGTGACTAAACCCCATAGTTCTCGTTTAATTTGCGGATAATTTCTTTGCATATCGTGTAAAATCTTTGCTCCAAATCTCACAGCATACCTATTGCCCTCTTCATCGTCCTGACCAATAACCCATCCTATTCCTATAGGGCTCGTATCAACAGTTAAAATGATAGGCTTTTGATCAATATAATCTACTCGCTTTAAAATAGGAGCTTCAAGAAGTAATTTCTTTAACTTTTTCATAGCTTTTGAGTGTTCTTCAGTCCAAAGAAACTTTCGATTCTTCCTTAGTAAAGCATAAAGACAGTTTGCAACATGTGCATAGTGTGGGATCCAGATGGCATAAAACACACAAGCACCAAGGAATCGTCTTACCTCACTAATATTACTACAGGTTTCAGAAATCTTGTTTATAGCGTCGACTTTAGGTGGATATGGCCTCCGACCGTAATGTCCACATAAATGCCCAACTATAAGTACCTCATTGACACCAAAAATAGATTTCTCAATGGAGAATGTGAGACCAACCTCTTCAAATCTCTGGAAAATCCTTTCACAGTCAGAGATATGATCTACTACAAACTTCCTGCAGCCAGAGGAATCTAAAGTTTCATCTTTCGCATTCTCAATACATCCTTTAATAGGAATGTCATCAATAAATGGCATGGCTATATTAGGAATGAAGTCATGTAATACTGAATTCATGGCGTTCATCATATGCGCTACTGAATTAGTAGCTCCTTGCGGCAAAGTGCACATGCGAACTAAGCCTAAAGGAGTTTTCATGGTCGTAATGTCTCTACTTTCAATAGCAAGCTGAAATTGATCATAGCCAGAATACAAGTCTCCCATTGAGTAAATGGCATGACCAGCGAAGGCTTCAGCGAATTCTCCTACAATGGGCCCAATACCTACATTCCTAATAGTAACCTTGTTAACAGGTTGTAAATCTTGAATGAATCGTAACTTGCCATTTTTCTTAGGAACAGTAAACCACCTATTCGAGTAGGGTGCAGACGATGGCTCTAAAATTCGCATGTGAATCTTTTCCTTAAGAAGCCGCATTAACTCTGGTAAGTGGGCTTTCGAAACAGGTATGGGTCGAAGATTCCATGGAATGTGAGGCACTGTAAAGATGATCATTGGTGGTACAATTTGTGGGTCTGCACAACCTATCTCATGGGAATATAAAGAAAATGCCTTTCCATGCTTTCTAATCACTCTTTGAAATAGTTCACGTTCCTCGGGTAACAAAAAATTTTCATCATTTCCTATCTTGATTAGCTTTAAAGTTTCTTCTGTGAAGGTATGGCCTATATTTGTACGCTCTCTTAAATAAGGATCATTGGTAACTTGCCTAAACTTCTCTTCACTCTCTCGTGGTAACGATTGGGCAATCGGTTTAATTTTTTTGTCAACGGTTTTGTATTTTGTATTTACTTTTGCTTCCTTTTCATTACTCATGACAAATTTAATAATCAAATCATATTCTTCAATAGAATTTAAAAGTACAAATCTAAAATTTTCTTTTTCATGCAAAATATTTTGAAGATCTTCAATCAATGAGTTTGAAGATAAAGTTTCAATTACGGTTTCAATGTGTTCATCAGATGAAATGAATCCTTTCTCTTTATAAAATTTTTCATAATGTTTTATAATTCTTTTAGGAATTTGTTTATAATGACTGAATTGCAAATATGATGAAGGGAAATATAAAGAAAAACTATCTAAAATATCTACAGATGGGTGCGAGACATCAAACCAAGAACCACCATTGTCTCGCCCAACAGTGGCATCTAGGCAAAATTTTGATCATAATAAGTTCCAAACTCACGAAGAGGCATATGATCTTTGCGTATCTTTTCATGAGAACAGATGGGCGTCTTCCTAATTTGCTCCCTATTTCGTACATGGTTTGGGCTGACTATCATAACTTGGAGTGATTGTAGATCATCTTTAGATCTAATTCTTGCGTATGCTGAGCCGTCATCCATTACTTTAGTCTCCATTCTGGCTTCACATATAAATGGTCGACCTAAGATAATTTCATAAGAGCAGTTGTCCTGAATGAAAAAGTGGAATGTCTCGGAGATTCCACCTATCATTAGAGGTATGTTGGCACATGCTCCTAGGAGTGATCCACAACCATTGTCCGCGGTTCGCATTATCCAGCCGTGATTTTTATCAATAGGCCATTTAAACTTATCATATAATCCTTTCGAAATCACATTGATTTCAGACCTATAGTCAATTAGGGCTAAAGCAGAATATGATCTCTTCTGATCTCCTAAGTTAACTTTAATCTCCGGTGTGCCTCTCGCCCAAAAACTTTTTCTAAAATCACTCTCTGAGTTTTTTGTTTCGTCATCTGGTACAATCGGCCCTAAGAAATTTTTGTTCACATTACAGGTATTATCTTCTTCATCCTCTGAGTCTAAAGAAAGAGATTCATGAATCAAGTGAGTTACATCGGCAACATCTTGCATCTCTACCTCTTGTGACAGAGGGAATCTCTTCCTTTTAATTAGTTTAATAAAATTTTCCTTAAATTCAATTTTTGCTATTGAGAAGATTTGTTCTAAAGTCATTGTTACTGCACTTTTTAATAAGATGTCATACAATATTTATTTTGAATCAATTTTTTGTTCAAGTTCAGAAATAAGAATAGCTTTCGGTACTCGTTTTGGTTTCTTTTCTGGTTTCTCTTCAGGTTTTGTTTCAGTTCTAGGAGTTTGCTCTACTTTGTCTGATGTTTGAATTGGCTCACTAAACACAGGTTGTTTACCCTCCCTAATTTCTTTTCTTCGCTCCTCATTTGTTTTAGAACTTTCGCCTTGTTCAAACTGAACTTTCTTAGGCTTCGGCTCATCTCTCATCTTACTTCTAGTCATTCGTCTACCTGAATCATTTGTATCTTGCTCATCATCCCTCTTTCTTTTCTCTTCAACATTCGCAATATGCGAATATATCGAGAATTGATCGACAGGAGAGTTCCACGTAGTTTTCTGCATAATATCATCTCTCGCCTTTATCAAAGCTTCAATTGAGTAGTTCCTCGTTTCTCTTGTTTGTTCGGAATCAGAGTCACTATCAACATATTCTAGTTTAACAGCAGAAGCAGATTTCGAAGACTCAGAAAGGTTTTCATACAGCTTCTGCATCCCTCCCTTTCCCCAATTGGCAGCTAAGGGTAAATGTGTTCTATAGTCGCACAATCGTTTGTCAATATCAATTACAAGTCTTTTCTCTTTCGCATCTTTCAATGCTTCACATGTGTAAGTCAAATGATCTGTGGCATCGCACCAGATACATCTCCTCACATTGGCATTTCTCCTTTCATTGAAATTTCTTTGGTTAAATGCTTGAGGAATTGGTTGAGGAATTGGTTGGGGTACAATTGGAGGATTAGGAGGTATAAAAGGTGAATTAGGAGGTATAAAAGGATGATTCGGAGCTACTAATGGTGGATTTGGAGCATTTACTGGTTGAGGATAAATAGTCGGATGAGCTTGCATTGCAGGTTTATCTTGTAGGTTTAAAGCATACACCACATTCTGCAAAGCCGCTACCTCTTTAGACATATTATCGTGCATATGCATCATATTGTCCAACTTGTTAAACAAAAATCTCAAATTGCAACTCAGTTGGTACTCTAGATGTGGATGACGTAGGCTCAACTTTTGAATCTATATGTGTATCCCTAGTTTCCTGAATCGGAGGAAAACTGGAAGATGGTTGAGACATTGAATCATAAAGAAGTGTTTTGCGTTGCTTCATGTGAGCAACCGCTTCAACCACTGTTTTCACTACACCCCAGTCATCTGTAAGCCCATATTTCTTTCTCGGTTCTTCAAGCCTACGCTCAACCTCTACCCTTATATCTGGAGTCAAGATTTTAAGGAAATATAAAATGATATCTGGGGTAAGGGCAACTCTATCCTGTTCAGGTAATTGAGAGAATCTTTTCATAAATTCGCCATGGAGTTGAGTTAAAGAAATGTTAGGCTTAGGAGAACTAATCCATTTCATAAATCCCTCTCTACTGTGTTGACTATAGTCCTCTAAATAAAATTCTTTATGTAGCTCTTTTCTAAACTCATCCCATTCCTTATTGTCATGTAGATCCATAATAGCTTTCACTCTACCTATGCCAAGTCGTCCAAGATAGGATTTCCACTTTGTTTCAGGTAATCCGTGTAACTTAGCTAATTCCTCAAACGTGTCTAAATAATTTGTAACATTCATACCAGTAAATTTCCCTTTATCCTTTAATAACGTTTCAACTACTTTTTGTCCTTGCGTCTCGTGCATCATAGTTTGAAATAGTTTGTCCATTTTTGAAGTTTGTTTTGATCTAGCTTGAACAATTCTAACTATATCCTGAACTTCTTTTGTTATTCTTTCCTTATGTTCAGCTACTAATTCTGAAATTCCGTTAGAGTCCAGCTTGATAAGTTTTTACTATCCCAATATGCTTCAAGTAAAGCTATGATTAACGCTTAACCTATGATTAACAAACAGTTGCCTTTAACCTATACCAATAATTCAACCTTAAATAAAATTATGTATGCAAGAATGTAAGAGTAAAGAAATTATACCAACTGCTCGAAGATGAGGCTCAAAACAATGCTTTCTGTGAAATTCAATACATTTATTGATTTGAATCAAAACCTAAATACATAGTTTGCTAAAAATGGGTGCAAACGTTTTGTGCTTCAATTGTTGATGAAAGGGGTGGCGTGACGAGGTTCTCCTACTTGCCAATCTTTGTGGAGGCGCTCAGGTCACCAGACCATCCCTCGACACCAAGAAGATTGCAAGCTCACGTAAATGCCACAGCTTCCAGGGATGAAGACGCAGCTGCACTGATGTAAAATCGTATGAATGTATATGCAATGCAAAATTTAAAATTTATACCTGAGCTGCAACGCCGTTTGTTCACGTCAGGTTCACCAATGTTGGGTCGTGAGAGATGCTCGGATGGTGGATCAAGTCATCCGCCTAAATCGTTCGGCACACGCGGGGTGTCTGTAGCAAACTCAAGCTTATGAAAATAAGGGTTCTAATGACAAAACAATTTAAATTACCTCTTTCTATGACTGAAACTAAGGTCTTTAAATAGTTTAAATAGCTATGGACCGTAAGGACGGGCAGCCTCGTACCTAGCAACAACTTCCTGATATGAGATTAAAACTAGTGACTCTTCCGTTACGCGTTCCATCATGGTTTCTTCTACTAAACTATCAGGTAAGCTAGAGGTTTTTGGTCTGTCTAGAGTTGGCGGAACATTTTCTATATTTTCAATAGTACTGTGCTCAGACTCGTGAACTAACTTAGAAGACATCAAAGAAAGTAATGAGAAACAATATTGTTGCAAAACTGCTTGAATAAATTAATTGATAAGCTAATGGTTCAAATCAATAATTCTAATACAAATGGAAGGTCTAAATAAAGGGATGAATGTCTAATCAATTGGATAGCTGACTAATTGGAAAATAAGATTTAAATGAACCTTCAATCTTGCTGCTTCTCTTTACTTCACTTCAATAGCTTGAATTCATCAATGTTTCTGCAAAGAAACATTATCATATTAGTAATAATACAAGAATCATTAAGAAACTTAAAAAAACATTAGACACATACATTAAAGCATGCACATGCTTAATAACTTGCCTTTGTCATGCATATATTCATTCATTCAATTACATACCCATGCATATTTTAATGTGTGCACTAAAACACTTAAATGCACTCTAATACATACATTCCTCATACATACTAATGTACTTTTAAATTATACATACTAACACACACACATGCTAACATTACATGCACTTCTAAATACATATAATCATTAAAATGTAGCAACATTAATTAATATGAACTAACATGCATGCACACATTCATTACCTCATGCATATACATTGATTCATGTAAACTATCATTTTACATGCATATACATGCATGCATATGCATATACACTAACACATATGCATATATTAATATGTACTCATATATATTAACTTCTAATGAAGTAAGTATACCTTCCCAATTTCTCATTAAATAATACCAGAATTATTTAAACCTTATTATATCTCATTAAAGTAATACATTAATACGTACTTAACTAGATTAGTAAATTAACTAATTATATCTATAATATTTTTCCTAGCTCTTTATCTCTCTTTCTACCTTTCTCTCTCTCTCTCTCTCTCTCTCTCTCTCTCTCTCTCTCTCTCTCTCTCTCTCTCTCTCTCTCTCTCTTTCTCTCTCTCTCTCTCTCTCTCTCTCTGCGTGCTGCTGCGCGCAGTTCTGCAGGGGGAGGGAGGGAACTTCTCTCTCTCTTTCTCTTTCTCTCTCCTCTGTCTCTTTCTCTCTCCTTTGTCTCTTTCTCTCTCCTCTGTCTCTTTCTCTCTCTCTCTCTTCGGTGCTACAGCGCGCAGCGCTGAGGAGGGAGGGAGAGAACCTCTCTCTCTCTCTCTTTCTCTCTCTCTCTCTCTCTCTCTCTCTCTCTCTCTCTCTCTCTCTTTCTCTCTCTCTCTCTCTGCGTGCTGCCGCGCGCAGTTCTGCAGGGGGAGGGAGGGAACTTCTCTCTCTCTTTCTCTTTCTCTCTCCTCTGTCTCTTTCTCTCTCTCTCTTCGGTGCTGCAGCGTGCAGCGCTGAGGAGGGAGGGAGAGAACCTCTCTCTCTCTCTCTCTCTTTCTCTCTCTCTCTCTCTCTTCGGTGCTGCAGCGCGAAGCGCTGAGGAGGGGGGGAGAGTCTCTCTCACACACATACATCACACACACACACGTGTCACATCATACACACACACACACATATCACATACACACATACACACATCACATCATACACATACACACAAATCACATACACACTCACACATCACACACACACACACATCACATACACATACACACATCACATACGCACATACACACATCACATACACACACACATCACATACACACACACATCACATACACACACATCACATCATACACGCACACATCACATACACACTCACACATCACATCATACACGCACACATCACATACACACTCACACATCACACACACATACACACATCACATACACATACTGCTGCAGGGACCCAGACCAAGCCATGGAATAGGCATGGGCATGCTTCCAGCCGGACAATCAACATCAAGATCATCATGCACAACAGTACATGATGGCTTAATATCCCGAGCACGAGGAGGGTCTAATGAGAAAGAAGGAAAAACAGAAGAAAGTAAAGAGCAGGAGAAAGTACCTGCAAAGAAACATTATGAGAAACTTGAGCTCAACACTCATTTAAATACATACACAAGTCATTTCTAAACCACTCTTTTTAGTTTTAACTTTTAATCTACAACCACACTTTAATCTCCTTACTTCCACCACACTTTCCAGTTTAACTTTTCTACTTTAATTACACTTAATTTCTACTCCTTTCTTTTCATCTTCACTAATTCTCTCCACTCTTTCTCTTAACCAACTTTTTTCACTTTAAGTGCATCTTCTATTGAGACCACTCCTTAAATCTCTTGAGTTACACAACTTATATAAGCCATTCTTTTTCCTAGCACTCATATAGTCCACTAGTTATTTATTTAATTAATCATTTTAATCTAATTAGCCTATATTTCTTATCTAAATAAATCAATTAATTTAAACTTAGTTTAAGGGTTTAATTAATTAGAACCTTAGTATTTAAATACACATATTTAATTAAAGTAATTTTTAATGACATAATTTAATGTTTAATAAATATGTAATTTAGATATTAATGTTTTTGAATAACATCTATGTTAACCTTTTAAATATAGTAAAACCCTAGAAAACCTATTGGAAACCCATAAAGCCCCTTGGGTTAGACCATTAAAATCCTTCTGAACCCTAGCTTTAACCCATTAAAATCATCTAAACCCTTAACATTAACCAAATCTTATAAACAACACATGAATTCAAGAAACCCTAGGCTGAATACCCATAATTCTTGAATGTAAAAATAGGAAATTCTCATTAAATGAGTAATTAGGGTAAACCCTAACATGAACATATGTCCTGCTTCATCCTTCATACCTGAAAACACTTTCAAAATAGTTAATCCAATTAACACAACTGATCAACAGTGATATAAAAGAGGTTTAGAATTCACCAATAAATATTTTAATTTTTCGGGTCATCAATTGGAAGATGCAAATCTTCCCGACAACGGGGGCCTTACAAAATGTGCACACAATCATGAGGGGTAGACATTGATCATATACTAACAAGACCATTGTAAAATCTTAGGCTGCATTGCTTATGCACATATAACCTCACAGATTAGAGGGAAGCATAATCCAAAAGATAAAAGTGTATATTCATCATGACCAAAAGGAGAAGGGATATAGGTTGTACAATCCCACTAACAAAGGATTTACAATTAATAGGGATGTGGTGTTTGATGAAAATAATTCATGGTTTGAAGATGATTGCAAGAAGATCAAGTATGACTTGGAGTGTGATTTGCCAACTCTCACTAAAGAGGATCAACAAATACTAGAAGATGTTAACTTAGAGGATGAAGAGCAGATTGACTTCAAGGCTTGGAAGTGAAAGGGCAAGACTAAGTTCAAGCAATTGGAAGACATTCCAAAGTCTCCCAATCAAGCACTCAGAAGATCTCAAAGGGAGAGTAAAAAACCAATAAGGTATGGCTATGGCACATCACTAGTCACCAAGCATTCTGTATACATGACTAAAGATTCTATATTAGAAGAGCCTTCTTCATTTTGAGAAGCTAATAAAAAGAAAGAGTGGAGAGAAGCCATGCAGGAAGAAATGAGAGCCCTTCAAGAGAACAACACTTGGGATTTGGTTCCTAAGAAACCAAGCATGAAGGTAATAGGATCGAGGTGGATATTTAAAATCAAGATGGTTTAAAACAAGCTCCTAGAGATTGGAACTATAGGCTTGTCACATATTTGCAGGATCAAGGATTTGTTGCTAGCAAAGCGAATTCTTCTTTATTCATAAAGAAGATTAACTCAGAAGTTATTTACTTATATGTCTATGTGGATGACATTATCATTACAGGGAATGATGCCAATGGCATCAATCAAATCAAATCTTAGATGATTTAAGAGTTTAAAATTAGTGAACTTGGTTTGTTAACATGCTTTCTTGGATTAGAACTTGTATACATAGATTCTGGTGTCTTTATTACTCAGAGGAATTACATTCATGATATGTTGATTAAATTCAAAATGGAGAATAGTAAAATTACAGGTACACCCATGGAACTTAATCACAAACTTAATGCTCATGAGGGAGAACTTCTTGAAGATATTACAGGTTACCAAAAGCTTATTGGGAGTCTTAACTCTGCAACCCTAACAAGAGTGGACATATGTTATGGAGTAAGTACATTAAGTCAGTTTATGCATACACCAAGAAAACCTCACTTGTAAGCTTCCAAAAGGATCTTAAAATATTTGAAGGGTACCATAAACGAAGGGATGTTTTATCCATTAACTTTTGATTTGGATATCAAGATGTATTCTGATGCAAATTGGGTTACCTCTAAGGATGACAGGTGGAGCACTTATGGCTACTTATCTTTTGCAGGTTCAAAGCTAATATCATGGTCATCAAAGAAGCAACCAACTATGGCATTATCATCTACAGAGGCAGAATATAGAGACTTAGCAAATGCAACACAAGAGGCTATGTGGCTCAAACTACTCTACATAGATTTAGGGTTACATTCTTATACTCCAATGATTTTTGGAGACAACACTAGTTCACGTCATTTGGCTGTTAATCCTGTATATCATGCAAGGACTAAGCACATTGAAGTGCACTATCATTATTAAAGAGAGAAATTACTCGGCAAGGACATCCAATTGTCCTATGTATCAACTCATTTGCAATGTGCAGATATGCTCACAAAGTCTTTGAATGGAGCTAAGATGAATAGGTTCAAGATGATGATTGGATTGCAGGAAATCAAGGAAGATTAAAGATCAAGCATGTTAGGCTTGAGGGGGAGTTTTTTGTACAAAAGATTCCAAGCCTACATACTTAAACAATTAGCATGTATCACATATAGTCACATATGACCATCCCCTTGTAAAAGTCATTTTACCTTTTATCTTTGTAAAAGTGCTTATGTTTATTGCACTATTCTCACATGGAGTTAGGAGGAATCAAATCTTGGGTTACTTGGTAGATGATTGATGAGAGAATAAATCCTATAGTTTAGGACTCACTTTATGGTAAGAATTTAAATTTGAATTCTAAGCTTGGCTCAAACCTCAACTATAAAAGCGGATCAAAAAACTCATGAGAAAAAAACCCAACTATGAGATCATTTGAGAGGGATTCCTTGTGATTAATGAGCTCAATACATAGCTCCTTCACTACCCTCACATTGTGCAATTGAACATTGCCAATGTCATTGTATTTCTATGTGATCTAATACATATATTTGATTACTTCTCTACTTCACTTCTCTGCTATGATCATCTCAGAATAGTGAACTTCTTTGAGCTTGTTCTGAGTGAATGGTTGATCATTTGATGTGATTTATAGTACTATAGATTCAATATATTGTCGAGTTTATAGCTACAAAGTTTCATTGTTATTGCATTTTCCAATCGTGAGATATCTTCATATCCTTGCTTTCTAGTCTGCACACTAAAGCACACCAAAAATATTGGGCAAGGCTTCTAACTTGCTAAGCATCATTCTTACTGTGTAGTCCATCTTTTTTATTGAAATAACTCATGATTGGTAGATATCTAAGTTAATTAGATACTCCCAAAAGGAATTTAGCCAATTGCTATCAAGTTGAGAGCATTGATCACTTTATTGAACATATAGAGACCAAAATAGCAAGTCAATGTTCTTGGTTGAACTCTCTACTTATTTGTTTTGATCCATTGATTAGAGGATCATGTTCCAAAGCACATATGTGATTATTTGTGATCATTAGGAAGCTCAAAGGGTCAACTACACTCTTCACAACTTGTTCTTGGTTGGTGTGAGGCAGGATTTTGTAGCACCACTTCATCTCTAGAATCTATCCATCATATCCTTCAACAAAGCTAAACATAATCCAACCACAAGATACTAGTGTGGTATAAAAGCATCAATGTGTTGACCCACCAAGGTTCTATTGATGACATGCTTACTCGAAATACTGATGCTTCACTTGAGACTAAATTAATGTTTCCTTATTCAATCTCTTTATGCCTTCCTTTATTGGAATGCAATTCTTGTGCATTACTTTGAGTCAAGAGATTGAATTTTACTGAGTTACACTAGGAACTTGGTGCTAACTTAGTCTCTCGAACTATGGTTGAATCAGAGCTTTTAGCTTGGTGAAATTTTAGAGATTGCACTTTTGACAAGAATGTGAGAGAAAAAACTCTCCTTGCTATTTCTACATCATTGAAAAGCTTATTAAAAGATATTTCCAAAAAACTAAAAATCATGTTAAGAATATATCCGAGCAAAGAGAAACACACATTCCAAGTTGACTAGTTGCTACATCATCACCCAATGAAAATAGAGTTTGGAGGGGCTACTTTGGATGCTCCCCAAAGTCATCTTGGAGAAAGATTCTCAACTTTGAAGGTGTTTACTTGCAACACATATTGCAAAGAACATATATGAGTCAAAAACAATAAATTTACATCATATATAATACCCTTTAGCTTGGTCCTTTGGATGTATGAACACTTGGTTGTATCCGCTAAATCCGTCCATGAAACTGTATAAAACATGACTAGCCACATCTTCCAAAACTTGTTTTGAAAATGGGGTTGGAAACCCATCGGGAATCATAACCTTGTTGAGAGCCCGAAAATCGACACAAACACATATCTTGTTGGATTGCTTCTTTTGGACGATTACCATCGATGATAACCATTCAGAATGCTCCACTGGGACAATGATCCTTGCATCCTCTAGCTTTTCTATTTCTTTTTTTGACCGCTTCTGCATAATTTGGATTAAGTCGATAAATCCTTCCTCTTACTGGCTTAGCATCATGAATCAATGGAATAGAATGCTCTCCAAGATGAACAGAAATTCCTTCTAAGTCATGGTAACTCCATGCAAACACATCCTTGAAGTTTTGCATGACAGTGGTTACGTGATGGAGCAAGGATGGATGATCCCAAAGCCATGATGCTAGTAAGATCGGTTGTGAGTGTTCCTCATTTCCAAGATTGATTTGCCTTACAGGTTGAGATGACATGGCTGATTTTTCATTTTGATCTTCAAAAATGCATTGTGGATAGGCCGATGATTCCTCTATGTTGATTTTTTATTCCTTTTCTTGCATCCATGAAGGTGAAAGCTCTTTCATCCACGGTATGTCGGATGGTATCGGTAAGTCATCTATTGTAGCTCTTTCCTCCTTTCCTTGGGTCAAATCTATCGACACTCCTTTCTTTCCTCTCCTCAAGTCCATGATAGGTTCTCCAAGCCCAAGAGTTTCTACCTGTTCAGAGTCCCCTTCACAAATAGATATGCCATAACATGGAAAGGCTTCCATCCATTCCAAAAGATCTTTGTCATCGTTTATTTCAATTTCATTACATGCTTCTGCGATAGGAATGTGTTGTTCTTCGAGAATAGTGCAAGAATGAGCGTTACCTCCAGGAGATCCTTTCGGATCTAAGTGTACTTGTTTCTGTACCTTCCCTGGCAGGTTAACTAAAATAGTATCATTTCCCCAATCATGCATGGCTTGGATGTGCCTTAGCCATGGCCTCCCTATGAGTAAAGGAAAGCCTCCATTGACCTGCGGTAAATTTAACACCACAAAATCTAGAAAGAATGTCAGCGTGTCCATCTCTACCGGTACCTTCTCTACAGTACCAAGAGATTTAACTCAACTCTATTCAGCCAAGGTTATTGTGAACTTTGCTTCACCTAAAAGTTGGCGTCTAAGTGATTTGAGGGTAAAATCTGGCGTGAGATTTATGCCTGAACCTCCATCCATTATTACTCCATTATAGTTATTCCATATATTTGACCTAAGGTTTTTAAAATATTTTCTTGGACTTGAGTTGGTATACACTAACTTTGGAATCTACATCACTCAAAGGAAATATGTGTAGGACATGCTGAAGAAGTTCCACTTGGAGGATGCAAAAGCAGGTAGCAACCCTATGGAGGTAAATCATAAATTGAGTGCTCATGAACGTGATTTGCTTGAAGACATTGCAGACTATTAAAGCATAGATGGGAATCTAAACTATGCAACATTAACAAGGATTGACATATGTTATGGAGTAAGTGTTCTGAGTCAATTCATGCATAAACCTAGAGGACCTCACTTGGAAGCTACTAAAAGAATTTTTAAGTATCTCAAAGGTACTCAAATTCAAGGTCTTTACTTCACACATCAGATTTGGACATAAAGTTGTACTCATATGCAAATTGGGCAGGATGTAAGGATGATAGAAAAACTACTTCTGGCTATTTATCTTTTGCAGGTGATAAACCCATCTCATGGTCTTGTAAGAAGCAACCAACTGTTGTTCTATCTTCAACAGAGGCTGAATAGAGGGGATTAGCAAATGCCACAAAAGAAGCTATTTGGATTAGGTTGCTCCACGCAGATTTGGGACTTCACACTCAATCACCAATGATCTTTGATGATAACACTAGTTCTTTGCATCTTGCAGCCAACCCCATTTATCATGCAAGAACTAAGCATATAGAAGTGAACTATCACTATGTTAGAGAGAAACTCTTGAGTTAAGAGATTCAACTAGCATATGTATCTACAAATATGCAGTGTGCTGATTTGTTAACAAAGCACTTGATGGTACTAAACTTTGCAGGTTTAAAACCATGACTGGAGTACATGATATTCCAGACGATTGATGAAGCAATGCAAGCCAAGATGTTTGGCTTGAGGGGGAGTTGTTGGTGAAAATGTACAAGCCTACACATTTGGCTTAGCATGGAAGACATTGTCTGGAAGCACTCATGTGAACTATAGCTTGTAACTACTTGATCATTTACCATTGTAAATCATTTGATCCTTGGAGAATCTTGTAAAAGCTTATATCTCGTGGATTTATGAGGAATATTAGCTATGAATTAAAGATGAGGGAATGTCTGCTAAATGAGAGGAGTTACCTTTTTTTATTGAAGCCAAGTTTGAATTCAAAATTCAAACTTTGAAGAAACTTATATAAAAAAGGTCTTGTAAATCTCATGGGGTAGTGTGCCCCATTTTAGAGCTCTCTCCTTGATCACTTGTAGAACTTGAGTAGCTCACACCATACCTCACTTATTTCATCATCATTGAGCATCATTATAATGCCAATGACTCTCTACAATCATGTGTTACAATACATATAGCTCATTGAACATATCTGTCTACTTCTCTGTTATGACTACTCAAAATAGTTAACTTCGTTTGGTCACATCTCCGTGAATACTCAACCATTTTGCATAATCTTTGTCTTGTTGGAACCAGCTTAAAGTCTATTTTGTGCTCCCAAAATTTAGAGATAGGCTTAGGCATTTGGGAGAAATTGTCTTCGAAGTGCTCACTAGTCATCTACTAGTTAGTCCCTAAAAAGTCGAGGGTAAGATTTGATTTGGAAAAATGATTTCTCAGAGCATAGTTGATCATTTTAAACGATTCTACTTGCAATCATTAGCTATATAAAATAATTGAATTTCCCCAAAAGGAAGTTTGTCAATTGTTACTATATTGTGAGCTTTGAGTAAAAAATCCAGCAGCTGTATGGACCTAAATAACAAGTTTTTCAATGCTAGCTATTCTTGAACTAGTCTGTTCTGGATTAATTGTTTCAAGCATCAAGTCCAAAGTACATAGGTCCTTTCTTGGTGTCATTTGCAAGCTAAAAGAGCCTACTTTATAACTTTGAAGGCTGGTACAAAGTAGGTTTTAGTAGTACCACCTCACTTCCTTAAGGTATCCGTCCATCTCTTCCAACATCATTGAGCCTCATGGTTGAGCATACACTAAGTTCAAATATCGATGAGTGATTCCAATACATCTCTCAAGTATCATACATCCATTATCATATACAATTTAAGTCATTAGTTCACATTATTCTCTATCTACTATTCTTTACTATTATCTTACCATTTCATTGATACTTTTTTATCAATTTCTCTGCATATACTTAATCATTTGCCTAGCTTTAACTTTGGATAGGTAGCATCATCAGTCTAGTTGCTATATATCAATTTTCATTACATATGGTTCACTAGAGCTTCCGATATGATTCATACAATCTACCTATGTTTGCATACTATCATCTTCAATTAGTCGGCCTTAGCTAACTATTCCAAGTTGTTTCACTACCTATGTTTGCATACTATCATCTTCTTGAAAAGGCCTTCGGTTAGATGCACCTAAAATTTCTCAGGTCAATTGCTATAAAAGAGTGAGAAGTGAACATTCTTTTGAGAGGTTCAAGTTTAAAAATAACAAGTTTTTTTGGAGCTCTTCCATTTGAAACTTGCTATTTCTACAATATTTCTATTTTCAGCAAGATGTTTTACCCTCCCATCCACCATAGACACTTCTATGTTTCTTGTATTCTTGATAGGGTGTGATGTGTCATCACCTGTTTCAACTTGTGGATGCATAGTTGTTTTGCTACCTTCTATTATTTTGATTCTTCAACCTGCAATTACATTCAAAGTATCCAAATTTACCACAATTCCAGCATCCTTTATTATCATTATCTGAATCATTAGTTTGCAAATTTTAGCCTCCTCTTTGGCTCCCCTTGCCTCAAAACTATCATCTACCTCTTGCATGATTCTCGTGTTGACCTTGGTCTTGGTTATTGTGTCCTCTTCCACTTTCGAAGCCTCTATCTTTGCCTCTTCCTCTACCAGAGTAGAATACCTGCCCATAATTAATTTTTCCTTGGGATTTTGAATCCTCACCAAGATTCTTTTCTTCAATAATTAGCATGGATACTAGATCAGCAGAATTCAGTATATTTTCCCTAGTCTATATAGATGTTCTAAACTGCTTATATGCAGCTCCTAAAAACAAAGGCACACTTCCACCTCACCATCATCATCTACTAAATTCGTGCCAATAGATACAAGTGAATCACATATGATTTTGAGTTTCAGGGTTTAGTCACTTATTGACATGCCCTTTTTCTCCATTGTATGTAGCTTGTTCTGAGTTGCAATTCCCATGCCTTTGTATTGGTCTCATACAATGTGACCAACTATTCCAAGACTCTTTCGGAGTCTTGGCATCCTCTATGTGCCCAATCATGCTATCCTATATGCTAACATATAGCCAATATGTTACCTTTCATGCTCCTTGATTCCATTTCTCATATGCTCTTAATTGGTTCGCAGTTCAGTTCCTCTCTAGTAACTATGGAGCATTTTTGTTGTCTCCTTTGATGTACTTCTAGTAGCCTTTCCCCATCAAGAAACTTCTCATTCTGAATCTCCAAGCATGTAAGTTGTTCTTGTCCAACTTATCACTCATAATTGGACTCATTTCATTCGTGTTTGCCATTTCTATAGCAATTCACAACACTGCAAAAACACTACAAGCAGTACTTCTGCTTGAACACTGTTGCACTTTGATGTAATAATTTGATCTCAGAAAAACCCAATCTTTGTGTATCAACAGTACATGAAATTGGTTGAGATTCTAGATTTGGAATATATGTTTTTGCCGAATTGGATGCAAATGACAGTCTTGCAAATTGACCCAGTTTTTCTGTGGGCTCCACCTTGTGGGCTCAAAATGGAGGTAGAGATGGCTCCGAAATAGAAATCTGACAAAAATAGTTGCCTCTAAAGGGGTAACTCGCAAATATGTTGACGCCTTCTACCTTCATGCCATTTTTTTGTAGCAATCTGAGGTTGTTTATGAATTTCTTCTTCTCCATGCCTTCTTGCATACTCTTCACCATCGGCCTTCTCCATGAGCTCTCTATAGCCACACTAGCTCTACTATCATGCCACAAGGAAATAGCTAAGGAAGCTAGCTCACACACACACATACACACTCTCACAATAAAAAAGGAGCACACACATAGATTTTTCTTCTTTTATTACATTAAAGGAATGTACAATAATGGCCTAAAACAATAATGTAACAAGTGCAATATATAAAGAACCATACATAAGGAAAATCCTAATGTCCATGAATGAGCGAGCTGGAAAGAAAAAAGTGTTCCATCACTCTGGATAGATAAATCTAGTAAAGCTCAATGAAGTATCCCTAACATATATTAGCATGACCACTATACATGTCAGAGAAATGAAAAAAAGTGATACGTGTCATCTTGGATCATCACATGTTGAGCTTGATATCTCAACACATCGTTCATAACATCTATGCACTAGCAGCTCATCATGCTTGGTATGTACATTAGTTGGATATTAAAACTGCATTTTTAAATGGTGACTTACATGAAGAAGTGTATGTATTTTAGCCCCATGGTTTTGTGTAGAATGGGCATGAACACAAAGTCTGCAGGTTGAAAAAGGCAATATAGGTTTGATAGGTTTGGTATGAAAAGATACATGCCTACTTGATTCCACATGGTTTTGAGAAAAATCCAACTGAGAGCAACTTATATGCTAAGCATGTAGATGATGTTCTTCTGATCATTGTTGTGTATGTTGATGACATGCTACTCTGTAAGATAGTAGTTATGCAATATAACACATGAGTTGTAGGAGAGAAGATAACAGATATAGGAGAATCTCAATAATTTTCTACTAATAGGAAGTACAAAGATGATGGCATTTTCCACTTGCGTGCTCTCATGGTAGAGCTTAAGTAGTGATTTAGAAAAATCTAGATAGGGAGATACAAGGTAGAGGTATGCTGGCTTGATTCAATATCTTAGGTAGTATAGAAGTCATGTATATATAGGATAATGGGCAACCTTCCACAAACGGCAATACATGGGCGTGACTGCCCACGTAGTTTCCATACACGACTTAGGACAGTTAAACTGACCTAACAAATAAATGATTTTTGAGTTTGAGAGGGAATATTTCATGGGATATTCCCTTTACTATTGCACTGGGGGCACTACCCTCGGACCTCCATCAGGGGGCCTGCTGGCCCCCTTGTACCCCCTAGCGGAGGCTGCTCATCATTGCCTTGGTCCCTACAGTTGGGGACCCTGGTAACTACCTTTCCTTAGAATACCTTACATGGTCCAAAATGACCTTCATCCAACATGCAAGTTGGGATTCCCATCCATTGGGTAATGCATGCTTGGCTTCTCCTCATAATGGGGGCCTTACAAAATGTGCATACAATCATGAGGGGTAGACATTGATCATATACTAACACCCCCCCTCAATGTTTACCAAATGATAAATCAAGTAGGTCTCAATTATATGCCCATTCGTTGAAGATGCATGTTGAGTTGCTCTCTTCCAAGTGCTTTAGTGAGTATGTCAGCACAATTTTCCTCTATTGGGAAATATTCTAGCTCCACAATTTCATCTTCAATTAGCTCATGAATGTAATGGTACTATATTTCTATATGCTTGGTGTGAGCATGAAATATTGGGTTCTTTGCAAAGGCCATACAACTTTGATTATCACTCTTGAGTAAAATTACCATATTTGATGGAAATCCTAGATCAGCAAGAATTCTCCTTATTTAGGTTGCCTCACAAGAAGCAAAACAAGCTGCTTTGTACTTTGCTTCAGTGGAGGAGAGTGCTAGAGTTGTTTGCTTCCTACTTACCCAAGAAAATATTCTTGAACCAAGTGAGAAACAATATCTAGAAACTGATTTTCTAGAATCACAATCTACATCCCAATCTGAATCAGAACATCCTTGAAGTGTATCACCTGTGGTATAAAAAAATACCAAAATCCAACATTCTTGCAATGTACCTTAGTATTCGCAATCCAACATTCTAGTGACTCTCCTTAGGTTTGTTGAAGTACCTGCTTAACACTCCAACAACATAGCAAATGTCTGGTCTAGTGACCCCTTAGTCCCGTAAAGACTCCCATAAAGAGTTATCAACGGAAAAGATTACACTACATCTCTCCTAGAGCTCCACCACTTCCATTTCCATTTCCTAATGCATCATCATCGAGAGGCATCTCGGATTGGCGCTCAACGCCTCCTTCAACGGACATGGCAGCAATGGGGGACGACTTGACTAACTTGCTCTCTCGGATCAACATCAAATTTCCTTCCTTCAAGGCTGCTCCTCATGAGGACGTGGATGATCACGTCAGGAGGTTTCTTTCCCTATATAAGAGTAGGGGTTTACATCAATGAGAAGATGCCTTCCTTGCTTTGTTTTGGGCCACTCTTGAAGGACTCGCGGATCGATGGTACAATGAACACGATGAAGCATATTTCGCCACCAAGGATGCCCTCAAAACTGCCTTCACTACTACGTTTACCCCAGGTAACTCCACAGAACACATTCTTGATCAATTGGAAAATCTGAAACTACAAAAAGGAGAGGCATTCTCTGAATTAATGACCAGAGTGAAGTCGTTAGTTTCTCGACTTCCTCACAATCATGGGGATTTTCTAGTCAAGGGACGTCACCAAGTGTATCCATACATCAGCCCTTATTACCAACTCCAAGATTTCAAATCAAAAGCATGTATACCACTCCTCTAGTAAACTCCTCTAACGAAAGAAAACCTCCATTTAGAAGACTAGCTCGTCCTATCATGTGCTATAGATGTGGCGGATATGGGCATTTTCAAGGAAAATGCTCCCTCCTAGAAGGGTCTCCATCTTGCACGTTTTGTCCGGATACAATGGATCATTATTCAAAGGATTGTCTGAAGTAGAAGGCTTCTACAAGCGGATCAGCTCCAGCCTACCAAGTCAATGTTATCTCTGTCGATAAGGGGAAGCAACCAGCAATACGTTTAAGTAAGAGAGAAGAGAGCAACACTCTTAAATATCCACGTACCCAATTTTCTCCTGTACACTCACAGTGGCACTTATCTGAGAAAGAGGACCCGAATGTATGTGATGCCCCTGGGCAATTTGGACGAATTCTTTCACCTAAAGAAGTTGACCCATTTTTTAAAAATGGTCAAGTTGAGCAAGTCCACTTAAAAGAGGAGCAACTGACTAAAAAATTTGACCAATTTTGTAAAAATGACCACGTTCACAAAGTAGAACAATTTTTTGAAAATGGTCAACTTGAAGTTGCCCAAACTTTGAAAAATGGTCTACTTAAAAAAGGTCAAATTTTTGAAGTCGACTTATTTTCCCAAGATGACTCAATTCAGGAAAATATACTATTTTTTGAAATCGACTCTGTTGCCCAGATTCATGCCACTCCACTAAGTGCTCTTGGTAAACTTCATGGAAATGTTTCCCTACACAATCATGGACCAGAAAAAGAAACCCCAAGCTATGCTCCAGAGTTAGAACCTGATTCACAACAAAGAGAAGAAGGAAATAAAGAACTCAATGCAAGCCCATCCTTCAGCTCAAGTCTAGAAGCTAGAGTGGTGGCGTTGCAAGAAATGGATCAAGAACAAGGGTTCAGACTAGAGCCCAGAAAAAGAAAGCAGAAGCAAGGGTCCTCCAAGAAAAAGACTGAGGTACGAAAAATTCTGAAGCTTTGCAGGAAATAGACAAAGTTTTTGAAGAAACGATGAGGGAACTCCATTCATGTAACAAGCCTCCTCTACCTTCGCCAATACCATCCATCATCAATACAACGGAAATATTAAAGAACACTTTCCAGCAGGTATCATTGTATGATCTATTAAGACTAGATGAGAGGTTTAGAAGTGAAGTTATAGGGATCATAGAGACATTTTCTCCTCCGACAATGCTTGCAATAAGTGGTGGGCACACTCCAACAAACCTGATGAAAGCTTCGATTTCCAAGAACTTCACAAAGGTATCAACCAACTCTCTAACCGACTTCAGAGTTCCTTTTGATTTTGTAAATCCATCTAGAACCAATTACCTTCATTGATGCTTTCTTGGGTACGAACTCCCAAGTTTCATTCTCTTGGAGTGCTTCTATTTCTTCATCCATAGCCTCCTTCCATTCTGCTCTGGTACTTGCTTCTTCATATGAAGAAGGCTCTTCAAGTGATAAATCCTTCGCAAGATAAATAGAATGCTTACTAACTAATGAAGTATCATACCCATATCTGATTGGCTTCTTACTCCCTCTTTGTGATCTCCTTAAGGCTTGATTGGATGATTTAGGTATGTCCTCCAACCTCTTCATCTTGACCTTGCCTTTTGATTTCCATGCTCTAAAATCTTCCAAGTTCATGGTGTCCTCATCATCTGATTTGATGTCTTCAATTGTGCTTGGTTCCTCCTTGGTGAGGCTTGGAAATTCTTCTTCCAAGTCATATGGTAATTTGACCTTCCTGCATTCACTTTCAAACCAAGAGTCATTCTCATCAAATGCAACATCTCTAATGAACATAAATCCTTTGTTGGATGGATTATAAAACCTGTACCCCTTTTGATTTATATCATACCTTATGAAGATGCATTTCTCTACCTTAGAGTCTAATTTACCTCTGATTTGAGATAGAACATGCAAATAAGAAACACAACCAAATATTCTGCAATGTTCAAGTGATGGTCTCCTACCATTCCATGCCTCATAGGGGGTCACCCCATCAAGGGACTTAGAAGTTAACATGTTAATAAGATAAGTGGCAATAGAAATAGCCTCTACCCACAAATAATTAGGCAACTTCTTTTTATTTAGCATAGATCTAGCTCCTTCCACAATCAATCTATTCCTCCTCTCTGGTGCTCCATTTTTCTCAGGAGTATATCTAGTTGTGATCTCTCTCTTGATACCTGTGTCCTGCAAAATGCATCAAAATCATTGGAGAAGTACTCACCTCCTCCATCTGACCTCATCCTCTTTAAACTCTTTCCCGTTTGATTTTCCGCAAGTGCAAGATACTTTTTAAAACAACTGAACACTTCATCCTTATGTTTCATGAAACACAAGATAGTCCACCTACTGAAATCATTAATAAATGGCACATAGTACCTTGAGCCTGAAATTGAAGGGTCCTTGCTTGGTCCCCACACATCTGTGTGGACAAGTTCCAAACAATCCTCATGCATAAAGCCTTTTTTTGTAAAGGGTAACCTGTGTGATTTACCAAACTAACATGCACCACATTTATAGATCATACGTTGTTTGGATACATTAGGTATCCCAAGTACACATTGATCTCTACATATCTACTTCAATGTTCTCTCACCAATGTGTCCTAATTGTTTGTGCCATATCTCTAACTCAGACAAGGTTTGATCCTTATAATTATAAAGTGCAATGTTTCTAGTGTCCTCAAGCTCAAATGTAAACAATCTACCTGTTTCTTCTCCCTTTGCAATTCTTCTAAATCCATGTTGGGGGTCCTCCACAAAGGCTCCAAATTTATTGAACCTAACCTGCTAACCCTTTTCCACTATCTTTCCAACACTCATCAAATTTTTTGTAATAGTAGGTACACAAAGAACTCTGCTCAACATATTCTTATTCCCATAAGAAGTTTTGACATTTCATACCTTGACAACTGAAAGGTTGGTATCATCACCTGTCTGCACTTGACGCTTTCCCTTGGGCTCTTCAAGATAAAAAAGGAGAGCTATATTGCCTGCTACATGGTTTGAACAACCTGAGTCAATATAGAAGAGGTGCTCATCAATCATACCTTGTTTTGAAGTCATGTTCATAATGAGAAGATAATCCTCTTGATCCTCTGTATAGTTGTTGAAGTATTTTCTTGATTTCTATTCTCCTTGATAATTGTTGTTGTAGCCATGGTTGTAACCTTGATTATGATTGAATCCGTTGTGTGATTAGACAGTCCACATATATTGCATGGGGAAGAGTTGAAAGGTCTCCCCCTACCTTGCTTACCTCCTCTGCCCCTTCCTCTTGAATTCCTACCTCTCCCTGCATAGTTAGCTTGAGAAGTAGCACCTTCATCTTCAAACTTCTTACTCTTTCCTTTATCTTTAGACTTTCCTTTATCTGTATAGAGGGTGGAAGAATTGTTACCTCTTGATGATTCACCACTTTTGTTGAGCTTGGCCTCATGGGTGAAGAGTTAACCCATGAGAGTGGTTAGATTAGGGATTTGCATATCCATATAAAGATCCATGGCAGTTGTGAAGGATTCCCACTTATCATCTGCCTTGATGCCATTGATTATCTGTCTCACTATTTTCTCCTCTTCAATCTCCTCTCCTATGCTTGCCAACTGATCATCCACATCCTTCACCTTGGTCACATACTCTGAAATATTCTGCTTAGGTTGCATCTTTTGAGTAGAAAACTCTATCCACAATTGATTTTTCCAAGATCTTGTATTGGAAGAAAAGTATGGAGATAAAGTATCCCAAGTCTCTTGGGAAGTTCTGCAATTCCTAATATGAGGAAGAAGGAAGTCAGAGATAGAGTTTAGTAGATACAAAATGGCTAAAGCATCTTTGGCACACCATGAGTTGAGTCTTTCTTGCTCCTTTCTTATAGGTTGATATCTACTTCTAAATATGGGCATCTGCTCGTCTCCTGATATGTATCCATAGAGACTTCTTCCTTGAAGATAGTGTAAGACAAAAGTTACGCAATATAACACAGGAGCAATAGCAGAGAAGATAACAGATATAGGAGAATCTCAACAATTTTCTACTAGCAGCAAGTATAAAGATGATGGCGTTGTCCACCCGTGCGCTCTCAAGGTAGAGCTTAAATGGTAATCTAGACAACTCTAGATAGGGAGATACAAGGTAGAGGTATGCTGGCTCAACTCAGTGTCTTGGGTAGTGCAGAAGTCATGTATATATAGGATCATGGGTGGCCTGCCATGGATGGCTATACATGGGCGGTAGGGTGTGGGCGACCACCGCCCGCGTAATTGCCATACACGGCTTAGACTGGTTGAACCGACCTAACAAATATAAATGATTTTTGACTCCGACAGGGAATATTCCCTTTCCTTATAATACCTTACATGGTCCAATATGACCTTCATCCAACATGCAAGTTGGGATTCCCATCAATTGGGTAATGCACACTTGGCTTCTCCTCATAAAGGGGGCCTTACAAAATGTGCATACAATCATGAGGGGTAGACATTGATCATATACTAACACCCCCCCTCAATGTTTACCGATGATAAATCAAGTAGGTCTCGGTCCTATGCCCATCTATTGAAGATGCTTGTTGAGCTGCTCTCTTCCAAGTGCTTTAGTGAATATGTCAGCACAATTTGCCTCTGTTGGGCAATATTCTAGCTCCACAATTTCATCTTCAATTAGCTCACGAATGTAATGGTACTGTACTTCTATGTGCTTGGTGCGAGCATGAAATACTGGGTTCTTTGCAATAGCCATACAACTTTGATTATCACACTTGAGTACAGTTGGCATATTTGATGGAAAGCCTAGATCTGCAAGAATTCTCCTTAACCAGACTGCCTCACAAGAAGCAAAACAAGCTGCTTTGTACTCTGCTTCAGTGGAGGAGAGTGCAAGAGTTGGTTGCTTCCTACTTACCCAAGAAAATATTCCTGAACCAAGTGAGAAACAATATCCAGAAACTGATTTTCTAGAATCACAATCTCCAGCCCAATCTGAATCACAATATCCTTGGAGTGTATCACCTGTGGTATACAAAATACCAAAATCCAAGGTTCCTGCAATGTACCTTAGAATTCGCATTCCAGCATTCCAGTGACTCTCCTTAGGTTTGTTGGAAAACCTGCTTAACACTCCAACAGCATAGCAAATGTCTGGTCTAGTGTTGCACAGAAAAATAAGACTTCCAACGAGCTTCCTATACTTCTTAGCATCTACATCAGGCATGTTATCATCCATCGATAGCTTATGATTTACCTCCATAGGTGTGCTAGTTGGTTTGCAGTCCATCATTCCAAATGCCTTGAGAATTTCTTTGGAATATTTTTGTTGTGAGATGAAAATGCCATCCTTCCTTTGCCATACTTCAATTCCTAGACAAAAATGGAGTAGACCTAAGTCTGTCATTTCAAACTCAGTTCCCAAGCTGATCCGAGTTTGATTGATGAGTTCCTGATGATCTCCTGTAATGATCAAATCATCTACATATACAATGACGACAACCAGCTTGCTATCCCTTTTTGTTACATACAAGTTAGCATCAGAAGTACTTCTTTCAAAACCCATATTTTTGAAAAAATGATCTATTCGTTGGTACCAAGCTCGTGGAGCTTGCTTAAGTCCATACAAAGCTTTCTTCAACCTGCAAACTTTATTTTCTGAATTGGGCACCTCAAAACCTGGTGGTTGAGATACATATACCTCCTCCTTGAGGTGACCATTCAAAAATGCAGATTTGACATCCATCTGGAAAATAGGCCAGGACTTTTGTGCAACTACTGCAAGTACCATCCGAATAGTTGTCATGCGTGCTGTTGGTGCAAAAGTTTCTTGAACATCAAATCCTTCAATCTGTGAAAAACCCTGTGCAACTAATCGTGCTTTATACTTTTCTAATGTTCCATCAGCTTTATACTTAGCTTTCCAAATCCATTTAGTACCTATTACCTTCTTCTTTGGCGGCAAGTCGACTAGATCCCATGTATCATTTTTGAGTATACTATCATACTCAGACTGCGTTGCCGCTCTCCAACCTGGATCATCAATGGCTTCTTCAATGGTGGTAGGTTCCTTTATCGAACCCATGATATCTGCCATTAGAGCCATGTTAACAATGTGTTCTGAGGCTCTTCTTTGCTCCTCTATTCTCTTTGATCTTTGTAATCCATCCAATGATGATTGTGGTACATCTACATGTGGATTGTGATCATAGAAGAGCTGTTGTGCCCACTTCGGTAGTGGCTTACGCTGTGCAGCTACAACTGGTTCGCTTTTTATTGAGAAAATTTCTCCATCAGATGTTTCCTCCTCCTCAACTTTAACTTGTCTTTTGATAGGCACAAGGTGAGATATTTCTCCGTTTGATGAGATAGTAGATTTACCTTTATCTTCTACTAAGTGTGTTCGTTCATCAAACACCACATCTCGGCTGACAAAAATCTTCCTTGCCTCAGGATCCCATAACCTGTATGCTTTAGACTCTTCACTATATCCTAGGAAGACACACTTTTTGCTTTTTGAATCCAACTTTGATCTTGTTGAATCAGGAATATGTGCATAACAGAAACAACCAAAAATTCTGAAATGCAAAACTGAAGGCTTTTTACCAGAATATGCTTCTTGAGGAGTCATCCCTTCAGAGCTTCTGTGTAGCTTCGATTGAGGATGTAGACTGCTGTATTGACTGCTTCTGCCCAGAATGAATCAGGCATGTCTTGAGCCTTTAACATACAACGAGCCATTTCAACTACTGTCCTGTTCCTGCGCTCAACAACGCCATTTTGTTGAGGTGTATGAGCTGTGGTAAGTTGCCTTTTCACACCATGCTCCTTACAGTAATTGTTGAATTCTGTTGACAAGAATTCACCTCCTCTATCTGTTCTAAATTTCTTCAGTTTCCTTCCTGATTCATTTTCTACATACTTATGCCACGCTTTAAATTTTTCAAAAGCATCAGCCTTCTCTCGAATGAAATAAACCCACATCTTTCTGCTATAATCGTCGACTAACAGCAAGAAGTAGAAAGATCCTCCTAAAGCAGGTGTAGACATTTTACCGCAGAGATCAGCATGTACCAACTCTAGAGGAGCTTGAGATCGATTGCTGGTCTCTCTTGGAAACGCCTTTCGTTGTTGCTTGCCCATCATACAAGCTTCACAAGGTTCCTGCAACTCTGAAAATGCAGGCAAATGAGCAACCATCCCTGTTCGTTGCATCTCCTTCAAAACTGCAAATCCGAGATGCCCAAATCGTTGGTGCCATAACCTGCTTACATCTTTATCTTCTGTAGCAGTTAAAGCACTTAACTCATACAAGTTATCCCATCGTATGCCTTTACCTACGACATTACCTGATGAATCCATGATTTCCGCACCACTCTTATTGAAGTGAACTTCGAGTCCACGATCTGTTATTGCAGAAACTGACAACAAATTTCTTTTGAGTGTAGGTACATAGAGAACATCGGATAACTTTTTCTCAACACCTAGAGAAGTGATAAAAGAGATGGTTCCAGTTCCTTCAGCTGGACACTTGGAGTCATTTCCCACCACTACATTGATGGATTCCCGTAGAGGCACTAGGGAACTATACCAATCCTTTTTACTAGTCATATGGCAAGAAGCTCCACTATCTAAAATCCATGGCTCATCAACATGAGCTTGAGCAGATGAACATACCTCTTCAATAGCTACCGAAAGTTCCAGCTCTGTGTTGTTTGCAGACTCTTTGTTCTTCCATGATGATTTTATAGTCCCATTCCGTTCATCAGCTTGCTTCTTTCTGCAATCCTTGATGGCATGGCCTTTCTTTTCACAATAGAAGCAACTTCCTGTGAACTTTTTCTTCTTTGGCTTCTTCTTGATCCCTCTGAAGAGCCTTTACCTTTTGCATTTGCTGAGAATGCAGCATCAGTTGTACTTTGTCGATTCTTCAGCCGCATCTCTTCTTCTAAAAGCATCGCACAAAACTCTTCAAATGTAAGAGGAGTTGGCCTTACCTGAGTGTTAAGGGCTGTTACTAATCCATCATACTTTGCTGGAAGAACACGTACAGATCTTCGAGTTAGCTCTTCTGGTGTTATAACAACACCAACTGCAGCCAATTGATCTTGAAGATGCTTTATCCGTTTGATAAAATCTTCAGCCTTTTCAGAATCAGAATGCTTTTCATTTGCCAACTGATTTTCTAAATTCTGTATCCTAGTGTGGTTCTTGGTCTCATATTGTCGAGCCAATATGCCCCAAGCCTCATGTGCTTTAGTAGTATGTTGAACTAAAGTAAGCACAGAATCACTTACACTAGTGACAATCGCACATAATGCATCAGCATTCCGCCTCTTCCAAGCTCGTAGAAGATCTGGATCTGGCTGAATCATTTATCTTGAATTTGCTGGATCTTCAACTGGTATAGGCTCTGGATCCAATCCCATCGGTCCCATGACAGTGTCAAGTAATTCATAGGAGTCCAAAATTGCAGAAATTTTGAACTTCCAAAGTGTATAGTTGGTTCCATCCAGCTTCCCTTCAGTGAATGCAGGTGGACGAATTCGAATAGGTGCAGCATTAACATTAGCTGAAGCACCAAGACTAGTGTTCGACGATGAAGCCATCATGTAATCACTCGAATAATCTATTGATATTCTAGTCTACTAGTAGGCTAAAATAATGATACTTCTCAAGCTATTCGAACCTTACAGCTCTGATACCATGTAAGACAAAAGTTACGCAATATAACACAGGAGGAATAGCAGAGAAGATAACAGATATAGGAGAATCTCAACAATTTTCTACTAGCAGCAAGTACAAAGATGATGGCGTTGTCCACCCGTGCGCTCTCAAGGTAGAGCTTAAATGGTGATCTAGACAACTCTAGATAGGGAGATACAAGGTAGAGGTATGCTGGCTCAACTCAGTGTCTTGGGTAGTGCAGAAGTCATGTATATATAGGATCATGGGTGGCCTGCCATGGATGGCTATACATGGGCGGTAGGGCGTGGGCGGCCACCGCCCGCGTAATTGCCATACACGGCTTAGACTAGTTGAACCGACCTAACAAATATAAATGATTTTTGACTCCGACAGGGAATATTCCCTTTCCTTATAATACCTTACATGGTCCAATATGACCTTCATCCAACATGCAAGTTGGGATTCCCATCAATTGGGTAATGCACGCTTGGCTTCTCCTCATAAAGGGGGCCTTACAAAATGTGCATACAATCATGAGGGGTAGACATTGATCATATACTAACAGATAGATGTTGGGGGATTCTTGGACAAGAAGGAATTTGAGTGTTTGTAGGAGAAAAGGGGAAGAACAGAAGAGAAAATACACACTGGAAGCCTCTATTGATTGATTACAGTAAGAGAAATACAAGGTTGAAGCACAATACAACCAATGCTTCTGAGCAAAATCCCACAGAGTGCTCAATTACAAAATACCAAATAGCCAAGGGACTTGTTGTTGCCGGCCTCCTCTGCCCCAAACCTCCACCTTCTCCAAGCCTGCTCTTGTGCACACCTTGCACCAAGCTTCCACTAAGGGGGAGGGATGGATGCCTTTTGTCGGCACGCACATTTCAGTAAGACCTTGGGATCCTTGGGGAACAAGCTTAGCAGTCCTTTGCACACTTCCTTGGTCACTCTTCATGCACACCTTGGACTTCACTTCTCTGCATCGCACACTCTGTGTCTCTTGCACTTCTCTCTCTTGCTCCACTTAGACTATGCTCTCTTGCTTACACTTAGGATTGTCCAGGAATAGTCCTTGCCTTGATTTGAGTGTGTCGATTCACGTACGCTCCTAACTGCAATAGTATCTTGGTGCTCACTTTGATATCCCAAGATTGTCTTCACAAGTGGAAGCCAACGACCCCCTGTTTTGTCGTGTAGTGACTTTAGACTAAAACCAAAAAATTTAATTGGGGGGCCATACTTTCACTTCTGCGTACGCTGCCGCTTCACATACCTTCACCTTTTCCTTTTAACTCTTCAAATGTGCACATAAGGGAATGTTCACTTGAACCTTCCAAAACACTTTAAAAATACTTTGAACCTTAGGAAAATTAGAGAAATACCTCTGCAACCTGCAACCTGCAACCCACTTTCTCCAATTTACCCTTTGTGTACAATTAATTGTGCACTACCTGTGCACTTTGACACCTGCACTTTAGCACTTTGACTTTGCACCTGTTGACTTTGACCTTGGCTTTGTTGACTTTGACTAGTTTGACTTTGACCTTTTGACTTTGATTGTGGTTGACTTTGACTGCAGTTGACTTTGACCAATATGGCTTTTATGGGCTCAATAGTTGCCCACCACCTAATGTTCTCTCCGTCTCGAAGAGCTACAACCACAACTCTGAGCATATAGGACACCATGATTATGAAGCTGCAAAATCTTGAAGAGGACATGTGAGCAGCAACCAATTCTACCAAAAGAAGAACTAAAAGTTGGATTCTGCCATGGAAACGCGAAGGGGGGCAATGGGAGGGTAGAAAGGAGGGGGAGGGGAGCGCTGAGGGGCGGAGATGGAAGGGGTTGGGAAGGTTAAGGATGTGGCTGGGCAGATTGGTAAAGGGAGGGATTGGGGGTATGATCATGGGGTCTGGAGAGGGTAAAAATGATCAAACAGTAGGGCTACAGAGGGCGCATATGGGAAATTATGAAACATTAAGGTAAGACAAGGTGAGAATAGACCATGTGGACAATGTGGGGAAATAAAACCATGTGATAAATGTGCTCAAAACATGTGGGTTTTGACCAAAAGTCAGAGAAGCATGTGGATTTTGGAAAACTTAAGTCAAAAAATGAATCCAGAGGTGCCAAGATACATGAAAATGACTCCAAATTTGAAAAAAAAGGCCATCCGAGACACGATCCAAAGCCAAAAGAGTTGAACCATAAAATAAAATAAAAATAAAAAAAATAATAAAAAATAAAAATATATATATATATATATATATATATATATATATATATATATATATATATATATATATATATATATATATATATATATATATATATATATATATATATATATATATATATAATTCTTCCTTTTTTTTATAAACGTCCGTGTTGCCAAGTCTCAATATATATATATATATATATATATATATATATATATATATATATATATATATATATATATATATATATATATATATATATATATATATATAATTCTTCCTTTTTTTTATAAACGTCCGTGTTGCCAAGTCTCAATATATATATATATATATATATATATATATATATATATATATATATATATATATATATATATATATATATATATATATATATATATATATATATATATATATATATAAACTAAATAAAAGTAATAAAATTAAAAATAAAATAAAATAAAATAAGAAATAAGTAAAAATAAAAATAAAAAAGAATTAAAAAAATTGGGGGGGGGGGGGCTGTCAGAACGGGGGGGGGGGGGCTGTTAGAACGGGGGGCGGGGGGCAGTGCGAGGGGGGGGGGGAGAGAGAGAGAGAGAGAGAGAGAGAGAGAGAGAGAGAGAGAGAGAGAGAGAGAGAGAGAGAGAGAGAGAGAGAGAGAGAGAGAGAGAGAGGGAGGGAGAGAGAGAGAGGGAGGGGGAGTTTTTTTAAAAATCCTCAAACCCGAAAAATCTAGGGGGCTTTTGTTTTTAGAAAAATTGTCCAAAAATAGAGAAAATTAGAGAAAAAATCCAAAAAAATGCCAAAAAAATCCAAAAAAATCTGAAAAAAATCTCATAAATTTTTCTACAGGGCTAGGCCCAATTTCCTTACTCAAAACCACAGAGATCTTCCTTTATTCCTCCTATTTGGCAAGAAACTGATATCAGAAAAGGATAAAAAATGCTAGAAAAATGCTAAAAATGGTAGAAAAAATTCCCAAAAATACCCAAAAATTGTACTTTTGTAGAGGTTATGAAATGCCTTCTAGGTTTGCTAAAAACTCAAGGAAAAAGCATGAAATAGATAAAGAAAACTACTAAAACTGAGCAGAATGAGATGAGAAAGCTATGTACAATGTGGACAGATTTTGCAGTTCCAGGTGATCCATACTTCTTCAAGTGTGTTGATGGTAGGCCTTGAGCCTTGATATGTTGACCAGAGAAACTCCTCCATAATCTCCAATTGTACTGCACTTCATTGGATTTGTCTTCTTTTTGGGCACACTGGTCATCTGATAGGGGTACCCTAAATCCTTTAGTAAAATATTATCTCCTCCATATTGCAACTTTTGTACCTTTGTGTCAGCAACTATATAGCTTAATTTGCAAAATTCCATTTTCACTATTCCAGCTTCTTCATCAAATGGAACCCTCTGTTTCCAAAGACTTGCAGGTATCCCTTCCACATTACTGTAAAGCCCTGCACTTGCTATCATTAAAATTGACATAACAGATGATATCCATATCAGTATCCATAAAAAAGTGGCCATTGACATATGATTTGAAGTATCTTCAGCACTGTTGCACTTAAGGGCTCCTCTTTTCTCCTCTCTTCTCTAGCCTTTAACTGAGACTGTCTCACTCGAATCGATAACCTCAATGATATCCTTTGATTCTTCAAATGCTTCCTCTCTACTTGAGTTTGGAAAAATTCCATAGCAAGAAGATGGGTCTTCCGCATGGAGCCAAGCCAACATGTTTTCATCTTCATATGAATCTGATCCTTCAAATAGATCTGCTTCTGGCTGGTCCAACAATTCTTCTTCCATACAAATACCAATTGTCTGCATCATGATAGTATTTCTCTGATTATCTGGTCCTTCTTCTAAAATTATCTGTTGCAGCTTTTTTCCCTCTTGCTTAACCCACATTGTGTCCTTGCCCCAGTCATGCAGCACATTGGCATGCCTTAACCAAGGTCTCCCACTTAACAAGGGGAAGCTTCCTTCTACCTGTGGCAGCCTTAGAACAACAAAGTCCAAGTTAAAGATGGTACCTTATATCTTGACTGGAACTCCAGGGACCACTCCCATAGGCCTTACTATGCTTTGGTCTGTGTGAAGAGATGGATAGGTATGTGCTTGAAGATGAAGAGGTGTTGGCAAAATCCTTGATCTACACCAGCCAAATGAACTCCAGAAGTATATGGTGGGCCCTTTTAGCTTGCCAATGGATGTATTAGACACCCTATGTACCTTGGAAGATCACTCTCAAAAAGATAGATCAAAACAGATAAGTTGGAGTTAGCTCAGAGGTGAAAACTTGCTATTCTTGGTTCATACACCTGTCCAGTGTTTTACATAATTCTCCGAGCACAGCAGCAATTAGCTTAATTCCTCTTGGGGAAGTCTAGTTAACTTAAAGATCTAACTTTCAAGAGTAATCTCATCAAAAATAATAAACCACACACTGAGAATGAGTTTTAACAAGTGATGACATCATCCCGATTTTCACGGGCTGCTACAGAAATAAACCAGTGAGCAGAAAAATCAACATAACTCAGAATTTAGGAATCCAATGATTACGAAAATTTGTATGCTTCTACTAGACAGTAAGTTGAATCCAACAAGCTTTAAATCACTGAATTTGGATAAGTAACCACTGAGAAACACCTCTGACAAGATGAGTGAAAAAGTCGGGTACCTGACAGAGAAGTGAAAATGCACAGACCCTGTTGACTTCAAATGAACATAACTGAAGATGGCAACATCCAAATGTCATGCACATTTGTGAGCATATAGCAGACGTATAGAGCTAACTTTACCAAGTTAAATCACTGAAAATGATGCACCAAGCTTAGAGAAAACATCTCTGCAAGCTGACTGAGAAAAACTGAGAGTAATGGCAGTGAGTAGTACACTTCACAAGAACATGGAAATATGAACCCAAATGATAATGAAAATGAAAGTATATTGCTTGTAAAATACAATGGACTTACTGATACATATGTGTGCCTTGTAATCACACCTTGATATGGCATAAAGCTCAGCTCTTGGAGGTCTTCACATAGGTCTCTCTAACCACGACTAAAACTGCCATCTATTTATAGTTGAGTTTGGGAGGCTAACTTCCCTCAATCACTCTCCAATCAATCAATGATTGATTTGATTCTCTACCTACCACAAATCACGAATTTGTGGCTCCTCTTTCCATTCTTGATCAAGTGGACTCAACCACTTAAGATTCTCTTACTTTTACATTAAGTAAACTCTTCAAAAGTTACAAGAGGTAGTTCACAAGTGAACTTTACATAGTCTTCATTTTAAAGCTTCTTCTAAGACTTTGTGAGACTCAAGCCAATACTTAGGCTTGTCATAGACTTGCTCCAACAGCTCCCCCCCAAGCCAAGTATGCTTGAGGTCTTCAATCTTCCAAGATTACCTGCAAACCAATCATAGCCTTGAATTTGCAAAGCTTTGTACCATCCAATGCTTTGGTTAGAATATCTGCACATTGTTGATGAGTGGACACATATGATATTTGAATCTCTTTGCTTAGAACCTTTTCTCGTACATAGTGATAATAAACTTCAATATGTTTAGTCCTTGCATGAAAAATAGGATTAGCAGCCAAATGAATAGAACTCATATTGTCACCAAAAATAGTTGGAGTTCCAAACTCCAATCCAAGATCTTTGAACAATGTCTTCATCCACATAGCTTCTTGTGTAGCTATGGCAAGACCTCTATATTTAGCTTCAGTAGAAGAGAGAGCAACTGTGGGTTGCTTCTTGGATGACCATGAAATAAGCTTTGAACCTGCAAAGGCAAGATAACCTGAAGTGCTCCTTCTATCTTCTTTGGAGCCAGCCCAATCTGCATCAGAAAATAGCTTTAAACCTAAATCAGATACATAAGGATAATAAAGTCCTTCATTTATGGTTCCTTTGAGATACTTGAGAATCCTTTTGGCAGCATCCATATGTGGTTTCCTTGGTGTGTGCATAAATTGACTTAGCACACTCACATTGTAACATATATCTACTCTTGTCAATGTGGCATAGTTGAGACTACCCACTAGACTTTGATATGATGTGATGTCCTCTATGAGTTCACCTTCATGTGAGTTCAATTTGTGATTGACCTCCATTGGAGTACCTGCAATCTTACAATCTTGCATCTTGAATTTTGCCAACATGTCCTTAATGTACCTCCTTTGAGTGAGAAACAAACCATGATCTTTGTAGACAACTTCCAAACCTAGGAAGTAGGTAAGTGAACCCAAATCACTTATCTTGAACTCTTCTCTCATCTGATCTTTGATCTTCTTCATACCATCTTCATCATTTCCTATCATTATAATATCATCTACATATACACATAGGTAGATGACCTAGGAATTACTCTTTTTAATAAAGAGTGAAGGATCTGCCTTGCTTGGTTGAAAGCCTTTGTCCTGAAAGAATGAAACAAGCCTGAAATTCCAAGCTCTTGGAGCTTGCTTGAGACCATACAATGCTTTGTTAAGTTTACACACATAATCAGGATAAACTTGATTCTCAAAACCAAGTGGTTGTGCCATATATACCTCTTCTGTTATCCAACCATTCAAGAATGCATTCTTTACATCTAGTTGAAGTATCTTCCAATTCTTGGAAGAAGCAATACTAAGCAAAACCCTAATAGTAGGCATCTTTGCCACAGGAGAGAAAGTCTCCTCATAATCAATTCCCTGAGTTTGTGCAAAGCCTTTTGCCACAAGCCTTTCCTTATACCTGTTAATTGAACCATCAAAATTCTTCTTGAGTTTATAGACCCATCTTGAGCCTATTACCTTCATGGATGAAGTCTTAGGCACTAAATCCCAAGTGTTGTTTTCCTCAAGTGCTTCAATCTCTTCCTTCATTGCATGCTTCCATTCTGTTTTTGCTTTGGCCTCTTCGAATGATGATGGCTCCTCTTGGTTTATGTCCTGTGCTATGTAGATAGAATGTTTAGTTACTAATGAGGTGTCAAACCCATACCTTTCTGGTTTTTTCTTTTCCCTCATAGATCTTCTTAGGCCATGATGTGATGATTCTGCCTCATGTCCAAGTTCCTGCAATTTTGCTTTACCTTTAGATTTCCATGCTTTGATCTTTTCCATGTGAGATTCTTCATCATCCTTTGAGGTGTCTTGTTCTTCAATCTTTGATTGTTCTCTACCAAGCTTTGGAAAATCTTCTTCAAGATCATATGGTAAATTGATCTTCTTGCATGAATCTTCATACCATGAATTGTTCTCATCAAAAACTACATCTCTACTTACCAAGAATCCTTTGTTGGTAGGGTTGTATAACCTGTAGCCCTTTTGATTGGGGTCATATCCAATAAATACACACCTTTCTGCCTTTGGATCCATCTTGCCTCTAACCTGTGAAGGAACATGAGCAAAAGCAATACATCCAAAAATTTTATAATGATCTAAGCTTGGTCTTCTTCCATTCCAAGCCTCATATGGAGTCATCCCATCAAGGGATTTTGAAGGCAACCTGTTAATCAAGTAAGTGGCTGTAGAAACAGCCTCAGCCCATAAGTAATTAGGTAAATGCTTTTCATTTAACATAGACCTTGCAGCTTCAACAATTGTCCTATTCCTCCTTTCTGCCACTCCATTTTTCTCAGGAGTGTACCTTGTAGTTACCTCTCTTTTGATTCCTCTTTCTTGAAGAAAAGAATCAAACTCATGGGAGAAGTATTCTCCCCCTCCATCTGACCTTAGCCTTTTTAGTGATTTACCTGTTTGATTCTCCACAAGAGCCAAATATCTTTTGAAACATGAAAAAACTTCATCTTTGTGTTTCATAAAGAATAGGATAGTCCATCTGCTGCAATCATCAATAAAGGAAACATAATACCTTGATCCAGATATTGAAGCTTCCTTGCTAGGTCCCCATACATCTGTATGAACCAACTCCAAGAGATCTCCATGCATATAACCTTTCTTCATGAATGGTAACCTATGAGACTTTCCAAATTGACATGCACTACACTTATAAATCATATGTTGTTTTGACAAATTAGGAAGTCCAAGTACACTTTGGTCCCTGCAGATTTGCTTTAATGACCTTTCACCAATATGTGCTAACCTTTTGTGCCATACTTCCAATTCTGTGAGTGTCTGACTACCATAATTAAAGAGAGCAATGTTCCTAGTGTCCTGTAATTCAAATGTGAACAATCTACCTGTCTTTTCACCTTTTGCAATTCTTCTGAATCCTTGACTTGGATCTTTAACGAATGCTCCTGCTTTTGTGAACCTGACTTGCAACCCTTTCTCTACTATCTGCCCAACACTTATCAAATTCTTTGTAATGGTAGGGACATAGAATACCTTACTGAGTAGGTTGATGTTTCCATCAGGTGCTTTGACATTGCCTATTTTCTCCACAGGATGTTTTGTATCATCTCCTGTTTGTACCTCATGCTTATTCCTTGGATCTTCTAAATCTGATAGGAGTGCCACATTTCTTGCCACATGATTTGAACAACCTGAGTCTATGTAGAAAACATGCTCATCAGATTTACCTTGTGGCATAGCCATGTTCATGATCAATAATGAATCCTCTTTGTTTGAGTCTTCTGTGTAGTTATTGTAGTCTCTCCTTCCTTTGTAGCCTCCTTGATAGTTTGAATGATTGTAGTTGTTGTAGTTGCCATGGTAGTTGTTGAACCTTCCTCTTGAGTAGCCATAACTTCCTCTATTATATCCTCTGCCTCTTTGATTCCTAGAATTCCTAAAGCAATTTTCAGTTGTATGATTAGTTAATCCACAAATAGAACATGAGTTGGAGTCTTGGGATCTCCCCCTGCCTTGTCTACCTCCTCTTCCTCTACCTCTGCCATGTCTTCCTCTACCTGCATAGTTAGCTTGATATGTACCTGCTTCATCATCCACTTTCTTTGCCTTTCCTTTGTTATCTTTAGACTTGCTTTTATCCGTGTATAAAGCTGAAGATTGATTACCTTTAGAGCTTTCTCCATTTTTGATAAGCTTTGCCTCTTGAGTAAGTAGTTGTCCAATGAGTGTGTTGAAATCAGGTACATGCATGTCCATGTACAAATCCATAGCTGTGGTGAATGCTTCCCACTTGTCATCTGCCTTCAAGCCATTGATGACCTGCCTTACAATTTTCACTTCATCTATTACCTCTCCAATGCTTTCCAACTGATCCGCTATGTCCTTGAGCTTTGTGACAAAATCAGTCACATTTTGTTTGGGAGCCTTCTTGAGAGTTGTGAAATCCAGCCATAGTTGATGCTTCCTAGCTTTAGTACTTGAAGAAAAGAAAGCTTCAAGTGCATCCCACACTTCCTAAGATGTCTTACAACTTCTAATGTGAGGCAACAAAAAATCTGAGATAGAGTTGAGGAGATAAGACCTTGCAAGTGCATCCTTGGAGCACCATGTGCTCAATCTTTCTTGCTCTTCTTGTGTTGGTTGACTTTTGTTCCTGAAACTTGGCATAACTTCATCTCCAGCCCCATAACCATATAAACTTCTACCTTGGAGATAGTCTTCCATTCTTAATGACCAAGCTGAGTAGTTACCTCTATCTAATTTGTCAATTGATGAAGGAAATCCATCTGCCATGTTGTCCAACCTTGCTCTGATACCACTATAAAGAGATGGATAGGTATGTGCTTGAAGATGAAGAGGTGTTGCAAAATCCTTGATCTACACCAACCAAATGAACTCCAGAAGTATATGGTGGGCCCTTTTAGCTTGCCAATGGATGTATTAGACACCCTATGTACCTTGGAAGATCACTCTCAAAAAGATAGATCAAAACAGATAAGTTGGAGTTAGCTCAGAGGTGAAAACTTGCTATTCTTGGTTCATACACCTGTCCAGTGTTTTACATAATTCTCTGAGCACAGCAACAATTAACTTAACTCCTCTTGGGGAACTCTAGTTAACTTAAAGAGCTAACTTTCAAGAGTAATCTCATAAAAAATAATAAACCACACACTGAGATGAGTTTTAACAAGTGATGACATCATCCCGATTTTCACGGGCTGCTACAGAAATAGACCAGTGAGCCGAAAAATCAACATAACTCAAAATGTAGGAATTCAATGATTATGAAAATTTGTATGATTATACTAGATAGTAAGCTGAATCCAAAAAGCTTTAAATCACTGAATTTAGATAAGTAACCACTGAGAAACACCTCTGACAAGATGAGTGAAAAAGTCGGGTACCTGACAGAGAAGTGAAAATGCACAGACCCTGTTGACTTCAAATGAACATAACTGAAGATGGCAACATCCAAATGTCATGCACATTTGTGAGCATATAGTAGACTTATAGAGCTAACTTTACCAAGTTAAATCATTGAAAATGATGCACCAAGCTTAGAGAAAACATTTCTGCAAGCTGACTGAGAAAAACTGAGAGTAATGGCAGTGAGTAGTACACTTCACAAGAACATGGAAATATGAACCCAAATGATAATGAAAATGAAAGTATATTGCTTGTAAAATACAATGGACTTACTGATACATATGTGTGCCTTGTAATCACACCTTGATATGGCATAAAGCTCAGCTCTTGGAGGTCTTCACATAGGTCTCTCTAACCACGACTAAAACTGCCATCTATTTATAGTTGAGTTTGGGAGGCTAACTTCCCTCAATCACTCTCCAATCAATCAATGATTGATTTGATTCTCTACCTACCACAAATCACAAATTCGTGGCTCCTCTTTCCATTCTTGATCAAGTGGACTCAACCACTTAAGATTCTCTTACTTTTACATTAAGTAAACTCTTCAAAAGTTACAAGAGGTAGTTCACAAGTGAACTTTACATAGTCTTCATTTTAAAGCTTCTTCTAAGACTTTGTGAGACTCAAGCCAATACTTAGGCTTGTCATAGACTTGCTCCAACAGTCTGCCATTGTTATAGTGAAGTTGGTAGGTCGTGAAGGGTATAGTCCAATCTTTTCCATTGTATGTTAAGGCATCAAGTTAATGCCAGAACCACCATCCACAATAACTCCTTGAAATTCATGACCTTTGATAGATACTGTCAGACGAGGACTTTTATAATCTATAAGGGGTGCTTCCCCTATACTTTTTCCTTTATGTAAAACAAGAGTCTTTGCTACCAAACTTGTAGTGGAAGCCTCATCGATTATCTGCAATAGTTCTGACCTGAATTTCCCATCCATCTTTATTAAATAAAAAATACTAACCTCCTTTTTCATGGACTTGAGTAGTTTTGAAGCCTCTGATTCCTTAAGAGCATGCCTCCTTTATTAAATACTAACCTCCTTTTTCATGGACTTGAGTAGTTTTGAAGCCTCTGATTCCTCTTGAGCCTTGTTGAATGCATGCCTAATGGCATCACTGGTACCTATGGGATCTCCTTTTTGCCTTGTATCTGCACATGCAGCGGCCTTGACTTCAGATGTCTCTTTGTCTTTGTTCAAACCATCAATTCTTGGTTGTTGAGCTATATCTACTGGAGCCTTTCCTTTATTTCTTGTCTGCACTGTAAAAGATTGTATTTCTTCTAACTGCACCACCCTGGAAGATGGTGATGACTCATTGACCTGATCTAACATTTCTTCTTTGTGTACAGAAATCATTTGAATATGGGGCCTAGATGAAGAGGCTTGATTCTTAGGACAACAATTTGTATAATGGTCTCTGGCCTCTAGGTAGTTTCTGCAAGGAGGGGCATTTTTTGGTAGAGTGCACCTACTTTGATAGTGCCCACATTCTCCACATCTGAAACAAATGATTGGCCTTCTAGGCCCATTTGCAAAGTTATTCCTTTGTCTAGGGTTGTAAGTGTTACCTTGATTGGGTGCATCCGCCATTACATTTGCTGAAGGTAGGGGTCCTCCTTGTGTCCAATATGTTGTTGCAGGTATTCCCCTTGATTTGCATTCCTGGGCCTCATGACCAGATTTCCTGCATAATTGGCAAGTCACACTTAACAGAGGACATTCACTTACTATATGCCCTTGCTTGCTGCACATGGGACACCAAAGTCCACTCTTGATGCCACCTCCTTTGAGTTCCTGCAATTCGTGTTGCAGCTGAGCCAATTCCTCTACTTGGGCCTCCTCCTCCTTTTGGAGCTTTAGTGCTTCAATCTCCCTTCTCAATTGAGTTACAACATTCTCCTCCTCTCTGTGGGGCTTATTTCTTTTTAAGCCCTCCAACTCCTTCCTTAGTTGGATTACTGGATCCTCCATTTTTGTGGAATATGGTATGAGAAGACGATGCTCCATATTGTTGCCTTATCTGCTCCAGGCATGTAGTTGTGTTGATGAACTCCTCTATGGAGGCTGTTGGTAACACTAATTCCTTTATTTTGCTTCGGGTGGCCACTGGGAGGGGCTTAGCTAACCATTTCTTAACAAAAAAATCATGTGGTGGATCTGGCAATTTAGCCATTAGTGCCTTGGCCCTAGTCACAAACTCTAGGAACTTTTCACCTGGACCCAATCTCAAATTTTCTAGTTCTTCTATGATGATCTCTGCAGTATTCCCATGCTGGAATTGATTTTTAAATGCATCTTTCATCAAATCCCAAGTTGTAAAATGGTTCTCAGCAAATTGGCTGAACCATTTATCTGCTAATCCTTCTAATGTGGCAGGGAAGAGTATTAAAAAGGCATCCTCCCTGCTCATTAAGCCTCTAGTCTTGCATAGTGCCAAAAATCTTCTAATATGCTTGTTTGGATCCTCCTGAGCTAGGCCTTTGAAAGAAGGAAATTTTATATTTAATCTTGAGAGTAAAGTTTCCAAGTCTACCTATCCCGCCATGCTCTTTACTAATGAGGTTGAAGATAGTGGATTGGAGGATCTTCTAACAAGCTTCCTTCTTGTTTGCTTGCAGGTGACCCTCAATGTTTGGGACTGGGTTGCGGTCATGAGCTGTTCATAGTCCACTTAATATGAGACACTTGATAAGAATATTTACCTTTTGGTTAATGAAGTAGCACTATAGTACTGATCTCTTCTATACTTTGCACTTGGTTTCTCCTAAGCTCAAATCTCCTTGGATGTCCCACCGTGCGTGCCAAATTTTGTTGGGGGATTCTTGGACGAGAAGGGATTTGAGTGTTTGTAGGAGAAAAGGAGAAGACCAGAAGAGAAAATACACACTGGAAGCCTCTGTTGATTGATTACAGTAAGAGAAATACAAGGTTGAAGCACAATACAACCAATGCTTCTGTGCAAAATCCCATAGAGTGCTCAATTACAAAATACCAAATACCCAAGGGACTTGTTGCTACCGGCCTCCTCTGCACCATACCTCCACCTTCTCCAAGCCTGCTCTTGTGCACACCTTGCATCAAGCTTCCACTAAGGGGGAGGGATGGATGCCTTATGTCGGCGTGTGCACACTTCAGTAATACCTTTGGATCCTTGGGGGACAAGTTTAGCACTCCTCTGCACACTTCCTTGGTCACTCTTCATGCACACCTTGCACTTCACTTCTCTACATCCCACACTGTGTGTCTCTTGCACTTCTCTCTCTTGCTCCACTTAGACTATGCTCTCTTGCTTAGACTTAGGATTGTCCAAGAATAGTCCTTGCCTTGATTTGAGTGTGTCGATTCATGTACACTTCTAACTGCAATAGTATCTTGGTGCTCACTTTGATGTCCCAAGATTGTCTTCACAAGTGGCAGCCAACGACCCCCTGTTTTTTCTTGTAGTGACTTTAGACTAAAACCAAAAAAATTAATTGGGAGGCCATACTTTCACTTCTGCGTACGCTGCTGCTTTACATACCTTCACCTTTTCCTTTTAACTCTTCAAATGTGCACATAAGGGAGGGTTCACCTGAACCTTCCAAAACACTTTAAAAATACTTTGAACCTTAGGAAAATTAGAGAAATACCTCTGCAACCTGCAACCCACTTTCTCCAAGTTACCCTTTGTGGACAATTAATTGTGCACTACCTGTGCACTTTGACACCTGCACTTTAGCACTTTGACTTTGCACCTATTGACTTTGACCTTGACTTTGTTGACTTTGACCTTGACTTTGTTGACTTTGACCAGTCTGACTTTGACCTTTTGACTTTGACTATGGTTGACTTTGATTGCAATTGACTTTGAACAATATGACTTTTATGGGCTCAACAATAGGTCTTCATCCTAAAAGACCATGCTGGATAATTATTTCTGTCCAATTTATCAATGAAAGGAGGGAAACCACCTCCCATTTTACCTCAACTTGCTTTGATACCACTATTGGAAGAGATGGATGGATACCTCAAGGAAGTGAGGTGGTACTACTAAAACTTGCTTTGTACTAGCCCTGATACACTTTAGATTTATAGGCCCTTTTAGCTTGCAAATGACACCAAGAAAATACCTATGTACTTTGGAGTTGATGCTTGAAACAACTAATCCAAAACAGACTAGTTCAAGAATAACTAGTGTTGAAAATTGGCTATTTCAGTCCATACACCTGCTGACTTTTTTTACTCAAAGCTCACAGTACAGTAATAATTGATAAAATTCCTTTTGGGGAAATTCAATTAGCTTAGATAGCTAATGATTGCAAGTGGAATCATTTAAAAGGATCAACTATGCTCCGAGAAATCATTTTTGCAAATCAAATCTTACCCCCGACTTTTTAGGGACTAACTAGTAGATGACCAGTGAGCACGTCGAAGATGATTTCTCCCAAATTCCTAAACCAAATGCATTCAATGTTTGACACTACAATGTATACTTTAAGCTCGTTTCAAAAAGCCAAAGATTATGCAAAATGGTTGAGTATTCACGGAGATATGACTAGAAGAAGTTGACTGTTTTGAGTAGTCATAGTAGAGAAGTAGACAGATATGTTCAATGCGCTATATGTATTATAACACATGATTGTAAGTCTAGTCTCGAGATCTTTGGCCATACAAGAGTGACCAAACGGTGTCCGTTTTCAAATTTGTCTGAACCGGTCGGACCCATAGATCATAGAATTACTTTATTATACATGGGAATCCAAGGAGTTCTTATAGATAAAAACATTGGGCATGTGGTACAATCGAACGAATTGTTAGAATTGATGATAACAATAATCCACATCTGGCTTTAATAGATTTAGGATCCAAAATAAATATAATATTAAGACAATTATATGAAGAAGGAAAATGGTTGATTGATCATGGTGATGGATGAAAAATGAAGGCTGGTAATAATGCATTGGGATATTTACTTGGTGCATGTGCCAATGTATTAATATATATTAGTGATGTTAAAGAATAAGATAACTAATTTTTCATCCATGATGATTGTTTGTATCCAATTATCTTGGGATAATCATTCATCTCAAAGCAAAGGATGGAAACAATGGTATTAGATGACAACAATACCTTCGTGAGCATTCATTCATGTGATGTTCTAAGGTTAGTGAAATTTATGATAATTTGTGTTAATCACCTAAGAAATCGAGGGTGCTGCTCTTATGCAAGTAAATCGTGGTACATATGTTCTTGACTTCTTGTATGATGCTCCTATCACTTTAAAAAAATTCCGTTCGTTTTTTCTTTAGCACAAACTTCCTTCATATATAGGAAAACAACTCAACGAAAAATAAATAATCAAATTAAAAAAAATAAAAAACAATTTACACTTGAAGGCCCACTTGAATTGGATGAAAATGTTTGTTGGGTATTTCAGTATGTCTTATGCATTAATATAATCAAAGAAATTGATAAGTTGATTCATGTGGAAAACAAGTGGCTTTATTCCTAGATGGACTGCTGAGTACAAAGTTGAGATCATATGTGTACTTGAAGGACCCTAGAACCATAGAAGAGTGTGTACGCATGTACATCGACATTGAGAATAACCTAGGGGAGGAATTTGAACTTTCAAAAATCTACAAGGATTCAGACAGTTCTACTAGCCTCACTTCCACTCAATCCACATCTATTGAGGAACTCACTGAGAAAGTAGCTCAGAAGTTAGGAGTCTCAAGCAAACAAATACCAAGGTATGCCCCTGTGAAAAGATGTTATACTTGTGGAGGTGACCATATGGCGAATGTGTGTCCCATTATGGCTCAACCCCAAGTGAATCCTAGTAGCCAATACTACACCATAGAACAAAGATACACTAACCACACCACGCGAGATTGCCCCTACAATAAGCAAGCTGTTAGGTAAACGTACCCACAACCATACGCTCAACAAGGAAGATACCAGAACCAGTACGGACAACAACAATATGGTAGGCCACAACAACCGTATCAACAACCATAGCAAAGCCAACCAAGGCCTCAACTTGTGTTAGCTCAACAACCTCCAACCCTAGCCAATGTGATTCCGATAAAGTCCGTAGCTATAGAAGAGAATCTGAATAGAGCCATAGTGCCAGTTACACCATTGCTCTCATAAAATGCCTAGTGATCATAGTTTTGACTGCGCTCATATTGATAGCCCATAGGCTTACTACATGCAGTCATCTAAGCATAATGAGTCATATTATTATGAAGACCCGAGTCAACCTAGTTAGGAGCCAAAGTATGCAAATGTCATGTACGCAAACCCCAACTCTAGACCTCAACCTAGGCAGGTGAGACCCCCATTTCCTAGAGGACCATGCTACCGATGTCAGGGAGATCACCTCATTCATGATTGCCCTATGCCTGCAGCTACACAAAACCAATCTATGACAATTCAAGTTTTTTTTTTGGATTGTGGAAAAGAGCATCTCTTGCGATATTGCCCTAAGAATCCCAACAATATGCTGAAAATCACTCCTATCAATGTGATTGGAATGGTGGTAGAATCTATGGGAAGTGTAACCTCCACTGCGCCAGTGCAAGTGGTCACTAGAGCTCAAGCATTGTAGCACAACCAAGATGTAGGCCAAGAAAAGAATTTCGAGGTTAGTGAAACTAAGAGCATGACCAAGAATAGGACTAGAGCTTGGAGGGATAGCCGCGAGAGAATAAAAAAGCAACGCACAAAGAAAATAAGTGAACTGGAGGAAAGTCTAAGAGAAACGAAAGCTAATATAATTGAACTTACATCTCAAACTCCCTCTCACACTACCCAACCACCACCATTCCCATCTCCATCCAATCCACCACCTTCCAACCCACCTCACACAATCCCACCACCCCCCCTAGAGTAGGATTAGTCTTAGCAGATCCCACTCTCGAGGACCTTAATATGATGCTTAGGGCATATCAGGCCAGAATCCAAGAAGGGCCAAACATAACGGATCATGAAAAGTGTTACCTTAGAGTGGAACTAGAGCTATAACGAACTAAAATTTGTGCTAAGATGGTGGAATTGGCTCAAACCATGTTTGAAGCCAGTCGCCTCTTTAACTTCTCTAGTTCAGCAAAGATGTAGTTGCACTTTGATGGACTGCTATAAAGATTGGAGAGACTAATTGCACAATCAGAAAAGGACCACGCCTCTCAAAATAAGGGCAAGCCAAGTGAAAGGCTAAGCCTTCCCGCCTAGGAAGCTTATGTGTCTAACTCCACAGAGCCAGACACATCTTCTTCTATGAATAGGTATTCAACAGAATTCTTGCGAGAGATTCAAGAAGAGAAACGGGCTAAAGAGAGTGAAGTCCCTCCTCCCATTGAACTTGTGGATGACGCGCATGATCAATTCCCACAAGAAATTCCTTCTTTTTTTGCAATTTTGAGTATTCTTTGTTCTTGTTTCCCTTCAGTACCCTTTACCAATTCCAATTCAGTTGTCACTTGCAATTTTACATCATAATCAAAAAATTATCCAGAGAATCGCGATCCTGTGTAGAGAATCGTGTTTTTTCTAATTTTCCAGTTTTTGACAATTTTTATTTTGTTTTCCTTCCACTTGGTCTCTTTCACTCTTGTCAACAAAACTTCAGTCCAACTTCCTAAGGAAAAAAGAAATTTGTTTGATTGTTTTAATGAATTTTATGAGTTTTCTAGTATTTTGCCCTAAATTAAGGTAAACACTTCACTTAGGGTTTCTTGTTTGGTGATCTATTGATCCTGTGTTCCTTGATTGGTTATACTCTCTTATGCTTTGGCTATCAAAACAGTTTATGAGCAAAACTTCCCAAAGAAAAATGTGTTAAGAAATGCAAATGTCAATTTTTGCAAAGATAAACTAAAACATTTTTCTTTTCAAGATGCACTTCAATTTTTCTCAAGATTATTACTTTGACTTTGGCTACAAATGGATCTTATCTACTTGCATCTAGCTACTTAACTTGACTTTTCCTTAATGCAATCTTGTCATCTTCCCAAGATCAACAATTTTGCTTAGTACTTGATCAAAAAGCACTCTACAAATGCAAGAATAGACACATTTTACCTTATCATCAGCTTTCTTGATTCAGTTTTTCACACACCTGCACTTTACTTCCAAAAAATAATATGAGCAACTATCAATTTGCAAAAATTTATACACTTCTTATTCTCAAAAGATTATCTATTGCTTTCTTTTCCCAAAAGACAAACAAAGAAATCTACCTTTTCATGTTTACATTTCTTAATTAAAGAGTATTACCTTTTCCATGTGTTCAATACCATCAACAATAGAAGATCCAGCAAGGTCCAACTTCAATGAAGCTTTTGATATACTCCCCGGCAACGATGCCAAAAAATGTTTGTTGTTATCCTTTGGAGTTGTCCTCTCCAATCATTTAGCATAAAGAATCAACAATACATCTTATTTTTGTCAATCCTCGAAGTATACAAGAGACCACAGCCCCTTCTAGATGATAGAATCCAAGAAATAAGAGAAAACTGCCTAGATTTCTGAGAATAATGAAGATGAAGAGGAATTTCTAGGGTTTGGATTATCTTGAGCAAATCTCCATCATTTCCAATAATCTTGGTGTCTAAAACATGTTATTTCTTCAGCAAAATAGAATCATAAAGTCAAAACTAAAAAATGTTACCTATACCACCCAGACGAGACAATCGTGATTCTGTGAAAACAGACGATTTTCATCTCCAGCACCATTCTTCATCAATTTCTCACTCAACATATCAGTTATCAACTCTCTTCATACACATTCATCAGAAATACACAATAGAAGCTCACAAATCTCCATGAATACACATAGAATAGACTCAACAAATCAAAGAAATCACACAAAAGGAAGAAACACGATTTTCAGCAGGAAACTTTTCTCTTCACTTGGATAGCATCAATTACAAATAATCAACCCTCTCATAATAGAGGAAATTGTCTTTTATACATTTTCAAGTGTTCCTTTTCACACTTGAATTTTGATCCTTTCCTCTTTTATTCTAAAAATATGCTATCTAGGAGTTTCCAAAAACTCTAGAAAAATTACATAAGATTCTACTCTACATAAGGAAGACTCTTCCTTATTTTTACATCAGTTGCATAAATATTTTTACAAGTTTTTGGCATTTTACAATTGTTTTCCATAAAAAATACTTCAAAAAATTACTTTTCCAACATTCTTCCCCTCCTAGACCTTTTGGCTCCTGACAAAAGACATTCCTGCTCATATATCCTGAAAGCTCTCTTCACTTCTTCTTTCTTCGATAGACCTGTGACAGTAGGTCATGGCTTCTCCTTTCAGTAACATTCAAGTTGTTTACCATCTCAAACAGTGCTTTCCTCCCCTACACTACAGCCTTTGGTTTATCAATTACATCCTTTTTCAAGTATTCTGTGTAGGCAGCTTCATATGCAGTGAGTCGAGACTTTGTGACTACAGACAAGTTTCCAAATATCTCTGATTCCCTTTCAAAGAACCCATAATCAAATGCATCCTCAAAAATTTGGAGATAATGGCTGCCCAAAAATATTATTATGCTATAGTAAGCCATTAGACATATCCTATCAGGTGTTTCACTGAGATCAAATAATAAGGCATCAGTAGGTGAATTAAAGCCAATGTAATTTAGGATTCTGACATCTATATCTGTATAGGTCTCTATGCATGCCAAAATGAGTCTCATTATTCTGATTAGTAGAATACATGCTGGGTCATTAACATCCTTATATGTGGCTATGATAGATTTAGCTGTATCCACCATATATTTTTTTGTGGCCCATGTCCCTGCCTTTGGACCTGCTATCTTTGGAAAGTTCAACCATTTGGATGGAATTTGTCCTTCTTTTCTTCTTTCCCAAAAAATTGTCCAGTCTCTTCTCCTTGCTACTGCGCAGTATGCTGGATTAATCTTTAGCTGAATAGGTGCTTCCTTCCATATTTTTCTGCACTCTTTATTTGCATCCAACCATCTCTTCCTCCATTTGGGATTAGCTTTCTCAAATAACTCTATGGTCACATTGATACCTTCTTCATATTCTAGATACTTATTTGGAGGTAATCCAACCCTTGCCATCTTATAATTTTTTATACTTTCCATGATCATGCATAAGGTTATGCCTAATCCATCTGGAGCCCAATGATGTTGATCCGGATTTATCCCTTTGTTTAAAGCAAATGTGACAATCTGGTCCTCATATTCATCATGCATTTTTCTAATGAAATCCATTGTGGATTCTCTGTTTGTCAAAAGTTTCTGGACAAATTTCTCAAAATACTCATCTTCTGATGTTTTATTTTCTGGTTCACTGCCATGTTGAGTTCTGTCATCATTGCCTACTTCATAATCTTCTATATGTGTAGTCTCTATCTGTTCTTCCTCCTGAGTTTGTGGCTTTTCCAGCTTTTTCTGTAGCTCTTTTATGGTTGTCATTAAACTTCTATTTTGAGTTGCCCATATCTCTCTTTCTGCTATCCATTCACTTCTTTCCTTTTCTATTCTTGACTGCCAATCACCTCTTTCTTTTTCCATATCCATATGCAATTTGTTGTAACCCCTCATTGAGGTAGCAGCATGTGTATTAGCTTGTTTCTCCAGCTCCTTGACTTCTTTCAATTCTGTTTGCAATCTTATGATTTCTTTGTGCAATTCTTCCTTTTCCTCCTGTGTCACCTAAACAGTCTTGTTTTCTTCCTTCAACTGACCTTCTTCCATTAATAGTTTGTTGATTTCCTCATTTTCTCTAACCATGATTTGATATGAGCTTTGTAAAGTTCTGTATCTGCCTTCAATTTTTTTCAATTCCATCTCCATCTTATTACTATGTTCTATCTGTTTTGCATACTTCTCTTCACGATATTTGATTTTATTTTGTTGCTTTATCTCTAATTCCTCCAAAGCAATCATCCTATATGTTAATTCCTCATTTTTCTCCTTTACAATCCTCAATTGTTCTGCCAATTGTTCATTTTCTCTCTTGTGCTCCTTAATAATACTACTGCCTTTTTCAAACTCAGATTCAGCTACCATACCAGATATAATCATATTTCTGCTTGATGGTCTGAATTGCTCTATGTTGCTCATAATGATTTGACAAGCAGATCTTATATTTTTAGGTATTCTTTTCAACTCAACTTCTATTTCCATTTGTTTAACTTCTATCTGTGTGTTTTCTTTGCACTCATTCTCCTCTTCTTCTTCTCCCTCATACTCTATGACCTGAGTTTTTTGCTCTTCATGGCTTTTATCTACTTCTATTTTTTCTTGATCTGCAACTTCTACTTCATATTCCAATATCTCGTCATCATGATTCCCATGCCCTGATGTAGCTTTAGTTATCTTTGTTTCTTCTACCTCCTTGTTCTCCATCACTTGTTGTTTTTCTTCAAAGAATTGTCTTTCTTTGACCTGTACTTCCTGTTCCTGAATTAGGGTTGATTCAATTTCCCCAATAAACTTTATCTGATCATTACTTGTCTACTCTTTCTGTCCTTCTTCCTACTCATCTATATCCATAAGATCCAACTCTTCCTCTTGTCCTTGATCTTTTGTGATTGTAAATTCTTCATTATTATTCAAGTCATATATTATATCTTTTATGCGTTAGTTGATCTCCTTTTCTGTAACTCCTTCTTCTTCTTCTTGAGTATTCTTTTTTTCCACTAGTTCCTCTATTTCCTAAATTTGATCTGCACCTTTTTGTTTAATGGCTGGACTGCTTAGCTGTACTCTTTCTTCTGCTTCTACTTTCCCTTCATCCAACTTGAAATAGGTTTGTTGTGAAGGTTTTGTCCATATTGACTTTAATCCTGAATGCACTAACCCACAGCTGAACTCTTTTCCCACTTCACTCTCCTCTTCTATCATCACTGCTTTACCTTTCAACAACCTTTTTTCATCTTCAGGACTAAGTTGCTTTGCTGCTTCTTCTTGGACTTGCTTCCCTTGGGACTTCTCACTCATGTCTTCTGGTGTTTTATTTTTTTCAGTGACTTGTGTTATCACATTGGATGTACTGGGGACTGATAAATTCAAACTTTTTAACAAAAAATTTTCAATATCACTTTCAGAGTCTGAAGAGAATTGTGAAGATCCTGCTACTCTTGGTTTTTCTAGTCTTGATTCTTCTACAATGGTAGATTGCTTATGCTTTTCTCCCAGTGTCACTTCCTCTGTCTCTTTTATGGTTACAGATTCAACTACTGATTTCCCTTTACTTTTCTTGGTCAGCTTCTTCTTCTGTACGGGTTTTTTCTGAACCTTCTTTTTTGCTACTACTGTAGTTCTTGTTTCAGGAGGTCCTTGTAGTTCTTTGAAGTATGCCAACAGCTCTACTTCCTTTTTTACAAATACTTCCTCTGTCTCAGCTGCCATCATTTGGTCATGTAGTTCTTCATAGTGTTCTACTTCCTCTTGAACACACTCTGTTGCTTTGCAAGAATAATCCTCCAGCATCTTTTGATATTGGGCTTCATATACTGCCCTTTTGTTATTTCCTTGAGTCAGATAAGTATATAACTGCTCTTTACTAGTCTGAGGTGGATGAGGGTCATTATAAGATTGAACCTACTTCTGAGCAGCTTCATGTTCTTCTTTGGTTGCTTCAACCTGCTCTAATTCTACTTTTCTTGGATCCAACCTTCTTTTCTTTATAGGGACCACTTCCTCTGAGATTACCTTTCTTTTCATTCCTACTCCCCTCATGCTGGTTTGTCCTTCTGCTTCTCTCACAGACATCTTCCTGGGAGGACTCTTGATTCCTGTCATAAGGTTTCTGAAATATTCTGCTTCTCGAGCCAACTTCAACTCATCTTCCATTCCTAGTACATGATATATGATCCTGGTTAAAAACTGAGCTCCATTCATATACTTTTTTTGTTCCCAATGTTTAGCTGCTTCTTTCAGTTGTTCATGTATGTATGGGGTTACATCCATTACACCAAAGGGTTTAGTTTTTTCCTTATTGTTGAACATAATTAGTGTAACCAGTTTGTGTGGCATGGTATACCTTGGTAATTTTGGGAAGCAAAAATATTGCAGAAACATCCTGATGGCATACTCCTCATTCTCTTTTCCCTTCAAATCAGGAAATTTAGAGTATCCTGTATATGTTTCTTTATTCTTTTTCACAAAGCTATTATCAAGCTTGGTTCCCATTGGGTAAAACTGGAAAGCTGCTCTGATATGCTCTGCTTTTATAGTGATATTCACCTCCTGGTTATCTTTGTTCTTGACTTTACACCGGAAATAAGCATCATTACCTTTTCCAACTTCCAACAGGCTATTCATTACCTATGCCACTCTTTCAAAATCTATGAAGAATAGAGGTTCATCCAACAACTTGTGTAAACCTACTGCTTTCCATCTTTTCTGATTGACCGCAACTCTTTGGAATCTGTAGAACTCTTGACACAACATACTATATTTGTATCCCCCTACTCCCACTGTGAATATATGCTGGCCCATTATGCTTAGAGTTTCTTTGAGCTCCTTAACCACCTTTTCTGCTTCTGGAATTTCTTGCTCTTCGTCGGACTCCAGATCCACCTTCTCTACCACAGCTTCACTATCCAGGAACCAGTGTCCTCTAGACAGAGTGACTAATTCTGCTTTGAAATCATGAATTGGTAACTCCTTTGCATTCACCATTTTGGAGAAAATATAACAAAATCATAAAAAATAGAATGGAAAAATAGAAACCTGCTACCCTTCTACCTATATCTTGCTTTGTGCTATATAACTTATAAAAGGAAAAAATAGATAATTTTTCTCTTTCTATTGTTTCTCTTTTTTTTCTTTTGTTTGTTTTGTTTTTTTTAATAATTTCTTCTATTTCTTTTCTCTTCCTTTTTTTTTAAATAATTTCTTCTATTTCTTTTCTTCCCCTCCTAATTCTCTTCTTAGAAAAAGGATAAGGTAAAATATTTTGTCCTAATTCCCAATGATTTTCTTTTTTTATAACATTCTGATCTGTTTCTGAAACAATTCTAAATCCAGATCAAATATAGAGGGTTTTTTTTCCATTGAATCAACTCTAATTTTTTTACCCAATAATATTTAACCCTAGTTACCCCTGTCTCAAGAAAAAATCCATCTCCTTCTGATAAGTAGTTTTTAGAATATTTTGGCCTCCATATCCATTTTGTCCTGGGATTTTGTTTTGATGAGCAGGCCTTGGGTATGCTTTGTTTCCATATCCTTCTTGTTCGAATGCTTTGCTGCTTCAGATTGTGCCATAATTGCCACCTTGCTCCTGTGTCTCCATCCTCCTTTGCTCTTTCAATTTTTCGCAGGTTTTGATTAAATGAAGCTTGATCATTTGGTTTTTGTATTGGTAATGTCTGTATGTCTTCCAATGAAAAGGTAAATGCTTCCATGTCTGAGTCATGAACATCCTGATGAACTTCCTGTTCTTCATTACTCAATAAAAATATTAAAAACCTTTTGTCATTTATTGTCAATTTAAGCTTCATTTTTTCAAAATTCAAAAGTCATGATTGTCCCAAAATTAATTTCTCAGTCATCAAATGATCTGGCCATTCTTCACAATCTATTTTCATATATTCTTTATTGAACTTAACTTCAATAGAAGGTGAAGACAAACTCTGTATTATTTGTCCTTCCAAGGTTTTGATAAAGGTTTTGCTTTTAGTCTTTTTTAGGTTAAACTTATTCAACAATGCTGAACTGATCAAATTTACCTGTGCTCCTGAGTCTATCAAGAATTTAATTTTTTCATTCTGAAAATGCATTGTTATAACAGGCAAATGTTCTTTTTCTTTTAGTGATGTTTCACACAAACATGCTTCCCTATGATCTTTCGTTTTTCTTATCCTTTCCTTTGCTTCCTGTTGAGCCTCTTTTCTAATGTTTTCCTCTTCTTTTTTCCTGTTTTGAGCTTGTTGTAATCTTCTCCATTCAGAAGCAGTTAATGGAAGATCATATCTTTTAACTCTACATCCACTTATAAAATTTGGCGTGATCTCTCCATCTATGCTAGTTAGTTGGATAGCTCCACTGTTACTTATCTGATGTATAATATAAGGCTCATGTCCTTTTTTTTGAAATTTCTTCTGATGTTCCTTGATTGTGTATGCCAGAACTAAATCTCCTTCTTGTAGATCTTTTTCTTTTATGTGAACATCATGATAAGCTTTTTGCCTTTTCTTGTCCACATATATACTCATAATGTCTTGGAGTCTAGAAGCTCCCAGTTTTTCCAATTCTATTACTCTCTCTGATAGTTCATGTCCAGTCCAATTGTAGTGACTACCTACTTTTAATGTTGGAATGAGGAATTCCATAGGTAGAACTGCATTTTGTCCATATACTAGATTGAATGGTGTATTTCCTATTGCAATTTTATAAGCCACTCTATAAGCCCATAGAACATGATTAAATTGTAGGTCCCAATCATTTCTGTTTGTGTTTACTAGTTTTGACAGTACAGTACAAAGTACTTTATTAGTACTTTCTGCTAAGCCATTGGCTTGTGGGTGATATGGGGCTGACTTTCTATGACTAATCAGGAAATAATTCAGCTATGTTTTCTATGATTTGGTTTACAAAATGGGTCCCCCTATCACTTACCAATTCAATTGGAAGTCCGAATTTGGTGATGATATTCTCATAGAGAAATCTGGCAGTAGTATGAGCATCATTTCTTCTTGTGGCTTTGGCCTCATCCCTCTTTGTGAGATAATCTATAGCCACTATTATGTATTCAACATGGGATTGTCTTGCTGGAGGATGTATAGGTCCAATGAAATCTAACCCCCATTTACTAAATGCTCTTGCTGAAATTAATGGAACTAATGGCATATTGTCTATTTTATTTGGTTGACTCACCCTCTGACAAATGTCACATCTTTTTACATATGTTCTTGCATCAGGAAATAGGGTTGGCCACCAAAAGCCAAAATATAATATGAGTTTAGCCGTTCTGTCACTTGAGAAATGTCCTCCTACCACTCCAGAATGTGCCATTTCCAACATTTCCAGGTATTTATCCTCAGGAACACAAATTCTTAAATATCCATCCATTCCTCTCTTATACAATTGTTCCCCTATCAATTGATATTCTTCAAAGATTACTTGTAGATTTTTTGAATTTGCACCAGCTATTACTTGTTTTCCTTTCTTCTTCCTTTTCAACTCTTCAATAATATTTTCACTCCAATCTGGATTTTTTTGAAACCAATATAGAGTTATGAATTCTGAATCTTACAATGATTGACACTCCCAACAATTAGCAATGTATTTTGTTACATCTTGAATCTTATTAGGCCAATGTACCCCCATCCTATTGAGATTAGTTAGGGTGACTACCCTAGAAGCATGAGTGCAAGGGTTCCAACAATGAGCTCTTTTCAGATATTCCTGTTGCTCTTCTTCAGGAGTACAATATTCCAATATGCCTGTATGGTTGAGGTGATACAAGTGCCCAGCTAGCAACATAAAATTTCTGCTTTATAATACTAAGTGTGTGTTGTTTCCAAATGTTCTGCAAGGTCCCATGGTTAACAATGGTACTAAAGTCATGGCCCACTCAGGAACACTTTCTATTTTGAACAAATATGTATCTGCCAGGTTATCATCTAATGGTGAACTGGGTTCTTTAGACTGGATTCTAGACAAATGATCTACTCTCAAATGTGTTTTTCCTTGTCTAACCACCACCTCAAACTCAAACTCCATTAGTAAAAGAAACCATCTGACTATTCTACCAGTATGACAAGGTTTATTTACCAAGTATAGTAAAGCTTGATGGTCCACAAAGAACTTAAACTTGTTGGCCAAAAGGTAATGTCTATATTTTTTTACAGCAAATATCATTCCAAACCCTTCCCTCTCAGTGGTTGTGTAATTTTTCTCTGCTAAATTCAGTTGCCTACTAGCATAAGCCACTGGGAAATCTAACTTGCTTCCTACTATTGGTTGTGCTAACACACATCCCAAAGCATAATTTGAAGCATCCACATGAACATGAAAAATTTTATCCCATTGAGGTGTTTTCAGAATTGGGGTTGTTACCAAACAAGTTTTTAGAGTTTCAAAAGCTTGGTCACACTCCTTAGTCCACTCAAACTTTGTAAGTAGGGCATATAAAGGTTTAGCTATATCAACAAACTTGTGTACACATTTTCTATAATACCCACAATGCTCCATGAAAGTGTGAAGTTCCTTCACATTTGTTGGTCTTGGAAGTTCTACTATGGCCTTTATTTTCTTCTTATCAGTTGAAATTCCATTTTTAGAGACTATGTGACCTAACATTCTTCCCTGTCTTACAAAGAATACACACTTTTCTGGATTTAAACAAACTCTATATGTTCTGCATTTCCTGAATATATTCTCTAAACTTGCAAGTGATCTTGTCTTTTTAATGAAAAAGTACATAGATCATTTACATAAATTTCCATCACACTTCTCAGGAATTCTTTGAAGATATGACACATCAATCTTTGAAAGGTTGCTGGGGCATTGGTTAACCCAAAGGGCATATCCCTAAAAGCATAAATTCCCCATTCTGTGGAGAAGGCAATTTTATGTTGGTCTTCCAAAGCTATGGGTACTTGATTGTATCCTGAAAAACCATCTAAAAAACTATAAACCTCCTTTCCTGCAACTCTTTCTAGAAGGTGGTTTGTTATAGGCAATGGGTAACTATCTCTTATAGTTGTTGCATTCACCTTCTTCAAGTTAATGTATACGCTAAGTTTCCCATTCTTCTTTGGTACCACAACTATAGGAGATATCCATTCTGTATACTCAATCTCATAGATGAAATTGGCAGCTAGCAACTTGTCGATTTCTTCCTTTATTTTAGCAGAGTATTTATCATTGAATGTGTAATGTCTCTATTTGCTAGGTTTTGCATCAGGTGTAATAGGAATCTTATGCTCACAGATTTTAGGATCAATACCTTTCAAATCCTTGTAGCTATAAGCAAACACATCCCTATAGTTTCTGGCCAAATTTCTTAATGCCTCCTCTTCTTGGTTTTTCATGTCATCAACTACTACAATATTGTTGGTGCATTTTACCCAAGCCTACATGCTTGATATATTTGATTTCATCCTCATTTGTAAGTCACATGAGTAGTCATGTGAACACCTCTTGTAAAAGAGTTCATTTTTATCTCTTGTTGTCAGTGCTCAGTCCATCATTTGAAGTGTTTTAACTTGGATTGGGAAGCTTGCTAATTGCTATGCCCAAAAGGAATTTTTCTAATTCCTACCAGGTTGAGAGCACTGTTCATTTTTTCCAGCAGGTGTATGTCCAAAAATAGCAAGTTTTGGGAGCTAGTCATTTCGCAACTAGTCTATATTGACTTAAAATTTTGGGATACATGTTCCAAAGTACTTGGCTGATATTTTGGTGGATTTAGGAAGCTTAAAGGGTCTACTAATCAACTCTGAAGTCTTAGTTGGCTGGTGTGAAGCTGGTTGTAGCAGCACCTACTCATCTTTGGATTGCATCCACCATCTCTCTTCACAGTGGTATCAGAGCATAGTCAAGCAACATGGGTGATGGATTTCCATCAAAAATTGACAAATTGGATCGAAACAACTACCCGGCATGGTCTCTAAGGATGGAGGCTTACCCTCAAGGGAGGAATCTATATGGATTCATATCCGGAGATGAAGCAATGCCAACCATGAGGAACAAAGGGCAACCATCACATGAAGAAGTGGAAGGACTTTCGAATTGGTGTTCGAAGGATGCACTTTCAAGGTCCTATATTCTAAACTCAATCTCTGATTTTCTTTTACCTCATGTCAAGGGATGCAAGACATCAAGAGAGACCTGGAATGCACTTGCTTCTTTCTTCTCTTCCAACACTCGAGCAAGGAAGAACCACTTGTGGATGGAGTTCACAACAATGAAGAAAAGCCCAAAGCAAAATGTGACTAATTATGTCACAAAGATGAAGGAGATTTCCGACCAACTTGAAAGCATTGGAGAGGTAATTGAAGAGGAGCAAATCATAAGACAAATCATGAATGGAATCAAAGCAGACGACAAGTGGGAGTCATTCACAACAGCCATGGATTTATACATGGATATGCATGTACCCGACCTCAACACACTCATGGGCCAACTCTTCACTCATGAAGCAAAGATTAGCAAAGGTGGTGAGTCCTCAAGAGGTAATCAAACTTCTGCCTTATATTCTGATAAAGCTAAGGTCAAGGACAAGTCAAAGAATAGGAAGAATGAAGATGAAGGAAGCTCTTTCCAAGCAAAATTTGCAGCTAGAGGAAGAGCTAGAGGAAGAGGCAGAGGTGGAAAGCAAGGCAGGGGGAGATTCCAATCATCTCAACCTTGCAACATATGTGGCTTACATACTACTAAAGAATGTTTCAGGAATCCAAAGAACTCAAGAGGAAGAGGATTCAATAGAGGTGGCTATGGATCAAATAGAGGTAGATACAATGGAGGCTACAGCAACAACAACTACTACAACAACAATTACAACAACAACAATAACTATCAAAGTGGCCATAGAGGAAGAAGAGATTACAATAACTATGCAGAGGAACAAAGTCAAGAAGATTCATTATTGATTATGAATCTATCAGCGAAGAAGGGTAAGGATGATGATCACATATTTTACATAGATTCGGGATGCTCGAACCATGTAGGAGGAAATATGGCTTTACTTTCTGATTTGGAAGGTCCTCATAACAAGCATGAAGTGCAGACAGGAGATGATACAAAGCACTCAGTGGAGAAGATAGGTAATGTGAAGACATCAGATGGGAATATGAACCTCTTAAGCAAAGTCTTGTATGTACCTACAATTACTAAAAATTTAATAAGTGTTGGACAGATTGTTGAAAAAGGATTGCAGGTTAGATTCAATCGATTTGGAGCATATGTTGAAGACCCAAGTCAAGGCTTTCGAAGGATTGCCAAAGGAGAAAAGACGGGAAGGCTTTTCACTTTTGAAGTGGAAGATACAAAGAACATATCTTTGTTTAGCTATGGATCTCAAACCTAACAGAGTTGGAGATATGGCACAAAAGGCTTGCTCACATTGGTGAGAGGACACTCAAACAGATTTGCAGGGACCAAAGCGTACTTGGTTTGCCTATTATCACAAGGCAACACATGATTTATAAGTGTGAAGCTTGTCAACTCGGCAAGGCTCATAGACAACCTTTCAATAAGAAAGGATATATGTATCAAAATCCTTTGGATCTAGTGCACACGGATGTGTGGGGTCCAAGTAAGGAGCCATCTATATCAGGCTCAAGATATTATGTGTCTTTCATAGATGATTGTAGCAGGTGGACCATTCTGTTTTTCATGAAGCACAAGGATGAAGTGTTTAATTGCTTTAAGAAGTATATTGCTCTTGTTGAAAACCAATCAGGTAGGACTTTGAAATGACTCAGATCAGATGGTGGAGGAGAATACTTCTCTTCTGAATTTGATGCCTTCTTGCATGAAAGAGGCATTAAAAGGGAAGTCACTACAAGGTATACACCCAAACTCAATGGTGTAGCAGAGAGGAGGAACAGAGCTATTGTCGAAGCTGCAAGGTCCATGCTCAACGAAAAGGGATTGCCGAACTACCTATGGGCAGAGGCTGTGTCTACAGCCACATATCTCATAAATAGACTTCCATCTAAGTCACTAGATGGAACCACTCCATATGAAGTGTGGAATGGAAGAAGACCTAGTCAGAGCATTGTAAAATCTTTGGATGCTTAGCCTATGCTCACATTCCTTCTCAAGTAAGAGGGAAACTGGATCCCAAGGCAGAGAAGTGTGTATTCATTGGTTATGATCAAAACCAAAAAGGATATAGATTGTACAATCCAACCAATAAAGGATTTTCTGTGAGTAGAGATGTAATTTTTGATGAAAACAAATCATGGTTTGATGATGACAGGAAAGTGAAGCTTCCATATGACTTGGATGAAGATTTTCCATCACTTCAAGCAAAGGAGCCAAAGCAGATTGAAGAAAGTGATTTGGAGATTGACCTAGAAGACTTGGAAAGACTAAAGCTATGGAAGAGCAAAGGTAAAGCAAAGATGCAGGATGCTACATATGGACCCGAGAGCTCACATCAACCACTTAGAAGGTCTTCAAGGGAGAAGAAGAAACCAGAGAGGTTTGGTTATGATACTTCTTTGGTCACCAAGCACTCAATCTACATTGCAAAGGATTCAACCAATGAAGAACCTACCACATTTGAAGAAGCACAAAGCAAGAAAGCTTGGAGAGATGCAATGGATGAAGAAATGGAACCCTTGAAGGAGAATGACACTTGGGAGCTTGTACCTAACAAGCCATCTATGAAGATAATCGGATCTCGATGGATATACAAAATCAAGAGGAATCCAGATGGAAGTATAAATAGAAACAAAGCAAGGTTAGTTGCTAAAAGGTTTACTCAAACCCATGGTATTGATTATGAGGAGACTTTCTCTCCTGTTGCAAACATGCCTACAATTAGGGTTCTCATTAGTCTTGCTGCATCTAGAAATTGGAATCTTTATCAACTTGATGTAAAGAATGCTTTCTTGAATGGATGGATTTCTGAGGAAGTGTATATGGCACAACCTCCTGGATATGAGGATGCACATCATCCTAACTATGTATGCAAATTAAAGAAAGCTTTGTATGGATTGAAGCAAGCTCCAAGAGCTTGGAATTTCAGATTGGTGACTTATTTGCAGGACCAAGGATTCAAAGCTAGCAAGGCGGATATGTTGATGATATTATTATCACAGGCAATGATCTTGAAGGAATCAAACAGGTAAAGAGTCAAATGAAGGAGGAGTTCAAAATAAGTGACCTCGGACCACTCACTTATTTTCTTGGATTGGAGTTAATCTACACAGATTCAGGTATATACATCACACAAAGGAAGTATGTCCATGACATGCTCGTCAAGTTCAAGATGGAAAATACCAAGTGTGCAGGTACACCTATGGAGCAAAATCATAAGCATAGTGCTTATGAAGGAGAGCCAATTGAAGACATCACAAGCTATCAAAGCTTGGTTGGAAGTTTGAACTATGCAACACTCACAAGGGTGGATATATGCTATAGTGTTAGCATATTGAGTCAGTTTATGCATAAGCCGAGAAGACCACATATGGAAGCTGCCAAGAGAGTTCTCAAGTACCTAAAGGGGACCATGAATGAAGGTTTGTTTTATTCATATACTTCAGATATTGAGCTAAAGGTCTACTCAGATGCAGATTGGGCCAGATCTAAAGATGATAGAAGAAGCACATCCGGGTATATATCATTTGCAGGTTCAAAAATCATTTCCTGGTCATCGAAGAAGCAACCAACCGTGGCATTATCTTCTACTGAAGCGGAATATAGAGGTTTGGCTAATGCAACTCAAGAAATCATGTGGTTAAAGTCTTTGTACACAGATCTTGGACTTCATTCTTCAACACCTCACATTTTGGTGACAACACAAGCTCACTACATCTAGCAGCTAATCCGGTATACCATGCTAGAACCAAGCATATTGAAGTCCACTACCATTACGTAAGGGAGAAGCTAATGAGAAAGGATATTCAACTATCCAATGTCTCTACAGATATGCAATGTGCCGACATGTTGACTAAAGCTCTTGATGGTACAAAATTAAGTAGATTGAAGTTGATGATTGGCTTGCAGGAAATCAAGGACAATTGAGACTTATTTGAAGGCCAAGCATGTTAGGCTTGAGGGGGAGCTGTTGGTGCATTTTACCCAAGCCTACATGCTTGATATATTTGATATCATCCTCATTTGTAAGTCACATGAGTAGTCATGTGAACACCTCTTGTAAAAGAGTTCATTTTTATCTCTTGTAATTGAAAAAAGAAAAAAGGAAAAGGATGGCTTACCTCATGCATGATGTAAAAGCAATTTCGTGGCTCTAACTACCAAAACCCACGAATTTTTGAGCTGAGGGAATATCTCCTAACTTTGGGGATCACTTTTAGGTGGAGCCATTCAAATTCGAATTCAAAACTCCCTCCAAGAATAGCTATAAGAGGAGCAAGAAGGAAGAGGCGATTAGCAAGCCTTGTACGTGACCACTTCATGTCATTTTGTAGAGATTGAAGAGCTTACTCCATAGCTCTATCATTCTACTCCCATTGTGCAAAGATTCATTGCCAATGTGGTTGTAATCATATGTGAATCTGTACATTTATCATCATCTACTTCTCTGTTTTGTTCTCTGCTATACTCACTCGGAGTACCTTGAGAAGGTCCTATCTCGAGTTCTACTGATCTTTTTTCAGTGCTTTAACATGCGTTGGATAGCTCTTACTGTCTAGTTTTTGCATAGAAATTTTCAAGGTCATTGAATTTATAATGTTGGAGATATCTGCATTGTACTGCTCACTGGTCTATCTCTACAGAGCCCCGAGAATGGTGGGCATGTTCCAGAAATTGATAAATCTTGTTCTCAGTGCTCAGTCCATCATTTGAAGTGTTTTAACTTGGATTTGGAAGCTTGCTAAGTCTATTTGCTATGCCCAAAAGGAATTTTTCTAATTCCTACCAGGTTGAGAGCACTATTCATTTTTTCTAGCAGGTGTATGTCCAAAAATAGCAAGTTTTGGGAGCTAGTCATTTCGCAACTAGTCTGTCTTGACTTAAAATTTTGGGATACATGTTCCAAAGTACTTGGCTGATATTTTGGTGGATTTAGGAAGCTTAAGGGTCTACTAATCAACTCTGAAGTCTCAGTTGGCTGGTGTGAAGCTAGTTGTAGCAGCACCTACTCATCTTTGGATTGCATCCACCATCTCTCTTCATAAATATGTCTATCTTCCCCATCTTCCTGAGTGAGCATGACCTTTTTAGTTTGTTCTTCATTGTCATATGCCTCCCCTTTCTTCTTTTCTCTCTTTGGTTTCATTTTTAGAAGTAATCTGTCTTCTACTTCATAAGTCTTGAAATTTGCTGGTACATCAAACTGTTGATCTTTTTTTGTTTCTTTCTCCTTTTTCTCATCCTCTTGGTTTTCTTCTATTTCCTTGTGTTTGTTTTTCTTATATTTGCCTAAGATTTTATCTTTTATTGCATCTTCAGCTTTTACTTCTTCCAAATATTGTGTTTTCCCTTTTCTTAATATTATTTCTTCTTCCTGGTCCTCCTCTATTTTGATACCTTTATCATTTGTATTCCAATGTGAAAAACATCATACCCTTCTTCATTTTGAAATTCCACTCCTACATACTCATCACTGGCCAGATCCATGGTAGCCAAAATTTGATTCCACCCATAGGGCTCAAATTCTTCATCTTTGAATTTTTGTGGTACATAGCTCTCATCTTGTAATTTTCTTCCTTCTACACAATCTTCTCTTCTCAATCTTCTTTTTCTATTTGTGAGGTTTCTTATCATATTGCACTTCCATATTGATGATTCAGTTTCATTCTGGTCTTCCATCTCTGATTCTTCACTTAATTCTTGATTTTGATGTATTTTATACCATTCTTGAGGGGATATGTCACAATAATGCCCATTTCTTAGATTCACTCTGGTTATCCTTCCTTTACTCTGAAGATATAGGCAATCATTACCCCAATCTTGCACAATTTGCATTTGTCTCATAAATGGCCTTCCTAGGATAATTTCATATGAAGTGGATTGTGGGAATTCAACTATGGCAAATGTATGTTCTATTTCTATTCCACATATGTCCACAATCACTTTTTCCCATATTCCTAGGGGTTTTTCTATGTGTCCATCTACAAGTTGCAATCTCATTTTGGTGGGTATTAATTCATTTTTTCCCCATTTTTCCCAAGTTTGTTTAGTCATGATGGCCACTCCTGATCCACTATCCAGAATAGCTTTGGCATGGTATTTACCAAATTGTATTTTTAGGGTTGATTTTCCCTCTTCTCCTTCACAATATCCTCCTATCTTATCAATGGGAATGTACCACAATTCCTCCAATTCCTACAGCTGTGGATGAAGATTTTCTGGTATTGTTTCCCATTTTTTCATTTTGTTTTGTAAATGAGGATTCTGTTTTACCAATTCCTCCATTGTGGTATGGTATAAGATTGTACATTGTTTATCTATATTTACATGGAATGTAATTTGTGGATTATCATTTTCTTGATTAATATTTCCCCTTGTTCTTGTTGCCTCAGATTCCCCAACTATTGTTTGAGAATTGTCTGATTCCCCCAGTTTAAGTTGTGCTTCTTGTATGATTTGTTTACACTTATGCATCCTTTCATGTTCTATGTGTGGCATAGGATAAGCCATTATATGATCTGTAGGACTTGGTCCCTCTTGAATTCTTCCCTTGTATGCTTTTATCAAGGTATCTAGACTCTGTGAATTTCTTATCTCAGACTGGATTTGTGTCTTTTGAGAGGGAGTACTGTTTGACTATTCCCCATTCTCCTCTTCCAAGTTTTTACCCATTCTTTTTTTCCTTTCCCATTTCCCTTTTTGTCTATTTTTCTTCACCTTTGAAACTGAACCTTCATTTTTTTCCTTAGTTGTTTCTTGTTGTTTAGCTTGTGCCCTTGTTATAGCATTTACATTCACTTGGCCAATGTCACTCAATTCTTCTTGCTCCATGATGTTGACTGTTTTCAGTGGTATGTTATTAAATGTGTTTTGTTGTTTTTGAGGATTTCTTGGATAGTCCTTTATTAAATGTTCCCTGCCACAATCCTTACAATAGGCTCCCTCTATTCTTAATGTAGGAGGTTGTGGACAGTCTCTAATGAAATGTTCTCCCCCACATCTATAACAAGTTATCTTTTGTCCCCCTTTGAACTGAGGTTTCTGATTGGACATATAATTATTGGTTATATACATGAATGTGACTGTATCCATCTCAATTCTCCCATTTTCTAAATCTAGGGCTTGTAGTTCGGGTTCTCTCAGTTCATATCCTTCCCATTCTTCCTAATATCCTTCATTCCATTGATAATCGTCCTTGTATGGTGATCTTATTCTTGAGTTTCCCACCTCTATTGGTGTGTATTTAATTGGTACCACATTTGTTGGTAATGGAGGTTGTTGCCCAAGTACAGGTCTTGGTTGCTCAATATATCCAGATTCTCTTTGACTTGCATAATCTCTCTCCTTAATGGGTTGTTTGTTGTAGAAACATTCTTCTCTAGTATGATTTGTCCATTTCCTCTCTAGTGTACATTATTTGAGTGTTTTTCTGTCTTGCAAATGTTGTGGTTTTTGATATGGACATTGTTGTACCAAATGATTTTCTCCACAATTATAGCATTTTTTATTTGTTGTTATCTTGGTATTTATCAAATTGGTTTTAGTGCTGACTTCTAGGGCTTTAGCAATGGCTTGAGCCAATTCTTCTGTTGGTGGAATTTCGTCTTCATTTGTTCTAGGTTGATCAAATGCTAACAGGTCTTGGCCTCTGTTATCTTCCAAATCTATTGCCTCTTTCACACATGCTCCTAGGTCAGGGCATCTCCTATAATACACTAGGGTTCTTAATTGGGCACTCCTTAATCCTTCTATAAATAGGGATAGCTGTCTTGCCATGGAAGGTACTTCTTCTCTGGGACATCTATCAATGTACTGCTTGAATCTCCTAGCTGCCTCTCTGACATTTTCATCTTTTTGCTGTTTAAAGCTATGTATTAGTGTGGTTGTGCTATGTTTTATTCCAGTCTTTGAGAATTCCCCAATGAAGGCTTGTAGAAAGGATTCAATATCTAGATACATTTCCTTTCTTAAGGGAATGAACCAGGATAATGCAGCTCCTGTTAGGGTTAGACCAAATGCCTCAAATTGGACTTTGTAATCCTCTACTTCTTCAGCTCTAATTAATTGCCTAAATTTTGCAGCATGAGCATGAGGATCAGAATATCCTTCATATTGATTTTTCATACATTTGACTACCTGATATGGTCTAAGAATTCTACCCTAATTTTGCCAATGATGTCTTCTTCTTAGTGGAAAATCCTTAAATCCTTCTGGTTCCTTTTCAAAAGGATTTGGGGAAGTATGTGTTCTCCTACCTTGTGGTTGTTCACCATTACTGTGAATTTCATGTGGTCTTTGCAAATCTGATTGCCCTAGGTTCTGTTCCCAAGGTCTCTTGTCCGCACATTGCCCTAGGTCATTTGAATTTTTTGCGTCTTGTGAGAAGATGTATACACATCCCTACCTATCCTCATATCTACCATCTTTGAATTGAGCTACCGGTGTTATGTTCAGGAGAACTTCTAAGTTTCTCAATCTAATTAGAAACTTATGCTTTCCATCCTGATATACATAGGTTCCAAACCTATTTGTATGCATGTATTTGAGGATGTTTCTATAATCCCTAGTTTCAGTGGATTCATTTGTCTCATTTAAATTTTCCATGTTGATTTCTTGCCCTAAATCTCTTTCTTCCAATTCCCCTACCACTGGCTCTATTTCCTTCCTTCCTAAGTCTTGCTTGGAATGTGTGTATAATTTGTTACTAGACCTAAGGATCATTCAATTATTTCCACGATTCTATGGAGGGAATCGTATTTTTCACGATTCTGTGATGAAAATCATATTTTTCGCGATTCTATGAATAGAATCGTGTTTTTCACGATTCTGTGAATAGAATAGTGTTGTTTCACGATGTTGTGATGAAAATCGTGTTTTTTACGATTTTGTGATGAAAATCGTGTTTTTCATGATTCTGTGAATAGAATCGTGTTTTTCACGATTCTGTGAATAGAATCGTGTTTTTTCCCGATTTTGTGATGAAAATCGTGTTTCTCACGATTTTGTGATGAAAATCGTGTTTTTCACAATTCTTTGAATGGAATCGTGTTTTTCACAATTCTATGAATAGAATCGTGTTTTTTCACGATTTTGTGAATAGAATCGTGTTTTTTTTACGATTTTATGATGAAAATCGTGTTTTTCACGATTCTGTGAATAGAATCGTGTTTTTCACGATTCTGCGAATAGAATCGTGTTTTTTCCCGATTTTGTGATGAAAATCGTGTTTCTCACGATTTTGTGATGAAAATCGTGTTTTTCACAATTCTTTGAATAGAATCGTGTTTTTCACGATTCTGTGAATAGAATCGTGTTTTTTCACGATTTTGTGAATAGAATCGTGTTTTTTACGATTTTGTGGTGGAAAATCGTGTTTCTCACGATTTTGTGATGAAAATTGTGTTTCTCACGATTTTGTGATGAAAATCGTGTTTTTCACGATTCTGTGAATAGAATTGTGTTTTTCATGATTCTGTGGTGAAAATCGTGTTTTATCACGATTCTATGATGGGAATCATGATTTCCACGATCCTATTCCCAAACAATCGTGATTGCTCACAATCGTTAGAAACACGATTCTCTTATGACAATCGTGCTCTGGGAATCGCGATTTTGTGATTTACTTCAGAGAATCGCGATTTTGTGTTTGACCACAGAATCGCGATTCTAATCAGTTTTTGAAAAAAATTTTGAGGTACTGATTTTCCAACTTTTGTTTCTACACTGGAATTGAAAGAGTTTACTCAAATTAATATTTTTTTTATAGAAAACTCAAAAATTCCGAACATCGCGATTCTGTGATTTTGGTTATTTTGTACTTATTTTTGCTTAAACTTCATGTGAACTGAAAGAAATTCAAAGAGATTGTCTTAGGATTTCTTACCTTGCTTGCTTGATAAAACTATGTCTTTGCTCTCACTCTCTCTTTCTCACACTCAAATGAGTTTTTTTTTCCTGAAATTCTAGGATTTATAGTGTCTACACAATCGCGATCATGTGCTATTTCATCAGAATTTTCACTTTTTGATGACCCAATTTTATTCTTCAACAATTTTAGGGTTTTAATCCTCAATTCCTACATCTCATTATTAATCACTCCCATTATCCCACAGATGAAAATTGCGATTTTGTACTTTTTTTCCACTTCTCCCACTTGATATTCAATCCTCCCTGATCCTTTAGAATTTTTCTTCCTTCACTTACTCAATCTTAATTAAATCTCTTACAATTACCTTCCTCCAAAATTCCAAATATGCTCAAAATTCCAAAAATTTTTCTCTTACAGAAAATCGTGATTCTGTGCAGAGAATCGTATTTTTTCTATACTTCCTATTTTTTGCAATTTTGAGTATTCTTTTTTCTTGTTTCCCTTCAATACCCTTTACCAATTCCAATTCAGTTGTCACCTGCAATTTTACATCATAATCAAAAAATTATCCAGAGAATCGCGATCCTGTGCAGAGAATCGCGTTTTTTCTAATTTTCCAATTTTTGACATTTTTTTTTTTGTTTTCCTTCCACTTGTTCTCTTTCACTCTTGTCAACAAAATTTTAGTCCAACTTCCTAAGGAAAAAAGAAATTTGTTTGATTGTTTTAATGAATTTTATGAATTTTTTAGTATTTTGCCCTAAATTAAGGTAAACACTTCACTTAGGGTTTCTTGTTTGGTGATCTATTGATCCTGTGTTCCTTGATTGGTTATACTCTCTTATGCTTTGGCTATCAAAACAGTTTATGAGCAAAACTTCCCAAAGAAAAATGTGCTAAGAAATGCAAATGTCAATTTTTGCAAACATAAACTCAAACATTTTTCTTTTCAAGATGCACTTCAACTTTTCTTAAGATTATTACTTTGACTTCGGCTACAAATGGATCTTATCTACTTGCATCTAGCTACTTAACTTGACTTTACCTTAATGCAATCTTGTCATCTTCCCAAGATCAACAATTTTGCTTAGTACTTGATCAAAAAGCACTCTACAAATGCAAGAATAGACACATTTTACCTTATCATCAGCTTTCTTGATTCAATTTTTCACACACCTGCACTTTACTTCCAAAAAATGATATGAGCAACTATCAATTTGCAAAAATTTCAACACTTCTTATTCTCAAAAGATTATCTATTGCTTTCTTTTCCCAAAAGACAAACAACGAAATCTACCTTTTAATGTTTACATTTCTTGAATAAAGAGTATTACCTTTTCCATGTGTTAAATACCATCAACAATAGAAGATCCAGCAAGGTCCAACTTCAATGAAGCTTTTGATATACTCCCCAGCAACGGCGCCAAAAAATGTTTGTTGTTATCCTTTGGAGTTGTCCTCTCCAATCATTTAGCATAAAGAATCAACAATACATCTTATTTTTGTCAATCTTGGAAGTATACAAGTGACCACAACCCCTTCTAGATGATAGAATCCAAGAAATAAGAGAAAACTGGCTGGATTTCTAAGAATAATGAAGATGAAAAGGAATTTCTAGGGTTTTGATTATCTTGAGCAAATCTCCATCATTTTCAATAATCTTGGTGTCTAAAACATGTTATTTCTTCAGCAGAATACAATCATAAAGTCAAAACTCAAAAATGTTACCTGTACCACCTAGACGAGACAATCACGATTCTATGAAAATAGACGATTTTCATCTCCAGCACCATTCTTCATCAATTTCCCACTCAACATATCAGTAATCAACTCTCTTCATACACATTCATCAGAAATACACAATAGAAGCTCACAAATCTCCATGGATACACATAGAATAGACTCAACAAAACAAAGAAATCACACAAAAGGAAGAAACACGATTTTCAGCAGGAAACTTTTCTCTTCACTTGGATAGCATCAATTACAAATAACCAACCCTCTCATAATAGAGGAAATTGTCTTTTATACATTTTCAAGTGTCCCTTTTCACACTTGAATTTTGGTCCTTTCCTCTTTTATTCTAAAAATATGCTATCTAGGAGTTTCCAAAAATTCTAGAAAAATTAAATAAGATTCTAGTCTACACTTCAAAAAATTACTTCTTCCAACATCAAGGTTAGACCAGAACTATGGAAACATGTAGCTAATCAAGTGCCAGAGGTACCAAAACCTCGTTCCTAGGTAGGATCTCATAGAACGGTGCCAGAGATACCCTTGGATAAGATAGGAGATATGAGTGAAGGAGAAGAAGGAAAAACCTATCTTCCCATCACCCATCAAGGATACACAGCCAAGGCAATTCTCGACTCAGGTGCAGGATTGGCAATTGCTACCACTTCCCTATGGAAGTGTTGGGGCAAGCCATCACTCAGGCCAATGAGAATGAAATTGCAGATGGTTGATGGTCACACTGAAATACCCTTAGGAATGCTAGAAGGAATCACTCTTACTACATGTGGTGTAGAGTTTGAGCATATCTTTGCTATCTATGACTTTAGCAAGAATCAAGCCTATGAGATGATTTTGGGAAGGCCATTTATGCGGCAATTGCAAGTGGTACAGGACTGGGGAACCAATTCCTTGTATCTGCAACCTCTAGGTGTCACAACCAGAGTCAACCTCAAGGATTACTCTTATAGATACATACCGCCTATTCAATGGAATCCTATCCATAGAGCCAAAGATGATATGGAATCAGTGCAGTCCATAGGATCATGATCCTCATGGATGCATGAAGATACCCACTTATGGATGTGCAAAGTAGTCGTGGAAGAAGAGAAGAGAGAAAAAGCCAGAGAGGTAGGAGTGAAGGAAACTCATAGATCAATTCAAGACCTAGCCTATGCACCTGTAGTATTTCCTGATGAAGAACTTGAACCTGATGGTTGGGTGGAGATTTTTGCAACAATGGATGTTTTGTAGCTCAGTGATGAGTAGCACCTCCTTTAATGTCAATCTGGGAAGATGTGAGGATGGTATGAAGACCTCGAACAAGTGATGGCACAAGTGCATGAGTGAGAAGCACACTAACATGCACACACATACACACACACGTGCACACAAGGTAAGACAAAGAGAGAGAAGCAATGAAGTTCTTTAGATTACTCAAAAGTTCTCTTACAAGTTCAATTCTATAACAAGCTAACCTCAAAAATGAGCTCTCTAGCTCATTTTATAGTTTTTGACTAGCTTTAGCCCTCTCCAGACCTAGTGTCCGGCCTAGTTAGAAATTAGGTTCTAGGGCCTATTTGAGGGCTCAAATGGAGTCTAAAAAATATGAGAATTGATAGGTAGGTACTTCTAATGCTCCTCAAGCTCAAGGACTCCTTGGCTTGCACAAAATGGAGCTACAAAAAGGTGGAATTGTATTTACAATGGTGTGGAGTGATTAGAATCACTATTTGGGAAATATTGATTCATGAAAAAAATATGGTAGGCCTATTTGCCAGATCTTCTTTGACTGCTTTGCCTACTTGGCCCTTCTCGTTGGCTCCCTTGTCTTGTAAGTCCTTGACCGCCCTGACCACTGCCAACACTCCCCCCTCTCTCGCGTCTGTCCTCTCTGACAAACCCTTGTTGTGTGGACCGTTGGATGTAGTACTCCACGACACCTGTGGCTAAGTGATGTTCTGCTATCCCAGTCAATTGGTCCCGGTACCTCTAGATGTGGCATGTGTAGCTTTTTGAGTGGAGCGCCTGTTCTACCGCAAATAAGTGTAATAGATGAGATGGTCTGGGTATGAATATTTCTGAATGATATTCCTAGAACCTTGTGATAAACATTTCCTCAAACGTTTGTTTGAAGTAGGCTGGTAGATACTTGATACGGGCATGCCACACATAGACAACGTTGATGGGTGGTGTGGTGCCCATATCGTAAGCAAAATCGTGGTTGCCTTCATTGAATCCGAGAGCCGAAAGGTGAGGTTCTTTGATATTTCTAAAGGTCGTGAATGTAATCAGCATTAACTCAAATATTTTGAGGCACATCTGTGCCATGATATCTGGTACATTTTTTAATCTGATTGCCTAGTGTCGGATGGTTGAAATCATGTAGCCGATCGTGGGTTGGCCATGAGGGGGTGCTAAGTACACATAGTTTAGCCACTTTTCACACCCTTTAACTGTCAAAACTGTTTTGGTGTAGTCGGGCCATGATCTTCATCGAAAGGCAGGGCAGTAGCATGGGTTATACTTGATGTATAACGACATGTTATTCCAAGTGCGTACCATCCCGGGGATATGTTTCAAGTAGTCGTATCCTCCAAGTAGGTTGAAATATATTTCCATGCGTGGCATTTGTAGGGATGTCATCCGGTGCAAACTGTGTTGCCGAGGTTGGTTCTTTTGTTGTGTGCTGCTTTATTTCAGCATTATAATCTGCGAGTAGTACGCAGAATGGAACATACAAATCATCCGACGTGCCAATCCACCAATGATGGGAGAGGTTTCTGAAGTAATCCAATTTAATGACGACTTCTTCCAATCGAGACATAGACTGTATCTGTACTGCCACTCTCTCATCATGGGTTGCACCAATCTTCTCTAATTTTTGCATCCATTCAAGAGCTTCGATCTCAATTGTGTCCATTCCTTCCTCTATTTGCTTACCTCTTGGTGCAGGCATGGGTAGGTATGGGTCTTCAAAAGTCTCCTCAACTTCAATTGGGACCAAGTCCTGAGGTTCCGGCTCCACAAGGGGAGAGGGTTGACGCTCATATTGAAGAACTTTATTTTGTAGTTTTGCCAGTTGTGCTCTGAGTTCGGTGACTTCTTCAGATGTGTCTGCGACAGCTGTGACTTCTTTTGGTGACTCTTGCTGAGCTACCAATTGCTTTAGTAGGTCATCCCTTTCTTTTTCTAAGGCTGCGTGGGCTTTCAGGAGATCAACGTGTGTTTCCAATACGATTTGCATATTTTCAGATGGGATGGCCTTGAAATTCTCTGGGTCGATTTCCTGCGGTGAACCCTCCATTGCTGCTTCCAAGTTTTCTTCATTCTGTTTTTGTAGTCGTTTATTTTCGTCGAGTGTTGCGGACATGTGCTTTCATAATAAGGCAAGGTTACGTCGAAGCTTGAGATTGTCGGTTATTTGGGCGTGTAACATGTCATCGAGTTGTTATTTTTCTTCGGTATCTTGCTGGGGTGGATTGGCTACTAACTGATCATGTTGTGCTTGTAAGGTATTATACTGCTGTTGTAATAGCCTCTTCTCCTTCTATAGATTAATGAATCTTTCTTGTAGCATTTTATGGTTTTTGAACAGGCTCGTATGCTGAGCATCTAGGTGCTGGTAATGCTGTTGTAATTGAGATATACACTAGTACAACGTATTAAATACATTATTAACAGGAGTGGATGTTGGGAAGGTGTTGAACGCAGGAGGGTAGGGGAAAGGGAAAGGGAGTGTGGATGCTGTGCTTGAGAAGGGTGAAGTGGGTGGTGGGGGAATGGGAGATTGTGGGAATATGGGGGGAGGGAGAGGTGTGGAAGTGGGTGATATGTCCATGAAGTCATATGTGGATGCAGTCGTGGGAGGGATTGTGAACATGGGAATTGTCGGTGTGGTGATGGTTGTGAAGGTGTAAAGTGGTGTGTGTAGTTGTGAATATGAACCGCCAGGAAGTGTGATTGGGGGGATGGGGTTTTCAGTGGTTACAGTTAGAATTACAGTGTCAGTGGTAGTATTTACAATAGGGGTGGTGATAGGTTGTGCGGATTGTGAGGGTTGACTCACAGTCAGTGCTTCGGTATGGGAAATGGACTCTGAGGCTGTGACAGTGGTGGTGACACTGGTAGTGGGAGCTGAAGGTGGTGGCGTTGGAGAGGAGGGTGGTAAAGGGGGTGACGGGGGTGCGCTTGAAGTATGGGCATCCTCAGTGTGATGAATGGTATGAGTTGTGTCTGTGGTTGTGGATGTGGTGCCCTGTGGTTATGATACCAAGACATTCATTTGTTTCCCTAGTGGAGGGGGGTGTCTAACGTATCTTCGTTCCGATCTTTGCGAGTGTGCGAGAGCAGTATGCACTGTCTCACGTACCCCCAATGCATTAGCAATCATGTCAAGAGTTGCCCTATATTACTCGTATACACCTTCATCTTCTAAGATCTGGTTCATTAGGGACTTTCCTACTACGAGGGATAGTTTGTGTTGTTCTTGCACTCGGTTGATGGCATCATACAATCTTTTCAATTGCTTTGTATAAGCAGGGGCACCTTCAAGTTATGGTACAACTTCTTGCTCATATTCATGCTCTTCTTCGTCGAATAGTCCTTCTTGTTCATCCTCTTGATCCTCTTCTGCAGTCTCCTCTTCATCTTCATCTACTTTGACAACTTTTGGTTGGATTGGATGAGGTTGGTCCGTGACGGTCTATTGCCCGCTTTCTTGCTCTACCTCAACCTCCAAATTAGTAGCATTAATTATTCTGGCTACCTCCTCATCAGTTAGATATTCTAGTGTAAAGCCATGAGGGAACTCTAAGTCGGTGGGTATAGGTGGAAATACCAGATTTGGCCCTTCTGCACTGTTCCTTGGTAGTCTCATGGTAAAGGGTTGCACGTGCCTTGGAAGTTGTGGAGTTGTGTCCGGTGTCAGTGTAGTACCTCGGGCCTGTGCACAGGGCATCTGAACTGCTCCCCTCATTTTCTTGGATGGAGGCCCTGGGGCTGATAGTCTTCGTTGAAATTCTTGCACCCTGGTCCAAACAAGTGCCCTTTGAATTGGCACATCATATGCCAAGCATCAGTAAACAATCCTTGTGAGAGCACAACATCCATAAAGTACTGACTTTTGCTTCTTATACCACCATTGATGTGCCAAGTGTATTTGGTCAGTAATCCAATGAGGCATGTTGATTGTCAAATTGAAGGCATCTGCTAAGTATAAACTGAACCATATCTTCTTGGGTGGCATCGTGAATCTCTCGTGAGTAGGGAACGCAAAATGTTGCATGCACATTCGGAGGTGAATGGCAATAGTTGATGTCATTGCCACCATGTCCTTCAGTTTAGTCAGGTTCCTGTTCTTCATGTTGTTTGGGACCATTATCTCCTTCTCTGTGGGGATATGCATGCCTTTCATATCGAGAGCTTCCCTCACCAAATTGTTCATCAATTTGAAGCGCTTCAATTCATTACCTCTTGTAAGAGATGGTAGGACAAAGGTGCTATACCCCTTTTTCTCTTTAGTGGGACTGAGGGTGCTAATCAAGTATGAACACCTTAGAAAGTATGGCTTCGGTATTTGGGCTTTGAAGTAATCATATAGTCCTGACTTCTTCCATATCGGTTTCAACCCTTCATTGTTTTGAAGCCTCTCAAGCTCTCTCGTAAAGAAATGATACCGACCCCAACGTCTGTTGAACTCTATTTTTGCCTTCCACAAGTAAGTGCCTTCTCCAAGAGGTCTTGCCACATCACTGAACCAATGCGAGTTTGTGCTTACTGGTGATGTGTGCCCCTGAGGAGGATTTTGAATAGGTATGGCATGTAATGCTCTCAATGTCAGTGGTCTTTCCTTCAACTCCTCGTCAATGGGGAGACTTTCAATGACCACGATCTGAGAGCTGGTGCCTGCCTGGGAGCTAGTTCCTGCAACCTCGACCATATTACTTCTTGTTTGTTGGCTTTGTGAGAATATAGAAGCATGTGTTAACATTGTAAAGGACAAGATAGAACAATTTTTTTCCCCGTTACAACATTAACATGAGGTTAGTGAGAGGTTAGTAGGTCACCAAGTGCTCGGTGATCGTGTGTGTAGTTAGTGAATGGATAGTCCTATGAGCTAAATGGAAATATGTAGTGTAAGAGTGATGTAGTTAGTAGGTGGGGATGAATTTACAAATGGGGGTTGGGGGGTTTATTACAAGCTTTGGTCTGTCAAACATAATGGATGGCTTTTGGTTTTGGTTTTGTGGAGACTCTCGAGGGCTTTGTGAGAGTTTCTGCTTGGAACTGAGGCTTTTTATGGACCCATTTACAAGTGATTCTACTCGTGCTCAAGGGTGAATATGTGTTCGTGCGTGATGTATAAGAGTGGGTGTGAGCTTTTCAAGTGAGTGAACCATGTTGCACAGGGTGTGGTCACTGTGTAGCTATTTGAGCCCACAAGCAAGCCTTAGGCACCCAAATTTCTCTTGAGTGTGGGCCAGCCTTCATCGACTTCTTGGGTACCCAGATAGAGTTCACTTTCACAAAAGAATTTTTGGAAGGCTTCTTATTAGTGTCGTGTCATTGATAACTAATAGGAAGGTGAGCCAGTTGTTGTGGCTTGACCGCAATAAGATGCTCGCCTTTCCGCACCCATATTTGTTTTGGTAGCTGAGACACCTTGCTTCATACTTTCTTTTGGCTTCGAGCATAGGTAGTCTGCATCTTCTGCATTTTATTTGCCTCTGGTTGCTGCCTCCCCATGGCCTTTGGAAAAGAAGGGAGTTCCATTATGTCCTTGACTTCTTCATTGACACAATCATTCCTCTGCATCACATAGTTTTGGACAAGAATAGCATGGTCATCTTCATGTGTACTCTTGGAAGGACCAGGAGTGTGTGCCTTTCCTAGTTCCTTGAGTGCTTAATTTTCAAACTCAATTGTAATGCGGTTCTCATTTGCCAAGAACTGAAGAATTCCACTTCTTAGGTTTAGGTTGACTGCATGATCATAGATCCAGTCTTGACCCAAGACAAGAGGCTCAGTGAGATCCTTAACTTGAAACACTAGTACTTTAACTATCATAAGAGCATCTTGAATGTAGAGGGGAAGTCCCACCTCGCCCATGCAAGGGGTTTCCACGCCTCCCAATCCTATGAGATATGCTTCTATAGGATTGACATTTAATTTCAACATTTGACAGTAAGAAAATTTAACAGAACTAGTGGCTGCACCTGAGTCAACCAAGGCCCTTATAGTCCTTGCACTCTTTCCTTGTCCTATCTCTAAGGTTACAAAGGGGCGTCGATCAATTGTTCTATGAGAGATAATACCTAAGACTTCACACATAGCCATATGATATCCTGGGTGTGCATAGTCATCTGTCCTAGGCTGATCTCTACCCTGTCTTCTCAACTTCATCCTTTGGATTCACTCTAAAGCTTCTACATGTGCTTCTTCTCAGATTCATTTTTCTTCTTCCTTGCATTTCTTAGCCTTATTGAGTTGATTTAATATCTCCTCCGTGAGAGGTTCCTGATATAACTTGACTCTGCATCCGCTTATGTAGCTCGAGAGAATATCGCCTTCTAAGGTGGATAGTTTTACTGCTCCACTCGTTGAGATCCTATTAATGATCATAGGTCCATAGCCTCTCTTCTCTAATTTCCGTGCATGTTGCTTCAAAGTGTAGACTAGGACTAGGTCTGCTGCCTTCAAACCTTTATCCTTAATGTGGGCATCAAAGTATGCCTTCTGTCTTTTCTTAGCTGCATATATTCATGCTGCCACTCTTAGTCTTGTTCACCTAGTCGTTCCAGATCAAAAATTATAGAGGAGAGCTCATGCCTTGTCTAGTTATGCTCTTGTGCTACTTTCAATGTAGGTATCAAAAAGTCTAATGGTAGCACTGCATTTTGGCCAAATACCATCTGAAAGGGTGTGGCTTGAAGTACCGTTTTATAGGCAACTCGGTATGCCCAAACAGCATGGTGTAGCTGTTTGTCTCAATCAGAGCGTTTATTATTTACTAATTTAGTCAGTACATTGCATAGAATCTTATTTGAGCTCTCAGCCTGACCATTAGCTTGTGGGTGATAGGGGGCAGACTTCTTGTGTATCACCAAGAACTCTTGAAGAAGATTTTCAATGACTTCGTTTAAGAAGTGAGTCCCTCTATCACTTACTAGCTCTATAGGTAGCCCGTATCTAGTGAGCACATTCTCAAATAAGAACTTAGCTATCGTTTGAGCATCGTTCTTTGTGGTGGCTTTTACCTCTACCCACTTAGTTAGATAGACTATGGCCACAATAATGTATTCAGCATGGGAACCCTTAGCTGGGGGATTAATAGGACTTACGAAGTCTATTCCCCACTTAGAGAATGCTCGTCCACCCATCATAGGTTTCGAAGGCATCTCACCTTTACGTATAGGATACTGCGTTCGTTGGCAGACATCACACCTCTTCACATAGGTATGTGCATCCATGTGAAGGGTTGGACACCAAAGACCTGCAAATAGTATAGCTTTGATCACCCGATCTGGTCCAAAATGTCCTCCTACTACACCTTGGTGAGTAGTTTCCAATATCTTGAGGTATTCGCTCTCATGGACACATAATATGAGGTAACCATCTTTACCACACTTGTATAGATTATCACCAATGAGTGAGTAATCTAGGGCTTCTTTTTCTAGACTTCTTTGTCCGGCCAATGTCATATCTTGAGGGAATGTTTTCGTCCTCAAGAAGGCTACCAATGGTTCACTCCAATCTGGTATTAGAGACACTTGGTACAGTGTAGCATGCTCCACAGGTGGTCCAATACGACAGACTGGGTATTCCTTACACAACCTATGAACATCTGCTTCCATAGTTGGCCAGTGCACTCCGAGTCTCTTTAGTGTTTGTAGGGTCCTTTGCTTTGAGTAGTGTTTCTCTAATGCACCTATATGTGCTAATTGCAACCATTTTGCGTACTCATACTCTTCCACACAACAAGCTAGGATCCCTGGATCTGTATGCTTGTACATACTACCTGCCATGATCTGGTATTTTTGGGCTTTTACTATCTCCCTATCTTGAGTGTTTACTACTGGATGTTTAAGTCCGTATGTCAATATTGGCGCTAATGTTTTGGCCCACTGAGGTACGACTTCCAAATTAAACAAGTAAGCATCAGGAAGGTCATCCGATACTCCTTGTGGGGCTTCTCCAGATGTGAGCCTAGAGAGGTGGTCTGCTCTCACATGAGTCCTTTCTTTCCTTACCACAACCTCAAAGTCATAAGCTCATTGAAGGAGCTCTCACATTCATCCGTCCACTCAAAATTGGTCAAAAGTCCATACAGAGGCTTTGCAATGATGGCATACATGTGTATAAACTGTCGATAATAACCACAATGCCCCATGAAAGCTTGTACTTCCTTGACATTTTTTGGCCTAGGTAGCTCTACAATAGCTCTAACTTTTTCCTCGTCCGTAGATATGCCATTCTTTGACACTATGTGTCCTAGAATCTTGCCCTGCCTGACCATGAAAACACACTTTTCTAGGTTCAGGCAAACGATATTCTCTACATTTGTCAAAGATTTTCTTGAGTTCAAGTATATGTGTCTGTCTAATGTTGGAATGAGCACATAGATCGTCAACATAGACTTCCAAATTCTTCCTCAAGAACTCTTTAAATACATGACACATCAGTCTTTGGAAGGAAGCAGGAGCATTGGTAAGCCCAAATGGCATTACTCGAAAAGCAAGTATGCCCCACTTTGTGGCAAAAGCTGTCTTATGCTGATCTTCTAGAGCTATGGCTACCTGATTGTAACTAGAAAATCCACCAAGGGAGCTGTATACTTCCTTGCCTGCTACTCTTTCTAAGAGATGTTCCGTGATAGGAAGCGGATAGTTATATCGAATAATGGCTGCATTAACCTTCTTCAAGTTAATGCACACACGTAGCTTTCCATTCTTCTTGGGCACCACTACAATGGGGGATACCCACTCAGTGTGCTCAATTTCATAGATAAATCCAACTTCCACCAGAGGATCTATCTCTTCTTTGATCTTGGCACCATAATTATCATTGTATGTGTATGGCTTTTGTTTTGAGGTTTTGGCATCTGAAGTCATGGGGATAGTGTGTGAGCATATGTCGGGGTCTACACCTTTCAAGTCCTTGTAACTCCAAGCGAATACATCTCTGTACTCTCTTAGCAAGGTTATCAACTCGTACTCTTCTTCTTTGGTCAGGTCATGTCCTATGTAAGTGCATCTTTCTTCTCCTTCTTCTATGGCTACAAAAAATTTCTTGGTGGTTTCCTTGTTATCATAGGCCTCTCCTGAATGTGCCTCACGTTTAGGCATTCTCACCATGACTCTCCTATCATCTATTTCATACTTTTTGAAATTGACAGGGACCTCAAACAAAGACTCTTCCTCTTCTGGTGTGACTTCTTTCTTTTTCCTCTTCTTGCCTTCACTCTTGGTGGCCACTTGTGTGGTTAACCTCACATCATTGGTAAGCTCTTCATGTCTCTGAGGATGAACTTCTCCTTCATAGAAGTATTCTTCATCTAATGCAAAAGGTGAGTCCATAATGATTGACTCTAGATCGGAGTCACTTGCATCCTCGAAAGCATCAGTGCTAGGTTCACATTCTTCAAGAACCGAATCACCCATGATTGGCTCTATTGTGAAGACTGAGATGTCATAGCCATCCTCATCACAGTGGGGTGTCCATTGTTCTTCATTGATGCTACGTCCATTGTTGCTAGAATTTCCGCCTAGCCATGAGGTTCAAACTCTTCGTCCGGAAATACTACAGGTACATAGGCTGGGTCTTGAGTTGATCTATGTGTTTCCTTTGCACCTACCTCTCTGGATTTTTCCCTCTTCTCTTCTTCTACTTCCACTTTGCACATCCATAAGTGGGTGTCTTCATGCATCCATGAGGATCTTGATCCTATGGACTGCACTGACTCTGTATCATCTTTGGCTCTATGGATGGGATTCCATTGAATAAGGGGCACATCTCTATGAGAGTAATCCTTGAGATTAACTTTGGTTGTGACATCCAAGTGTTGCAAGTATAGAGAGTTGGTTCCCCAATCTTGTACTACTTGCAATTGCCACATAAATGGTCTTCCCAAAATCATCTCATAGGCCTGGTTCTTGCTAAAGTCACAGATAGCAAATGTGTGCTCAAACTCTACACCACATGTAGTGAGAGTTATTCCTTGTAGCAAGCCTAAGGGTCTTTCTATGTGACCATCAGCCATCTGCAATTTCATTCTCGTTGGCCTAAGTGCTGGCTTGCCCCAACGCTTCCATAGGGAAGTGGTTGCAATTGCAACTTGTTCACCAGAATCGAGAATTGCCTTGGTTGTGTATCCTTGATGGGTGATGGGAAGATAGGTGTTTCCTTCTTCTCCTTCACTCATATCTCCTATCTTGTCCAAAGGTATCTCTGGCACTGTTCTATGAGAACCTACTTGGGAATGTGGTTTAGCTACCTATGGTACTTGTTTGGCTACATGTTTCCACAGTTCTGGCCTAACCTTGAGTAGCTATTCTAAAGTGAGGTTGCACTGCACCTTAGTGTTTTTCACTACCTCTGTGTTCCTAGGTATGACTGAGTCTTCGTTTCGTACCATGATCGTGGGCGCTCTCATACAAGTAGACTTAGTTTCCCATGGGCCTGTGAAATGGGGTAGCTCTTGTAAGGAATTAGACTCAAAGTCTAATCTCTCCTGAGATTGTGCACTCTTCTGCTCCTCATAAATGGAAGGAATGTCTTGTGGGAATTGATCATGTGCGTCATCCACAAGTTCAATGGGAGGAGGGACTTCACTCTCTTTAGCCCATTTCTCTTCTTGAATCTCTCGCAGGAATTCTAGTGAATACCTATTCATAGAAGAAGATGTGTCTGGCTCTGTAGAGTTAGGCACATAAGCTTCCTGGGAGGGAATGCTTATTCTCTCACTTGGATTTCTCTCATTTTGAAAGGCGGGTTCCTTTTCTGATTGTGCAATTGGCCTCTCCAATCTTTCTAGCAGTCCACCAAAGTGCAACTGTGTCTTAGCTGAACTAGAGATGTTAAAGAGGCAACTAGCTTCAAACATGGTTTGAGCCAATTCCACCATCTTAGCACAAATTTTAGTTCGTTCGAGCTCTAGTTCCGCTCTAGGGTAACACTTTTCATGATCCGTCACGTTTGGCCCTTCTTAGATTCTGGCCTGATATGCCTTAAACATCATATTTAGGTCATCGGGAGTGGGATCTGCTAATCCTGATCCTACTCTAGGGGGTGGTGTGGTCGCATGAGGCTGGTTGTAAAGTGGTGGATCAGATGGAGATGGGAATGGTGGTGGTGGGGTAGTGTGAGAGGGAGGTTGAGACGTAAGTTCAATTATCTTAGCTTTTGTTTCTCTTATACTTTCCTCAAGTTCACTCATCTTTTTTGCCCATTGCCTTTTCATTCTTTCTCGGCTATCTTTCCAGGCTCTCGTTCGTTTCTTGGCTACACTCTCGGTTTCACTAATCTCGGCGCTCCTTTCTTGGCATGAACCTTGGTTCTGTTGCAAAGCCTGAGCTCTAATGACTACCTGTACTGGTGCAGTGGAAGTTACACTTCCTGAAGAGTCTACCACTAACCCAATAACATTGATAGGAGTGATTTTTGGCATGTTATTGGGATTCTTTGGGCAATCTCGTAAGAGATGCTCCTTCCCGCAATCTTGACAAAAACCCTGGATTGTTACTAGCTGGGGTTGTGTAGGTGTAGGCATGGGGCAATCACGAATGAGGTGATCTCCCTGACATCTTTAGCATGGTCCTCTAGGGAATGGAGGTCTTATCTGCCTAGGTTGAGGTCTAGCGTTGGGGTTTGCATACATAACATTGGCATACTCCGGCTCCCAACTAGGTTCACTAGGTTCTTCACTGTAGTAGGACTCACCATGTTCTGGAGACTCCATGTAGTAAGCATGGGGGCTATCAATATGTGTAGAATCAAAGCTATGATCACTGGGGTCACTTTCTGAAAGCAATGGTGTTACTGGTACTATGGCTCTATTTAGGTTCTCTTCTGCAGCTGCATACTTTACTAGGATCACATTGGCAAGAGCACGAGGTTGTTGGGCTAGCACGGGCTGAGGCCTTTGCTAATTTTGATATTGTGGTTGTTGATAGGGATGTTGTGGTCTGCCATATTGTTGTGGTGGGTACTGGCTCTGGTATCTTCCCTGCTGGGGATATGGTTGTGGATAAGGTTTCCTAACAGCTTACTTATTGTATGGGCAATCTTGTGCAGTGTGATTAGTATATCTCCGTTCTATGGTGCAGTACTGGCTACTAGGATTCACTTGGGGTTGAGCCATAATGGGACAGATATTCGCCATATGGTCACCACCGCAAGTATAGCACCTCTTTACTAGGGCAAATCTTGGGATTTGTTTGCTAGAGACTCCTAGCTTCTGAGCTACTTTCTTGACGAGTTCCTCAATAGATGTGGATGGAGTGGAAAAGAGGCTAGTAGAACTATCTAAATCTTTGTAGATTTTGGAAAGTTCTAATTCCTCCCCTAGGTTATCCTCGATGTCGATGCACATCCGCACACACTCTTCTATGGTTCTAGGGTCCTTTAGGTACACATATGATCTCAACTTGGTGCTAAACAATCCATTTAGGAATAAAGCCACTTGCTTGGCTGGTGTGGGTAACTCAAGAACATGACATCTCTCTAGGTATTGCCTAAATATTCTTCTTGCAAGTCTAACCATCTCTTGGGGGGTGTACTTGAAGCTATGAATCAGTGAGGAAGTATTATGCCTTATGCCATTCTTAGAGAATCAGTAATGAATGCCTCTAGAAGTTGGTCTATGTTCCTGAAGTGTCTCTCATTTAGTGGTTGAAACCACATAAGGGCCCTGTTCCTAAGGGTTAGACCAAAGGCATTGTACTATGTGAATAGGTGCTCGACTTGTTCAGCTCTCAAGACTTGTCTAAATTCGGCCACATGATCATAGGGGTCTCCAGAGCCATCGAAGTAATTCTTCATGGACTTAATTAGCGGTGTAGGTCTCAAAGTCCTCGGGTGCTCTCCAGGTCTTGGTAGGGGAAATTCATCTGCATTTCTTTGGTTTCTTGGGGCTCTAGGTCTCTCAGTTTCCATTCTATCCATTTCCGTTCTCGTTCTTTCTCTTCCCATGGGTTGGCGAAACTCACTTCTGGCCTATCTCTACTTCTGCCCCTTTGAGCTCCATGAGCTTGGGATGTTCCCGCTCCAGGGTGGCCATAAGAGACATTAGATCTTGGTTGGGGAAAAACAAATTCACCCTTCCAGGTGTAGGCATGCCTACCATGCTCTGTGACCACAAAGATCTATAAATAGGTCACTTTGCCTGGGCTATCGGGATCTTTGAACTCATAGATTGTGATCGTTCCTAGCTCATTCGGCTGATCAGGCTTATACCTCCAAAAGGCTTCGTCAGTCTCTCGGTTCAAGAGTAGATCTATACCCTTATTGTCATGGGGAATCCACTCTAGTGTAATAATTCTAGTAAGAATAGATTTGCCTCGAGGGGTTTTAGGCTCTCCACCTAAGTTTCCTTGCTCTAGGTCACCTATATCCATTTCTGGAGTCACATTCCCGAACTCATTTGTCCTATCTGGGTGATTGGTGACCATGTCTATAGTTCCTTCCTTGTCCAGGTATGCTCCATTTTCAAACTTGACTACTGGACGTTCTAATCCAATGGGTTGGTCTAGGTTTTTGATCTGGACCACAAATCTTCCTAAGCCATCCTCATAGATGCAAGCACCTAATTGGTTGGTCCTAAGGTATTCCAGTTGCATCTTGTAAGGGCCTTCTACCCTGTGTAAGTATGGCACACCTGAACTTCCTGTGGGTCTCTCCATACCATGGGACATCTCAGACTCGCTAGTTTCAGAGCTAGGGTAGAGAGAATGATGGCTCAACTATTGGGCCCAAGACCTAGCAGTATGATTGACACTCTGAAGACCTAAGACTCTATCTATCTCTCCCTAGGTGTCGTCCTGATCTAACGTTCATATGCCTAACTAAGCAATCCCAATTTTTACCCAAGGTACAGCCTCGTTGCCGATCAATTTGTATCAATCACTTGGTTCTTTTTAGTTGATTATCGTGTTTATGATCTTATTTGATATCACATCGTCAGGAATACTTGAGTTAATTTCCGCACTTTAAGTTGATCATTCCATGTTAGGTTCTTTTCCTTTAAAGTTATCGGTCTCACACAGGTTATCTCTTGACTTGAACATGATTTCTTAGATAGTCTTTGACTTGTCTCGTGCCTATCGTTGCCCTGACTTACTTCTAGCACTATTCATGTGTAGCCTAAGCTAGGAATTGACAAAGGGAGTTGAGAGTGTTCCAACCTTGCTTGCTGATCCCTTGCCCTTTGGTGCTCAAGAGCTTGCAAAAAGCCCTTGCTTTGGATGCCCTCAAGTGCTCTCAATGGACCTGTAAAAGTCCCAAGGTTAGCTCGAGACTTAGATTCAAATGACATAATAAATCACTTCCATTCATGCAATTTAGATATCAATTTTCCCTTTGTCTTTATGGCAAACAATTCTAGAGATCCATTGGTTTTGTTCCCCCTCTATCCCCCCGAACGGATTTCGTATGAGGAAGTTATGACAGTTCAGGGTTTTGGAGTTAAAACAAGGTTCAAACAGGCTAACAATTCACAGGATTTTTCTCGAAACACATGTGTAGGGACCTCACAAAATGCTAATTGATAGACAAATATGACCAAAATTACCCCCAAAACTTGGAATAATAAAACCCTAAAATTTTAGGTGAAAAAGCCTATCAATCCGGATTGACAGGTTTGTCACTCACGATTGACAGAGGTGTCCGTCGGGCCTGTTGGTCACGATCGACAGGTCAGTCATGATTGACAGTGTCAATCGTGATCGACAGAGTCGATCGTGGGTCTTGTCAATGGCGATCGACACTTTTTTCGCAACTTTTGCCGTGATTTCAGACGATCGGGGATGTGTCCGTCACGATGGACATGTGTCAATGTGAGTCTTTGAGTCAATCATGAATTTTCAATCGATCGTGATCGACGGTGTCGATCGCGATTGATTGAGTCCTACATGGTAGTCAGTCGAGGTCTGTTAGTCACGATTCATAGGGTCTGTCGGTCACGATTGACAGGGTCTGTTGGTCGCAATTGACAGGGTCTGTTGGTCGCGATTGACAGAGGCTGTCGATTGCGATCGATGGTGTCAATTGCGATTGACAAAAAAATACAGAATCTTTTTACTGTGATTAGTGATTTAGGATGTGCTCATCATGCTTGTCATTGTGGTGCACTTTGTTTTACCAAAAGATGAAATTTTCTGTCAATCGCGATCGACAGAGGTCTGCGACACAGAGATAGGGCTGAGCTTTTTCATAGCTGTGCAGCCTGCTGGAGACGATGATACAGCTATAATCTGCAAGATCACTCAAAAACATGCAAAACAGCGCACACAATTCGCTCTCTCGCTCTCTCTCACAAGTGAAATTAGGGAAATGGAAGGGGAAAGGAGATATGATCAAAAAACTAAAATTTCACGATGATGGAGATGGAGATCGGATATGGTGAGGATGATGATGGTGAAGTAAGAAAGAGAAATTTAAGAAAAAGTAAAGAAATTACCTACAACACCAACATCTCAACTCTATGTCTTACCATCACACGCTCGTCCTCAAAGCTCGATCCCCGGCAACGGCGCCAAAATTTGTTGTAGCTCAGTGATGAGTAGCACCTCCTTTAATGTCAATCCGAGAAGACGTGAGGATGGTATGAAGACCTCGAACAAGTGATGGAAAAAGTGCATGAGTGAGAAGCACACTAACATGCACACACATACACACACACACACACAAGAAGAAAAAGAGAGAGAAGCAATGGAGTTCTTTAGATTACTCAAAAGTGCTCTTACAAATTCAATTCTACAACAAGCTAACCTCAAAAATGAGCTCTCTAGCTCTTTTTATAGTTTTTGACTTGCTTTGGCCCTGTCCAGACCTAGTGTCCGGCCTAGTTAAAAATTAGGTTCTAGGGCCTATTTGAGGGCTCAAATGGAGTCTAAAAAATATGAGAATTGATAGGTAGGTACTTCTAATGCTCCTCAAGCTCAAGGACTCCTTGGCTTGCAAAAAATGGAGCTACAAAAAGGTGGAATAGTATTTACAATGGTGTGGAGTGATTAAAATCACTATTCGGGAAATATTGATTCATGAAAAAAATATGGTAGGCCTATTTGCCAAATCTTCTTTGACTGCTTTTCCTACTTGGCCCTTCTCGTTGGCTCCCTTGTCTTGTAAGTCCTTGACCGCCCTGACCACTTCCAACATATGTAGCCATCAATGAAGAACAATGGACACCCCACTATGACGAGGATGGCTATGACATTTCAGTCTTCTCAATAGAGCCAATCATGGGTGATTTGGTTCTTGAACAACCTAGCAGTGATGCATTTGAGGATGCAAGTGACTCTGATCTAGAGTCAATCATTATGGACCCACCCTTTGCATCAGATGAAGAATACTTATATGAAGTAGAAGCTCATCCTGAGAGACACGAAGAGCTTATAGAAGAAGTGAGGTTAACCACACAAGTGACCGCCAAAAATGAAGGCAAGAAGAGGAGGAAGAGAGAAGTCACACCAGAGGAGGAAGAATCCTTGTTTGAGGTCCTTGAAAACTTCAAAAAGTATGAGATAGATGATAGGAGAGTCATGATAAGAATGCCTAAGCATGATGCACAAGCAGGAGAGGCCTATGATAACAAGGAAACCACCAACAAAATTGTGGTAGCTATGGAAGAAGGAGAAGAAAAGTGCACCTACATTGGACATGACTTGACTAAGGAAGAGGAGCACGAGTTGATATCCTTGCTAAGAGAATACAAAGATGTATTTGCATGGACTTATAAGGATTTGAAACGTGTAGACCCTGACATATGCTCACACACTATCCCCATGACCTCAGATGCCAAACCCTCTAAACAAAAGCCATACACATATAATGATAATTATGCTGCCAAGATCAAAGAAGAGATAGATCGCTTGGTTGAAGCTGGATTCATCTATGAAATTGAGCACATTGAGTGGGTATCCCCCATTGTAGTGGTGCCCAAGAAGAGTGGAAAGTTACGTGTGTGCATCAACTTGAAGAAGGTTAATGCGACCACTATTTGAGATAACTATCCACTTCCAATCACTGAGCATCTATTAGAAAGAGTAGCAGGCAAGGAAGTGTACAACTTTCTTGATGGATTTTCTGGTTACAATCAAGTAGCCAGTGCTCCAAAAGATCAACATAAGATGGATTTTGCCATAGAGTGAGGCATATTTGCCTTTAGAGTAATGCCATTTGGGCTTACCAATGCACTCACCACCTTCCAGAGACTGATGTGTCATGTGTTTAAAGAATTCTTGAGGAAGAATTTAGAGGTCTATGTTGACAATCTTTGTGCTCATTCCAACATTAGACAAACACATATACGTGAACTCAGGAAAAACTTTGACAAATGTAGAAAATAGCAAGTCTGCCTAAACCCAGAAAAGTGTGTTTTCATGCTCAGGCAAGGCAAGATTCTAGGACACATAGTGTCAAACAATGGCATATCTACGGATGAAGAAAACATTAGAGCTATTGTGGAGCTACCTAGGCCAAAGAATGTCAAGGAAGTGCAAGCTTTCATGGGGCATTGTGGATATTACTGACGTTTCATTGACATATATGTTGTCATTGCAAAGCCTCTATATGCTCTTTTGACTAACTTTGAGTGGATGGATGAGTGTGAGAACTCCTTCAATGAGCTCAAAAGAGGATTGTGTTCAACACCAATCTTGACCACACTAGATTGGAATAAGCCCTTTCATGTTCATGTGGATGCATCCAATTATGCTATTGGATGTGTACTCGCATAAGCTACTGGTGAAGGTAATATGGATCTTCCACTTGCCTATGATAGTAGACAATTGAATGTAGCTGAACGAAATTACACCACCACTGAACGAGAAGGATTAGGCATGGTGTATGCGGTTAAAAAGTTTAGACACTATTTGCTTGCAAATAAGTTTAATTTTTTTATAGATCATCAAGCTCTACTATACTTGATAAACAAGCCATGCAATACAGGAAGATTAGTAAGATGGTTTCTCTTGCTAATGGAATACGACTTTGAGGTTGTGATGAGGAAAGGGAAGACTCATTTGAGAGCAGATCATCTCTCTATGCTCACATCCGGGGAGGCCCCATAATGAGTATCAGATGACCTTCCTGATGCTTACTTGTTTAATCTCAAAGTTGTACCTCAGTGGGCTAAGGCACTAGTGCCAGTATTGACATATGGGCCTAAACATCCAGTAGTAAACACTCAAGATAAGGAGGTAGTAAAATCCCAGAAGTACCATGTCATGGTAGGAAGTATGTACAAGCACACAGATCAAGGAATATTAGCTTGTTGTGTGGAAGAGGATGAGTACGCTAAATGGTTGCAATTAGCACATGTAGGTGCATTAGAGCAACACTACTCAAGGCAAAGAACCCTACAAACACTAAGGAGACTTGGAGTGCATTGGCCTACTATGGAAGCTGTTGGGTTGTAGGGTATGCACACAATCTCAATGGTGCATAAGAACCCTCTCTAGACCATGAGAAATAATCTTTTTGTATATTTGAGTGTCACATGTGAACACTCTCCAAAACTCACTTTTTGATATTTCCTCATACCATAGTGTAGGTGACCTTGGGTATTTTCCTTTTTTGCTCTCTTAAAGCAAATCCCACGTAGAGAAATCGTAGAAATCCCCACACATGCTTTTAGGAAGATTTGTTTGTTAGAAAATAATATCCTAGAAGATTGGCAGTTAGAGAGAGAATCACCTTTTTGACTTTTCAAAGAGGCACATGGGGAATAGAGCTTAGCCTATAAATATGAGCTCATTTTTGTAAAGAGGGGAGCTTTTGATCGACGTGCTCTCTTGTAAAATCCTTTATCAATGGAAGATGCTCTCATTTACTCCAAAGAAGACTATTTACATTTACATTTATTGTGTCTTCTGAGTGCGTGAGAGTGGTGTGTGTGTGCCATGCATGTCTCTCCTTTGCATGAGTAGAGTAGTTGTATTTTCTTGTATTTTCCTCATGGACAAGGATCCTTGACTCCCTATTCTCCTTGTTTTCAAGCATGTGTTTGATGCCAATGGCATAGCATGTGTCTGATGCCAATGGCTTGAACATGTGGGAGGTAGGAGTGGATGAGAGGAGAGTCACTCGGCTTTCCTTCTTGCTTCCATGCAAGGTCGTGTGGGTTTTGGACATTCCTTGATAAAACCTCAACAATTTTTAGCGCTGTTGCCGGGGATGGGCGGCCTTTAATCACTTGGAGAGCTCAAGAACATGTGGTAAAATATTGTGTTGCAATCTTTTTTGCTCACTTGCGTAGGATTTGAGTTTGTGCATGGCATTTTCACCCTTCCTTTGGGCCAATTGCTCCCATTTTCTTGTTTTTAGTAGTGTAGTTTGAGTTCATTTTTGTTTGTTGCACAAAAACAACCCCTAACCCCCTTCTCTCTCTCTCTCTCCCTCTCACATACACATATCCCTACACACACATTTGAGCATCAACCCCATCTCTGTCCTTTGATGTTTACTTTGGAAAAGAAGGTGGGGAGTTACTATCCGTTGTCCCTCCCTCTTGACCATTAAAAGAAAATCAAAAATGTAAAAAATATGTGTGCCTTTCATTTTTCGCAAAGGTAAAACCTTAGATATCCACGAGTATTTTTATTTCCAGGCTCTTTGGGCTGGTGACGTTGTGGATAGGTGGGGAATTTACTTTCTCTTCTCCCTCCGTGTTCAATGGTCTCTGCTCGGAGGTACAAGTCTCCCCGTTTTCATTAGGGTTAGTGGGAGGAGGAGGGGAAGGTACATCTCCCTTCCCTTCTCTCACTCTATCTACCACCTGGGTCGTGAAAGACACTCTTTCTTTCATGTGCTGTGTTGAGGAGGGATTGAGCTCCATCGTGCTCCTTCCACTCTGTTGGGGTCGAGCGCCTTGGCCTCCCCTTTTTCCCTACCTTCTTCGGGGTTGAGCTCCACTGAGCTCCCGCTGCTATGCTGTGCGTGATCTCCTTGCCGACACATCTTCATCTCCTTTGGATCTGCTCGGTGCTTCTCTGCCCTCCTTCTCCAGTTCGAAGACTGCTACTGGGTGCTATTCAAGGTTGAGGCCTTGTGTATGCAAGCTTGGAGCTCCCCTCAGCGGGGTCGTCTTTTTCTTCTTCCAATGAAGGGATCTGGCTGAAGGGAATGGTGGCCGCTTGTTTTATGACGTAGGGTGTAGGGCTCTCATACTTTTGCCAATGGCTGTCGTGCCTCCCTTCTGCCGATTGTGGGCAAGTCCATTCAAATAAAGGTGAGGAGTTAGTCTCCTTCTCTTTGCCGATACAAGTTGGAAGGTCGGCTATGGTGGCTATCGGGGGGGGGATCATCACCTCCCACCCATTACCTATCCCTCTGATCTTTTGGTTGTCAAGCGGCATGGCTTCCTTTGCTCGCGCTTTATGGTGCTGGGTGTGAACCTCTAACATGCTCTGCTCAGTGATTATCTATGAGGGTGGAGCTTTGTTCCATGATTGTTGCACTGATGCTGGTTACACCTTGGTTACTCACTCATGCCTACTCTGTACAACATGCATACTCACCGAGGACCCGTTGTTTTTATTCACCCAGTGGTTGTGTTATTTGCGGCTCTCTCCTCCCTCAGTTCTGTCAAGACTAGTTGTCCTCATGCTCTGCAACAACGCCAAGCTAGGTAGGGTTTATTTTTGCTCGAATGTCTGCACCTCAGAATGGACGTGCTCCTGTGATAAAATTATCACATCCTCAGCTCCCCCTGTCGACCTTTTTTTGCTTGGATCCTCCACTGGCGCTTACCATCTCACCGTGCTTCTGTGGAAGGGTCAAGGTTTGCTTACCCCCCATCATGGATGCTTGGACCATGTCTCTCTTGGTTAGCTCGGGCACTCTCCTTGGAAACTAGCATTGGGGATCGAGCATCGGTGGCATCTTCATGACTTCTCCTATGTTTAGCCTTGCTGAGGAGAGCCTCTTTGCGGCTTGGCCATTTGGTTGTTGTAACCACACTGTGGTGCAAAGTTTGTGCTTCCGGGTTCTCTGAGTTTGCTCAGGATCATGTGGTTCACTCTCGGATACAATGTTGGTTTTGTTTGATAGAAAATCGCCCCCCAATGTAAAAGCATTGCTTGGTCAAATTGAATCTGGGAACTTCTGTGAAAGGACTTAGTACTCTCTAGGTGTTTAGAAGCATTTTTACAACACTTGATGTTTTAAATATCAATGGTCGATTACTACAGAGGCTTAGAAATATCTTTGTACTATCTGACTTGCTGTTGAAGCTCAAGATCAAGGACAAAGAATGGAAGTGCATCAAGGAGGTGGACACACAAGAAGAAGGAGCAAGTAGGGAGCTCCAAGAAGCACCTGTCAAATTTTCAGAAGAAATCCCTACAAAAATAGTGATTTTTATCACTAAAAACCATTGTAAATACCATTTTCCATTTTTGTAACTCCATTTTGTTCAAGCCGAGGAGTCCTCGAGCTTGAGGAGTATTAGAACTACCATCCTACCAATTTTCATGATTTTTAGACTCCGTTCGAGTCCCCAAATAAGCCCTGGAACCTATTTTTTAACTAGGCCGGACACTAGGTCTGGACAGGGCCAAAACCACTCAAAAAACTATAAAAAGGGCTGGAGAGCTCATTTTTGGGGTTAGCTTGTTGTAGATTTCAGTTTTGTAAGAGAGCTCTTTGGTAATCGAAGCTTTCCATTGTTCCACTCTTTGCTCTTACCTTGTGCGCGTGTGTGTATGTGTGTGCATGCTTGTGTGCTTTCACTCACGCACTTGTGCCATCACTTGCTCGCGGTCTTCATACCGGTCCTCACGTCTCCACGGATTGACATTTATGAGGTGTATCTCCTCACGTTGGTACTCACCATTGTGCTAGAGTGACACCGAATTTGGCGCCGTTGCCGGGGAGAGAGCTTGGAGGACGAGCGTGTGACGGTAAGACGTAGAGTAGCGACGTTGGAAGGTAAAAAAATTATTATCATTTTCAGTTCAGTTTTTGAATTTCCCTTCTTCTTCATCTTCATCATCATCACCATCTCCACCCACCTTCATTTTCTCAGTTTTCTCCATTTTTTAGAGTACATTCACTTTGTTTTTACTTGTGGTTGTGAGCAAGAAGCTTAGAGAGGATGCAGAACAGAGGTGCAAAAGAATCAGTACCAAAATAGCTGAATTAGCAAAACCTGCGCCAAGTATCGTGAGGGAAACTGCCAAGTATCGTGAGAATTGCGCCAGCGATCGTGAGTGAGTTGCAGGGCAAGCTGGGCTTGAACAAAACAAGGGGAAGTTACAAGGAGATTATAGGAGTTACCAAGGTAAGCAAACCTGCCCTTTTGATCAAAATTTCTCAGAAAATCAATTGCGAGAGTGAAACGATCTGTGCGAAGTATCGTTTGGCACTGTTAGGGATTGAGAAGTGCGTTTTGTGCGATACAGAGATCGTGGAGAGGGTAGGAGACCTTGTAAAACCTCTGTGTGTGATTAAACTTAAAAAATCTTGTAAAAATCTTGGCAAAGGGTCAAGTATCGTTTTGCTCCCGCGGTCGAGTATCGCGATACTTCACAAGTATCGTTTTGCTCCTGTGGTTGAGTATCGCGATATTTCCCAGAGATCGTTGATCGTTTCGGTCAAAGATCGTTTGCCAGCGATCGTTCTCTAGCGATCGTTTATCAAAGATCGTCTATCGTTTGGTTCAGCGATCGCGATACCTGACAAGTATCGTGTATCGTTTCGAGTCAGCGATCGTTTTGTCAAAGATCGTCTAGTCAGCGATCGTTCCTCAGATATCGTTTGGTTTAGCGATCGTTTCGTGAGATATCGTGTATCGTTTTGAGCCAAGTATCGAGTATCGTTTCAGAATCAGAGATCGTCTGGTCCAAAGATCGTTTGGGGAAGTATCGTGTATCGTCTGGATTCAGGTATCGTGTATCGTTTTGGTCCAAGTATCGTGTATCGCGTCTCAGAGATCGCGATACTTGCCAGCGATCGAGTATCGTTTTGAGCTAAGTATCGAGTATCGTTTTGTCAAAGATCGTTTTGTCCAGCGATCGTTTGCTCAGATATCGTTTTGTCCAGCGATCGTTTTGTGGGAGATCGTGTATCGTTTGGCTTGGAGGTCGTGTATCGTTTAGGGGAGGTATCAAGTATCGTTTTCCTTGAAATATCGTATATCGTCTGTTCAAAGATCAAGTATCGTGTATCGAGTTCCTCAAGTAACAAGTATTGTGTCCTATAAATGTCATATATCGCCTGATTTGAAGCATCTTCTGAGAGACCCTGTTTCCCTGTTTTAACCCCCAAAACCCTGAACTGGCATAACTTTCTCATACGAAATCCGTTCGGAGTGATCTTGGGTTTGTTGGAAAGCTCGTGAGGGTATTTTGAAGTTGACCCTCAGGGAAACTAGAAAATCAAGGTGTTCCAAAGGATTTTGAGCAATATAAGAGAACTTTGGGACTAGAAACCAAGGCTTATGAACCTGAGATCTGGCAGACACTTAGGCAAGGATAGACAAAGCATTAGGTCATCTGAGGCTAGTGTCAACCATACAGCCAAGTCTTGGGCTCAACAGCTTAGTGGTTATCCTTATACACGAAGTTCAGAAACCAGTGACTCGGAAATGTCTTTTAGCAGGGAAAGACCCACACGTAGCTCAGGCATTGCCTATTTACAGACACCAGAAGGTCCCTATAAGACCCAATTGGAATATATCCGGACCAACCAGTTAGGTGCTCGCATCTATGAGGATGGTCTAAGACGATCAGTGGTTCAACTCAAGAATCCTGACCAACCCTTTGGACTTGAACACCCAGTGGTCAAGTTTGAAGAGGGTGCTTACATTGATAAGGAAGGAACCATGTATGTGGTTACCAACTTACCAGATAGGACAGATGAGTTTGGAAATATCATTCCTGAGAATGAGATAGGAGACCTAGAGCAAGGAGACCTAGGAGGAGAACCCAAGACCCCTAGAGGTAAGTCAGTCTTAACTAGAGTGCTCACTCCAGAATGGATTCCTCAAGATAATAAAAGCATAGAACTATTCGTGAATAGAGAAACGGAGGAAGCCTTTTGGAGATTTAGGCCGGATCAACCCAGCCCAGTAGTCACCATCTATGAATTCAAGGACCCAGAGACACCAGGGAAAGCTGTCTACCTAGATCACACATCTCAGAAATTATTCTTGGTATCAGATCCTGACAGACATGCTTACACTTGGCAAGGTGAATCAATTTTTCCTCCACCAAGATCTAATGTTTCCCAGGGCCTCCAAGGAGCCGGATCATCTAAGGCTCATGAAACCCAGAGAGAAAGAACCAGAGAGAGACCGGAGGTAAGCTTTGCAGACACTGTAGGCAGAGACAGATCGGGATATGGAACGGAAAGACTTGAAAGGGAGAGACATAGAGTTCATAGGCATCAAAGAGATGATCATGATTTCCCATTGCCTAGACCACGAGAGCACTCAAGAACCCTTAGACCGTCTCAAGTGGTTAAAACAATGAAGAATTACTTTGATGGATTTGGAGATCCTTATGATCATGTGGCGGAGTTCAAACAAGTGCTAAGAGCTGAACAGGTTGAGGACTTATTCACCCAGTTCGAGGCATTTGGTTTGACTCTTAAGGGTACCGCCTTAGCTTGGTTTCAACCTCTAAACAGCCGCAACTATAGAGAGATAGGTCAGCTGCTAGAAGAATTCATTGTGGAATTTTCCAAGAGTGGTATCAGGCATAACACATCATCCTTGATCCACAGCTTCAAGCAGACACCCCAAGAAACAGTGCGACTCGCAGGAAGAAGATTTAGACAGTACTTGGAAAGATGCCCTGTACCAGAATTACCCACATCAGCCAAACAGGTGGCACTGTTTTTAGATGGCCTATTGAGCACAAAATTAAGATCATATGTATACCTGAAAGAGCCTAGATCCATAGAAGAGTGTATACGGATATGCATTGACATAGAAGACAACTTGGGTGAGGAGTTAGGACTATCCAAACTCTATAAGGACTCTGATAGTTCTACAAGTCATACCTCTAGAGCCTCCACTGAGATAGATGAGATAGCTGAGCAAGTGGCCAAAAAGCTAGGAGTTCAAAATAGACAAATGCCATGGGTCACCTCAGTGAAGCGATGTTATACGTGTGGAGGAGATCACCTGGCTAATGTCTGCCCAATGATGACTCAACCCCAAGGAAACCCTAATGCTCTATATTGCACCATTGAGAGAAAATACACAAATCATACGGCCCAAGATTGTCCCTATAACAGACAGGCTGTTAGACAAAATTATCAGCAACCTTACCAGCAGGTTAGGTATCAGAATCAGTACCAACAGCCATATTATAGGCCACAACAATATCAACCTCAATACCAGCAGCAATATCAGGCACCATATAGGCCACAACCAGTCCTAGGAAACCAACCGCCAGCTCCTGCCAATGTGATCCCAGTTAAATATACGATGGCGGAGGAGAACCATAATAGAGCATTGGTGCCACTAACCCCATTGGTCTCAGAAAATGATTCTCACGCTCATGGTTCAGACTACTTCCATGAAGATAGTCCACAGGCTTATTATATAGAGTCACTTGAGCAAAGTGAGACTTCTCAGTATCAATATGAGACACCACCTATGGAACAAAATTGGGAGCCAGAGTACTCCAATGTCATGTATACGAATCCAAATCCTAGGCCCCAATTGAGACAAGTAAGACCACAAGCCCCTAGAGGACCATGCTTTAGATGTCAGGGCGATCATTTCATTCGTGAATGTCCCCACCAACCAGCTCTGGGATCAGGACAGAACATCACAATACAAGGCTTTTGTCCTGAGTGTGGCAAGGAACACCTTCCTAGAGAGTGTCCCAGGAATCCCTCTAGCGCACCCAAGGTCACACCCATCAACGTGGTAGGCTTGGTGGCAGATTCAAGTTCAAGTAGCAATAATGTGGCTCCTGTACAGGCAGTTACTAGGGCACAGGCTGCACAACAAGCAAAACCATCTGAGCAATCGGAGTCAAGTGAGGCAGGAGAACCTAGTAAGAGGAAACCAAGAACATGGAAGGATACCAGAGAGAAGGCTAATCGCAAGTGGAACAAAAAGCTATCCGAGCTAGAAGAAAGCCTAAGGGATACCAAAACAAAAATAGAAGACATTGCATCTCAAAGCCCCTCGCATGCCGAAGCTCCATCCACTCCACCTCATTCCACCCCACCACCCATTGTAAATAACCCACAACCAGGGTCTGTTCTTGCAGATCCAACCCCAGAAGGTTTGGACATGATGTTCAAGGCCTACCAGGCTCGTCTTCAAGAAGGGCCAACAGCTGCAACCCTAGACAAGAGTTACCCTAGAGCAGACTTAGAGATTGAACGGATGAAAATGTGCATGAAAATGGTAGAACAAGCTCAAGCTATACTTGAGACTAGTCAAAAGTTCAATCAGACAAACTCTGTCAAACCGGATTTGCATTTCCAAGGCTTACTAGAAAGATTAGAGCAGTTGGTAAACAAACCACAAATTTCTTTACCTCCACAGGCTCAACCAGTTATTGAAAGAGGAAGCTCACCACCAATGGGAGCTTATGTTCCTAATTCCACGGATGCTGGAATACCTCCTTCAATTCAACAATACTCTCAAGAGTTCTTGCGGGAAATACAGGAAGAGAAATGGGCCAAGGAGAAGGGTAGTTCCCCTCCTATTCCTGAGATTGATGATCTTCATGATCAATTTCCCCAAGACATTCCATCTATCTATGGAGACCAAGCAGAGCAACAAGAAGATGAAAGATTAGATTTTGAATCTAATTCTTTACAAGAGTTGCCTCATTTCACAGGCCCCTGGGAATCTGAATCTCTCCAGATCAGAGCCCCCACAATATTGGTAAGAAATGAAGACTCAGTGATTCCAAGAAACACTGATGTTGTGAAGAACACTAAGGTTCAATGTCATCTCACTGTGGAAGAGCTGCTCAAGGCAAAACCGGAGCTCTGGAATCATGTGAAGGATCAGGTTCCAGAACTTGAATCTAATATGCCAAAAGTAGGCTCTAAGCAAAAAGTTCCAGAGATACCTCTCGACAAGATAGGAGACATGAGTGAAGGTGAAGAAGGTAACACTTATCTTCCGATCACCTATCAAGGTTACACAACCAAAGCAATTGTAGATTCGGGTGCTGGCGTTGCTATTGCGACCACCTCCTTGTGGAAGCGATGGGGCAAACCCACCTTAAGACCAACGAGAATGAAACTTCAAATGGCAGATGGTCATTTTGAAAGACCTCTCGGATTGCTTGAAGGGATAACTCTAACCACTTGTGGTGTAGAGTTTGAACATACGTTTGCTATATGTGACTTTGAGAAAAATAATGTCTACGAGATGATCCTAGGAAGACCCTTCCTACGACAATTGCAAATAGTACAGGATTGGGGAACCAACTCCTTGTACTTACAACACTTAGGGGTCACAACCAAGGTCAATCTGAAGGATTACACCATCAGAGATGTACCACCCCTACAGTGGAATCCTATCCACAAAGCGAAAGAAGATTCTATCTCAGTGCATTCTGGAAGTTCACCTGATCCATCATGGCTGCATGAAGATACTCACTTGTGGATGTGCAAAGTCGCAGAGGAAGAGGAAAAGCGCCTAAAAGCGAGAGAAGAAGGAACTTCCCCAGGAGATAGACCAATAAAAGACCCAGCCTACACACCGATGATATTTCCAGATGAGGAATTTGAGCCTCATGGTTGGGCAGAAATCTTAGCTACCATGGACATAGCAGTCAATGAAGAACAATGGACACCTCACTGTGATGAGGAGGGTTATGATATTTCAGTGTTCATGTGTCAACCCCTGTTGGAAGAGTGTGATCCTAATGAGTTCATAGAAGAAGAAGAGAATGACGATGATCTAGAATCCATTGTGATGGATACTTACTTTGACTCAGAGGAACACTATTTAGAAGACATAGGAGTGTTAACCCAAAAAGAAGAAGAACCCCTCACGAGTATTAAAACGATAAATTCAAAGGAAGGAAGTGCAGGAGGTCAAAAGAAAAAGAAAAGAAAAGCAGTGAAACAAGAAGAGGAAGAATCATTGTTTGAAGTACCAGAAAATTTCAAGAAATATGAAGTGGAAGACCGAAAAATTTTGGTACGGATGCCTAAGAGAGAGGCCATTATAGGAGAAGCCTATGACAATAAAGAAAAGACCAAAAAAATTGTAGTGGCCATTGAAGGGAACGAAGAACGATGTACGTACATAGGAGATGACCTAAGTGCAAAAGAAGAAGCAGAGCTTGTAGCTCTATTAAGGGAATATAGGGATGTGTTTGCATGGCACTATAGAGATTTGAAAGGGGTAGATCCAAAGATTTGCTCTCATACTATTCCGATGACCGCTGATGCCAAGCCCACCAAACAAAAGCCCTACACATATAATGACAATTATGCAGCCAAAATAAAGGAGGAAATTGACAGGTTGATTGAAGCTGGATTCATCTATGAGATTGAGCACACTGAATGGGTGTCCCCCATTGTGGTGGTGCCCAAGAAGAATGGGAAATTGCGAGTGTGCATTAACCTTAAAAAAGTTAATGCCGCAACGATCAGAGATAGTTATCCACTTCCAATCACCGAACATCTATTGGAGCGTGTTGCAGGCAAGGAAGTTTATAGCTTCCTTGATGGATTTTCAGGTTACAACCAAGTAGCCATTGCCCCCGAAGATCAACACAAAACGGCCTTTGCCACAGAATGGGGAATCTTTGCATTTCGTGTGATGCCATTTGGGCTCACCAATGCACCTGCAACATTCCAAAGGCTCATGTGTCATGTCTTCAAAGAGTTCCTACGAAAGAGCTTAGAAGTATATGTGGATGACTTATGTGCTCATTCCCAACAGAGAAGTTACCACATCCCTGAGCTCAGACAGATCTTCAACAAGTGTAGAGATTATCGAGTATGTCTGAACCCAGAGAAGTGTGTGTTCATGGTACGACAAGGTAAGATCTTAGGTCACATAGTTTCTAAGAATGGAATTTCAACAGATGAGGACAAGGTAAGAGCGATAGCAGAGTTGCCAAGACCAAGAAATGTTAAAGAGGTACAGGCCTTTATGGGCCATTGTGGATATTACCGTAGGTTTATCCACATGTATGCCATCATAGCTAAACCTCTTTATGGGTTGTTAACAAATTTTGAGTGGAACGAGGAATGCGAGAATTCCTTCAACGAGCTAAAAAGACGCTTGTGCTCAGCACCAATACTGACTACTCCGGATTGGAGCAAACCATTCCATGTCCATGTAGATGCCTCCAATCATGCAATAGGATGTGTGCTAGCACAACCCACAGGTGAAGGAAACCTAGATTTGCCAATAGCATATGCTAGTAGGCAATTAAATGCAGCTGAACGAAATTATACCACAACGGAGAGAGAAGGTTTAGGTATGGTATATGCTGTGAAGAAGTTTAGACACTATCTATTGGCCAATAAGTTCAAATTTTTCACTGATCATCAGGCTTTACTATATTTGGTCAATAAACCTTGCAATACAGGCCGCTTAGTAAGATGGTTCCTCTTACTAATGGAATACGACTTTGAAGTTGTTGTCAGGAAAGGTAGAACCCATCTTAGGGCAGACCATCTTTCTCGCATCACTTCAGGAGAGCCACCGCAAGGAGTGTCTGATGAATTGCCCGATGCTTATCTGTTCAATTTGGAAGTTGTTCCTAAATGGGCAAACAAGTTGGTACCAGTCCTAACCTTCGGTCCTGCAAATAAAAATGTGAAAACAAGCAAAGAAGAAATTGTAAAATCACAAAAGTATCAAATATTGGCCGGAAGTATGTACAAGCAAGATACTGAGGGCATATTAGCTTGTTGTGTTGAGGACGACGAACATACTAGTTGGATGCAACAAGCCCATGAGGGACTGCTAGGAAATCACTACTCTAAACAACGAACATTGCAGAATCTAAAACGTTTAGGAGTGTATTGGCCTAGCATGGACAAAGAAATACAGGAGTGGATCCAAAATTGTCCAGTGTGCCAGAAGAGACCCCCAGTGGAGCATGCCACTCTTTATCATGTGTCATTAATCCCAGATTGGAGTGCTCCATTGGTTGAGTTCATGAGATCGGGAACATTACCCCATCAGGCTAGTCTTGCAAGAAAACGGAGCATGGAGCAAGAGGCTCAAGACTATGCCTTAGTAGGAGACAACCTATATCGAAGAGGAAAGGATGGTTACCTAAGACTGTGCGTTCATGAATCAGACTATTTGAAAGTCTTAGAAACTGCACACAGCGGTGCTGCAGGTGGACACTTTGGGCCTGACAGAGTAATTAAGACCATTCTATTCTCAGGACTTTGGTGGCCCACTCTTCATATGGATGCCCATACTTATGTGAAGAAATGTGACACATGCCAACGTGCCCAATATCCAATAAGAAAAGACGAGATGCCTTTAAGGCCAATGATGGGAGGACGTGCCTTTTCAAAGTGGGGTATAGACTTTATTGGTCCTATTAACCCCCCAGCCAGAAACTCCCATGTAGAATACATTATTGTAGCCACAGATTACCTTACTAAGTGGGTGGAAGTAAAAGCCACGACAAAGAATGATGCTCAAACAACGGCTAAGTTCTTATTCGAAAATGTGTTCACTAGGTACGGGTTACCAATAGAGTTGGTTAGTGATAGAGGTACGCACTTCTTGAATGAGGTCATTGAAAATCTCCTTCAAGAATTCATGGTGATACACAAGAAGTCTGCACCTTATCACCCACAAGCCAACGGACAGGCCGAGAGCACGAATAAGATCCTATGTAACGTATTGACGAAACTTGTAAATAATAAACGCTCTGATTGGGACAAACAGCTTCATCATGCTGTTTGGGCATACAGAGTTGCCTACAAAACGGTACTCAATGCTACCCCATTTCAGATGGTCTTTGGACAGAATGCCGTGCTACCATTGGACTTCCTAATCCCAGCCTTGAAGGTAGCACAAGAGCATGAGTGGAATGGACATGAGTTGTCATCCAGGATCTTTGATCTAGAACGCTTAGGTGAGACGAGGCTACGCGCAGCAGCAGGCATTTATGCTGCAAAGAAAAGGCAAAAGGCATACTTTGATGCCCATGTAAAGGACAAAGGATTGAAGGAAGGTGATCTAGTGCTGGTTTACACGCTAAAGCAACATGCCCGCAAATTGGAGAAACGAGGATATGGACCCATGATCATTAATAGACTCTCCACTAGCGGTGCAGTGCAATTGGCCACTTTAGAAGGTGATATCCTACCAAACTATATTAGTGGATGCCGAGTCAAGTTATATCAGGAACCTCTTACAGAGGAAATGCTCACGAGACTCAACACTGCTAAGAAGCGAAAAGAAGAGGAGTTAAGGGTTAGAGAAGAAGCACAAGCAGAGGCAAGAGAGCGCATCAGAAGAAATAAGCTACGGCGGCTAGGCCTAGATGTCAACACAAAAGCTCCCAAATATCACATGGACATGTGCCAAAAATCAGGCATAATTACTTCTCACATAATTGATCGACGGCCCTTTGTGACTATAGAGGTAGGACAAGGAAAGAGTGTAAGGACTGTGAGAGCATTGGTTGACTCAGGAGCAGCAACTAGTGCAGTTAGACTTTCATACTGCCAAGACTTGCATTTGGACATCAAGCCCATAGAAGCCTATCTCATAGGATTAGGAGGTGTGGAAACACCCTGTTTGGGCGAGGTGGAACTTCCCATCTACCTTCAAGATGTTCCAATAAAAGTCAAAATGCTAGTGTGTCATGATGAGGACCTCACAGAACCACTTGTCTTGGGTCAAGATTGGATTTACGACCATGCTGTCAACTTGAACCTAAGAAGTCAACTTCTTCAAGTGTGGGTATATAATCAATGCATTACATTAGAATTGGAGAATCACATGCCCACTGAAACTGACACCACACACTCTCTTTGTTCCTCTAAGGCTAATCTTCTTGAACAAGATGTTGTAGATGTCAAAAGCTCTATGATCCAGACGGACGCAAGCACGGAAGGACAGTCGCAAGGTCAAGATGAACCTTCTTCTTGTTTTTTAAAGAGCAAAGCATCCACAGGAGCTCAACCTCAGAAGCAAGCAAAATAGTGCAAGACAGCCAGTCTATCAAATAGACAAAGAGCCCTCAAGAAGAAAGAAGTGTTGGGCATGACACAGATCTGGGTAAAGAAAGGAGTGCAACCATCGACGTCGCCTCAAAAACTCCCACCCAACCAGATCGACCATGACAACAGAAGGACCAAGCACCTACGACAGGCTCAAACACGAGAAATCCAACTACTTTGGGTACCGAAACAATCGATGAAGGCCGACCACAATAAGGTACAAATTTGGGTGCCTAAAAAATTAGCTACAGCTCAACACGGGCGATTACAGATGTGGGTACCCAAGAAACTCTTACATACGCAACGGCCTATGCTCCCCACCATGCAAAAGGCCTCAACAAAGAAGCCAAGGAAAACAAAGGATAAGAACAGAGCACAAAGACCACAAGAAGATAAACTTAACCCTTCTACAAAAATAAGCAGGCACTCACCCAGGATATGGGTTTGGAAGCCAAAAGCACGAGCAACATCCACAAAACCAAGGGGTCAACCACACTGGATACCAAAGCTTGGACAGCATCCAAAGAAGAACTGGCCTGAGGTGATCTCTACAGGGCCAAATACTACTCGGAAATGGGTTCCCATTAAGAGGATTACATCATTTCGAGATCCAATCGGCACCTCCAAACAACGAATGCATCAACTATGCAAGTAACATCAAAAGCCTCGACGAGCAGCAACCATGTGCCTTTGGCATAACCTTGTCTTTTGCACCATTCAGGTCATGTATTTCCAAAGTATGCATCAATATAGGGCCACCTTACATGGCCGTGCATAGACACAATTGAGAAATCCCAGGCACATGAGACACAACACAATTTTCACATGCAAAATATGTTATTGATACTAACCTCTTTCTTCTTGTTTGATGCCATTGTTCCAAAAAAAAAAAAAAAAAAAAAAAAAAAAAAAAACTATGTGCTTGAAAGTGCTCATCAGCGAACTGCCAGCAAGTACATCCCTCAACGAAAAGGACAAGCCGACGGTCAAACATCATGAGGGAACCACAACATGAAGAGATGAAGATCAACGGACCCGTCACCATGGTAAGACGTGTATGTTTCAACAACACTATAACCATGATAGATTAGGAAACCTCTTCGTCAGCATACCCTTGAGCACTTAGCTCAAGACCCAATCTCTTGCACCATACTTCTTGCCATGCATTATCCAAGTACGCATACGTAGGGCCACATTACAAGGCCATGCACAAGGCACATAATTTGTTCAACCCATGCACTAATGCACTTAACCATCATCCATTATGGGTTACAAGTACTTGGCACGAAAACTATGAAAGCCATCTTTGGAAGAATCAGAGGACATCACGGTGACCACTACAAGAACAAGGGAGCCATCCACCACCGAGAGTTGCTCACAATCAACATTGACCACATCCTTTGCGCAGCTAGCAGTTTTGGAAAACTCACAAATGCACCACCCAGATGGAATACAAGGTAGAAGTACGTACAAAGGGACTACAAACTGCAAGAGATAACAGTGGCAAAGTGAAGAACCAGACAAACGACCAGGATACATTGAGAAGAGGGATCGCCCCTGTTGGACGCAAAGGACGCTACCTCTCAACGTACTACATGGAACGACCACTACAACAAGGGTCTGTCAGGGACGACAGACTCAAGAGGGGGGGGAGTGTTGAAGCTCAAGATCAAGGACAAAGAATGGAAGTGCATCAAGGAGGTGGACACACAAGAAGAAGGAGCAAGTAGGGAGCTCCAAGAAGCACCTGTCAAATTTTCAGAAGAAATCCCTACAAAAATAGTGATTTTTATCACTAAAAACCATTGTAAATACCATTTTCCATTTTTGTAACTCCATTTTGTTCACGCCGAGGAGTCCTCCAGCTTGAGGAGTATTAGAACTACCATCCTACCAATTTTCATGATTTTTAGACTCCGTTCGAGTCCCCAAATAAGCCCTGGAACCTATTTTTTAACTAGGCCGGACACTAGGTCTGGACAGGGCCAAAACCACTCAAAAAACTATAAAAAGGGCTGGAGAGCTCATTTTTGGGGTTAGCTTGTTGTAGATTTCAGTTTTGTAAGAGAGCTCTTTGGTAATCGAAGCTTTCCATTGTTCCACTCTTTGCTCTTACCTTGTGCGCGTGTGTGTATGTGTGTGCATGCTTGTGTGCTTTCACTCACGCACTTGTGCCATCACTTGCTCGCGGTCTTCATACCGGTCCTCACGTCTCCACGGGTTGACATTTATGAGGTGTATCTCCTCACGTTGGTACTCACCATTGTGCTAGAGTGACACTTTGTAGCTCAGTGATGAGTAGCACCTCCTTTAATGTCAATCCGGGAAGACGTGAGGATGGTATGAAGACCTCGAGCAAGTGGCGGCACAAGTGCGTGAGTGAGAAGCACACAAGCATGCACACACATACACACACACGCGCACACACGGCAAGACAAAGAGAGAGAATCAATGGAGTTCTTTAGATTACTTTCAAAAGCTCTTACAAGTTCGTTTCAATTACAATCTAACCTCAAAAATGAGCTCTCTAGCTCTTTTTATAGTTTTTGACTAGCTTTTGGCCCTGTCCAGACCTAGTGTCCGGCCTAGTTAAAAATTAGGTTCCAGGGCTTATTTGAGGGCTCAAACGGAGTCTAAAAATTATGAAATTTGGTACGATGGTACTTCTAATACTCCTCAAGCTCGAGGACTCCTCGGCTTGCACAAAATGGAGTCTAATCTACCAAAAACGGGATTTACAATGTTTGTGTAGTGATTAAAATCACTTGGGTTGTACATAATCTATGGGAAAAAATGATCTGGCCTTGTTGCCGTATTGTGCATGACTCCTTTGTTGCTTTGTATGCCAACACTCCCCCCTTCCTAGCGTCTGTCGCCCCTGACAGACCTTTGTTCGCGCGGGTGGTCGATGTAATATTGGATGACATTGGTGGCCAGTTCATGTTCTCCTATCCTTAAGCCTCTTGCTAGATCGGCTTCCAATGCCTCCCAATTGATTGCACGAGGGGTTTCTGGTTGCGGGGTGGTGTAGTACTCTGAATACATTGCTTGTTCACAAGCAAACAGTTGAAGCAGATGTGTCGGCTTTGGTGCGAAAATCTCCGAGTGGTACTCCCAGAAACCTGATCTGAACATTTCTTCGAAGGTCTGTTTGTAGCAGGCGGGGAGGTACTTGATGCGTGCATGCCAAGCGTAAGCCACACGGATACTGGGGGTGGTGCTCATGTCATACACCAAGTCGTAATTTCCATTGCTAAACCCCGGAAGACGTACCTGTGGCGCGGCTGCATTTCTAAAGGTCTTCAGCACTACTTGCATCATATCTAAGATTTTAAGCATCATCTGCGCTGCTACATCTGGCATGGGCTTCAAGCGCGGCATCCAGTGGCGAATGGTTCCCATCATATGCTACCGATGGTGGTCCTTGTGGTGGCGCGATGTACGGGTAGTTCAGCCATTCCTTGCATTGCGCATTGTTCTGTACTTTGATATTAAATGCCTTCCACGACCTGCGGCGGGGAACTGGACCGTAGCATGGGTTGTAAAGGAGGTGCAGTGGCGCGTTGTTCCATGTGCGTAGCATTTCTGGATAAGTCTCTAAAAGTTTCTGCCGCCATGTCGGTTGACGAATCTTGCCTTTTCGCACCTCTGGAGGAAGGTCTTCGGGTTGAAATTGGGTCGCAAAAGTAGGAATCTGACCCGTGACTCTTTGTATTTCTGCATTATAATCAGCCAAGATAATATAATATGGCCTGTACTGGAGTTCCGATGAGAGAATCAGGCGTCTCGATGACAAGTTCTTGAAGTAATCTGATTGTAAAACAGTCTCTTCTATGACCCTCATAGCCTGATTTTGCACTACGGTGCGCTCTTCATGCGAGGTCCCTATTTCCTCCACTTGTCGTAACCATGGCGGCCGTGGTGCCTCGAACGTGTCCTGCGCTTCTTCTGTTTGTTGGCCTCCTGGGAATGGTTGCGGATCATATTCTTCATCAAACGTTTGTTCCACAGGAATTTGCACAACTTCTTCGTCCGTGGGAGCCTCCGGAGGGGAAGATGGCCTCTCATATTGTAGTAGGCGTGTCTGCAATTCAGTTACCTGTTGCTGGAGATCTTTTATGGCCTCTGCGTCGGAGGGAAGCGAAGCTGCAGAGGGGGTGGTTGGAGGGGCAGCTGTTGGGCGTTGTTGGTGTTCCTGCTTCAGTTGTCCTAGCTCCTCCGATAGCTTATCATGTGCTTCGAGTAGCATGGCATAATCTTCCAATATAATCTTGATATTATCGGGGGTCACTGCTTGAAACTTGGATGGGCTGATGGGTGCCCCCGGTGTGCTCTCAATAGCTGCCTCCAGGTTCTCTTGATTTTGTATTTGCAGACGTCTGTTCTCTTCCTGAGCAGCCGCAAGATGGCGTTTAAGTAGCGCCATATTTCGCTGAAGTTTTGAGTTGCGTTCCAGTTGTGTCCGTAGGTGACTTTCTACCACCTGCACTGCTTCCTGATCTACGTTCTGTAGCTGTACTTCCAATATATTATGGGCGTCTTGGAGGGTTTGGAACTGTGTGTGAAGGCGAGCGTTCTCCTCTTCTAGTACCGCAAGGCGGAGCTGTAGTGTCGCTGAGTGCTCTTGCAGGCGTGCGTTTTGTTGCTGGAGCTGAATGTAATCTGTTCTTAAATTTGATATACAAGCCAACATGGTGTCCAATGCATTACCTATAGATGAGTGGGGGGTGTTTACCGTGGAAGATGCATGGGAAGGGAATTGGGGAAGGGAGACAGTGAATGATGTGTCTACAAAAGTTGTGTGTGTGGGTGAAATTGGTGGAGGGGGAATGGGAGGAGGTGAAACCGTGGGTGGAGGTGCCGTGGGTGGTGAAATGTCCATCCCTTCCGGAGTGGGTGTTAGTGTGGGGCCTGCCATATACACTGGTATGGTAGGTGGTGTGTGTGTGGAAGTGGTGAATAGATGTGAAGTGGGGTGGGGAGCTGAAAAGACAGGGAATGGTTGAGGGCCTGGTTGGAAAGCCCTAGCAAAGATGTCCTGGAGGGATTGTAGAAATGGAGAAAGGGATATCGGGGGTTGGGGTCGTAAATTTGAGAAGGGTGGAAAGGGTGGCATGGTAGTAGGGAAACCCATGAATGTGGATCTGGGGTCAGGATGACCCGTGGCTGAAGGCATTGGGGATGGTTGTCCTAGGGCAGGCTCGGGAAGGGTTTCGGTGGTTTGTGTAGTGATGGGGTTTGCTTCAAAGGTCGGGTTATCAGTGGTAGAGAATAGGGTGGCACTAGAGATGGGAGTACGAAAGATGAAGGTTGGGTCAGTGGGTTGAGTGGTCGATGGGATTTCCACTGTCTCTGTTCTCGGAGGTGATGGTGGGGGAGTAGGTGGTAGTGGTTCGGTGGACTCCTCATGGGTGGCGGGGTGCTGTTGACTAGCTGTTTGGGAGGTTGGTGTAGTAGTTGGCTCCTCTGCTACTGTAACGGGAATTTGGATATTTTTACCTGAGCGAGGCCGTGTCTGGAACCTTCGTGGGTCATATTGAACTGAAGGCCTCTGAATGGCAGTGCGCACAGCTTCTACAACTCCATATGTTTCTGCCATCAGTAAGAGACCTTCCCTGTACTCTGAGTCAACCCCCGCTTCTTCCAACAACTGAGTCATAAGTACTCTGCTGCTCTGTTCAGTGAGTAATTGCTGCGATCGTACTCTTTCCATAATCTGATACAGCCTTCGGAGTTCTGCTGTATATGCTGGGGCTTCAGTGGTCTCTTCTTCATACGCTTCTTCTTCTTCCGGTTGTCCGTGTTGTTGACTTTGCTGAGCGTCACTCCAATGGACATGTCTACCGTCTGTAGACTTTCTTCTTCTCCGTGAGGATGTGCCCTGCTCCTCTGCCTCTTAATAAAACTCCACATCAGAGAATTGTGTGCTTTGTAGGAATGCTTCGAAATCCTGGGGGTCCAGTCCTTCAGCCTCTCCAGTGGCAGCAAACTCGAACTCAGGTGTAACCGGAGGAGCCGATGGGGTGGGTTGTGTCGTAGTGTCAGATTCCGACCTGGGTATTCTAATGGTAAAAGGAGGTACAGTGCCCTCTCTTAATGGTGATGCCTCAGGAGTAGTCAGGACTTCCCTTGTCTGGACACACGGAATCGCGCCCCTCATGCGCTTCGACTGATGTGTGGATGTCTTGAGCCTTTTAAACATTTGTAATTGTGCCCAAGTTAAGGCACGCTCAATGGGGACATCATATGCCAAGCATCGGTAAATGATGCGTGTGAGTGCACAGCATCCGTTCACCACTAATTTCCTAGAAGCCCGTTTGTTCGCTTCATACAACTGATCTATAATCCACACTGGTAGCTTAATAGGTAGCGCACCTGCTTCCGCCAAGTAGAGAGCAAACCAGATCTTCTTGTGTGGTTGCGTGAATCGGTCTTGACCGGGGAAGGCGAAATGTTGCATGCACATGCGGAGAGGGATGGATACATTTGGGGTGAGGGCTGCCATGTCTTTCAGCTTCACTACTTTCCTGTCCTTCATGTTGTTGGGAACGAGAGCATCCTTTTCTGAGGGTACATGCGTGCCATGCATCTTTAAAGCATCACTCACTAGCTCCACAGTAAGTTCAAACCTCTTCAACTCGTTGTTGCCCAGCAATGAGGGGAGAACAAATGATCCGGGTTGGTCCTTATCTTCATTAGCTTGTAATGTGGAGACCAAATAGTAACATCGGAGGAGATCGGGTTTAGGTAGTGGGGCTTCAAAATATTCCGCCAATCCTGCTCGTTGCCATATGATCTGTAGATCTTCTGTGTTTTGTAAAGTCTCGAACTCCTTGGAGAAAAATTGGAATCGCACCCATGATCTGTCATACTCGCATTTAGACTCCCAGATATACTTGGCCTCACCTAATGGACCGGGCATGCCATTGAACCAATGAGAATTCGCATGAACTCTTTCCGTGATTCCTGTAGGTGGATCTGGCACCGGGAGTTGCTGGAGGTGTTGCATCTCCATTGGTCGTTCAGTCGGGGGCACGTCCACAGGTAGGCTATCCACATCAATTCCTGCAGTAAGTATCCCTACTTGTGAGCCCGAACCTGTCGCTTCTGCCATTTTACTGCTTGCCTTCTGATTCTGTGAGAATATAGAAGCATGTGTTAACATCGTAATGGACAGACTAAATCCGTTGCTGTCCCCGTTACAACATTAACATGAGGTATATGGTGAGTTAGTGGTCAGTAAGTGCACGAAGACAGTGAGGGTAGTTAACGTTTGTGTATTCCTAGGAGACTAATGCCGTTAGTAAGTGGGGTGAATTTACAAATCGGGGTCGGGGGGTTTATTACAGATCTTAGACTGCCAAATGCAGTGGATGGGCTTTGCTTTCGGTTTCGTAGAGACTCCAGAGAGCTGTGTCGGTGTCGCTGTTTGGGAATGGGGCCTTTTAGGGACCCACTTATAAGTGATTACATGCATGCTCATGGGTCTTGGTGTGTTCCTAAGTATTGAGCACGAGGGAATACTGGTTGTACTCGTAGATGGGTTATGCTGCATAGGTTGTGGCCTTGGCGTAACTACTTGTGCCCTCAAGCAAGCCTTAGGCACCCAAATTTGTCTAGATTGTGGGCTTGCCTTCATCGACTTCTTGGGCACCCAAATAGATTTCACTTTAGCCGAAGAATTTCTGACAGACTTCTTATTAGCGTCGTGTTGTTGGTTACTAATAAGAGGCTTTGCCCGTGTAGTTGACGGTGGTGCACCCGGTCGTTCGCCTTTCCGCACCCACACCTGGTTTATTTTCTGGGACATTCTGCTGCGCAGGTACTTTTGATCTCGGACATAGGTAGTACTCGGCTTCTTCTGCTTGTGATCCGCCCTTGGTTGCTGCCTCTTTCTGGCCTTTGGAAAAGAAGGGAGTTCCGTTGCATCCCTGACTCCTTTTTTGCAAATATCATTCCTCTGCAACACAGGGTTTTGAACAAGAACAGCATGGTCATCTTCATGTGTACCCCTGGAAGGACCAGGAGTCTGTGCCTTTCCTAGTTCCTTGAGTGCTCCATTGTCTAATTCTACTGTAACTCGACTATGATTGACCCAAACCTGGAGAAGTCCACTTCTTAGGTTTAGATTGACTGCTTGGTCATAGATCCAATCCTGACCCAAGACTAGAGGTTCAGTGAGATCCTCATCTTGACACACCAGTACTTTAACTGTCATTGCCTCATCATGAATGTAAAGGGGAAGTTCCGCCTCGCCCATGCAAGGGGTTTCCACTCCTCCCAATCCTATAAGATATGCTTCCACAGGATTGACAGTCAATTGTAATTCTTGGCAGTAAGACAATTTAACAGCACTAGTGGCTGCACCTGAGTCAATCAAGGCTCTTACGGTCCTTGCACTCTTTCCTTGTCCTATATCTAAGGTTACGAAAGGACGTCTATCAATTATCCTATGCGAGCTTGTTCCTGCGACTTCACACATGGCCATAGGAAATCCTTGGTCTGCATAGTCATCCGCTCCAGGCTGATCTCTACCTTGCCTTCGTAATTTCATCCTTCTGATGCGTTCTAAAGCTTCAGCTTGAGCTTCTTCTCGAACTCGCTTTTCTTCCTCTTTGCGTTTCTTAGCAGTGTTGAGTCGACTGAGCATTTCCTCCGTGAGGGGTTCCTGATACAACTTGACTCTGCAACCGCTAATATAATTTGGGAGAACATCACCCTCTAATGTGGCCAATTGTACTGCTCCGCTCGTGGAGATCCTATTGATGATCATAGGTCCGTAGCCTCTCTTTTCTAGCTTCCTCGCGTGTTGTTTTAGTGTATAGACTAAGACTAGATCTCCTGCTTTCAAGCCTTTATCCTTCACGTGGGCATCAAAGTATGCCTTCTGTCTCTTCTTGGCTGCATATATCCCTGCAGCGGCTCTCAGTCTTGTTTCTCCTAATCGTTCAAGGTCAAAGATCCTAGAGGAGAGCTCATGACCTGTCCATTCGTGCTCTCGTGCTACTCTCAATGTAGGGATCAAGAAGTCCAAGGGTAACACAGCGTTTTGACCGAATACCATCTGAAAGGGAGTGGCTTGGAGTACCGTTTTGTAGGCCACTCGGTATGCCCAAACAGCATGGTGTAGCTGTTTGTCCCAATCAGAGCGTTTAGTGTTCACTAATTTCGTCAGTACATTGCATAAAATCTTATTAGTGCTCTCAGCTTGACCATTAGCTTGAGGGTGATATGGGGCAGACTTCTTGTGTATTACCAAAAATTCTTGGAGTAGATTTTCAATAACTTCATTCAAGAAGTGAGTGCCTCTATCACTTACAAGTTCTATAGGTAGTCCATATCTCGTGAATACATTCTCAAACAAGAATTTGGCAGTTGTTTGAGCATCGTTCTTGGTTGTAGCTTTTACCTCTACCCACTTGGTGAGATAATCTGTTGCCACAATGATGTATTCCGCATGAGAACCCTTAGCTGGGGGATTAATAGGACCTACGAAGTCTATTCCCCACTTAGAGAATGCACGTCCACCCATCATAGGTTTCAGTGGCATTTCATCTTTGCGTATAGGATACTGGGTCCTCTGACAGACATCACACCGTTTCACATAGGTATGTGCATCCATGTGAAGGGTAGGCCACCAGAAGCCCGCAAACATTATTGCCTTGATCACCCGATCTGGTCCAAAGTGTCCTCCTGCTACCCCTTGGTGAGCAGTTTCCAAGATCTTGAGATATTCGCTTTCATGGACACATAACCTCAGGTAACCATCTTTACCGCGCTTATATAGATTATCACCTATGAGTGAGTAATCCAAAGCTTCTTGTTCTAAACTCCTTTTCCTAGCCAGAGTCATGTCTGAAGGGAATGTGTTTGTCCTCAGGAATGATACTAGTGGTTCGCTCCAATCTGGCGCAATGGATACTTGATAGAGAGTGGCATGTTCCACCGGTGGTTTAGTGCAACAGATTGGGCATTCCTTGCACAACTTTTGGACATCCGCTTCCATAGTTGGCCAGTGCACTCCGAATCTCTTTAGAGTTTGTAAAGTTCGTTGCTTTGAATGGTGTTGCTCTAACGCACCTACATGTGCTAATTGCAACCATTTCGCATACTCATCCTCTTCTACGCAACAAGCCAAGATCCCTTGATCTGTCTGCTTGTACATGCTTCCTGCCATGATGTGGTATTTTTGGGCTTTTACAACCTCTCTGTTCCGTGTGTTTACCACAGGATGGTTAGGCCCGTATGTCAATACTGGTACCAATGGCTTAGCCCACTGTGGTACAACTTCCAGATTAAACAAGTAAGCATCAGGAAGGTCATCTGATACTCCTTGTGGGGCTTCTCCCGATGTGAGCCTAGAGAGATGATCAGCTCTCAAATGAGTCCTACCTTTTCTTACCACAACCTCAAAGTCATACTCCATTAGCAAGAGAAACCATCTCACTAATCTTCCTGTATTGCATGGCTTGTTTACAAGATATAATAATGCCTGATGATCAGTAAAAAATTTAAACTTATTTGCAAGCAAATAGTGTCTAAATTTCTTAACTGCATATACCATGCCTAAGCCTTCTCTCTCTGTAGTGGTGTAATTCCGTTCAGCCGCATTCAATTGTCTACTGGCATAGGCAATTGGAAGATCCATATTACCTTCACCAGTAGGTTGTGCAAGTACACACCCAATAGCATAATTGGATGCATCCACGTGAACATGGAATGGCTTATTCCAATCTGGTGTGGTCAAGATTGGTGCTGAACACAATCTTCGTTTAAGCTCTTGGAAGGAATTCTCACATTCATCCGTCCACTCAAAGTTTGTCAGAAGTCCGTACATGGGCTTTGCAATGACAGCATACATGTGTATAAATCGTCGATAATAACCACAATGCCCCATGAAAGCTTGTACTTCCTTGACATTCTTTGGCCTAGGTAGCTCTGCTATGGCTCTCACTTTTTCTTCATCGGTAGATATGCCATTCTTTGACACTATGTGTCCTAGAATCTTGCCTTGCCTGACCATAAAAACGCACTTTTCTGGGTTTAGGCAGACTTGATATTCTCTACATTTGTCAAAGATTTGTCTGAGTTCAGGAATATGGGTTTGTCCAACGCTGGAATGAGCACAAAGATCATCAACATAGACTTCTAAACTCTTCCTCAGAAACTCCTTAAACACGTGGCACATCAGCCTCTGGAAGGTGGCTGGTGCATTGGTAAGCCCAAATGGCATTACTCTAAAAGCAAAAATGCCCCATTCTGTGGCAAAGGCTGTCTTATGCTGATCCTCTGGAGCTATGGCTACTTGATTGTAGCCCGAAAATCCATCAAGGAAGCTGTACACTTCCTTGCCTGCCACTCTTTCTAAGAGATGCTCTGTGATGGGAAGCGGATAGTTATCTCGAATCGTGGCGGCATTAACCTTTTTCAAGTTAATGCACACACGCAGCTTGCCATTCTTCTTGGGCACCACTACGATGGGGGATACCCATTCAGTGTGCTCAATTTCATAAATAAATCCAGCTTCGACCAGTCTATCTATCTCTTCCTTGATCTTAGCAGCATAATTATCGTTATATGTATAAGGCTTTTGCTTAGAGGGTTTGGCGTCTGAGGTCATGGGAATGGTGTGTGAGCATATCTCGGGGTCTACGCCTTTCAAATCCTTGTAACTCCATGCGAATACATCTCTGTATTCTCTTAGCAAGGTAATCAATTCGTGCTCTTCTTCTTCTGTCAGGTCATGGCCTATATACGTGCATCTCTCCTCTCCTTCTTCTATGGCCACTACTATTTTCTTGGTGGTTTCTTTGTTATCATAGGCCTCTCCTGATTGTGCCTCTCGTTTAGGCATTCTTATCATGACTCTCCTGTCATCTATCTCATACTTCTTAAAATTTTCTGGGACCTCAAACAAAGATTCTTCCTCCTCTGGTAAGGCTTCTCTCTTCTTTCGTTTCTTTCCTTCTTCCTTCGGGGTCACATGTGTTGCTAATCTTACATTAGTTGTAACCTCTCCATGCCTCTGGGGTTGAAATTCTACTTCATGGAAGTATTCTTCATCTGATGCAAATGGTGGGTCCATAATGATTGACTCTAGATCGGAGTCACTTGCATCCTCAAATGCATCAAGGCTAGGTTCGCATTCTTCTAAAACTGCCTCTCCCATGATTGGCTCTATGGAGAAGACGGAAATGTCATAGCCATCCTCATCACAGTGAGGTGTCCATTGTTCTTCGTTGATGGCTACGTCCATTGTTGCTAAGATTTCTGCCCAACCGTGAGGTTCAAATTCTTCGTCTGGAAAAACTACAGGTGCATAGGCTGGGTCTTGGATTGATCTATGGGTTTCTTTCGCACCTACCTCTCTGGCTTTCTCTCTCTTCTCTTCTTCTACTGCTACCTTGCACATCCATAAGTGGGTGTCTTCATGCATCCATGAGGATCCAGACCCTATGGAATGCACCGATTCTGTATCATCTTTGGCTCTATGGATGGGATTCCATTGGATAGGGGGGACATCTCTATGAGAATAATCCTTGAGATTGACTTTGGTCGTAACACCCAGGTGCTGCAAATACAAGGAGTTGGTTCCCCAATCCTGTACTACTTGCAATTGTCGCATAAATGGTCTTCCCAAAATCATCTCATAGGCATGATTTTTGCTGAAGTCACATATAGCAAAACTATGTTCAAACTCGACACCACAAGTGGTGAGAGTTATCCCTTCTAGCAATCCTAGGGGTCTCTCTATGTGACCATCGGCCATTTGCAATTTCATCCTTGTTGGCCTGAGTGCTGGCTTGCCCCAACGCTTCCAAAGGGAAGTAGTGGCAATTGCAACTCCTGCACCTGAGTCCAAAATTGCCTTGGTGGTGTATTCCTGGTAGGTGATGGGAAGATAGGTGTTCCCTTCTTCACCTTCACACATATCTCCTATCTTATCCAAGGGAATTTCTGGCACTGTCCTATGGGATCCTACCTGGGAACGAGGTTTTGCTATCTCTGGTACTTGTTTGGCTACATGTTTCCATAATTCAGGTCTAACCTTGAGTAGCTCTTCTAACTTGAGATTACACTGCACGTTAGTGTTCTTCACTACCTCTGTGTTCCTAGGTATGACTGAGTCGTCGTTCCTTACCATGACTGTGGGTGCTCTCACACATGTGGACTTTGCTTCCCATGGGCCTGTGAAGTGGGGTAGCTCTTGTATGGAATTAGACTCAAAGTCTAATCTCTCGTGAGACTGAACACTCTCATGCTCCCCGTAAATAGATGGGATGTCTTGTGGGAATTGGTCGTGTGCATCGTCCACAAGTTCAAAAGGAGGGGCGACCTCGCTTTCGTTATCCCATTTGTCTTCTTGAATCTCTCGTAGGAAGTCTGGTGCAAACCGATTCATAGAAGAAGAAGTGTCTGGCTCCGTAGAATTGGGCGCATAAGCAACCTGTGAAGGAGGGCTGATTCTATTGTTGACTCTCTCATCGTTCTCGCAAATGGCTGGAGCACAAGCTTCTTGGGGAGGGTTACTTATTCTATTACTTTTCCGAACAGGCTCACACATTCCCTGAGAAGGAATGTAGGCAACCTGTGGAGGTACTTGAGCTTTCGAGGGAGGCTCATCTGCCTTTTGGGGGGGAAGATAAGCTTCTTGAGGAGGCCCACGGGCTTCCTGAAGAGGCTGGCTTACCCGTTCTCTTGCCCTTCCCTTTCTTTGAGGGGTAGGTTCCTTTTCTGGCTGTGCTATTGGCCTCTCTATTCTTCCTAAGGAGGGGAAACTGTCTGGTTTAGTGGAATTGGCCACATTAACTTCCGATTGGGAATGATTCATGTTTTTGCTTGCTTTTTCTTGGTCTTGATTTTTTTCTTCCTTGTTAGATCTTGCAATTATCCTCTCTAACTTCTCTAGGAATCCATCCAAGTGTAATTGCGTTTTGGCTGAGCCTGAGTAATTGAAAAGGCGACTGGCTTCAAACATAGTCTGAGCCAATGCGACCATTTTCGCGCATAGTTTGGTTCTTTCTATCTCTAGGTCAGCTCTAGGATAGCACTTGTCATGATCCGTGACGTTTGGCCCTTCTTGGATTCTGGCCTGATATGCCTTAAGCATCATGTCTATGTCTTCGGGAGTGGGATCAGCTAATACTGATCCTGTTTGGGGTGGTGGGTGGGTTACGTGAGGTGTCTTAGAGGGTGAAGGGATGGAGGGTGATGGGAATGGTAGCGGTGGGAATGTGTGAGAGTGCGGTTGAGATGTGATCTCTATGATTTTAGCCTTGGTTTCTCGTAGACTTTCCTCAAGTTCACTCATCTTCTTTGCCCATTGCCTTTTCATACGTTCGCGGCTATCTTTCCAAGCTCTTGTTCTCTTTTTATTTTGGCTCTCAGTATCGCTAGCATCTGGGCTCTTTTCCTGGCCTACCCCTTGGTTTTGCTGTAAAGCTTGAGCTCGAGTGACTACCTGTACTGGTGCAGTGGAAGTGACACTTCCTGAGGAGTCTACCACTAACCCAACAACGTTGATAGGGGTGATTTTTGGCATGCTATTGGGGTTCTTTGGGCAATCTCGTAAGAGATGCTCTTTTCCGCAATCTTGGCAAAAGCCTTGGATAGTCACGGACTGCGTTGGTGTAGGAGGAGGTAAGGGACAATCACGAATGAGGTGATCACCTTGGCATCTGTAGCACGGTCCTCTTGGGAATGGAGGTCTGACTTGCCTAGATTGAGGCCTAGGATTGGGATTTGCATACATGACATTCGTGTAATCTGACTCCCAACTAGGTTCGTTTGGCTCTTCACCATAGTAGGACTCGCCATGTTCTGGAGACTGCATGTAGTAAGCCTGGGGGCTATCCACATGGGTAGAATCAAAGCTATGATCACTTGGATCATTTTCAGAGATCAAGGGTGTTACTGGGACTATAGCTCTATTCAGGTTCTCTTCTGCAGCAGTATACTTTACCGGAATCACATTAGCTGGGGCTGGGGGTTGTTGTGCTAGCACAGGCTGAGGCCTTTGTTGGTTTTGATATTGAGGTTGGAAATTTTGTTGTGGCCTGCCGTATGGTTGTGGAGGGTACTGGTTCTGGTATCTGCCTTGTTGATAGGGCAGAGGGTAGGGTTGCCTAACCGTCTGCTTGTTGTATGGGCAATCTTGTGCGGTGTGGTTGGTGTATCTCCGTTCTATGGTGCAGTACTGGCTACTAGGGTTTACTTGGGGTTGAGCCATAATGGGACAGACGTTCGCCATATGGTCACCACCGCATGTATAGCACCTTTTCACAGGAGCAAACCTTGGAATTTGTTTGCTAGTCACACCTAATTTCTGAGCTACTTTTTCGGCAAGTTCCTCAATTGATGTGGACTGCGTGGAAGAGTGACTAGATGCACTATCTGAATCTTTGTAGATTTTGGAAAGCTCTAGTTCTTCCCCTAGGTTATCTTCAATGTCAATGCACATGCGTACACACTCTTCTATAGTCCTAGGGTCCTTCAGATACACATAGGATCTCAATTTCGTACTCAGCAATCCATCCAGGAATAAGGCTACTTGTTTAGCAGATGTGGGTAACTCCGAAATAGGGCACCTTTCCAGATACTGTCTAAATCTTCTTCCGGCCAATCTGACAGTCTCTTGGGGGGTCTGTTTGAAGCTGTGGATCAATGAGGAGGTATTGTGTCTTATGCCGCTCTTAGAGAACTCTACAATGAATGCCTCTAGGAGTTGATCTATGCTCCTGAACTGACGCTCATCTAATGGTTGAAACCATGTAAGTGCCGTGTTCCTAAGGGTTAGACCGAAGGCATTGTACTGCGTGAACAGATCTTCCACTTGTTCAGCTCTCAAGACTTGCTTGAACTCTGCCACATGATCATAGGGATCTCCTGTGCCGTCAAAGTAATTCTTCATGGACTTAACTAGCTGGGTGGGTCTCAAAGTTCTTGTGTGCTCTCTAGGCCTCGGGAGAGGGAATCCATCTACATTTCTTTGGTTCCTGTGGGCTCTATGCACATCAGGTTCTACCCTATTCGTCTCTGTTCTCGTTCTTTCTCTGCCTACTGGGTTGGCAAAACTTACTTCTGGTCTCTCTCTACTTTTGTCTCTTTGCGTACCATGAGCTTGAGAAGTTCCAGCCCCAGGGTGACTATAGGATACATTTGATCTTGGTTGGGGGAAAATGAATTCACCCTTCCAAGTGTAAGCATGCCTATCATTTTCTGTCACCACAAAGATCCGTTCTGAAGCATGATCTAAGTAGGTCACTCTGCCTGGGCTATCTGGATCCTTAAACTCATAGATCAGGATTGTTCCTATATCAATTGGGTGATCCGGTTTATACCTCCAAAAGGCTTCATCCGTTTCTCGATTGAGAAGCAAATCAATGCACTTGTTATCTTGGGGGACCCACTCAGGCGTGATAATTCTAGTGAGAACTGATTTACCTCGAGGGGTTCTAGGTTCCGCACCCATGTTCCCTTGTTCCAGGTCCCCTAAGTCCGCTTCTAAGATTACGTTCCCAAAGTCATCTGTCCTATCAGGGTGACTAGTGACTACATATATAGTTCCTTCTTTGTCCAGGTATGCACCATTTTCAAACTTGACAGCTGGGTGCTCTAGTCCAATGGATTGATCAGGGTTTTTAATCTGGACCACAGATCTTCCTAGGCCGTCCTCATAGATGCTAGCACCTAATTGGTTGGTCCTAAGGTACTCCAGCTGCGTTTTGTAAGGGCCTTCTACCCTGTACAGGTAAGGCACTCCTGAACTTCCCGTAGGTCTGTCCATGCCTTGAGACATTTCTGACTCACTGGTCTCAGAGCTAGGGTAGTATGAGTGGTGGCTCAACTGCTGGGCCCAAGACCTTGCAGTGTGATTGACACTAGCCTCTGAAGACCTAAGGCTTTGTCTTTCCCTTGCTAAATGTCGTCCTGATCTAAGGTTCATGTGCCTAACTGATTAGCCCAATTTTTTTCAGAGTACAACCTCGTTGCCGATTAATTGGTACCAGTCACTTGATTCTTTTTAGTTATTTTATCACGTTTGAATTCTTGTCTGATATCACGTCGTCAGGAATGTTTGAATGTTGTTTCGCACCTGCAATTGATCGTTCCACATTAGGTTCTTTTCTTTATGTTGTCGACAGTACAGAGATTAAGTTTTTAGCTTGAACTTGAGTTTTTAGGCAGTCTTCGACTTGATAGTGGCCTATCGTCGCCCTGACTTACTCCTACTTCTAATCGCTCTTAGCCTATGCTAGGAATTGACGAAGAGGAGTTGAGAATATTCCGACCTTTCTTGCCGAACCTTGCTCTTTAGTGCTCGAGAAGTTGATTCTCAAGCGTGTGCCACACCCTTGCTTGGATACTCTCAATTGCTTCTCAATAGGCCTGCATAAATCCCAAGATTAGCTCCAAGTAGATCTTTCAATTGACAGACAATTTATTTCAGACACTTTTTTAATGACCCTTGTTCCCCCTTTTGCATTGTTAGAAATTTACTCTAGAGCTCCCTTGGTGTTCCTACCCCTCAGTGTGTCAACTTCCAAATATCCTATCTGAAAATCAATGCGTTATTCTTATAAAAAATAGTTGAGGGCGTGTAGTATATGTCACGAGCTTTCCGACAAGCCCTAGAGCTCAGAAAATGGATTTCGTATGAAAAAGTTATGACCGTTCAGGGTTTAGGGGGTTAACTAGACAAACAGAACCTTTCGGGGGTTTTAATGCATTTTCTAAGGCCTTCGTAAGTAGATGAGTACATGAAAGTGCAAATATGCCCAAAATTTAGCCTAAATTTCCAAAAATTCACTCCTTAATTTTTTGCCGAAAATGCCTGTCTATCGCGATAGACGGTGTCTGTCGCGATAGACACAATCTATCGTGGGGGCTGTCTGTCGCGATAGACGGTGTCTGTCGCGATAGACGGTGTCTATCGTGAAATTCTGTCTGTCGCGATAGACGGTGTCTGTCGCGATAGACGGTGTCTATCGTGGATTTCTGTCTGTCGCGATAGACGGTGTCTGTCGCGATAGACGGTATCTGTCGCGGATTTCTGTCTGTCGCGATAGACGGTGTCTGTCGCGATAGACGGTATCTATCGTGGATTTCTGTCTGTCGCGATAGACGGTGTCTGTCGCGATAGACGGTATCTGTCGCGGATTTCTGTCTGTCGCGATAGACGGTGTCTGTCGCGATAGACGGTGTCTGTCGCGGATTTCTGTCTGTCGCGATAGACGGTGTCTGTCGCGATAGACGGTGTCTGTCGCGGATTTCTGTCTGTCGCGATAGACGGTGTCTGTCGCGATAGACGGTGTCTGTCGCGGATTTCTGTCTGTCGCGATAGACGGTGTCTGTCGCGATAGACGGTGTCTGTCGCGGATTTCTGTCTGTCGCGATAGACGGTGTCTGTCGCGATAGACGGTGTCTGTCGCGATAGACAGAAAAAACGCAAATTTTTGAAAAACTTCTAGTGATCTAGAATGCCCTCAAGGTGTAGGTTACAGTGCTACTCATGCATTCACAAAATGTTAAGATTTTCTGTCTGTCGCGATAGACAGAGATCGTCGTCTCGGGAACTGTGCAGAGCCTGTTGTACCTGCGCACACTGCTGGGGATGATGGTACAGCAAAAAACCTGCAAAATAGCTCAAGAAACATGCAAAAACAGCGCATGCAAATTCGCTCTCTCCCTCTCTCTCACAAGTGAAATGAGGGAAATGAGGTGGAGATGGGGATATAGTCAAAAACTGAAATTTTTGCGATGATGGAGATGGAGGTGGGAGATGGGAATGATGATGATGGTGATGAAGATGGTGAAGAAAGTAAAAGAAATTCGATGAGAGTGAAGAAAATACCTACCACTCCAACGCATCAACTCTACGTCTTACCATCACACGCTCGTCCTCAAAGCTCGATCCCCGGCAACGGCGCCAAAATTTGGTGTAGCTCAGTGATGAGTAGCACCTCCTTTAATGTCAATCCGGGAAGACGTGAGGATGGTATGAAGACCTCGAGCAAGTGGCGGCACAAGTGCGTGAGTGAGAAGCACACAAGCATGCACACACATACACACACACGCGCACACACGGCAAGACAAAGAGAGAGAATCAATGGAGTTCTTTAGATTACTTTCAAAAGCTCTTACAAGTTCGTTTCAATTACAATCTAACCTCAAAAATGAGCTCTCTAGCTCTTTTTATAGTTTTTGACTAGCTTTTGGCCCTGTCCAGACCTAGTGTCCGGCCTAGTTAAAAATTAGGTTCCAGGGCTTATTTGAGGGCTCAAACGGAGTCTAAAAATTATGAAATTTGGTACGATGGTACTTCTAATACTCCTCAAGCTCGAGGACTCCTCGGCTTGCACAAAATGGAGTCTAATCTACCAAAAACGGGATTTACAATGTTTGTGTAGTGATTAAAATCACTTGGGTTGTACATAATCTATGGGAAAAAATGATCTGGCCTTGTTGCCGTATTGTGCATGACTCCTTTGTTGCTTTGTATGCCAACACACTTGCTATCATGGTACCAAATGTGCATGCTGTTCTCTTTGGATTTGAAGTTTACAATGTCATTGTGTCTTTGAGAGGACATCTCTCTTCTCAGCCTACGTGCCAAAACACTGGGCATTGGTAATAATAGAATGCTCACTGCCTTGTCTTTCTTGACATGACTGCCAGCAAAGTTTGAGATGTTTATAGATAAATGATTGATGAGTGCCCTATCTTGTTTATGTACTGGGAAATGTGTTCTTGTGACTATCTAATAACATGTTTAGGTTGACAGGATTGAGGTTGCAAAAAACGACTCCGGCACCTACCACAGAGCCTTCCCCCAATTCGGGTGGGAGCTTGGATCACCTACTCCATTTCTAAGGACTCGATGAAGTTTTCATCAGGCCACCAGCTTGAGCAAGGCTCCAAGATCTTGCAACCAACTTCTAGATCTGCAGCAAGTAACTGTTTTCAATATTGGTAGGGTTATGAAATTCTCGCCCCGAACAGTGAAGATGGGAGATGAATAAACACCCGGATCATCAACCTGCATGTGTGATGTGATTATCTTGGAATATTGAAGAACTGGGGGACCACAAATGATGGAATTTCATCATGTTGAGGTTTGCTATCTGAAATGTATCAACAAGTATGTATTGTAGAAATATGATATGCTTGGGTTTGTGTTCAGTATTGATCCCTCCCTAGACTGGTGAAGGAACATATGTAAACTCCCATGAATCCTGAAATTGGGTTGCTAAGAGTCGAGTATGCCAAGGGATTGTGTTGGCTACAATTAGTAAGGACAAGCTCCATAGTTTCCATCTATGACTAGGGCAGAGGTGTATGAAAGCCAGGTTAATAAGTTGAATTAATGCTCATGTCAAGTTCTGTAGTGAAAAAAATGAACAATCATCGTAGGTTCAAAGGTGGCTATTTTTGGCTTTGGGTGTATGTCTTCCTTGTGTAAAGGAATTGTGTTACAGAACATAACGGGCTTGCTTAACTGTATAACTGCATGGATAAATGGTTTCACCACGATTGCAATTGTCATTCCAGCATTTAGTCTTCCTTCTATTGCTTCACCACACAGTTGGAGAAGGATAAATGTTCTCTATATGTATCCTACAGATGCTTTAATAACAACTTCCTCAAGCTCTCACCATCAGTTCTAGTTTGAAGGTTTAAAGGATGAATGTAGGCAACCTTGCTAAGTGGCTTTGTATTGTTCAAATTTTTTGCAGGACTTGATGCTGAAGCTACCATATATGGATCATCCAACTTCGATTACAGTTCCATCTACCATAAACTCGGATTCCTACATGGGCGTCACTCTGCCAAGAGGTTTGAAAGGAATTAGAGCTTTTGAAAGGTTTGAGGATGGCATTCATCTTTGATGTTCATATGAATTAATGCATTGGACTGCAAGGGTGTCTTGCAAGTATGCTAATGCCTGAAATATTCATCCACAGCCTGGTGTCATTTCATGGTCAGCTTCTCTTCTATGTTTTAAAGTCTTCTTACATTGTCATATGCCAGATTGTCTATCATAAGGGATATCGTGAGAAGCCTCCCAAAACTCAATGCATGCATTTTGGGTCCCATTCAGCCAACTAAAGGATAGGATCTCGATATACATGATGTTCAATTGGCTATAGTTTTTGTTTTTTATTTTTCTAACATTTTAGGATTGAATTTCATAGGCCAGAGTGTAGTCGGCACATATGTTTTGATTGCAAATACAAGATCTGTGTTGCTGTAAGTAAGTATGTTGCACTTAAGCACTACAGTAAATCACTGAAGGTTAAAGTGTCTGTTGAAGAATTTGATTGGAGTCGCTTACATGTTCTTATGAAAGAGCTTCACTGATGTCAACTCAGGTGATTGCCTTACTTGAGGGATGGTGTCCATAGGAAGTGTCATCTTTCTAAAAGATTATTATCTTCATTATATGGCACCATGCTGTGCATAGGGAAAACCAAGTGCATATTTTTGAATAATAGCTAAGTATTGAAACTCACACATGTGCGAATTATGTGTTGGAATTACCACTCTCATCATCATTTTCAGTACCCATCTACACATGACTATACAATTGGCACACAAATACATGATGTTATGTAGCTTCATGTTTTGTAGGGGAATTATATTCTCTAATCAAGAAGCTTAGGCCATGGCACACTAATTCACTATACTAAAGGAGCAGCATGCTTTGCACTACAACATGTCACACGTACACATGTTTTGTCAATACAATATGGTTGATTGTGGCATAATTAAGATCAGTGAGATTTGCAGAATTAGAAAATATTAAAAGGAACTTTCAATAATTACCTATGCTCTTTTTGGTTTGTTTTCATTTTTCCATGCAAGAGGTTGAGGGTGGTGGTGGATATTCTGCCTTACTTCTGGATTGAATACTACACTCATAGACTTTCCTTGTGATTATGTTCTAGCTGTGCCACAGGAAACATGAGTTACGATCTCTAGAATTTCCATGAATGCAAGGGCATTTGTTTTAAAAAGACGAATGTGTTTGTTTTGCCAGGATGTGGAACATTGAATGGGTTTTTTTGAGTGTTTGTATAGTCTAGACAACCAAGGGAACTCCATGATTGATGTGGATAGTTGACTGTATTTCATGATTGACCTAATATGATTTCACTTCTATATGGTCATAGTGCTTGGAGCTCCACTTTATAAGCTTTAATTGCACAAAATGTGATCCACCTGGTTGCTCAATACATTTTGCAAACTTTAAGTATTCACACCTTTTTGGGAGCCTAGACCATGAATAATTGACTTTGTGTACCTTTCAGTAATGACTTAGGGTGTAGAATGCTGGTACTTCAAGAATGTTCACTATAATATGAGCATGTATTCATCAAAGGAAAGTTACAGGCACGTAGGGGTAACTTTGTTGAGTCTGACCTATTTGGGACTCTTTAATAGTAAAGGTTACGAGTGTTTGTTTTTTTTGCTAGGGAAGTCACTCCCTAGTTTCAGAATGCTCAATTAAGGCTTAATTTCTCATAATACAGTTTGGGTCAACACCTACAGACCTTCAACAATGATCCTTCTTGACTCCTATAGATGATCCGCAGGAGTAGATTTGGATAAGCTGTTTGAATTTCATGAATGCTTGGGGTCGTAACATTGCACTATTGTCTAATCATTTTGTGAGCACATAACACTCATGTTAATTTGCAAGCTTGTTGACTAGGAGCATAGTATAAATGATGGCAGGAACATAGGCTACATTCATCTCATGCTTTACATTGCAAAATGTCACACTCCCTCTTGAAAATGTAGTTGTATTTGCTTGTATTTTCCTCATGGACAAGGATCCTTGACTCCCTATTCTCCTTGTTTTCAAGCATGTGGCATAGCATGTGTTTGATGCCAATGTCTTGAACATGTGAGAGGTAGGGGTGGATGAGATGAGAGTCACTCTTGAGCTTTCCTTCTTGCTTCTATGCAAGGTGGTGTGGGTTTTGGGCGTTCCTTGCTAAAACCTCAACAGAAGCAGATGTACATAAGTTGTGTAAAGAGTGCCCAGTATGTAGTATTAAACCACATGTGGAGTACGCTACATTGTACCAAGTGTCTCTAATACCAGATTGCAGTGAACCATTAGTAGCCTTTCCGAGGATGAAAACATTCCCTCAAGATATGACCCTAGCTAGACAGAGGAGTTTAGAACAAGAAGCTTTAGATTATACTCTCATTGGAGATAATCTATACAGAAGAGGAAAAGATGGGTATCTTAGATTATGTGTCCACGAGCGCGAATATCTGAAGATCTTGGAAATTGCTCACCAAGGTGTAGCAGGAGGACACATTGGACCAGATAGAGTGATCAAGGCAATACTTTTTACAAGTCTTTGGTGGCCCACACTTCACATGGATGCACACACCTATGTGAAGAGGTGTGATGTGTGCCAGCGAACTTAGTATCCTATACGTAAAGATGAGATGCCTTTGAAACCTATGATGGGTGGACGTGCATTCTCTAAGTGGGGAATAGACTTTGTAGGTCCTATCAATCCCCTAGCTAAGGGTTCACATGCTAAATAAATCATTGTGGCCATAGACTATCTAACCAAATGGGTAGAGGTAAAAGCTACAACCAAGAACGACACCCAAATGACAACTAAGTTTTTATTTGAGAATGTGCTCACCAGATACGGACTACCAATAGAGTTAGTAAGTGATAGAGGCATGCACTTCCTGAATGAGGTTATTGAAAATATTCTCCAAGAGTTCTTGGTGATACACAAGAAGTATGCCCCCTATCACCCACAAGCCAATGGGCAAGCCGAAAGCGCAAATAAGATCCTATGCAATGCTCTCACTAAATTAGTGAATAATAAACGCTCTGATTGGGACAAACAACTACACCATGTTGTTTGGGCATACCGAGTTGCCTATAAAATGGTACTCTAAGCCAAACCCTTTCAGATGGTATTTGGCCAAAATGCAGTGCTACCATTGGACTTCTTGATACCTACATTGAGAGTAGCACAGGAGCATGAATGGACAGGCCATGAGCTCTCCTCTCGAATCTTTGACCTTGAACGACTAGGTGAAATAAGATTAAGAGATGCTATAGGCATCTATGCAGCCAAGAAAAGACAAAAAGCATATTTCGATGCACATGTGAAGGATAAGGGCTTGAAAGCAGGAGACCTATTCCTAGTCTACACTTTGATGCAACATGCACGGAAACTACAGAAGAGAGGTTATGGACCTATGATCATAAATAGGATCTCCATAAGTGGAGCAGTTCAACTAGCCACTCTAGAAGGCGACATCCTACCAAGTTACATTAGCAGATTTAGAGTCAAACTCTATCAAGAACCCCTCACGGAGGAGATGTTAAATCGACTCAATACTTCAAAGAAACGTAAAGAAGAGGAAAAGCGAATTCAAGAAGAATCACAGGCAGAAGCATTGGAACGCATCCGAAGAATGAAATTGAGAAGACATGGTAGAGAGCAGCCTAGGACAGATGCCTATGCAGACCCAGGATATCATATGGCTATGTGTGAAGTCTCAGGTGTAAGTTCCTATAGAATAATTGATCAAAGTCCTTTTGTAACCTTAGAGATAGGACAAGGGAAGAGTGCAAGAATTGTACGGGCTTTGATTGACTCAGCTGCAACCATTAGTGTTGTTAAAGAAGAATTGAACTTAAGTATCAATCCTGTAGAAGCATATCTCATAGGATTGGGAGGTGTGCAAACCCCTTGCATGGGTGAGATAGAACTTCCACTCTACATTCAAGATGTTCTTATGACAGTTAAAGTGCTAGTGTGTCAAGACGAGGACCTCACGGAGCCTCTAGTGTTAGGTGAAGACTGGATATATGATCATGCAGTCAACCTCAACCTAAGAAGTGGACTTCTTCAGGTTTGGGTAAATTAGAATCACATTACAGTTGAGTTAGAAAATGGAGCACTCAAGGAAATAGGAAAGGCACACACTCCTGGTCCTTCCACGAGTACACAAGAAGATGAAGATGCTACTCTTGTCCAACACTATGTGATGCAGGGGGATGTTTTTCTCAACAAAGAAGGCAAGGAGACGACGGAACTCCCTTCTTTTCCAAAAGTGGTAGAGACACGGCAACCAAAGGAGGACCAAATGCAGAAGCAACAAACTACCTATGTTCGAAGCCAAAATAAAGTGTGAAGCAAGGTGTCTCAGCCATCGAAACAAGTGTGGGTATGGAAAGGCAAGCACCTTGTTGCGGTCCAGTCACCACTACCGACTAAACGTCATACTAGTGGTCAACGACAAGAACCTTCTTGAGAGTAAAATCTATTTGGGTACCCAAGAAGTTAATGAAGGCTGACCCACAATCAAGACAAATTTGGGTGCCTAAGGCTTGCTTGCAGGCTCAAATAGCCACACATAAACCACACCATGTACAACATGATACATGGACTCAAACAGCAGATATCCACTCTTATCCAACATGAACAAACACATATTGTCCCGGAGCACGAGTAAAATCACTTGTAAATGGGTCCCTAAAAAGCCTCATTTACAAGCAGACATTCTTATGAAGCTCACCAGAGTCTACACAAAATCAACAAAGAAAGCCACCCACTATGTTTGGCAGCCCAAACCTTGTAATAAACCACTTACTAACTCTATCCACACTGCACCGTACCATCCCAATTAGCACATAGGAACTCTGCATCTGCTAACCACTCTTCACACTCACAACCACACGAGCACTAACTAACTGACTAACATCATGTTAATGGTGTAATGGGGACACATGACCGCTTTGTGTCCATTTGCAATGTTAACATTCATTTGTATATTCTCACAGAACTGGCAACCAATTTCCTCAATATGGCTGAGGCTGCAGGAACGAGCTCCAAGGCAGGCACCAATCCTCAGATAGTGGACGTTGAAAGTCTCCCTATTGAGTGGGATTTGAAGGAAATACCACAGGTGTTGAGGGCATTACATGTCATACCTATTCAGAATCCCCCCAAGGGCACACATCGCTAGTAAGCAAGACCTCCCATTGGTTGAGTGAAGTTGTAGGACCCCTTGGAGAAGGCACCTATTTGTGGGAGGTAGAGATAGAGTTCGATGGATGCTGGAGCCGATATCACTTCTTTACACGAGAGTTTGAGAGGCTTCAAAATAATGAAGGATTGCAATCAATATGGAAGAAGGCAGGACTATATGATTACTTCAAAGCTCAGTTACCCAAGCCGGACTTCCTAAGGTGTTCATACTTGATTAGCACCCTAACTCCCACTAAAGAGAAGAAAGGGTTCAACACATTTGTACTTCCGTCTCTTACAAGTGGTAATGAACTAAAGCGCTTCAAATTGACAAACAATTTGGTAAGGGAAGCTCTAGAAATGAAGGGTATGCACATCCCCATAGAGAAAGAGACAATGATCCCAGACAACATGAAGAACAAGAACTTGAATAAACTAAAGGATATAGTGGCAATGACACCAACGATTGCCATTCACCTCCGAATGTGCATGCAACACTTCGCGTTCCCTACTCAAGAAGATTCACGATGCCACCCAGGAAGATTTGGTTCAGTTTATACTTAGCATACCTTCAATCTAACAATCAACATGCTGCATTGGATCATTGACCAAATACATCTGGCACATCAACATTGGTACAAGAAGCAGAAGTCAGTGCTCTATGGATGTTGTGCACTTACAAAAATTGTTTATCGGTGCTTGGCATACGATGTGCCAATTCAAAGGGCACTTGTTTGGATTAGGGTGCAAGAATTTCAACGAAGACTATTAGCCGCACTCCATCTAAGAAAATGAGGGGAGTTGTTTAGATGCCCTGTGCACAGGCCGGAGGTGCTACACTGACACCGGACACAACTCCATGACTCCCAAGGCGAGTGCAACCCTTCATCATCAGATTACCATGGCATAGTGTGGAAGGAACGAATCTGGTGTTCCCACCGATACCCATTGATTTAGAGTTCCCTCATGGCTTCATGTTGGAGGATCTAACTGATGAAGAGGTAGCAAGGATAATTAATGCAACGAATTTGGAAGTTGAAGGAGAGCAATTAAGTGGGCAACAAACTGTCATGGACCTGTCTCACCCAACCCAACTAGAAGTCGTCGACGTAGATGAAGATGAGGAGGAGACTGCGAGCGAGGAACAAGATGATGAGCAGGAAGGACCATCCGACAAAGGGGAGCAAGAATATGAGCAACTCATTCTACCTGAACTTGCGGGAGCCCCAACTTATACGAAGCAACTAAAAAGATTGTATGATACTATCAACTTGGTTCAGGAACAACACATACTATCTTTGGCAAGAGGGAAGGCCTTGATGAACCAGATACTTGAAGAAGAAGGTATAGATGATCAATACAAGGCTACCCTCGACATGCTTGCTGATGCACTAGGAGTACCTGAGACCATGCACACCGCCCTTGCACACTCATAGAGATTCGAGTGATGACACGGGAGACGAGCTCACACTTTGGTGTGCAAAAGATGCTCAAGCAAGGTCATACATACTCAAATCTATCTCTAATTTTCTTTTACCACATGTTAGAGCATGCAAGACATCTCAAGAGATTTGGGATGCTCTAGAGACTTTCTTTTTTGCTAGTTGTAGCTCAAGTGTAAGCACCACCTCCTTTACTTGTCAATCTGTGGAGACGTGAGGACCGGTATGAAGACCACGAGCAAGTGTAGGCACAAGTGCGTGAGTGAAAGCACACAAACATGCACACACATACACACACACGCGCACAAAGTAAGATCAAAGAGAGGAACAATGGAAAGCTTCGATTGCAAAATAATTCTCTTACAAAAGCTCTATTCTCTAACAAGCTAACCCCAAAAATGAGCTCTCTAGCTCTTTTTATAGTTTTTTGACTAATTTTGGCCCTGTCCAGACCTAGTGTCCGGCCTAGTTAAAAATTAGGTTCCAGGGCTTATTTGAGGGCTCAAACGAAGTCTAAAAATTATGACAATTGGTAGGATGATACTTCTAATACTCCTCAAGCTCAAGGACTCCTTGGCTTGAACAAAATGGAGTTACAAAAATAGAAAATGGTATTTACAATGGTTTTTAGTGATGAAAATCACTATTGTTGTAGGGGATTCTTCTGAAAATTTGACATACACTTCTTGGAGCTCCCTACTTGCTCCATTTCCTTGTGTGTCCACCTTTTGATGTGCTTCCATGCTTTGTCCTTGACTTTGAGCTTCAACACTCCCCCCCCCTCTCGAGTCTGTCGTCCTTGACAGACCCTTGTTGTAATGGTTATTCTAGGTTGCTTTGAGAGGGATTGTCCATTTGGATGAACTAGAGCCGTCTCTCTTCCAAATGTGGCAAGGTTGGTTGTCCGGTTCTTCATTTGTCACTGCGTGCCTTGGCATAAGAGAGAGAGAGTAGGAAGAGAGAAATCACATGTAGAAAGTTTCATTGGACACATGAAAAATTAGTTGAGTTACTTTCTCAAGTAGTTGTAACTGTTCTGAGAAATCAAGAAAATCTTGCGCCCGATGTTTTGCTGTCTGCTACTTCTATAGTTAATCTTTTGAGAAATCCTTCTGAACATATCTAAGTCCATAGTTAATCAATCTATGGCTAGAATTTGAGAGTCTAATTGTCATCAGGTTAAGAGAATTTTGCATAGGAACATTCATATGTGATGATGTTCTGAGAGTCGACAAAACTGGCGCAGATTTCATGTTCAGAGAAATGAACATTGCTCAGTGCATAGTGTAAAGTTTTACACAAGTGAGGGCTCAAAATCTAAGTTGAAAGGTAAGCCATCTATGGCTAAAAGATCTTGATCAAACGGGTTCGACATTGGGAGAACTATAGCTAAGAAGTTGCAGGTGTCAAAGTCGCTACTGCAGAGAAGGTGTTTTACACATAGGTAACTTGTTTGTATGATTTCTCATAGTATACTGAATCATTTGGAGAGATTTAATTTGGAGAAGTTGCGCAACCTTAAGGCAAAGCATTGTGCAAAGTTTTATTAAATACTTTACAGGATTGATTAGTCAATGAGTGATTAATCTGCAGCAGACTTTTCAGAGAAGTGATTTCTTCACAGTTAGTCAAATTCTTGGTAATGTGTTAGTAGATTTCCAAAATTATGTGGAGTCTAAAGTTATTCTTGGTCTAGAGGTGGTCTAATACCAAGGATAGCTTGTTCTTTTGGAGATTAACACTCTCCATCAGTGGTATCAGAGTAGGTTGTGTCAGAATTAAGGAAAGGAAGACTCCAACAGCTACAGATATACAAGTTCTACATTTCGAAGGTTTAGAAGGATAAAGTGTGAAGAAAGATTGAAGGGAGACACGCAAAGATTATCAAAAGGATCAGAAGAAGCAACACTCGAAGTTAAGGTACATTTATTTCTTGTAAAGTCTAAAGCTTTGAGACTACAGGTGAAGCAAGGATGGGAGATAGTCTCCAAATTGAAAAGTTGGATAGAGAGAACTATCCAGCTTGGTCTATGAGAATGGCAGCTCATCTGATGAGCAAAGATTTGATAGCATATATTACAGGTGAAGAAGAGAAGCCTCAGTTCAGAGATCCTAGTGTTCCAACTAGGGAAGAATTGTTAGATCTAAAGAATTGGATGAAGAAGGATGCTCAAGCAAGGAGCATAATCTACATGGCAGTCAATGACTATTTGCTTCCTCACATTAGAGGACTTGAAAGTGCAAGTGACATTTGGAATGCTTTGGAAGAGCATTTCCAAAACACAACCAAATCAAGGAAGGCTTCACTATGGGCAGAATTTACTACTTTCAAGAAGAAGGCCTCACAATCAATTTCTGATTATGTGACAAAGATGAAGGACATTGCAGATTCTTTAGGTGCAGTGGATGAAGATATTGAAGAAGATAAATTGGTAAGACAAATTCTCATAGGGCTAAGAGGAGATGAGAAGTGGAAGCCTTTTATTTTGTCTACAGAACTTTCATTAGATCACTTCACTCCTGATTTGAATCAATTGTTAGGTCATATGCTAACTTTTGAGAATGATATCAAAGGAGATGTTGATAAGAGTGCAGGTCATGCAATGTACTCTAAAGACAAGAAGAAAGCTAACAAAGGGAAGCAACAATCAGGTGAAGAAGAAGGTACTTCAAACCAAGCAAATTTCATAAGAGGAAAAGGAAATGGCAGAAGTAGAGGAAGAGGCAGAAACAACAAAGATAATGCAAGAGCTTGTTGGATATGTGGTAAGTCCAATCATCTATCTCATGATTGTTGGCACAATAATCAGAACAATGGTAATTATCAGAACTTTAATCAAAGAGCAAGAGGTGGTAGATTTTGGAGAGGAAATTTCAGAGGTAGAGGTGGTAGGAATTCTTTTGGAAGAGGTGGAGGAAGAAGCTTCCAAAATCAATCCTATAATAACACCTACTACAACTATGCATCAGATCAGAAGGAGGATTCGACTCTCATTATGAATGCAACATATGAAACCTCACATGAGGACATGAGAGTGTTCTACATTGATTCAGGATGTAGTAATCATTTAAGTGGAAATATTGCTTTGATGACTGATCTAGATCATAATGCAATTAACCATACAGTTCAGACAGGTGATAATACAAAGCATAAGGTAAAGTCAATTGGTTCAGTCAAGGCTAAAGATGGGAGCACTCTTCTGAGTAAGGTTCTTTATGTTCCCACAATTCCAAAGAATTTGATCAGTGTAGATCAAATTGTGGAAAAAGGATATGAGGTAAGGTTCACCAATGATGGAGTCTATGTTGAAGACCCTAGTCAAGGGTATAAACAGGTTGTTACAGGAAAGAAAGAAGGGAGGCTCTTCACATTGAAGGTACAAGGAAATGTTGGACATACAATGTTCACATATGGAGAGCAGAAGGTGTCAGAATTGGATCTTTGGCACAAAAGACTTGGACACTTCAATGAAAGAGGTATCAAAGACATGATTAATAATGATTCAGTGCTTGGGTTGCCTAACATTGCAGGTCAACACATGACATACAGATGTGAGGCATGTCAATTAGGTAAGGCTCATAAGCAATCCTATTCCAAGCATGGGTTTATGTATTCAGAAAGACTTGAATTGGTATATACAGATGTGTGGGGTCCTTCAAAGGACTTTAGTATAAATGGTTCAAGATATTATGTCATATATGTTGATGATGCTACCAGATGGATCACAATTTATGTGATTAAAGAAAAGTCAGAAGTGTTCAATACATTTAAACACTATCATGCATATGCAGAAAGGATTACAGGTCAAAAATTGAAGAGACTAAGGTCAGATGGAGGGGGAGAGTATCTTTCAAATGAATTCCATAATTACTTGTGGAATGCAGGTATAAAGAGAGAAGTTACTTGCAGGTACTCTCCTCAACAAAATGGGGTAGCAGAAAGAAGAAATAGGACTCTTGTTGAGTTTGCAAGGTCCATGATGAAGGAGAAGAATTGCCCAAATGATTTGTGGGCAGAGGCTGTTAATACAGCTACATATTTGGTCAATAGATTGCCTTGTAAAGCTTTGCAAGGTATGATACCATATGAAGCTTGGTGGGGTAAGAAACCTACCTTGGATCATTTGCAGAATATTTGGATGTTTGGCATATGCATATGTGCCATCTCAATTGAGGCATAAGTTGGAGCCTAAGGCAAAAAAGTATGTATTCATTGGTTATGATGATAAGCAAATGGGATATAGGTTGTGGAGTCCATCCACAAAGCAATTCCTTGTATCCAAGGATGTTACATTTGATGAGCAAGGTACTTGGTATGTAGGTAAATATAATGTACATGCAGATGTTGAAGAAGTAGTGGATCAAAGGAAAGGTAAAGCAAAGATTCAATTACTTGATGAAAATGAGAATAATGAAGTACAGGTTGAAGTTGAAGAGAGGCCAAGGTTTGATCCAGAATGTGATGAACCAGAGACTTCAAAAAGTGCAGAAGTTAGGAGGTCATCTAGGCACAAATGGCAACCTACAAGGTATAGCTATGACACCTCATTCTTGACTACTAAAGATTATGCTTATTTGGTAAAAGTAGATGAAGATCCATCTACATATGATGAAGCCAAAGGCAAGAGAAATTGGGAAGAAGCCATGCAAGAGGAGTATGATGCATTGATAGAGAATCAGACTTGGGATCTGGTTCCTAAACCTAATAGCCAGAAAATTATTGGATGTAAGTGGGTTTACAAAACAAAAAGATTTGCAGATGGAAGTGTGTCTAGGTACAAAGCCAGACTTGTTGTGAAAGGGTATGCACAGACATATGGAGTGGACTATGATGAGACTTATAGTCCTGTGGCAAAGATGACAACCATCAGAACTCTCATAGCAATTGCTGCTTGTAAAGGTTGGAAGCTATCTCAATAGATGTTAAAAATGCTTTTTTGAATGGTTACATTTCAGATGAAGTTTACATGGAGTAACTAGATGGATTCAAAGATCAAGTGAATCCAAATTATGTGTGTAAGCTCAAGAGAGCTTTGTATGGATTAAAGTAGGCCCTAAGGGCATGGAATTATAGGCTTGTAAAATTCTTGAATGATCTTGGATTTCAAGCATCAAAGGCAGATAGTAGCTTGCTAGTTAAAGCAAGTGAAGATGGATTCATTTATGTTTGTATTTATGTTGATGACATAATACTTACAGGAACAGATGATAAAGGAATACAAATGATCAAGAAGCAGATGGAGAAAGAGTTCAAAATCAGTGATTTGGGGAACTTGTCATTCTTCTTAGGAATGGAGATTTTATATACTCAACATGGAGTATATGTGACCCAAGAAAGGTATCTTAAAAATTTGCTAACCAAATTTAAAATGGAAGATTGCAGGGTTGCACCTACACCATTGGAAGTGAACCATAAATTGTCTAGATTTGGAGGAAAAGAATTCAGAGACATGAAGCTCTATCAAAGTTTGGTTGGTAGCTTGATTTATGCTACATTAACAAGGCCTGATTTGTCATATGCAGTTGGTGTGCTTTCACAATTCATGCATTGTCCTAGAAAGGAACATTGGATTGCAGGACAAAGAGTACTTAGGTACATCAAGGGTACACTCAGAGAAGGGTTGTACTATGGATTTACTTCTGATACAAGAGTGAAGATATATAGTGATGCAGATTGGGCAGGTAATGTGGATGATAGAAGATCAACACATGGATATTTGTGCTATGTAGGAGACAAATTGATTTCATGGTGTTCTAAGAAGCAACATACAGTTGCTTTGTCATCTACAGAAGCAGAATATAAAGGTATGGTGAAGCTGCAAAGGAGGTAATATGGCTAAAGACACTTATGAAGAGTTTTGATGTGATTCAAAGTACTATTATTTGTGGAGACAAGATGAGTTCTTTATACTTGGCAGCTAATCCTGTGTTTCATGCTAGAACTAAACATATTGAAATACAGTATCATTTTCTGAGAGAGAAGGTCATTGATAAGGAAATTGAAGTCATACACACTCCTACAAAAGATCAACTTGCAGATATGATGACAAAAAGTCTAGATGGACCAAAGCTACAGAGATTCAAGGATATGGCAGGAATTAAGAAGATAGAGAAGAACCTCAATTAATGATTGAGGGGGAGCTGTTGGTGCATGCCAATCATAAATTGAAGGTTTATGAAGAAATGAAGTCAAGAAATTAAGAAGAGAACAAATTCAGAAGGTTGAAGGAAGGACATACTCAGAAATTCAAAGCTATGTACACATATGTACATTAGTTCAGATATAGGTGACTCACACTTTTGATTAGTCATAACTTTGTACATATTTGCATATAAATGTTTTGGAAAAAGTCGGGGCATAAGAGAGAGAGAATAGGAAGAGAGAAATCACATGTAGAAAGTGTCATTGGACACATGAAAAATTAGTTGAGTTTCTTTCTCAAGTAGTTGTAACTGTTCTGAGAAATCAAGAAAATCTTGCGCCCGATGTTTTGCTGTCTTCTACTTCTGTAGTTAATCTTTTGAGAAATCCTTCTGAACATATCTAAGTCCATAGCTAATCAATCTATGGCTAGAATTTGAGAGTCTAATTGTCATCAAGTTAAGAGAATTTTGCATAGGAACATTCATATGTGATGATGTTCTGAGAGTCGACAAAACTGGCATAGATTTCATGTTCAGAGAAATGAACATTGCTCAGTGCATAGTGTAAAGTTTTACACAAGTGAGGGCTCAAAATCTAAGTTGAAAGGTAAGCCATCTATGGCTAAAAGATCTTGATCAAACGGGTTCGACATTGGGAGAACTATAGCTAAGAAGTTGCAGGTGTCAAAGTCGCTACTGCAGAGAAGGTGTTTTACACATAGGTAACTTGTTTGTATGATTTCTCAGAGTATACTGAATCATTTGCAGAGATTTAAGTTGGAGAAGTTGTGCAACCTTAAGGCAAAGCATTGTGCAAAGTTTTATTAAAAACTTTGATTGATTAGTCAATGAGTGATTAATCTGCAGCAAACTTTTCAGAGAAGTGATTTCTTCACAGTTAGTCAAATTCTTGGTAATGTGTTAGTAGATTTCCAAAATTATGTGGAGTCTAAAGTTATTCTTGGTCTAGAGGTGGTCTAATACCAAGGATAGCTTGTTCTTTTGGAGATTAACACTCTCCATCACCCGCTAGTGGAAATTCTATTAATGATCATGGGTCCATATCCTCGCTTTTCCAACTTACGGGCATGTTGCTTTAGTGTATAAACCAACACTAGATCTCCCTCTTTCAGTCCCTTATCCTTGATGTGTGCATCAAAGTATGCCTTTTGTCTTTTCTTTGCAGCATAGATGTCTGCTGCTACTCGTAGCCTCGTCTCACCTAAGCGTTCTAGATCAAAGATCCTAGAGGACAACTCATGTCCATTCCACTCATGCTCTTGTGCTACCTTTAAAGCAAGGATTAGGAAATCCAATGGTAGCACAACATTCTGTCCGAAGACCATCTGAAATGGGGTGGCGTTGAGTACCGTTTTGTAGGCAACTCGATAAGCCCAAACAACATGATGAAGTTGTTTCTCCCAATCAGAGTGTCTATTATTTACCAGTTTTGTCAATACGTTACAAAGGCTCTTATTGGTACTCTCGACTTGTCCGTTAGCTTGTGGGTGATAGGGGGCAGACTTCTTATGTATCACCAAGAATTCTTGGAGAAGATTTTCAATGGCTTCATTCAAGAAGTGTGTGCCTCTATCGCTCACCATCTCTATTGGTAGTCCATATCTCGTGAACACATTCTCCAATAAGAACTTAGCCGTAGTCTGAGCATCATTCTTTGTTGTGGCTTTCACTTCTACCCACTTTGTAAGGTAATCTATGGCTACAATAATATATTCTGCATGGGCGTTTCTAGTTGGGGGGGTTAATAGGACCTATGAAGTCTATGCCCCACTTCGAAAATGCACACCCTCCCATCATTGGCCTCAAAGGCATCTCGTCTTTTCTAACTGGATATTGTGCACGTTGGCATGTGTCACATTTCTTCACATAGGTATGTGCATCCATATGACGAGTGGGCAACCAAAGTCCTGAGAAAAGAATGGTCTTGATTACTCGGTCAGGACCAAAATGTCCACCTGCAACACCACTGTGTGCAGTCTCTAAGACCTTTAAATAGTCTGATTCATGAACACACAATCTTAGATAACCATCCTTGCCTCTTCGATATAAGTTGTCTCCTACTAAGGCATAGCCTTGAGCCTCTTGCTCCATGCTTCATCTTCTTGCTAGACTAGCCTCTTTGGGTAATCTTCCCGACCTCATAAACTCTACCAATGGAGCACTCCAATCAGGAATCAATGACAATTGATAAAGGGTTGCATGCTCCACTGGGGGTTTTTCTTGGCACACCGGACAATTGTTAATCCACTCATGAATTTCTTTGTCCATGCTAGGCCAATACACTCCTAAACGTTTTAGATTTTGTAATGTGTGTTGTTTAGAATAATGATTTCCTAGCAATTCTTCATGAGCTTGTTGCAACCAACTACTATGTTCATCGTCCTCAAAATATGTGATATTTTTGTGATTTTACAATTTCTTCTTGTGATGTTTTAACATTCTTATTCGCGGGGCCGAAGGTGAGGGATGTTACCAACTTATTTGCCCATTTAGGAACAACCTCTAAATTGAACAGATAAGCATCGGGTAATTCATTAGACACTCCTTGCAGTGACTCTCCTGAAGTGATGCGAGAAAGGTGATCGGCCCGAAGGTGGGTTCTACCTTTCCTGAAAACAACTTCAAAGTTATATTCCATTAGTAAGAGGAACCATCTTACTAAGCGCCCAATATTGCAAGGTTTATTGACCAAATATAACAAAGCTTAATGATCAGTGAAAAACTTGAACTTGTTGGCCAATAAATAGCGTCTATACTTCTTCACAGCATATACCATGCCTAAGCCCTCTCCCTCAGTTGTGGTATAATTTCGTTCAGCTGCGGTGAGTTGTCTACTAGCATATGCTATGGGCAAATCTAAGTTTCCTTCACCTGTGGGTTGTGCAAGCACACATCCTATGGTGTGATTGGATGCATCCATGTTTGTTATTGCTCTTTGGAGTTGTCCTCTCCAATCATTTAGCATAAAGAATTAACAAGACATCTTTATTTTGTCAATCCTGGAAGTATTCTTGAGACCACAGCCCCTTCAAGATGATAGAATCCAAGAAATAAGAGAGTAATGGCTGGATTTCTGAGAATAGTGAAAATGAAGAGGAATCTCTAGGGTTTGGATTATCTTGAGAAAATCTCCACCATTTTCTACAATCTTGGTGTCTATTGCATGCTATTTTATTAGCAGAACACAATCATGAAGTCAAAATAAAAAAATATCACCTACATCATACAGACGAGACAATCGTGATTCTGTCCAAACAGAAGATTTTCAGTTCCAGCACCATCACTCAACACAACAGTATTCAACTCTCTTCATACACATTCAACAGATTTACACAATAGAAGCTCACAAATCTCCATGGATACTCAAGAACTAGACTCACAAATAAGAAACCACACAAAAGAGGAGAAAACACGATTTTCAGCAGAAAACTCCTTCTCTATTCACTTGGATAGCATGTAGAAAAATGATTAACCAACAACCTCATAATAGAGTAAATTAGCTTATATACATTTTCAAGTGTCCCTTTTCACACTTGAATTTTGGTCCTTTCCTCTATTATTCTAAAAATATGCTATCTAGGAGTTTCCAAAAATTCTAGAAAAAATACATATCCTACATAAGGAAGACTCTTCCTTATTTTTACAACAATTGCATAAATATTTTTACAAATTTCTATCATTTTACAATTATTTTCCTTCAAAAAGACTTCCAAAAATGCATCTTCCAACATCCTTCCCCTCCTAAGCCTTTCGGCTCCTGACGAAAGATTTTCCTGCTCTTCTGCACTGATCACTTTTCTTCATTTCTTCTTTCTTTGATATACTTGTGACAACAAATCATGACTTTTTCTTTCTGTAATATTTAGATTATTGACCATCTCAAATAATGCCTTTCTCCACTGTACTGCGGCTTCTGGTTTATCTATGACATCCTTTTTCAAGTATTCTGTATAGGCAGCTTCATATGCTGTAAGTCTGGACTTTGTAACAACTGATAGATTTCCAAAAATCTCTGACTCCCTTTCAAAAAACCCGTAATCAAAGGCATCTTCAAAAATCTGTAAGTAATGACTGCCCAAAAATATTACTCTGCTGTAATAGGCCATTAAGCAGATTCTGTCAGGTGTTTCGCTGAAATCAAATAATAATGCATCTGTTGGAGAATTAAAGCCGATATAATTCAGTGTTCTGATATCTGTGTCCGTATAGGTTTCTATACAGGCCAAAATTAACCTCATTATTCTTATAAGTAGAATGCAAGCAGGGTCATTGACATCTTTGTATGTAGTTATTACACACTCACCAGTATTCACCATGTAACTCTTGGTAGGCCATGTGCCTGCCTTTGGACCTGCTATTTTCGGGAAATTCAACCATTTAGGTGGAATTTGATCTTCTCTTCTTTTCTCCCAAAAAGTTGTCCATTCCCTCCTTCGTGCCACTGGACAGTAAGCTGGATTGATTTTTAAATGCAGAGGTGCCTCTTTCCAGATTTTCCTACATTCTTTGTTGGCATCCAACCATTTGTTTCTCCACTTTGGATTGGCTCTTTCAAATAGTTCTTTAGTCACATTGATGTCCTCTTCATACTCAAGGTATTTGTTTGGAGGTAGCCCAACTCTGGCCAACTGATAATTCTTTATACTCTCCATAATCATACATAACGGTATTCCCAATCCATCTGCAGCCCAGTGATGCTGATCTGGATTGATTCCCTTATTTAATGCAAATGTGACAATTTGTTCTTCATACTCATCATGCATCTTCCTGATGAACTCCATTCTGGAATCTCTACTTGTCAGCAATTTTTCCACAAAATCTTCTGAATATTCTCCTTCTGATCTTTTGTCTACCAGTTCACTATCTTGTTGTGTTCCCTCATTATTGTCTACCCCATATTCTTTTGCATATGTGGTTTCCACATGTGTTTCTTCGTGGATTTGTGGCTTATCCAATTTCTTCTGCAATTCTTCTATAGTCACCATCAGACTCCCATTCTGTTGTGCCCATAGTTCTCTTTCTTTTTTACATTCCTTCTGTTCCTTTTCTCTCTTTGTCTGCCAATCACTTCTTTCCTTTTCCATATCCATGTATAGCTTATTATAACCTCTCATAGATGTAGCAGCATGTGTACTAGCCTGCTTTTCTAATTCCTTGGCCTCTTTCAATTCTCTTTGTAATCTCTTAATCTCTTTATGTAATCCTTCCTTTTGTTCCTCTGTCATTTGGGTTGTCTGACTTTCCTCCTTCAATTGTCCTTCCTCCAATAGTAGCTTAGTGATTTCTTCATTTGCTTTAGTCAAAATTTGATAGGAAGTTTGCAGAGTTCTATATCTCCCCTCAATCTTTCTCAACTCTTTTTCCAATTTAGTGTTTTGCTCTGTTAGTTGTACACTCTTTTCTTCTAAGTATTGAATCTTATTTTGCTTATGTACTTCTAGCTCTTCCAAAGCAATTATTTTATTGGAAAATTCGTCATTTTTCTCTTGTACCTTCCTTATTTGCTCTGCCAATTGCTCCTTTTCCCTTTTATGCTCTTTAATAATCATACTGCCTTTTTCAAATTCTGACTCTGCTACCATTCCTGAAATGATCATGTTCCGGCTAGAGGGTCTGAACTATTCAATGTTATTCATAATGAGTTGACATGCTGATCTTATACTCTTTGGTATTCTTTCCAATCCTCCTTCCATTGTTATTTGTTTGGTTTCTAGCTGTTTGTCCTCTTTGCATTCACTCTCCTCTTCCTCTTCTCCTTCATATTCTATAATCTTGGCCTTGTTTTATTCATTACTTGGATGAGTGTCCAATGTTTCTGAATCTGCCATGTCTTCTTGAACACCTGAATTCTTTTGCTCTAATACATCTGAGATCAGCTTTATTTCCTGTACCTTTTCTTTCTCCAATACCTGTTGAGTCTCTTCAGAAAGGTATCCTTCCTTTGTTTGCATCTCCTTTTCCTGGCTTAGAGTTTCCTGAAACAGGTTATATTCAGTTTCCTTACCAGAGTTTTCCTGACATTCACCTGCTTGTTCTTCCTGTCTTTCCTTTTCTTGGCCGAGAACTGATTCAGTTACTTCCAAATCTTTCACCTGATCATTACTTCTTTCCTCTTTGTGTTCTTCTTCCTGTTCATCAATGTTCATGAGGTCCATTGCTACCTCTTGTTCTTGATCCTCATTGGATGTAAATTCCTCATTGTTCTTCAAATCATGCAGCACATCCTTTATACTCTGAATGATCTCCTTTTCCACTACTTTCCCTATAACTTTTTAAACATTACCTTTCTCAAATATTGCCTCTACTTCCTAGAGTGGATCTTGATCTGTGCCTTTTTGTTTTATGACTGAGCTGCTCACTTGTGCCTTCTTGGCCATTTCTTCTATGCTCTCCTCTAGTTTGAAGTAGGTTTGTGATGGTTTTGTCCATATGGATTTCATCCCAGTATGCACTAGTCCACAACTCACTTCCTCCCTTATTTCACTTGCCTGCTCTATCATAACTGCTTTTCCCTTCATCAGTCTTCTTTCATCTTCCACACTGAGCTGTTTTCCTACCTGTTCCTGAATTGGCTTCTCCTGAGACTTTTTCTTCAATTCCTCAGGTGTTTTTTGTTTCTCAGAAGCCTGTATAATTATGTTAGGAGTATTTGGTATTGATAAATTTAGACTCTTTAACAGAAAACTCTCAATATCACTGTCAGAATCAGATGAAAAGTGCGAAGGTCCTCCTTTTTCTGGTTCTGTGGGTCTTGATACTTCTTCCACCATGGATGGCTTCTGTGTTTCTTCCATGATTACTTCCTCCCTCTCTTTGGTGACAACAGTTTCAACTATGGATTTGCCCTTTCCCTTCTTGGTCAATTTCTTCTTTTGTATTGGTTTCCTTGGAACCTTCTTTTTCACCACAACAGTGGTTTTGGTCTCTGGAGGTCCTTGCAATTCCTTGAAATAGGCCAGCAACTCAACTTCTCTCCTGACAAACACCTCCTCTGTTTCAGCTGTCATCATTTGATCATGGAGTGCTTCATAGTGCTCCACCTCCTCCTGAACCCAGTCTGTAGCTTTGCATGAGTAGTCTTCCAGCATTTTCTGATATTGTGCCTCATACATAGCTCTTTTGTTGTTTCCTTGGGTTAAATAGGTGTATAATTGCTCTTTGCTTGTTTGGGGTGGATGAGGTTCACTAGAGGATTGAACCTGTTTTTGTGTCTCCTCATGTTCCTCTTTTGTTGCTTCCTCCATTTCTAGTTCCACCTTCCTTGGGTCCAACCTTCTTTTCTTTACCGGAATTACTTCCTCAGATATCATCTTCCTTTTCATACCTGTTCCCCTCATGCGGGTTTGTCCTTCTGTTTCCCTTTCAGTCATTTTCCCTGGAGGACTCTTGATTCCAGCCATAAGACTTCTGAAATACTGTGCCTCTGGAGCCAATTTCAGTTGATCTTCCATCCCTAGAACATGATAAATGATTCTTGTTAAGAACTGGGCTCCATTCATGAACTTCTTCTGTTCCCAGTGTTTTGCTGCTTCTTTCAGCTGTTCATGGATGTATGGTGAGACATCCATTACTCCAAAAGGTTTGGTTATGTCCTTGTTGTTGAACATCAATAATGTCACTGACTTATGCGGCATGGTATATCTTGGTAATTTTGGAAAACAAAAGTACTGTAAAAACATCCTTACGGCATATTCTTCATTCTCCCTTCCTTTAAAGTCAGTGAATTTTGCATATCCTGTGTAAGTTTCCTTATTCTTTTTGACGAAACTCGGGTCAAGTTTGGTTCCCATTGTGTAGAATTGTAGTGCTGCTCTGATATGTTCTGCCCTGATAGTGATACCTACTTCCTGATTATCCTTGTTTTTGACTTTGCATATGAAATAGGCATCATTCCCTCTTCCTATTTCTGTCAAACTGTTCATTACTTGTGATACCCTCTCAAAATCAATGAAAAAGATAGGCTCCTCCAATATTTTGTGCAATCCTACTGCCTTCCATCTTTTCATATTGACAGTAACTCTTTGAAACCTGTAGAATTCTTGGCACAACATTGTATATTTATACCCTCCTACTCCCACTGTGAATATGTGCTGAGCGATGATGTTTAGGGTCTCCTTAAGCTCCTTCACCACCTTCTCAGCCTCTGGAATTTCTGATTCTTCATCTGACTCTAGGTCCACCTGTTCCTCCGCAGCTTCATTGTCCAGAAACCAATGGCCTCTTGATAGCACAACTGATTCTGCCTTGAAGTCATGAATTGGCAACTCCTTTGTATTCACCATTTTCTGAGGAAAGTAAAATACACAAAGAAAAACTCTACCCACATAAGTTGCAAGAAATCATGGAGTAATATGTAGGGATTTATTTTTAGATGTCATGACATAAGAATGAAAATAAAATCCAAAATAAATTCCATTTCTCCAGGAAAGACTCAAAAAGTGATCATCACAGGTGTAGCAAGATGTCTAGTGCAGTCCCTTTTCCTAACCACTCTTTTGGAAAAACAAATCATTTATCAAATGATAGAAAACAAAAAATTAACTAAAAAAACTAACTAACAAAAAATAAAAAATAAAAAATAAAAAATAAATAGATCTCTACTATTCTTCTACCTATATCTTGCTTTGTGACATATGATTTTTGTAAAAAACAAAAGAAAATAAACAATTTTTCTCAATTTTTCTTCCTCTTTTTTTCAACAATGATTTTTTTCTCTCTCTTCTTTTCAAATACTTTTTTCTATTTCTTTTCTTTTTTCATTTTCATTTTTTTCATAATTATTTTTTTCTTTCTTTTTCTTCCCCTCCTAATTCTCTTTTTAGAAAAGAAAATCAGGTCTAATATGTATTTTTTTCATAATTTTTATGATTTTCTAAATATAGATCAAATCTGGATGATCTTTCTTCCACTAGAACAATTCTGATTTTTAAACCCAATACTTCCTGACTCCAATTGGTCTGGTTCCCAGCAAACAACCATTCCCTTTGTATAAGCATTTTGTAGGAGTTTTTGGTCTCCATATCCATTTTGTCCTTGATTCCTGTTTCAATGAGACCTATTGTAGTCTTTGATTCCATGTGCTTTTTGCTCTGATGCTTTGATTCTTTGGACCATGCCATGATTGCCATCTTCTTCCCATCTCTTCACCCTTCATTGTTCTTCCAATTTTTTGCTGATTTTGATTATATGAAGCTTGACCATTTAACATTTGTATTGGTAGTGTCTGTATATCCTCAAATGCAAAAGTGAATCCTTCAAAGTGTATATCATGCACATCTGATTGAATTTCCTGTTTTTCATTACTCAATAGAAATATTAAAAACCTTTTGTCATTTATGTTCAATTTAAGCTTCATTTTTTCAAAATCCAAGATCACTTTACCTTGTTGAAGCCATGGTTGACCGAAAATCACTTTTTCAGTCATCAGATTATCTGGCCATTCTTCACAGTCTATTTTCATATATTCTTCATTAAACTTTACTTGAATAGTTAGTGAAGATATGCTCTCTACTATTTGACCTCCCAATGTTTTGATCAAGGTTCTACTTTCTTTTCTTTTTATGTTGAATTTACTTACCAGGGCTGAACTAATCAAATTTACTTGTGCTCCAGAATCTATCAAAACCCTAATGCTTTCATTTTGAAAACCCATTATCATCACAGGGACATGTTCCTTTGGTTTGAGAGGAGATTCACACAGACAAACTTCCCTAAGCTCATTGATTTTTCTTATCCTTTCCATAGCTTCCTGTTGAGCTTCTTTTCTAATGTCTTCCTCTTCTCTTTTCCTGTTTTGGGCTTGTTGTAACCTTCTCCATTCATCAACAGTTAATGGACAATCATACCTCTTAACTCTACATCCACTTATAAAGTTTGGCATGATTTCTCCGTCTATGTTAGCTAGTTGAATGGCTCCACTGTTGCTTATCTGATGTATAATATATGGTCCATGTCCTTTTTTCTGGAACTTTTTCTGATGTTCTCTGACTGTGTATGCCAGCACTAGATCTCCTACCTGTAAATCTTTCTCTTTTATGTGAACATCATGATAAGCTTTTTGCCTTTTCTTGTCCACATATAAACTCATAATGGCTTAGAGTCTAGATGCTCCCAACTTTTCCAATTCCATTACTCTTTCTGATAGTTCATGTCCAGTCCAATTATAGTGACTCCCTACTTTTAATGTTGGAATAAGGAATTCCATAGGTAAAACTGCATTTTGTTCATATACTAGATTGAATGGTGTGTTCCCTATTGCAGTTTTATACGCCACACTATAAGCCCATAGGACATGATTAAGTTGTAGATCCCAATCACTTCTGTTTGTGTTCACTAATTTTGATAGTACAGTACAAAGTACTTTATTAGTACTTTCTGCTAGCCCATTGGCTTGTGGGTGATATGGGGCTGACTTTCTATGATTGATCAAAAAATAATCAGTGATGTTTTCTATGATCTGGTTTACAAAATGGGTCCCCCTATCACTTACTAGTTCAATTGGAAGTCCAAATTTGGTGATAATGTTTTCATATATGAATCTGGCAGTAGTATTAGCATCATTTCTCTTTGTGGCTTTGGCCTCAGCCCACTTTCTCAGGTAGTCTGTAGCCACTATGATGTATTCAGCATGGGATTGTTTCGCTGGAGGATGTATAGGTCCAATGAAATCCAATCCCCATTTACTAAAGGCTCTGGCTGAAATTAATGGAACCAATGGCATATCATTTCTTCTATTTGGTTGACTTACCCTTTGACAGACATCACACCTTTTTACATAGGTTCTTGCATCAGGAAATAGCGTTGGCCACCAAAAGCCAGAATATAAAATGAGTTTAGCAGTTCTGTCACTTGAGAAGTGTCCTCCTGCCACTCTAGAGTGTGCCATTTCCAACATTTCCAGATACTTATTCTCAGGAACACAAATCCTTAGGTATCCATCCATTCCTCTCTTATACAATTGTTCTCCTATCAATTGATATTCTTCAGAGATTACTTGTAAATTTTTTGAATCTGTACCAGCTATCACTTGTTTTCCTTTCTCCCTCCTTCTCAATTCTTCAATGATATTTTCACTCCAATCTGGATTTTTCTGGAACCAATATAGAGTTATGAATTCTGAATCTTGCAATATTTGGCACTTCTTGCAATTGGCAATGTATTTTGATACATCTTGAATTTTATTAGGCCAATGTACCCCCATCCTATTGAGATTACTTAGGGTGACTACCCTAGAAGCATGAGTGCAAGGGTTCCAATGATGAGCTCTCCTTAGGTATTCTTGTTGCTCCTCCTTAGGAGTGCAATATTCTAATATGCCTATGTGGTTGAGATGGTACAAATGCCCAGCTAGTAACATAAAGTTCCTGCTTTGCAATACTAGGTGTAAATTATTCCCCATTGTTCTACAAGATCCCATGGTTAATAATGGTACTAAAGTCATGGCCCACTCAGGAACACTCTCTACCTTAAACAGATAAGTGTCTGGCAGATTGTCATCTAAAGGTGAATTGGGTTCTTCAGACTAGATTCGGGATAAATGATCTGCTCTCAAGTGTGTTTTCCCTTGTCTAACCACCACCTCAAACTCAAATTCCATTAACAACAGAAACCATCTGACTATTCTCCCTGTGTGACAAGGTTTATTTACCAAATATAACAAAGCTTGATGGTCTACAAAGAACTTGAACTTGTTGGCCAAAAGGTAATGTCTGTATTTTTTTACAGCAAATACCATGCCCAATCCCTTTCTTTAGTGGTTGTGTAATTTTTCTCTGCTAGATTCAATTGTCTACTAGCATAGGCCACTGGAAAATCTAACTTGCTTCTTTCTATTGGTTGTGCTAACACACATCCTAAAGCATAATTTGAAGCATCCACATGAACATGAAAAATTTTGTCCCATTGAGGTGTTTTCAGAATTGGGGCTGTTACCAAACAAGTTTTTAGAGTCTCAAAGGCTTGGTCACACTCCTTAGTCCACTCAAACTTTGTAATTAGGCCATATAAGGGTTTTGCTATGTCAGCAAATTTGTGTACAAATTTCCTATAGTACCCACAATGTCCCATGAAAGTTTGAAGTTCCTTCACACTTGTTGGTCTTGGAAGCTCTATTATGGCCTTTATTTTCTTCTCATCAGTTGAAATTCCATTTTTAGAGACTATATGACCCAGCATTCTTCCTTGTCTCACAAAGAATACACATTTTTCTAGATTCAAACATACTCTGTAGGTTCTGCATTTCCTGAATATATTTTCTAAATCCTGCAAGTGATCTTGTCTTTTTAATGAAAAAGTACAAAGATCATCTACATAGATTTCCATTACTTTTCTCAAGAACTCTTTGAAGATATGACACATCAATCTCTGAAAAGTTGCTGGAGCATTAGTTAATCCAAAGGGCATAACCCTAAAGGCATAAATTCCCCATTCTATGGAGAAGGCAGTTTTATGTTGGTCTTCCAATGCTATAGGAACCTGGTTGTATCCTGAAAAACCATCTAAAAAACTATAAACCTCCTTCCCAGCAACTCTTTCTAGAAGATGATCTATTATAGGCAGTGGATAATTATCTCTTCTAGTTGCTGCATTTACCTTTTTCAAGTTAATGCATACCCTAAGTTTTCCATTCTTTTTTGGTACCACAACTATAGGAGATATCCATTCTGTATACTCAATTTCATAGATGAAATTGGCAGCTAATAGCTTGTCAATTTCTTCCTTTATTTTTGCAGAGTATTTGTCATTAAATGTGTAATGTCTTTGTTTACTCGGTTTTGCTTCAGGTGTAATAGGAATCTTATGCTCACAGATTTTAGGATCAATACCTTTCAAATCCTTGTAGCTATAAGCAAATACATCCCTATATTTTCTTGCCAAGTTTCTTAGTGCCTCTTCTTCTTGTGTTGTCATGTCATTAGCCACTACAATGTGTCTTTCTTCTCCCTTCTCCTGAGTGATCATGATCTTCTTAGTTTCTTCCTCATTGTCATAAGCTTCTCCTTTCTTCTTTTCCCTCTTTGGTTTCCTTCTGAGAAGTAATCTATTTTCCACTTCATAAGTCTTGAAATTTTCTGGTACATCAAACTGTTGATCTTTGTTCACTTCCCTTGTCTTCTTCTCATTCTCCTGGTTTTCCTCTATTTCCTTGTGTTTATTTTTCTTGTACTTACCTGAGATTTTATCCTTAAATAGCATCTTCAGCTTTTACTTCCTGCAAAAATTGTGTCTTTCCTTTTTCTAATATCATTTCTTCTTCTAAGTCCTCTTCTGTTCTGGATACCTTTATCATTTGTATTCCAATGTGAAAAATATCATATCCTTCTTCATTCTGAAACTCCACTCCTACATATTCATCACTGGCTAGATCCATGGTAGCCAAAATTTGATTCCACCCATAGGGCTCAAATTCCTCATCCTTGAAATGTTGAGGTACATAATTCTCATCTTGTAACTTCCTTCCCTCCACACAATCCTCTCTTCTTAATCTCCTTTTCCTATTGGTCAAATTTCTTATCACATTGCACTTCCATACTGATGATTCAACCTCATCCTGATCTTCTATCTCTGATTCCTCACTCAACTCTTGATTCTGATGAATTTTATACCATTCTTGAGGAGATATGTCACAGAAGTGCCCATTTCTTAGATTTACTTCGGTTATTCTTCCTTTGCTCTGCAGGTATAAGCAATCATTACCCCAATCTTGCACAATTTGCATTTGTCTCATGAATGGTCTTCCTAGGATAATTTCATATGAAGTAGATTGTGGGAATTCAACTATAGCAAAAGTATGTTCTATCTCTATTCCACACATGTCCACAATCACTTTTTCCCATATTCCTAAGGGTTTTTCTATATGTCCATCTGCAAGTTGCAATCTCATTTTGGTGGGTAATAATTCATTTTTTCCCCATTTCTCCCAAGTTTGTTTAGTCATGATGGCCACTCCTGATCCACTATCCAAAATAGCTTTGGCCTGGTTTTTACCAAATTGTATTTTTAAAGTTGAGTTTCCCTCTTCTCCCTCACAATATCCCCCTATCTTATCAATGGGAATATACCACAACTCCTCCATTTCCTATAGTTGTGGGTGAAGATTTTCTAGTGTTGTCTCCCATTTCTTCATTTGGTTCTGTAAATGAGGATTTTGTTTCATTAAATCTTCCCATGTGGTATGATAAAGAATTGTGCATCTTTTATCTATATTCACCTGGAGTGTTACTTGGGGGTTTTCTTCCCTCATAATATTTCCTCTTGTTTTTGCTGTCTCAGATTCCTCCACTGTTTTTTGAGAATTGACTTCTTCCCCCATTTTGAGTTGCACTTCCCGTATGATTTGTTTACACTTCTGCATTCTTTCATGTTCTAAGTCTGGCATAGGATAAGCCATTGTATGATCAACAGGGCTTGGTCCCTCTTGAATTCTTCCTTTGTATGCTTTTATTAGAGTGTCTAAACTTTGTGAATTTCCTATTTCCAACTGGGTTTGTGTCTTTGGAGGAGAAGTATTGTTTGATTGTTCCCTATTTTCCTCTTCAATATTTTTACTCATTTTTTGTTTCCTCTCCCATTTCCCTTTTTGTCTGTTTTTCTTTACCTTTGAGATTGAACCTTCATTTTGTTCCTTAATTGTTCTTTGTTGTTTTGTTTGTGACCTTGTTATAGCATTTACATTCACTTGGTCAATGTCACTCAATTCTTCCTGTTCCATGATACTGACTGCTTTTAGTGGTATGTTATTAGGTGTGTTTTGTTGTTTTTGAGGATTTTTTGGGCAATCCTTAATCAAATGCTCCCTGCCACAATCCTTGCAATATGCTCCTTCTACTCTTAATGTAGGAGGTTGTGGACAGTCTCTAATAAAATGATCTCCCCCACACCTATAACAAGTTATCTTTGGTCCTCCTTTGAATTGAGGTTTTTGATTGGACATGTAATTATTGGTTATATACATGAAAGTGGCAGTGTCCATCTCAATTCTTCCATTACCCAAGTCTAAAGCTTGTAATTCTGGCTCTCTTGATTCATAACCTTTCCAATCTTCTTGATATCCCTCATTCCATTGATAATCTTCCTTGTATGGTGACTTTGTTCTTGAGTTTCCATCCTCTATTGGTGTGTATTTGATTGGCACCACATTTGTTGGTATAGGAGGTTGTTGCCCCAGCACAGGTCTTGGTTGCTCACCGTACACTGATTCTCTTTGGCTCCCACAGTCTCTCTCCTTTATGGGTTGTTTATTATAGAAGCATTCCTCCCTGGTATGGTTGGTCCATTTCCTCTCTAGTGTACAATATTTGAGTGTCTTTCTGTCTTGCAAATGTGGAGGCTTTTGATATGGGCAATGTTGTATCAGACGACTTTCTCCACAATTGTAGCATTTTTTATTTGTGTTTATCTTGGAATTTATCAAATTAGTTTTAGTGCTTACCTCTAGGGCTTTAGCAATGCCTGAGCCAACTCTTCTACTGGAGGAATTTTGTCTTCATTTGATCTGGGTTGATCAAATGCTAACAAATCTTGGCCTTTGTTATCTTCCAAATCTATTGCTTCTTTTACACAAGCTCCTAGATCAGGGCATCTCCTGTAGTACACTAGGGTTCTTAATTGAGCACTTCTCAACCCTTCTATGAATAGGGATACTTGTCTGGCCATGGAAGGTACTTCCTCTTTAGGGCATCTGTCAATATATTGTTTAAATCTCCTCGTTGCCTCTCTGACATTTTCATATTTTTGTTGTTTAAAACTGTGTGTCAGAGTGGCTGTGCTATGTTTTATTCCGGTCTTTGATAATTCTCCAATAAAGGCTTCTAGGAAGGATTCAATATCTAGGTACATTTCTTTTCTCAAAGGGATGAACCATGATAATGCTGGTCCAGTTAGGGTTAGACCAAATGCCTCAAATTGAACTTTGTAATCTTCCACCTCCTCAGCTCTAATTAATTGCCTAAACTCTACAGCATGAGCATGGGGATCTGAATACCCTTCATATTGATTTTTCATACATTTGGCTACTTGATATGGTCTAAGCATCCTACCCTGAGGTTGCCAATGATGTCTTCTTCTAAGTGAAAATTCATTATATCCTTCTGGTTCCTTGTCAAAGGGATTTGGGGAAGCATGTGTCCTCCTCCCATGTTGTTGCTCAGTACTAGTGTAGTTTTCATGTGGTCTAGGTAAATCTGGTTGTCCCATGTTATGTTCCCAAGGTCCTTTGTCAGCACATTGCCCTAAGTCATTTGAATTTTCTGGGTCTTGGGAGAAGATGTACACACACCCTTGCCTATCCTCATACCTACCATCTTTGAATTGGGCTACAGGTGTTATGTTTAGGGGAACTTCTAAGTTTCTCAATCTAATGAGAAACTTATGCATTCCATCTTGATATACATAGGTGCCAAACCTATTTGTATACATGTACTTGAGTATATTTTTGTAATCCCTAGTTTCAATGGGCTCATTTGTTTCATTTAAATTTTCCATGTTGTTTTCTTGCCCTAAATTTCTTTCTTGCCCTTCCCCTATTACTGACTCTACCTCCTTCCTTGCTAGGTCTTGCTTATTAAGTGAATTTAGTTTGTTCCCAGACCTAAGGATTATTCAGCTAATTTTCACGATTTTGAACTCAAAATCGTGTTTTTCACGATTTTGTGTTCAAGCTAGTGATTTTTCACAAACTTCTGTTGAAAATCGTGTTTCCCACGATTTTCTACCTAAGAAAGTGTTTTTTCACGATTTTGTGACTAAAATCGTGTTTTCCATGATTTTATACTTAAAATCGTGTTTTTCACGATTTTGTGTCCAAAATCGTGTTTTTCACGATTTTGTACTCAAAATCGTGTTTTTCACGATTTTCTAACTAGGATAATGTTTTTCACGATTTTGTGACTAAAATCGTGTTTTCCACGATTTTGTACTTAAAATCGTGTTTTTCACGATTTTGTGTCCAAAATCGTGTTTTTCACGATTTTGTACTCAAAATCGTGTTTTTCACGATTTTCTAACTAGGATAATGTTTTTCACGATTTTGTGACTAAAATCGTGTTTTCCACGATTTTGTACTTAAAATCGTGTTTTTCACGATTCTGTGCTCAAAATCGTGTTTTTCACGATTCTATGCTCAAAATCGTGTTTTTCACGATTCTATGCTCAAAATCGTGTTTTTCACGATTTTGAACTTAAAATCGTGTTTTTTTACGCTTTTGTAACTAGAATAGTATTTTTCACGATTTTGTACTTAAAATCGTGTTTTTCACGATTCTGTGCTCAAAATCGTGTTTTTCACGATTCTGTGCTCAAAATCGTGTTTTTCACGATTTTATTCTCAAAATCCTGTTTTTCACGATTTTGTGCTCAAAATCGTCTTTTTCACGATTTTGTTCTCAAAATTGTATTTTTCACGATTCTGTGCTCAAAATCGTGTTTTTCACGATTCTATACTCAGAATCGTGTTTTTAACGATTTTGTTCCCAGACAATCGTGATTGCTCACAATTGTAAATAACACAATTTTCTGATGAAAATCGTGTTCTGGGAATCGCGATGTTGTTCTTTGTGCTCAAAATCATGATTTTGTGTTTGACTACATAATCGCGATTTTGAACATTTTTTTGAATTTTGTTCAAGTTTTGATTTTCAGATTTCTCTTTCTTCTAATAGATTCGCCTTATTGAATTTTTAACATGCAATGAAAGAGATTTATTAGAAAATACTTTTTTCCTACTGAAAACCCAAAAAATCAAAAAATCAGGATTCCGTGATTTAGCTATTTCCTATTTTTTGGTGCTATATGATCACTCCAATGCAAGAATATGTACTCAAAAATGATGCTAAGACTTTTTACCTTGCTTGCTTGGTTGGAAGTTTCTTCAAAGGTAGGTGGTTGCAGAAAGTCGCGATTTTGTTCACTCTCTCTCTCTCTCACTCTCACTCAAATGAATTTTTCTTTCAATTCCAGGTTTTTATAGTGTCAAGAAAATCGCGATTTTGTGTGATTTCCACAGTTCTTCACTCTTCCAATTGTTCAATCTTTACTTACCCAATCTTGATGACATCTTTTGCAATTTTCTTTTCTCAAAGTACCCAAATATGCTAAAAAATTCCAGAAATTTTCCCTTACAGAAAATCGCGATTTTGTGCAAAAAATCGTGTTTTTTTCTGTAGATCTTTTCTTGTGCAAATTTGAGTATTCTTTCTTCTTGTTCTCTTTCAATACCCTCTACTCATTGCAATTCACAAAAATCTTGTACTTTTGCATCAAAATCACAACTTTACTCAGAAAATCGTGATTTTGTGCAGAAAATCATGTTTTTTCTCAACTTCTGATTTTCTGAAAATTTGAGTATTCTTTTCTCTTGTTCCCCTTCAGTATCCTTTACCAACTCCAATTCCACAATCACCTGCAATTTTACCTCATAGTCACAATCATTAATCAGAAAATCGTGTTTTTTCAAATCTGCTAATTTTTGATAAATTTTTTGCTTTTCTCTTACTTGATCCCTATTACTCTTATCCACAAAGCTCCAATCCAACTTCCTAAGAAGAAAAGAAATTTGTTTGATTGTTTTTTATGAATTTTATGATTTTTTTTAGTTTTTTGCCCTAAAATAAGGGTGAACACTTTACTTAGGGTTTCTTGTTTGGTGATCTATTGATCCTATGTTCCTTGATTGGTTATGATCTCTTATGGCTTATCTATCACAAAAGTACATGAGAAAATTTTTCCAAAGAAAATGTGCTATGGAATGCAAGCAATTTTTGCAAAGATAAACTCAATCACATATTTCTTTTCAAAATGCAGATCAACTCAAGATTTATGCTCAGATTTGGTGAACAAATGATTTTTTTCTACTTGCATCTAGCTACTTTAACTGACTTTTCCTTAGTGCAACCATGTTATCTTCCCAAGATCAACAATATTGCCTAGTACTTGGTCAAAAAGAACTCTAAAAATGCAAGAATAGACACATGTTACCTCATCTTCAGCTTTCTTGGCTCAAATCTTCCACACACCTGCACTTTTACTTCAACAATGTAATGAGAAACTATCAATTTACAAAAATTTCAGCACTTCCAATTCTAAAAGATGATCTATTGCCTTCTTTTCCCAAAAGACAAACAAAATACATCTACCTTTTCATGTTCACATTTCTTGATTAAAGAGTGTTACCTTTTCCTTGTGTGTGTTACCATCATCAATAGAAGATCCAGCAAGGTCCAACTTCAATGAAGCTTTTGAAATACTCCCCGACAACGACGTCAAAAAATGTTTGTTATTGATCTTTGGAGTTGTCCTCTCCAATCATTTAGCATAAAGAATTAACAAGACATCTTTATTCCGTCAATCCTGGAAGTATTCTTGAGACCACAGCCCCTTCAAGATGATAGAATCCAAGAAATAAGAGAATAATGGCTGGATTTCTAAGAATAGTGAAAATGAAGAGGAATTTCAAGGGTTTGGATTATCTTGAGCAAATATCCACCATTTTCTACAATCTTGGTGTCTATTGCATGCTATTTTATTAGCAGAACACAATCATGAAGTCAAAATAAAAAAATATCACCTGCATCATACAGACGAGACAATCACAATTCTGTGTAAACAGACGATTTTCAGTTCCAGCACCATTCTTCATCAACTCATCACTCAACACAACAGTATTCAACTCTCTTCATACACATTCAACATATTTACACAATAGAAGCTCACAAATCTCCATGGATACTCAAGAACTAGACTCACAAATCAAAGAAACCACACAAAAGAGGAGAAAACACGATTTTCAGCAGAAAACTCCTTCTCTATTCACTTGGATAGCATGTAGACAAATGATTAACCAACAACCTCATAATAGAGGAAATTAGCTTATATACATTTTCAAGTGTCCCTTTTTGCACTTGAATTTTGGTCCTTTCCTCTATTATTCTAAAAATATGCTATCTAGGAGTTTCCAAAAATTCTAGAAAAAATTCATAAGATTCTATCCTACATAAGGAAGACTCTTCCTTATTTTTACAACAATTGCATAAATATTTTTACAAATTTCTATCATTTTACAATTATTTTCCTTCAAGAAGACTTCCAAAAATGCATCTTCCAACAATCCACATGGACATGGAATGGTTTATTCCAATCAGGAGTAGTCAGTATTGGTGTTGTGCACAAACGTTTCTTCAGTTCGTTGAAAGAATTCTCGCATTCATCATTCTACTCAAAATTAGACAACAAGGCATAAAGGGGTCTAGCTATGATCGCGTACATGTGGATAAACCTACGGTAATATCCACAATGACCCATAAAGGCTTCTACCTCTTTAACATTCCTTGGCCTTGGAAGCTCCGCTATGGCTCGTACCTTATCTTCATCTGTTGAGATTCCATTCTTAGAAACAATATGACCTAAGATTTTACCTTGATGCACCATGAACACACACTTTTTTGGGTTCTGACACACTCGATATTCTCTACACTTGTTGAAGATTTGTCTGAGCTCAGGGATGTGAAATCTTCTTTCTTGGGAATGAGCACATAAATCATCCACATACACTTCTAAGCTCTTTCGCAAGAACTCTTTGAAGACATGACACATGAGCCTCTGGAATGTTGCAGGTGCATTGGTGAGCCCGAATGGCATCACACAAAATACAAAGATTCCCCATTTGGTGGCAAAAGCCATCTTGTGTTGATCTTCTGGGGCAATGGCTACTTGGTTGTAACCTGAAAATCCATCAAGAAAGCTATAAACTTCCTTGCGTGCAACACGCTCCAATAAATGTTCGGTGATTGGAAGCGGATAGCTATCTCTGATTGTAGCGGCATTAACTTTTTTAAGGTTAATCCACACTCGCAACTTTCCATTCTTCTTGGGCACCACTACAATGGGGGACACCCATTCAGTATGCTCAATCTCATAGATGAATCCAGCTTCAATCAGCCTATCAATTTCTTCTTTTATCTTGGCCGCATAAGTGTCATTATATGCGTAGGGCTTTTGTTTGGTGGGCTTGGCATCGGCGGTCATGGGGATAGTATGAGAGCAAATTCTTGGATCTACCCCTTTCAAGTCTCTATAGTGCCACGCAAACACGTCCCTATATTCCCTTAATAGAGCTACAAGCTCCATTTCTTCTCTTACACTTAGGTCGTCTCCTATATATGTGCATCTCTCTTCGTTCTCTTCAATGTTCACTACAATCTTCTTGGTCTTTTCTTTATTATCATATGATTCTCCTATGATGGCCTCTCTCTTAGGCATTCGTACCAAAATTTTGCGGTCGTCAACTTCATATTTCTTGAAGTTTTCTGGTACTTCAAACAATGATTCCTCCTCTTCTTGTTTCACAACTTTTCTTTTCTTTTTCTTTTGACTGCTCTCACTTCCCTCCTTTGAATTTATCGTTTTAATGCTTGTGAGAGGTTCTTCTTCCTTTTGGTTAAACACTCCTAGATCTTCTAAATAGTGCTTTTCCGAGTTAAAGCAACTATCCATCACAATGGACTCTAGATCATCGTCATTCTCTTCTTCTTCTATGACATCACCAGGGTCACATTCTTCTAGCAAGGGCTGACACATGAACACTGAGATATCATAACCCTCCTCATCACAATGAGGTGTCCATTGTTCTTCATTGACCGCAATGTCCATGGTGGCTAAGATTTCTGGCCAGCCATGAGGCTCAAATTCCTCATCTGGAAAGATCATTGGTGTATAGGCTGGGTCCTTAATTGGTCTATCTCTTGGAGAAGTTCCTTCTTCTCTTGCCTTTAAGCATTTTTCCTCTTCCTCCGCGACTTTGCACATCCACAAATGAGTATCTTCATGCAACCAAGATGGATCAGGTGAACTTTCGGATTACACAGAGATGGAATCTTCTTTCGCTTTGTGTATAGGATTCCACTGTAGTGGTGGTACATCTCTGAAGGTGTAATCCTTCAAATTGACCTTGGTAGTGACCCCTAAGTGTTGTAAGTACAAGGAGTTGGTTCCCCAATCCTGTACTATTTGCAATTGTCGTAGGAAGGGTCTGCCTAAGATCATCTCATAGACATTATTTTTCTCAAAGTCACATATAGCAAATGTATGTTCAAACTCTACACCACAAGTGGTTAGAGTTATCCCTTCCAGCAATCCTAGAGGTCTTTCAAAATGGCCGTCAACCATTTGAAGCTTCATTCTAGTTGGTCTTAATGTGGGTTTGCCCCATTGCTTCCACAAAGAGGTGGTCGCAATAGCAACACCAGCACCTGAATCTATGATTGCTTTGGTTGTGTAACCTTGATAGGTGATTGGAAGATAGGTATTACCTTCTTCACCCTCACACATGTCTCCTATTTTATCGAGAGGTATCTCTGGAACTTTTTGCTTAGAGCCTGCTTTTGGCATATTGGACTCAAGTTCTGGGACCTGGTCCTTCACATGATTCCATAGCTTGGGTTTTGCTTTTAACAACTCTTCAACAGTGAGATGACACTGAACCTTAGTATTCTTCACGACATCGGTGTTCCTTGGAACCACTGAGTCTTCATGTCTGACCAATATTGTGGGAGCTCTGATCTGAAGATTCAGCTTCCCATGGGCCTGGAAATTGAGGCAATTCTTCTAAGGTATTAGATTCAAAATCTATTCTTTCATCTTTTTCTTGCTCGACTTGTTCTCCGTAAATGGATGGAATGTCTTGGGGAAATTGATCATGAAGATCATCAATCTCAGGAATAGGAGGGGAATTACCCTTCTCCTTGGCCCATTTCTCTTCTTGTATTTCTTGCAAGAACTCTTGAGAGTACTGTTGAATTGAAGGAGGTATTCCAGCATCCGTGGAATTAGGAACATAAGCTCCCCTTGGTAGCAAGCTTCCTCTTTCAATAACTGGTTGAGCCTGTGGAGGTAAAGAAACTTGTGGTTTGTTTACCAATTGCTCTAATCTTTCTAGTAAGCCCTAAAAATGCAAATCTGGTTTGATAGAGTTTGTCTGATTGAACTTTTGACTAGTGTCGAGTATAGCTTGAGCTTGTTCTACCATTTTCATGCACATTTTCATCCGTTCAATCTCTAAATCGGCTCTAGGGTAACTCTTGTCTAGGTTTGCAACTGCAGGCCCTTCTTGAAGTCAAGCCTGGTAGGCCTTGAACATTATGTCCAAGCCTTCTGGGGTTGGATCTGCAAGAACAGACCCTGGTTGCGGCCTATTTACAGTGGCGGGTGGGGCGGGATGAGATGGAGTAGATGGAGTTTCGGCATGCGAGGGGTTTTGAGATGCAATGTCTTCTATTTTTGTTTTTGCGTCTTTCAATCTTTCTTCTAATTCTGATAACTTTTTATTCCACTTGCGATTGGCCTTCTCTCTAGTATCCTTCCATGTTCTTGTTTTCCTCTTACTAGGTTCTCCTGATTCACTCGACTTCGATTGCTCTGCTGGTTTTTCATGTTTTAAGCCTTGTGCTCTAGTGACAGCTTCTATAGGAGCCACATTACTGCGAGATAAACTTGAATCCGCCACTAAGCCTACCACATTAATGGGTGTAATCTTGGGTGCACTAGAGGGGTTTCTTGGACAATCTCTGGGAAGATGGTCTTTGCCACAATCAGGACAAAAAGCCTGTATTGTGATAGTCTGTCCTTGACTCGGAGATGGTGGGTGGGGACAATCACGAAGGAAATGGTCACCCTGATATCTGAAACATGGTCCTCTAGGGGCTTGTGGTCTTACTTGTCTCAATTGGGGCCTAGGGTTAGCATTTGTTTACATGACATTGGAGTATTCTAGCTCCCAATTTTGCTCCATAGGTGGTGCCTCATAGTGATACGAGTAAATCTCACTATGCTCAGGTGACTCAGTGTAATAAGCATGTGGACTACCTTCATGGGAGTAGTCTGAACTATGAGCGTGAGAGTCATTATCTGGTATCAATGGGGTTAGTGGCACCAATGCTCTATTTGGATTTTCCTCTCCCACAGCATACTTGACTGGAATCACGTTGGTAGGAGCTGGTGGTTGGTTTCCCAAGACTGGTTGTGGCCTATATTGTGCCTGATATTGCTGTTGTAGTCGATAATATTGCTGTTGGTATTGGTTCTGATACCTACCTTGTGGGTAAGGTTGTTGATAATTCTGTCTAACAGCCTGCCTATTGTAGGGACAATCTTGAGCCGTATGGTTTGTGTACTTCCTTTCAATAGTGCAGTATGGGGTATTCCTTTCTCTCATGTTGTGGTTGTGCATTGGGCATACATTGGCCATATGGTTGCCTCCGCAAATATAACACCAATTCAATGTGGAGACTCTCTGTGTTTATCTATTTTGGACTCCTAGCTTCTTGGCAATTTGCTCTGCTATTTCATCTAGCTCAGTGGAGGCTTTGGAGGTATGACTAGTAGAACTCTCGGAGTCCTTATAGAGTTTGGATAGTCCTAACTCCTTGCCCAAGTTGTCTTCTATGTCAATGCACGTCCACACACACTCTTCTATAGATCTAGGCTCTTTCAAGTACACATATGATCTTAACTTCGTGCTCAGTAAGCCATCTAAGAACAAAGCCACTTGTTTGGCAGGTGTGGGCAACTCTAGAACAGCGCATCTTTCTAAGTACTATCTGAACTTTCTTCCTGCTAGTTGCACTATTGCTTGGAGTGTCTGCTTGAAACTGTGGATCAAAGATGATGTGTTATGTCTGATACCACTCTTGGAAAATTCTACAATGAATTCGTCTAGCAGCTAACCTATATCGCGATAGTTTCGACTACCCAGTGGTTGAAACCAAGCCAAGGTAGTGTCCTTAAGAGTCAAACCAAATGCCTCGTACTGGGTGAACAAATCCTCAACCTGTTCAGCTCTTAACACTTGTTTGAATTCAGCCACATGATCATAAGGATCTCCTGATCCGTCAAAATAATTCTTCATTGCCTTGATCACTTGAGTGGGTCTAAGGGTTCTTGGGTGCTCTCGGGGTCTAGACAATGGAAAATCCTGTTCATCTCTTTGTTGCCTATGTGCTTGATGTCTCTCTCTTTCAGGTCTTTCATTTTCAAATCCTGATCTATTTCTGTCCATAGTGTGTGCAAAACTTACCTCAAATCTCTCTCTAGTTCTTTCTCTGTGGGCTTCATGAGCTTGGGTTGATCCTACACCTTGGATGCCATCGGACACATTGGATCTTGGCGGAGGGAAAATCAATTCACTCTTCCAAGTATATGCATGTCTATCATGTTCTGTTACCAAGAAAATTTTCTCTGATGTGTTATCCAGGTAGACAACTTTGTCTGGTATCTCTGGATCCTTGAACTCGTAGATGATGATTATACCCAACTGGCTAGGTTGAACTGGCTTGAATCTCCAAAAGGCTTCCTCTGTTTCTCTATTCAAGAATAGTTCTATGCTTTTGTTGTCTTGAGTTATCCAATCTGGTGTGATCACTCTGGTCAAAACTGACTTGCCTCTAGGAGTCTGGGGTCCTTGTCCTACATTTCCTTGTTCTAGGTCTCCTATCTCATTCTCATGAATGATATTTCCAAACTCATCGGTCCTATCTGGTAGGTTGGTGACCAAATTGTGAAGAGAGATGGTGGATGCAATCCAAAGATGAGTAGGTGCTGCTACAACCATCTTCACACCAACCAACTGAGACTTCAGAGTTGATTAGTAGACCCTTTAAGCTTCCTAAATCCACCAAAATATCATCCAAGTACTTTGGAACATGTATCCCAAAAGTTTAAGTCAAGACAAAATAGTTGCGAAGTGACTAGCTCCCAAAACTTGCTATTTTTGGACATACACCTGCTAGAAAAAATGAACAGTGCTCTCAACCTGGTAGGTATTAGAAAAATTCCTTTTGGGCATAGCAAATAAACTTAGCAAGCTTCCCAATCCAAGTTTAAACACTTCAAAATGATGGACTGAGCACTGAGAACAAGATTTATCAATTTTTGGAACATGCCCACCATTCTCGGGGCTCTGCAAAGATAGACCAGTGAGCAGTAAAATGCAGATATCTCCAAAACTATAAATCCAATTACCTTGCAAATTGATATGCAAAAACTAGACAGCAAGAGCTATCCAATGCACATTAAATAACTGAAAAAGGTTCAGTAGACTCGAGATATGACCTTCTAAACGTATTGCTCTAAGTGAGTATAGCAGAGAACAAAACAGAGAAGTGAATGATAATAAATGTATAAATTCATATATGATTACAACCACATTGGCAATGAATCTTTGCACAATGGGAGTAGAATGATAGAGCTATGGAGTAAACTCTTCAATCTCTACAAAATGACATGAAGTGGTCACATAGAAGGCTTGCTAATCGCCTCTTCTTTCTTGCTCCTTTTATAGCTATTCTTGGAGGGAGTTTTGAATTCGAATTTGAATGGCTCCACCTAAAAGTGATCCCCAAAGTTAGGAGATATTCCCTCAGCTCAAAAAGTTGTGGGTTTTGGTAGTTAGAGCCACGAAATTGCTTTTACATCATGCATGAGGTAAGCCATGCTTTTCCTTTTTCTTTTTTCAATTACAAGAGATAAAAATGAACTCTTTTACAAGAGGTGTTCACATGACTACTCATGTGACTTACAATTGAGGATGATATCAAATATATCAAGCATGTAAGCTTGGGTAAAATGCACCAACAGCTCCCCCTCAAGCCTAACATGCTTGACCTTCAAATAAGTCTTCAATTGTCCTTGATTTCCTGCAAGCCAATCATCAACTTGAATCTACTTAATTTTGTACCATCAAGAGATTTAGTCAACATGTCGGCACATTGCATATCTGTAGAGACATTGGATAGTTGAATATCCTTTCTCATTAGCTTCTCCCTTACGTAATGGTAGTGGACTTCAATATGCTTGGTTCTAGCATGGTATACCGGATTAGCTGCTAGATGTAGTGAGCTTGTGTTGTCACCAAAAATATGAGGTGTTGAAGAATGAAGTCCAAGATCTGTGTACAAAGACTTTAACCACATGATTTCTTGAGTTGCATTAGCCAAACCTCTATATTCAGCTTCGGTAGAAGATAATGCCACGGTTGGTTGCTTCTTCGATGACCAAGAAATGATTTTTGAACCTGCAAATGATATATACCCGGATGTGCTTCTTCTATCATCTTTAGATCCGGCCCAATCTGCATCTGAGTAGACCTTTAGCTCAATATCTGAAGTATATGAATAGAACAAACCTTCATTCATGGTCCCCTTTAGGTACTTGAGGACTCTCTTGGCCGCTTCCATATGTGGTCTTCTCGGCTTATGCATAAACTGACTCAATATGCTAACACTATAGCATATATCCACCCTTGTGAGTGTTGCATAGTTCAAACTTCCAACCAGGCTTTGATAGCTTGTGATGTCTTCAATTGGCTCTCCTTCATAAGCACTAAGCTTATGATTTTGCTCCATAGGTGTACCTGCACACTTGGTATTTTCCATCTTGACTTGACGAGCATGTCATGGACATACTTCCTTTGTGTGATGTATATACCTAAATGTGTGTAGATCAACTCCAATCCAAGAAAATAAGTGAGTGGTTCGAGGTCACTTATTTTGAACTCCTCCTTCATTTGAGTCTTTACCTGTTTGATTCCTTCAAGATCATTGCCTATGATAATAATATCATCAACATACACACATAAATAGATCACTTCAGATCCATTCCTCTTTATGAACAAAGAGGTATCCGCCTTGCTAGCTTTGAATCCTTGGTCCTGCAAATAAGTCACCAATATGAAATTCCAAGCTCTTGGAGCTTGCTTCAATCCATACAAAGCTTTCTTTAGTTTGCATACATAGTTAGGATGATGTGCATCCTCATATCCAGGAGGTTGTGCCATATACACTTCCTTAGAAATCCATCCATTCAAGAAAGCATTCTTTACATCAAGTTGATAAAGATTCCAATTTCTAGATGCAGCAAGACTAATGAGAACGCTAATTGTAGGCATTTTTGCAACAGGAGAGGAAATCTCCTCATAATCAATACCGTGGGTTTGAGCAAACCCTTTAGCAACTAACCTTGCTTTGTGTCTATTTATACTTCCATCTGGATTCCTCTTGATTTTGTATATCCATCGAGATCCAATTATCTTCGTAGATGGCTTGTTAGGTACAAGCTCCCAAGTGTCATTCTCCTTCAAGGCTTCCATTTCTTCATCGATTGCATCTCTCCAAGCTTCCTTGCTTTGTGCTTCTTTAAATGTGGTAGGTTCTTCATTGGTTGAATCCTTTGCAATGTAGATTGAGTGCTTGGTGACCAAAGAAGTATCATAACCAAACCTCTCTGGTTTCTTCTTCTCCCTTGAAGACCTTCTAAGTGGTTGATGTGATCTCTCGGGTCCATATGTAGCATCCTGCATCTTTGCTTTTCCTTTGTTCTTCCATAGCTTTAGTCTTTCGAAGTCTTCTAGGTAATCTCCGAATCACTTTCTTCAATTTGCTTTGGCTCCTTTGGTTGAAGTCATAAGGCAGCTTCACTTTCTTGTCATCATCAAACCATGATTTGTTTTCAAAAAAAATTACATCTCTACTCACAAAAAATCCTTTATTGGTTGGATTGTATAATCTATATCCTTTTTGGTTTTGATCATAACCAATGAATACACACTTCTCTGCCTTGGGATCCATTTTCCCTCTTACTTGAGAAGGAATGTGAGCATAGGCTAAGCATCCAAAGATTTTGCAATGCTCTAGACTAGGTCTTCTTCCATTCCACACTTCATATGGAGTGGTTCCATCTAGTGACTTAGATGGAAGTCTATTTATGAGATATGTGGCTGTCGACACAGCCTCTGCCCATAGGTAGTTCGGCAATCCCTTTTTGTTGAGCATGGACCTTGCAGCTTCGACAATAGCTCTGTTCCTCCTCTCTGCTACACCATTGAGTTCGGGTGTATACGTTGTAGTGACTTCCCTTTTAATGCCTCTTTCATGCAAGAAGGCATCAAATTCAGAAGAGAAGTATTCTCCTCCACCATCTGATCTGAGTCGTTTAAAAGTCCTACCTGTTTGGTTTTCAACAAGAGCAATATACTTCTTAAAGCAATTAAACACTTCATCCTTGTGCTTATGAAAAACAGAATGGTCCACCTGCTACAATCATCTATGAAAGACACATAATATCTTGAGCCTGATATAGATGGCTCCTTACTTGGACCCCACACATTTGTGTGCACTAGATCCAAAGGATTTTGATACATATATCCTTTCTTATTGAAAGGTTGTCTATGGGCCTTGCCGAGTTGACAAGCTTCACACTTATAAATCATGTGTTGCCTTGTGATATTAGGCAAACCAAGTACACTTTGGTCGCTGCAAATCTGTTTGAGTGTCCTCTCACCAATGTGAGCAAGCCTTTTGTGCCATATCTCCAACTCTATTAGAGTTTGAGATCCATAGCTAAACAAAGCTATGTTCTTTGTATCTTCCACTTCAAAAGTGAGAAGCCTTCCTGTCTTTTCTCCTTTGGCAATCCTTCGAAAGCCTTGCCTTGGGTCTTCAACATATGCTCCAAATCGATTGAATCTAACCTGCAATCCTTTTTCAACAATCTGTCCAACACTTATTAAATTTTTGGTAGTTGTAGGGACATACAAGACTTTGCTTAAGAGGTTCATATTCCCATCTGATGTCTTCACATTACCTATCTTCTCCACTGAGTGCTTTGTATCATCTCCTGTCTGCACTTCATGCTTGTTATGAGGATCTTCCAAATCAGAAAGTAAAGCCACATTCCTTGCTACATGGTTCGAGCATCCCGAATCAATGTAAAATGTGTGATCATCATCCTTACCCTTCTTCGCTGATAGATTCATAATCAATAATGAATCTTCTTGACTTTGGTCCTCTGCATAGTTATTATAATCTCGTCTTCCTCTATGGCCACTTTGATAGTTGTTGTTGTTGTTGTAATTGTTGTTGTAGTAGTTGTTGTTGTTGTAGCCTCCATTGTATCTACCTCTATTTGATCCATAGCCACCTCTATTGAATCCTCTTCCTCTTGAGTTCCTTGGGTTCCTGAAACATTCTTCAGTAGTATGGTTAGATAAGCCACATATGTTGCAAGGTTGAGATGATTGGAATCTCCCCCTGCCTTGCTTTCCACGTCTGCCTCTTCCTCTAGCTCTTCCTCTACCTGCAAAGTTTGCTTGGAAAGAGCTTCCTTCATCTTCATTCTTCCTATTCTTTGACTTGTCCTTGACCTTAGCTTTATCAGAATATAAGGCAGAAGTTTGATTACCTCTTGAGGACTCACCACCTTTGCTAATCTTTGCTTCATGAGTGAAGAGTTGGCCCATGAGTGTGTTGAGGTCGGGTACATGCATATCCATGTATAAATCCATGGCTATTGTGAATGACTCCCACTTGTCATCTGCTTTGATTCCATTCATGATTTGTCTTATGATTTGCTCCTCTTCAATTACCTCTCCAATGCTTCCAAGTTGGTCGGAAATCTCCTTCATCTTTGTGACATAATCAGTCACATTTTGCTTCGGGCTTTTCTTCATTGTTGTGAACTTCATCCACAATTGGTTCTTCCTTGCTCGAGTGTTGGAAGAGAAGAACGAAGCAAGTGCATTCCAGGTTTCCCTTGATGTCTTGCATCCCTTGACATGAGGTATAAGAAAATCAGAGATTGAGTTTAGAATATAGGACCTTGCAAGTGCATCCTTCGAACACCAATTCGAAAGTCCTTCCACTTCTTCATGTGATGGTTGCCCTTTGTTCCTCATGGTTGGCATTGCTTCATCTCCGGATATGAATCCATATAGATTCCTCCCTTGAAGGTAAGCCTCCATCCTTAGAGACCATGCCGGGTAGTTGTTTCGATCCAATTTGTCAATTGTTGATGGAAATCCATCTCCCATGTTGCTTGACTATGCTCTGACACCACTATGAAGAGAGATGGTGGATGCAATCCAAAGATGAGTAGGTGTTGCTACAACCAGCTTCACACCAGCCAACTGAGACTTCAGAGTTGATTAGTAGACACTTTAAGCTTCGTAAATCCACCAAAATATCATCCAAGTACTTTGGAACATGTATCCCAAAAGTTTAAGTCAAGACAGACTAGTTGCGAAGTGACTAGCTCCCAAAACTTGCTATTTTTGGACATACACCTGCTGGAAAAAATGAACAGTGCTCTCAAGCTGGTAGGAATTAGAAAAATTCCTTTTGGGCATAGCAAATAGACTTAGCAAGCTTTCCAATCCAAGTTAAAGCACTTCAAATGATGGACTCATCACTGAGAACAAGATTTATCAATTTCTGGAACATGCCCACCATTCTCGGGGCTCTGCAGAGATAGACCAGTGTGCAGTAAAATGCAGATATCTCCACAACTATAAATCCAATTACCTTGCAAATTGATATGCAGAAACTAGACGGAAAAAGCTATCTAACACACATTAAATCACTAAAAAAGGATTAGTAGAACCCGAGATATGACCTTCTGAATGTTTTGCTCTGAGTGAGTATAGCAGAGAACAAAATAGAGAAGTGAATGATAATAAATGTATAAATTTATATATGATTACAACCACATTGACAATGAATCTTTGCACAATGGGAGTAGAATGATAGAGCTATGGAGTAAGCTCTTCAATCTCTACAAATTGACATGAAGTGGTCACATAGAAGGCTTGCTAATCGCCTCTTCCTTCTTGCTCCTTTTATAGCTATTCTTGGAGGGAGTTTTGAATTCGAATTCGAATGGCTCCACCTAAAAGTGATCCCCAAAGTTAGGAGATATTCCCTCAGCTCAAAAAGTCGTGGGTTTTGGTAGTTAGAGCCACGAAATTGCTTTTACATCATGCATGAGGTAAGCCACCTTTTTTCCTTTTTCTTTTTTCAATTACAAGAGATAAAAATGAACTCTTTTACAAGAGGTGTTCACATGACTACTCATGTGACTTACAGATGAGGATGATATCAAATATATCAAGCATGTAGGCTTGGGTAAAATGCACCAACACAAATACATGGTTCCTTCCTTATCAATGTATGAACCCTCTTCGGACTTGACCACTGGGTGTTCAAGTCCAAAGGGTTGATCCGGATTTTTGAGTTGGACCACTGATCGCCTCAGGCCATCCTCATAGATGCGAGCACCTAATCGGTTGGTCCGAATATATTCCAACTGTGTCTTATAGGGACCTTCTAGTGTTTGTAGATGGGCAGTCCTTGAGCCTCCTACAGGTTTCCCCATGCTAAAAGACATTTCTGAGTCACTTGTGTCTGAACTTAGTCTATAAGGATGACCAGTTAGTTGTTGTGCCCAAGACTTAGTCGTATGGTTGACACTAGCCTCTGAAGATATAATGCTTTGTTTATCCTTGCCTAGGTGTCTACCAGATCTCAGGTTCGTAAGCTTTGGTTAAGAGTCCAAAATTTCCTCTGTGTATTGTTCAAAATCCCTTGGAGGGGTCAAATCAGGCTCCTAGGGGTCAAGTCAGGCTCCTAAGGGTCAAAACAGGCAAACAAAGCCTTTTGGAATAAAATCGCGATTTTGTGAACTTCAAGAGAATCGCGATTGTGTGAAATCAGAGAATCGCGATTATGTGAAATCAGAGAATCACGATTGTGTGAAATCAGAGAATCGTGATTTTGAGTAGAGAATCGTGTTTTTCAGAATCGCGATTTTGAGCAGAGAATCGTGTTTTCACAGAATCGTGGTTCACAAAATCGTGTTTTTTGACATGAGAATCGCGATTGTCAACAGAGAATCGTGTTTTCACAAAATCGTGTTTTTGGCTTAAAATCGTGATTTGTGAGAATCGCGATTTTGAGCAGAGAATCGTGTTTTTTGAGAATCGCAATTCTGAACAGAGAATCGTGTTTTTGAGAGTCGCGATTTTGAGCAGAGAATCGTGTTTTCATAGAATCGTGGTTCACAGAATCGTGACTCACAAAATCGTGTTTTCACAAAATCATGTTTTAGAGAATCATGTTCTAAAGAATCGCGATTTTGTCTCAGAGAATCGTGGCTTTCAAAATTTAGAGAATCGTAATTTTGAGCAGAGAATCATGTTTTCACAGAATCGTGTTTTTGAGAATCGCGATTTTGAGCAAAGAATCCTGTTTTCATAGAATCGTGGTTCACAGAATCGTGATTCACAAAATCGTGTTTTCACAGAATCGTCTTTTCACAAAATCGTGTTTTTGCTGAAAATCGTGATTTGTGAGAATTGCGATTTTGAGCACAACCACAGAATCGCAATTCTGAGAATGACCACAGAATCGTGTTCTTTTCAAAAGGCTTTTAGGCGAGAAGTAGAGAATCGCAATTTTCAAAAAAATTTGAATTTTCACAGAAACGCGATTTTCATCACAGAATCGTGTTTTTTGGCAAGAACTTCGAACTTTTGAGCGCCGAGCAATGGCGAGCTCCGCATGTGCAAAAAATCCTACTATTGTCGAAGAGGTGATTTGATCTTCGTTCAGTCTCTGTACGCGGTTCTTCTTTGCTCTGTTTGGCTTCTTTGTTGAGACTTTTCGCATATGGGAGAGCATAGGTTGTTGCGGACGTAAGAGCTTCTTGGGTACCCACATGTGTAATCGCCCTTGTTGAGCTGCAACTAATTTCTTAGGCACCCAAATTTGTCGGAGATCTTGTGGTTGAGCTTGTCGGAGCTTCTTCCTTCGTCTTTTGGCCTGGTTGGCTTGTCTGGATGGGGTTTCTGGGGTTAAAATTGGTGGTTGCTCTCCTTTTTTTATCCAGATCTGCTTCATGCCCGACACTACTTTGCTTTGGAAATCCCGTTGTCTATTTGATATAGCAGTCCTGTTCTGTTGTGCTTGCTTTTTTGGTTAAGTTGTAGTGGCAGCATTAGTCCTTGCACCAGAGGAGGAGTCCGCTTGTCTTTGAACCTGTTCTTCCATGATTGAGTTATCCTGCAACATAGAGCTTTGGACGCATACAACATCTCTTTTGCTAAGATTAGTCCTAGGAGAACTACAAGATCTGACATCTGGATTTGTGAGCATGCCATTTTCTAGTTCTACTGTAAAGCATTGTCCCTGGACCCAAACTTGAAGAAATTGACTTCTTAGGTTCAAGTTGACTGCATTGTCATAAATCCAATCTTGTCCTAAGACAAGTGGTTCTGTAAGGTTCTCATCTTGACACACTAGCACTTTCACTTTCATCGGAACATCTTGGAGATAGATGGGAAGTTCCACCTCGCCCAAACAAGGGGTTTCCACACCTCCCAATCCTATGAGATAAGCTTCTATGGGATTGATGTTCAACTACAAGTCTTGGCAGTAGGAAAGTCTAACTGCACTACTTGTTGCACCTGAGTCAATCAATGCTTTCACAGTCCTTGCACCCTTTCCTTGTCCTATCTCTATGGTCACAAATGGACGTCGATCAATGACTTGAGAAGTCGCTATGCCTTATTTGTGGCACATATCCATGTGATATTTTGGGGCTTTTGAGTTGACATCTAGGCCTAATTGCCTTAACTTATTTTGCCTTATGCGCTCTCTAGCCTCTGCTTGTGCTTCTTCTCTGACTCTCATCTCTTCTTCTTTTCGTTTCTTACCAGTGTTGAGTCTCATTAGAATCTCCTCTATAAGAGGTTCTTGATATATCTTGACTCGACATCCACTAATATAGCTTGGAAAGATGTCACCTTCCAAAGTGGCCAATTGAACTGCCCCGCTAGTGGAAATTCTATTAATGATCATGGGTCCATATCCTCGCTTTTCCAACTTACGGGCATGTTGCTTTAGTGTATAAACCAACACTAGATCTCCCTCTTTCAGTCCCTTATCCTTGATGTGTGCATCAAAGTATGCCTTTTGTCTTTTCTTTGTAGCATAGATGTCTGCTGTTGCTCGTAGCCTCGTCTCACCTAAGCGTTCTAGATCAAAGATCCTAGAGGACAAATCATGTCCATTCCACTCATGCTCTTGTGCTACCTTTAAAGCAAGGATTAGGAAATCCAATGGTAGCACAACATTCTGTACGAAGACCATCTGAAATGGGGTGGCGTTGAGTACCATTTTGTAGGCAACTCGATAAGCCCAAACAACATGATGAAGTTGTTTGTCCCAATCAGAGTGTCTATTATTTACCAGTTTTGTCAATACGTTACAAAGGATCTTATTGGTACTCTCGAACTGTCCGTTAGCTTGTGGGTGATAGGGGGCAGACTTCTTATGTATCACCAAGAATTCTTGGAGAAGATTTTCAATGACTTCATTCAAGAAGTGTGTGCCTCTATCGCTCACCAACTCTATTGGTAGTCCATATCTCGTGAACACATTCTCGAATAAGAACTTAGCCGTAGTCTGAGCATCATTCTTTGTTGTGGCTTTCACTTCTACCCACTTTGTAAGGTAATCTATGGCTACAATAATATATTCTGCATGGGAGTTTCTAGCTGGGGGGGTTAATAGGACCTATGAAGTCTATGCCCCACTTCGAAAATGCACGCCCTCCCATCATTGGCCTCAAAGGCATCTCGTCTTTTCTAACTGGATATTGTGCACATTGGCATGTGTCACATTTCTTCACATAGGTATGTGCATCCATATGAAGAGTGGGCCACCAAAGTCCTGAGAAAAGAATGGTCTTGATTACTCGGTCAGGACCAAAATGTCCACCTGCAACACCACTGTGTGCAGTCTCTAAGACCTTTAAATAGTATGATTCATGAACACACAATCTTAGATAACCATCCTTGCCTCTTCGATATAAGTTGTCTTCTACTAAGGCATAGCCTTGAGCCTCTTGCTCCATGCTTCATCTTCTTGCTAGACTAGCCTCTTTGGGTAATCTTCCCGACCTCATAAACTCTACCAATGGAGCACTCCAATTAGGAATTAATGACACTTGATAAAGGGTTGCATGCTCCACTGGGGGTTTTTCCTGGCACACCGGACAATTGTTAATCCACTCATGAATTTCTTTGTCCATGCTAGGCCAATACACTCCTAAATGTTTTAGATTTTGTAATGTGCGTTGTTTAGAATAATGATTTCCTAGCAATTCTTCATGAGCTTGTTGCAACCAACTACTATGTTCATCGTCCTCAACACAACAAGCTAATACACCCTCAGTATCTTGTTTGTACATGCTTCCTGCCAATATGTGATATTTTTGTGATTTTACAATTTCTTCTTGTGATGTTTTAACATTCTTATTCGCGGGGCCGAAGGTGAGGGCTGTTACCAACTTATTTGCCCATTTAGGAACAACCTCTAAATTGAACAGATAAGCATCGGGTAATTCATCAGACACTCCTTGCAGTGACTCTCCTGAAGTGATGCAAGAAAGGTGATCGGCCCGAAGGTGGGTTCTCCCTTTCCTGACAACAACTTCAAAGTCATATTCCATTAGTAAGAGGAACCATCTTACTAAGCGCCCAATATTGCAAGGTTTATTGACCAAATATAACAAAGCTTGATGATCAGTGAAAAACTTGAACTTGTTGGCCAATAAATAGTGTCTATACTTCTTCACAGCATATACCATGCCTAAGCCCTCTCCCTCAGTTGTGGTATAATTTCGTTCAGCTGCGGTGAGTTGTCTACTAGCATATGCTATGGGCAAATCTAAGTTTCCTTCACCTGTGGGTTGTGCAAGCACACATCCTATGGTGTGATTGGATGCATCCATGTTTGTTATTGCTCTTTGGAGTTGTCCTCTCCAATCATTTAGCATAAAGAATTAACAAGACATCTTTATTTTGTCAATCCTGGAAGTATTCTTGAGACCACAGCCCCTTCAAGATGATAGAATCCAAGAAATAAGAGAGTAATGGCTGGATTTCTGAGAATAGTGAAAATGAAGAGGAATTTCTAGGCTTTGGATTATCTTGAGCAAATCTCCACCATTTTCTACAATCTTGGTGTCTATTGCATGCTATTTTATTAGCAGAACACAATCATGAAGTCAAAATAAAAAAATATCACTTGCATCATACAGACGAGACAATCGCGATTCTGTGCAAACAGACGATTTTCAGTTCCAGCACCATTCTTCATCAACTCATCACTCAACACAACAATATTCAACTCTCTTCATACACATTCAATAGATTTACACAATAGAAGCTCACAAATCTCCATGGATACTCAAGAACTAGACTCACAAATCAAAGAAACCACACAAAAGAGGAGAAAACACGATTTTCAGCAGAAAACTCCTTCTCTATTCACTTGGATAGCATGTAGACAAATGATTAACCAACAACCTCATAATAGAGGAAATTAGCTTATATACATTTTCAAGTGTCCCTTTTCACACTTGAATTTTGGTCCTTTCCTCTATTATTCTAAAAATATGCTATCTAGGAGTTTCCAAAAATTCTAGAAAAAATACATAAGATTCTATCCTACATAAGGAAGACTCTTCCTTATTTTTAGAACAATTGCATGAATATTTTTACAAATTTCTATCATTTTACAATTATTTTCCTTCAAAAAGACTTCCAAAAATGCATCTTCCAACATCCTTCCCCTCCTAAGCCTTTCGGCTCCTGACGAAAGATTTTCCTGCTCTTCTGCACTGATCACTTTTCTTCATTTCTTCTTTCTTTGATATACTTGTGACAACAAATCATGACTTTTTCTTTCTGTAATATTTAGATTATTGACCATCTCAAATAATGCCTTTCTCCACTGTACTGCGGCTTCTGGTTTATCTATGACATCCTTTTTCAAGTATTCTGTATAGGCAGCTTCATATGTTGTAAGTCTGGACTTTGTAACAACTGATAGATTTCCAAAAATCTCTGACTCCCTTTCAAAAAACCCGTAATCAAAGGCATCTTCAAAAATCTGTAAGTAATGACTGCCCAAAAATATTACTCTGCTGTAATAGGCCATTATGCAGATTCTGTCAGGTGTTTCGCTCAAATCAAATAATAATGCATCTGTTGGAGAATTAAAGCCGATATAATTCAGTGTTCTGATATCTGTGTCGGTATAGGTTTCTATACAGGCCAAAATTAACCTCATTATTCTTATAAGTAGAATGCAAGTAGGGTCATTGACATCTTTGTATGTAGTTATTACACACTCACCAGTATTCACCATGTAACTCTTGGTAGGCCATGTGCCTGCCTTTGGACCTGCTATTTTTGGGAAATTCAACCATTTAGGTGGAATTTGACCTTCTCTTCTTTTCTCCCAAAAAGTTGTCCATTCCCTCCTTCGTGCCACTGGACAGTAAGCTGGATTGATTTTTAAATGCAGAGGTGCCTCTTTCCAGATTTTCCTACATTCTTTGTTGGCATCCAACCATTTGTTTCTCCACTTTGGATTGGCTCTTTCAAATAGTTCTTTAGTCATATTGATGTCCTCTTCATACTCAAGGTATTTGTTTGGAGGTAGCCCAACTCTGGCCAACTGATAATTCTTTATACTCTCCATAATCATACATAACGGTATTCCCAATCCATCTGCGGCCTTGTGATGCTGATCTAGATTGATTCCCTTATTTAATGCAAATGTGACAATTTGTTCTTCATACTCATCATGCATCTTCCTGATGAACTCCATTATGGAATCTCTACTTGTCAGCAATTTTTCCACAAAATCTTTTGAATATTCTCCTTCTGATCTTTTGTCTACCAGTTCACTATCTTGTTGTGTTCCCTCATTATTTTCTACCCCATATTCTTCTGCATATGTGGTTTCCACATGTGTTTCTTCCTGGATTTGTGGCTTATCCAATTTCTTCTGCAATTCTTCTATAGTCACCATCAGACTCCCATTCTGTTGTGCCCATAGTTCTCTTTCTTTTTTCCATTCCTTCTGTTCCTTTTCTCTCTTTGTGTGCCAATCACTTCTTTCCTTTTCCATATCCATGTATAGCTTATTATAACCTCTCATAGATGTAGCAGCATGTGTACTAGCCTGCTTTTCTAATTCCTTGGCCTCTTTCAATTCTCTTTGTAATTTCTGAATCTCTTTATGTAATCCTTCCTTTTCTTCCTCTGTCATTTGGGCTGTCTGACTTTCCTCCTTCAATTGTCCTTCCTCCAATAGTAGCTTATTGATTTCTTCATTTGCTTTAGTCAAAATTTGATAGGAAGTTTGCAGAGTTCTATATCTCCCCTCAATCTTTCTCAACTCTTTTTCCAATTTAGTGTTCTGCTCTATTAGTTGTACACTCTTTTCTTCTAAGTATTGAATCTTATTTTGCTTCTGTACTTCTAGCTCTTCCAAAGCAATTATTTTATTGGAAAATTCCTCATTTTTCTCTTGTACCTTCCTTATTTGCTCTGCCAATTGCTCCTTTTCCCTTTTATGCTCTTTAATAATCATACTGCCTTTTTCAAATTCTGACTCTGCTACCATTCCTGAAATGATCATGTTCCGGCTAGAGGGTCTGAACTGTTCAATGTTATTCATAATGAGTTGACATGCTGATCTTATACTCTTTGGTATTCTTTCCAATCCTCCTTCCATTGTTATTTGTTTGGTTTCTAGCTGTTTGTCCTCTTTGCATTCACTCTCCTCGTCCTCTTCTCCTTCATATTCTATAATCTTGGCCTTGTTTTCTTCATTACTTGGATGAGTGTCCAATGTTTATGAATCTGCCATGTCTTCTTGAACACCTGAATTCTTTTGCTCTAATACATCTGAGATCAGCTTTATTTCCTGTACCTTTTCTTTCTCCAATACCTGTTGAGTCTCTTCAGAAAGGTATCCTTCCTTTGTTTGCATCTCCTTTTCCTGGCTTAGAGTTTCCTGAAACAGGTTATATTCAATTTCCTTACTAGAGTTTTCCTGACATTCACCTGCTTGTTCTTCCTGTCTTTCCTTTTCCTGGCCGAGAACTGATTCAGTTACTTCCAAATCTTTCACCTGATCATTACTTCTTTCCTCTTTGTGTTCTTCTTCCTGTTCATCAATGTTCATGAGGTCCATTGCTACCTCTTGTTCTTGATCCTCATTGGATGTAAATTCCTCATTGTTCTTCAAATCATGCAGCACATCCTTTATACTCTGAATGATCTCCTTTTCCACTACTTTCCATGTAACTTTTTGAACGTTACCTTTCTCAAATATTTCCTCTACTTCCTGTAGTGGATCCTGATCTGTGCCTTTTTGTTTTATGACTAAGCTGCTCACTTGTGCCTTCTTGGCCATTTCTTCTATGCTCTCCTCTAGTTTGAAGTAGGTTTGTGATGGTTTTGTCCATATGGATTTCATCCCAGTATGCACTAGTCCACAACTCACTTCCTCCCTTATTTCACTTGCCTGTTCTATCATAACTGCTTTTCCCTTCATCAGTCTTCTTTCACCTTCCACACTGAGCTGTTTTCCTACCTGTTCCTGAATTGGCTTCTCCTGAGACTTTTTCTTCAATTCCTCAGGTGTTTTTTGTTTCTCAGAAGCCTGTGTAATTATGTTAGGAGTATTTGGTATTGATAAATTTAGACTCTTTAACAGAAAACTCTCAATATCACTGTCAGAATCAGATGAAAAGTGCGAAGGTCCTCCTTTTTCTGGTTCTGTGGGTCTTGATACTTCTTCCACCATGGATGGCTTCTGTGTTTCTTCCATGATTACTTCCTCCCTCTCTTTGGTGACAATAGTTTCAACTATGGATTTGCCCTTTCCCTTCTTGGTCAATTTCTTCTTTTGTATTGGTTTCCTTGGAACCTTCTTTTTCACCACAACAGTGGTTTTGGTCTCTGGAGGTCCTTGCAATTCCTTGAAATAGGCCAGAAACTCAACTTCTTTCCTGACAAACACCTCCTCTGTTTCAGCTGTCATCATTTGATCATGGAGTGCTTCATAGTGCTCCACCTCCTCCTGAACCCAGCCTGTAGCTTTGCATGAGTAGTCTTCCAGCATTTTCTGATATTGTGCCTCATACATAGCTCTTTTGTTGTTTCCTTGGGTTAAATAGGTGTATAATTGCTCTTTGCTTGTTTGGGGTGGATGAGGTTCACGAGAGGATTGAACCTGTTTCTGTGCCTCCTCATGTTCCTCTTTTGTTGCTTCCTCCATTTCTAGTTCCACCTTCCTTGGGTCCAACCTTCTTTTCTTTACCGGAATTACTTCCTCAGATATCATCTTCCTTTTCATACCTGTTCCCCTCATGCAGGTTTGTCCTTCTGTTTCCCTTTCAGTCATTTTCCCTGGAGGACTCTTGATTCCAGCCATAAGACTTCTGAAATACTGTGCCTCTAGAGCCAATTTCAGTTGATCTTCCATCCCTAGAACATGATAAATGATTCTTGTTAAGAACTGGGCTCCATTCATGAACTTCTTATGTTCCGAGTGTTTTGCTGCTTTTTTCAGCTATTCATGGATGTACGGTGAGACATCCATTACTCCAAAAGGTTTGGTTATGTCCTTGTTGTTGAACATCAATAATGTCACTGACTTATGCGGCATGGTATATCTTGGTAATTTTGGAAAACAAAAGTACTATAAAAACATCCTTACGACATATTCTTCATTCTCCCTTCCTTTAAAGTTAGTGAATTTTGCATATCCTGTGTAAGTTTCCTTATTATTTTTGACAAAACTCGGGTCAAGTTTGATTCCCATTGTGTAGAATTGCAGTGCTGCTCTGATATGTTCTGCCCTGATAGTGATACCTACTTCCTGATTATCCTTGTTTTTGACTTTGCATCTGAAATAGGCATCATTCCCTCTTCCTATTTCTGTCAAACTGTTCATTACTTGTGATACCCTCTCAAAATCAATGAAAAAGATAGGCTCCTCCAATATTTTGTGCAATTCTACTGCCTTCCATCTTTTCATATTGACAGCAACTCTTTGAAACCTGTAGAATTCCTGGCACAACATTGTATATTTATACCCTCCTACTCCCACTGTGAATATGTGCTGACCGATGATGTTTAGGGTCTCCTTAAGCTCCTTCACCACCTTCTCAGCCTCTGGAATTTCTGATTCTTCATCTGACTCTAGGTCCACCTGTTCCTCCGCAGCTTCACTGTCCAGAAACCAATGGCCTCTTGATAGCACAACTGATTCTGCCTTGAAGTCATGAATTGGCAACTCCTTTGTATTCACCATTTTATGAGGAAAGAAAAATACACAAAGAAAAAATCTACCCACATAAGTTGCAAGAAATCATGGAGTAATATGTAGGGATTTATTTTTAGATGTCATGACATAAGAATGAAAATAAAATCCAAAATAAATTCCATTTCTCCAGGAAAGACTCAAAAAGTGATCATCATAGGTGTAGCAAGATGTCTAGTGCAGTCCCTTTTCCTAACCACTCTTTTGGAAAAACAAATCATTTATCAAATGATAGAAAACAAAAAATTAACTAAAAAAACTAACTAACAAAAAATAAAAAATAAAAAATGAAAAATAAATAGATCTCTACTATTCTTCTACCTATATCTTGCTTTGTGACATATGATTTTTGTAGAAAACAACAGAAAATAAACAATTTTTCTCAATTTTTCTTCCTCTTTTTTTCAACAATGATTTTTTTTCTCTCTTTTTTTTTTCAGCGATGATTTTTTTTCTCCTCTCTTTTTTTCAACAATGATTTTTTTCTCGTTCTTCTTTTCAAATACTTTTTTCTATTTCTTTTCTTTTTTCATTTTCATTTTTTTCATAATAATTTTTTTCTTTCTTTTTCTTCCCCTCCTAAGTCTCTTTTTACAAAAGAAAATCAGGTCTAATATATATTTTTTTCATAATTTTTATGATTTTCTAAATATAGATCAAATCTAGATGATCTTTCTTCCACTGGAACAATTCTGATTTTTTATCCCAATACTTCCTCACTCCAATTGGTCTGGTTCCCAGCAAACAACCATTCCCTTTGTATAAGCATTTTGTAGGAGTTTTTGGTCTCCATATCCATTTTGTCCTTGATTCTTGTTTCAATGAGGAGACCTGTTGTAGTCTTTGATTCCATGTGCTTTTTGCTCTGATGCTTTGATTCTTTGGACCATTCCATGATTGCCATCTTCTTCCCATCTCTTCACCCTTCTTTGTTCTTCCAATTTTTTGCTGATTTTGATTATATGAAGCTTGATCATTTAACATTTGTATTGGTAATGTCTGTATATCCTCAAATGCAAAAGTGAATCCTTCAAAGTGTATATCATGCACATCTGATTGAATTTCCTGTTTTTCATTACTCAATAGAAATATTAAAAACCTTTTGTCATTTATGTTCAATTTAAGCTTCATTTTTTCAAAATCCAAGATCACTTTACCTTGTTGAAGCCATGGTTGACCTAAAATCACTTTTTCAGTCCTCAGATTATTTGGCCATTCTTCACAGTCTATTTTCATATATTCTTCATTAAACTTTACTTCAATAGTTAGTGAAGACATGCTCTCTACTATTTGACCTCCCAATGTTTTGATCAAGGTTCTACTTTCTTTTCTTTTTATGTTGAATTTACTTACCAGGGCTGAACTAATCAAATTTACTTGTGCTCCAGAATCTATCAAAACCCTAATGCTTTCATTTTGAAAACCCATTATCATCACAGGGACATGTTCCTTTGGTTTGAGAGGAGATTCACAAAGACAGTCTTCCCTAAGCTCATTGATTTTTCTTATCCTTTCCATAGCTTCCTGTTGAGCTTCTTTTCTAATGTCTTCCTCTTCTCTTTTCCTGTTTTGGGCTTGTTGTAACCTTCTCAATTCATCAACAGTTATTGGACAATCATACTTCTTAACTCTACATCCACTTATAAAGTTTGGCATGATTTCTTCGTCTATGTTAGCTAGTTGAATGGCTCCACTGTTGCTTATCTGATGTATAATATATGGTCCATGTCCTTTTTTCTGGAACTTTTTCTGATGTTCTCTGACTGTGTATGCCAACACTAGATCTCCTACCTGTAGATCTTTCTCTTTTATGTGAACATCATGATAAGCTTTTTGCCTTTTCTTGTCCACATATAAAGTCATAATGGCTTGGAGTCTAGATGCTCCCAACTTTTCCAATTCCATTACTCTTTCTGATAGTTCATGTCCAGTCCAATTATAGTGACTCCCTACTTTTAATGTTGGAATAAGGAATTCCATAGGTAAAACTGTATTTTGTCCATATACTAGATTGAATGGTGTGTTCCGTATTGCAGTTTTATAAGCCACTCTATAAGCCCATAGGACATGATTAAGTTGTAGATCCCAATCATTTCTGTTTGTGTTCACTAATTTTGATAGTACAGTACAAAGTACTTTATTAGTACTTTCTGCTAGCCCATTGGCTTGTGGGTGATATGGGGCTGACTTTCTATGATTGATCAAAAAATAATCAGTGATGTTTTCTATGATCTGGTTTACAAAATGGGTCCCCCTATCACTTACTAGTTGAATTGGAAGTCCAAATCTGGTGATAATGTTTTCATATATGAATCTGGCAGTAGTATTAGCATCATTTCTCTTTGTGGCTTTGGCCTCAGCCCACTTTGTCAGGTAGTCTGTAGCCACTATGATGTATTCAACATGGGATTGTTTCGCTGGAGGATGTATAGGTCCAATGAAATCCAATCCCCATTTACTAAAGGCTCTGGCTGAAATTAATGGAACCAATGGCATATCATTTCTTCTATTTGGTTGACTTACCCTTTGACAGACATCACACCTTTTTACATAGGTTCTTGCATCAAGAAATAGCGTTGGCCACCAAAAGCCAGAATATAAAATGAGTTTAGCAGTTCTATCAGTTGAGAAGTGTCCTCCTGCCACTCCAGAGTGTGCCATTTCCAACATTTCCAGATATTTATTCTCAGGAACACAAATCCTTAGGGATCCATCCATTCCTCTCTTATACAATTGTTCTCCTATCAATTGATATTCTTCAGAGATTACTTGTAAATTTTTTGAATCTGTACCAGTTATCACTTGTTTTCCTTTCTCCCTCCTTCTCAATTCTTCAATGATATTTTCACTCCAATCTGGATTTTTCTGGAACCAATATAGAGCTATGAATTCTAAATCTTGCAATATTTGGCACTTCTTGCAATTGGCAATGTATTCTGATACATCTTGAAGTTTATTAGGACAATGTACCCCCATCCTATTGAGATTACTTAGGGTGACTACCCTAGAAGCATGAGTGCAAGGGTTCCAATGATGAGCTCTCCTTAGGTATTCTTGTTGCTCCTCCTCAGGAGTGCAATATTCTAATATGCCTGTGTGGTTGAGATGGTACAAATGCCCAGCTAGTAACATAAAGTTCCTGCTTTGCAATACTAGGTGTGCATTATTCCCCATTGTTCTACAAGGTCCCATGGTTAATAATGGTACTAAAGTCATGGCCCACTCAGGAACACTCTCTACCTTAAACAGATAAGTGTCTGGCAGATTTTCATCTAAAGGTGAACTGGGTTCTTCATACTGGATTCGAGATAAATGATCTGCTCTCAAGTGTGTTTTCCCTTGTCTAACCACAACCTCAAACTCAAATTCCATTAACAACAGAAACCATCTGACTATTCTCCCTGTGTGACAAGGTTTATTTACCAAATATAACAAAGCTTGATGGTCTACAAAGAACTTGAACTTGTTGTCCAAAAGGTAATGTCTATATTTTTTTACAGCAAATACCATGCCCAATCCCTCTCTTTCAGTGGTTGTGTAATTTTTCTCTGCTAGATTCAATTGTCTACTAGCATAGGCCACTGGAAAATCTAACTTGCTTCCTTCTATTGGTTGTGCTAACACACATCCTAAAGGATAATTTGAAGCATCCACATGAACATGAAAAATTGTGTCCCATTGAGGTGTTTTCAGAATTGGGGCTGTTACCAAACAAGTTTTTAGAGTCTCAAAGGCTTGGTCACACTCCTTAGTCCACTCAAACTTTGTAATTAGGCCATATAAGGGTTTTGCTATGTCAGCAAATTTATGTACAAATTTCCTATAGTACCCACAATGTCCCATGAAAGTTTGAAGTTCCTTCACACTTGTTGGTCTTGGAAGCTCTATTATGCCCGTTATTTTCTTCTCATCAGTTGAAATTCCATTTTTAGAGACTATATGACCCAGCATTCTTCCTTGTCTCACAAATAATACACATTTTTCTGGATTCAAACATACTCTGTAGGTTTTGCATTTCCTGAATATATTTTCTAAATCCTGCAAGTGATCTTGTCTTTTTAATGAAAAAGTACAAAGATCATCTACATAGATTTCCATTACTTTTCTCAGGAACTCTTTGAAGATATGACACATCAATCTCTGAAAAGTTGCTGGAGCATTAGTTAATCCAAAGGGCATAACCCTAAAGGCATAAATTCCCCATTCTGTGGAGAAGGCAGTTTTATGTTGGTCTTCCAATGCTATAGGAACCTGGTTGTATCCTGAAAAACCATCTAAAAAACTATAAACCTCCTTCCCAGCAACTCTTTCTAGAAGATGATCTGTTATAGGCAGTGGATAATTATCTCTTATAGTTGCTGCGTTTACCTTTTTCAAGTTAATGCATACCCTAAGTTTTCCATTCGTTTTTGGTACCACAACTATAGGAGATATCCATTCTGTATACTCAATTTCATAGATGAAATTGGCAGCTAATAGCTTGTCAATTTCTTCCTTTATTTTTGCAGAGTATTTGTCATTAAATGTGTAATGTCTTTGTTTACTCGGTTTTGCTTCAGGTGTAATAGGAATCTTATGCTCACAGATTTTAGGATCAATACCTTTCAAATCCTTGTAGCTATAAGCAAATACATCCCTATATTTTCTTGCCAAGTTTCTTAGTGCCTCTTCTTCTTGTGTTGTCATGTCATCAGCCACTACAATGTGTCTTTCTTCTCCCTCCTCCTGAGTGATCATGATCTTCTTAGTTTCTTCCTCATTGTCATAAGCTTCTCCTTTCTTCTTTTCCCTCTTTGGTTTCCTTCTAAGAAGTAATCTATTTTCCACTTCATAAGTCTTGAAATTTTCTGGTACATCAAACTGTTGATCTTTGTTCACTTCCCTTCTCTTCTTCTCATTCTCCTGGTTTTCCTCTATTTCCTTGTGTTTATTTTTCTTGTACTTACCTGAGATTTTATCCTTAATAGCATCTTCAGCTTTTACTTCCTGCAAAAATTGTGTCTTTCCTTTTTCTAATATCATTTCTTCTTCTAAGTCCTCTTCTGTTCTGGATACCTTTATCATTTGTATTCCAATGTGAAAAATATCATATCCTTCTTCATTCTGAAACTCCACTCCTACATATTCATCACTGGCTAGATCCATGGTAGCCAAAATTTGATTCCACCCATAGGGCTCAAATTCCTCATCCTTGAATTGTTGAGGTACATAATTCTCATCTTGTAACTTTCTTCCCTCCACACAATCCTCTCTTCTTAATCTCCTTTTCCTATTGGTCAAATTTCTTATCACATTGCACTTCCATACTGATGATTCAGCCTCATCCTGATCTTCTATCTCTGATTCCTCACTCAACTCTTGATTCTGATGAATTTTATACCATTCTTGAGGAGATATGTCACAGAAGTGCCCATTTCTTAGATTTACTTTGGTTATTCTTCCTTTGCTCTGCAGGTATAAGCAATCATTACCCCAATCTTGCACAATTTGCATTTGTCTCATGAATGGTCTTCCTAGGATAATTTCATATGAAGTAGATTGTGGGAATTCAACTATAGCAAAAGTATGTTCTATCTCTATTCCACATATGTCCACAATCACTTTTTCCCATATTCCTAAGGGTTTTTCTATATGTCCATCTGCAAGTTGCAATCTCATTTTGGTGGGTAATAATTCATTTTTTCCCCATTTCTCCCAAGTTTGTTTAGTCATGATGGCCACTCCTAATCCACTATCCAAAATAGCTTTGGCCTGGCTTTTACCAAATTGTAGTTTTAAAGTTGAGTTTCCCTCTTCTCCCTCACAATATCCCCCTATCTTATCAATGGGAATATACCACAACTCCTCCATTTCCTGTAGTTGTGGGTGAAGATTTTCTGGTGTTGTCTCCCATTTCTTCATTTGGTTCTGTAAATGAGGATTTTGTTTCATTAAATCTTCCCATGTGGTATGATAAAGAATTGTGCATCTTTTATCTATATTTGCTGTCTCAGATTGCTCCACTATTTTTTGAGAACTGACTTCTTCCCCCATTTTGAGTTGCACTTCCCGTATGATTTGTTTACACTTCTGCATTCTTTCATGTTCTAAGTCTGGCATAGGATAAGCCATTGTATGATCAGCAGGGCTTGGTCCCTCTTGAATTCTTCCTTTGTATGCTTTTATCAGAGTGTCTAGACTTTGTGAATTTCCTATTTCCAACTGGGTTTGTGTCTTTGGAGGAGAAGTATTGTTTGATTGTTCCCTATTTTCCTCTTCAATATTTTTACTCATTTTTTGTTTCCTCTCCCATTTCCCTTTTTGTCTGTTTTTCTTTACCTTTGAGATTGAACCTTCATGTTGCAGAGCCAAAGAGCGCACAAAGCAGAGAAAAAGACGGGCCCCAAAATTTTTCCGATTTGGACCACACATTTTTGTAACATATTCATTTTTGTAATATATTTCCCCTTGTAAAGGCACTAGAGGAGTCCTCTAGATGCATTCCCACAGAAGAATAGAAGCTTACCCATGTAAAATAGTAGGAAATTAGCTCTTAGTGAATAAAGTGCCGGTCACTTGTGTGAAAGGACCATTTTTAGGGCACTAGTATATAAGTCAAATGTGACTCTTTGTAGAGGACTTTTTGCCATTGTGAGATAGAGAGCACAGAAATTCGAATTTGTGTCTTCTTCCCTCTTCATCTTCTTCTTCATGAGCTTGTATGCATGTGTATTGCTTGGAAAGAGTGCTTGTGAGTGTGATTTATCCTTGAGAGTGTTTCTTTGCTGTAGGAGAGGTGTGTGCGAGGTGTAGGAAGTGCTGAAGTGTAGGAAAGTATTCCCGCGGCTCAGTATTTCTGTCATAACTTGAAGTAGGAGTGTCGGAATTGCGTGAAACCACTGCCATTGGATGCGTCTTCTCGAGAGCTTCGAAACGCATATGCTATTCGCTATGTTTGGAGCTCGGAGCTAGGAGAAAAGTCCAAAATACTGACGGCTGCTGCACCAAGTATCGTTTCGTCTTGACCTACAGTTGAAGCTTGTTAGGATAAGTGTTTTTCTCATTTTCACTTTTGAGTAATACTTTTGCATTGACCATTACGCATTTGCATGTCTTCATACACTCGGCTAGGTTAGTATACTCTTCGGATTGATAAATTAAAAGCGTGTATCCCCACTATATGTACTTGTGAGGGGATTGAGGTACAGTCTCTTTCTCCGCAAGTCCCTAAGTTGAAGCTTAGGTCAACACACTTTTTGGCGCCGTTGCCGGGGAGTGACGAATCAAACCGAGGCATTCGCGTGATGGTAAGTAGCTTTTTCCTTTGAAGAACTTGGAGGAGCGGAAATCTTCTCTTCTTTGGTAAGTCATTTTCAGCCGCACTTGCTACTTCTCATTCTTGGAGTGTGTGTAGTGAGTTGATAGATTAGGGAAGAGAGTAGGAGTGAGTAGAGAGTGGTCTAAATCATTAGAGTAGGCTTTAGTTTTGTTCAAAAAACTTTCCTTTTTGATAGCTAGAAAATTTCAAGTATAAAAGCCAAAAAAAACTTCATTTTGCAAGTCACTTGTGTGAACAAGTATCGAGTGTTCCTGTGTCGAGTATCGCGCAGATAGCAGAGATCGTGGTGAGCCAAACAAACAATAGGGAAGAGTTCAAAGCAAGGGAGTTTGACCAAGAGATCATAGGTGATACCAAGGTAAACTAAACTACCCAATTGATCAAAAATTCTTAGCAATTCAACCTAGGAAAGGAAAAACGATCTGCGCTGTGTATCGTTTGGGCTCTCAGGGGGTTAAAACTTGTTTGTTGATTGATACAGTGGGTAAGGGTAAGAGAGAAGAGGTAGTTGAGCAAGGGGGAAAACATCAAATCTCAAAAAACATTAGCAAAAATTGGAAGTTGGGTCAAGTATCGTCCTTGCTCCCACGGTTGAAGATCGCGATACTTGTCAAGTATCGTGGACTCCTGTGGTTGAGTATCGCGATATTTCCCTAATATCGGTATCGTCTCGATCAGAGATCGTTTGAGCTCAAAGATCGTGTATCGTTGGCTCAAGTATCGTGTTCCAGAGATCGCGATACTTGCCAAAGATCGTCGATCGTTGAGGTCAAAGGTCGGTATCGTTTCGGTGAGATATCGTTTGGCCAAGTATCGGTATCGTCTGGTTTCCAGCGATCGCGATACCTAACAAGTATCGTGTATCGTTGTAGTCAGCGATCGTTTGCCAGAGATCGTTTCCCAAAGATCGCGATACCTAGGAGAGATCGGTATCGTTTAGTTTCAAGTATCGGTATCGCCTAGTCTTCAGCGATCGCGATACTTAACAAGTGTCGTGTATCGTCGATCGTGTTGACCAAGTATCGTCGATCGTTTGGTCGAGTATCGTGTATCAAGTATCGTCTGCACCAAATATCGTGTATCGTGGCCCGAAGATCGCGATACTTGTGAAGTATCGTGTATCGTTTATCCAAGTATCGTAGAGACAGAGATCGTGTATCGTTTTGGTCAAGTATCGTGTATCGCGTCGCAGAGATCGCGATACTTACCAGCGATCGCGTATCGTTTTGAGCCAAGTATCGTCGATCGTGTATCGTGTTGACCAAAGATCGTGGAGTCCAGAGATCGTTTTGCCAAAGATCGTTTGTGAAGTATCGTGTATCGTGTATCGTCTAGACTCAGGTATCGAGTATCGTTTCAAACTCAGATATCGTGTATCGTGTCCATCAAGTATCGCCTGGGCGGAGATCGTTTTCCAGCGATCGTTTTGTCCAAGTATCGTGCAGTCAGCGATCGTTTTCTCAGAGATCGTTAGAGTCAAGTATCGTGACTTGAAATTTTCTTTCAGTCACATTCCAGCCTAAGTTTCCCCAAGACTTCTGAGCCATAACTTGGAGATCTAGAGGTTAGAGGTGGACAAGAATTGTTCAGAGCTCTTAAGTGAATGAACTTGAGATCAGGAAGAACCCTAGGAAGCCGAAGAAGTGTAATTTCTTCCGTAGGGAGTGTTGCCGAACCCAGTAACCGATCACACTATTCTGAGACCTCGAGTGAGTCAGAAGGAGAAATCCCCATGGCTTCCGAGGATATGCAAAACACTGTGCCCATGATTGGCCAGATGTCCATCATTGAGGGTGAATACAGAACTTCATTAGAATATGTGAGCACTAACCACAATGAGATACCTATCTATTTGGATGGTCTAAACAGATCAGTGGCCAGACTGAGGAAGGCTTCAGAAGCTTACATAGTGCCAAGACCAGCAGTTAAGTACATAGGAGGACTGTACATGGATAAACAAGACATTCAATACATGGTCACTGAACATCCGGAAATCATTAATGAACGTGGCGAGGAAAATAACACTTCAAGTTTAAATGGACATGGAACTGAGGAACAAGTAACAACTCCTAGAGGTAGATCGACAATTACTAAGCTTTGGAGAGGAGACTTAGTTCCCCAGGATGACACTCTAATAGATGTGTATTTGATCAATGGGATGGAGCACCTGCTCAGAGCCCACTCTTCTATCTGGGAAGCTGCTCCTAATCCAGTTACCATCTATGAGTTACAAGATCCTGAATTCCCCACCATCATTACATATTTGGACAAAGACCACAGACGGTATTGGCCAGTTACTGAATTGGAGAGAGCTGAGCTGAAATATCAAAACATTCCAGTGTTCCCCCCAAGGGACCAAGCAACCACTTCACGGAACCCCCATGGAACTTCTCAATACGACTCAAGTCAACATTCGGGACAAACACAACAAACTCAACAAACCCAAGTCCCCATCAGACCTCATGTGCAATTTGCAATACCTGCCACTAATCCTAATTACCGGCCACAACCAGCTATGGACCCTAGACATGGAGTTCGTGCTCCAGTCAGACCACAGGTAGTACGAGGACCAGGTATACCTATAGGAAGACCAAACTACCCTGTAATGCCAAGACAACCTGAAGTAGGAAGGAGACTAAGACCAATTCAAGTGGCCAAGTGCATGAGAAATCATTATGATGGCTCGAGTGAACCCTATAATCACATAGCAGAATTTAAACAAGTAGTTAGAGCCGAGCAGGTAGATGACTTCATGATTCAATACGAATCCTTTGGCCTTACCTTGTCAGACACAGCCCTGGCCTGGTTTCAGCCGTTGGATCCAAATACCTTTCAGAACATGGATCAAGTGTATCAAGAAATGATTGAAGAATTTACCAAGTCTGGAATCAAGAACAATTCTTCGTCATTAATCCACAGCTTCAAGCAAGCTCCAACTGAGTCAGTCAGATTGGCCGCCAGGAGATTCAAGCAGTATGTGGATAGATGCCCTGTAGAGGAGAGACCAACACAAAACAAGATGGTATCATTGTTCTTAGAAGGACTATTGAATGGAACCTTGAGGTCATTAGTGTACGTGAAGAGAGTTCAAACTCTGCAAGAGTGTATGAAGGAATGTATAGACCTAGAGGATAACCTTGCAGGAGATTTGAAAATACCCCAAGGAAGTGTGAAAAGTGAAGAGTCATCAAATAGCACATCGAACCCTAAAAACAACATTGAGGAAATTGCTGATTTACTAGCAAAAAAACTGAATATGCAAGGACAGAGGAATTATCCCACCAATCCTATGAGAACGCCTATGCTTAGAAGATGCATGCAGTGCGGAGGAGATCATCCTTCTCACTTGTGTACTAGGGGAGTAGTCCCACCACCTGCCTATGCTCCTCATAGACCCTCTGTCCAAGGACCACTGCAGTATTGCAGCATCGAGCAGAGATACACAAATCATAGCACGGAGAACTGCCCTTACAATAGGCAAACCAGACCCACCCAGCCTTATGTGAGACCATATGGATATCCGCAGAACCAGCAGGGAGGAGAAGCCTTCAGATATCCATCATATCAGCCGCAGGCACCATTACCACGACCATACGCATACCAGGGATATACGCAGCCTCAACCAGTGCTAGGACAACAACCGCCCCACCCTCAGAACGTTGTCCCAGTTAAGATAGCACAACCAGAGGAAAACTTAGAAAGGGCCATAGTGCCGGCAACGCCTTTGACTAGCAGTGAACCCTATGACTCATTTTACGACCCTAGTCAAGGAGCATACCCAGGTTATGAAAGCTCAACAATGGAATATGGGCAACAATACGACCCATATGCTTATGGCATGGAGACACCAGAGAATTCATACAACTACGAGCAAGATTATGTACCATTAATGTACACAGCTCCTAGAGCAACCATGCCACCTCGACCAATGAATAGACCACCTGTACCTAGAGGACCATGCTACAGATGTGGAGGTGACCACTATATCAGAGAATGTACATTACCGAACCCACCACCACCACAACGAATTTGGGAAGGGTACTGTAGCGATTGTGGAAAGGAACACCTTTTCAGAGATTGTCCTAAGAACCCAAACAAAGTCACATCCAACGTACAGATCAACGTGATAGAGGTAATTGAATCGTCAGGGAGTGATAAAGAATACACTATACCTTTAAAAGCCATAACGAGAGCAAAGGCTAGAGAAAACCCGGATAAAACCCAAGAAAATAACCAAAGTGACAAAGAGGGAAATACACCCATCCCTCACAGAGTAGAGGACTCAGAAGAACCAGAAAAAAGTATCATCAGTAAACGATCCCAAAGATGGAAGCAAAGGAGAGACAGGATAAAAGAAAAGAAATTGTTGCAAAAGAAGGAGAATGAAAAGAGTAAACACCATTCAACAGAAGAAACACGAGTGGAAGAAGAAAATAAAATGGAGGAAGAAAAGAAGGAGGTAGAATCGGTATTAGCAGACACAATGCCTGAAGATTTAGCGATGTGGATTCAGGCATACAAAGCGAGAATTAAAGCCGGACCTACCATAGAACAACATGAGAGAGAATATCCGAGAGGTGACCTAGAGAAAGAAAGATTGGAAATCTGCAGAAAATTGATAGAAGTTGCCCAACAAACATTAGAAAAGACCACATCACCATTACCAAACAACCGAATTTGCGAAGAAAAATTCCAAGAGTGTCTAAATAATCAGAAAAAGCCTAACGTAAATAGACCTCTGGATAATGAAATTGGTGTTGAAAGAAAGGAAGGATCCATAGTCCCTGAAACAGAAGGAGACTGGACTAAGGATTTATGGGCGAGAGTTCAAGAGGACAAGTGGAAAAAAGTAGAGGGAATGGAACCGCCCTTTGAAGAATTGAAAGCAGAAAACGAAATAGAGGATTCAATACCTGAACTTAATTCAGAAGGGATTTTTCCAATGGATGCAAGTGACAAAGAAGCCGAAGACGATGTAAAGGAGCTACCTAATTACACCGGGGAATACGAGCACAACTCAGAGTTGTATCGCATTCCATCAATACAAAGACGGGAAACGAATCCATCAGTTCAAACATCAGAGATCATACAGCGCCTTAGAGAAGTGAAAATCCCATGTACCTTAACATTCGAAGAATTGCTAAAGGTAAAACCACATCTGAAAGACAAATTGCTCAATCAGTGGGAAGTCAAGGAGGCAAAGAAGGAGGTAGATGATGAAGTGAAAACGGTGAGAATTCCAGTGGATAAAGTAGGAGACTTTAGTGAAGGTGATGAAGGAAATACATGTCTACCAATCACTTACAAGGGTTACACAACCAAAGCCATATTAGATTCAGGAGCTGGTGTAGGCATTGCTACCAAAGAAATTTGGGAGAAATGGGGAAAACCAGCATTGAGACCAACACGCATGAAAATCCAGATGGCCGATGGACATACAGAAAGACCCTTAGGACTGTTGGAACGAGTAGTCTTCACTACGTGCAGAGTGGAATTCGAGCATACCTTAGCAATTTGTCACTTTGAAAGGCCAAGCAACTATGAGATGATCTTGGGAAGGCCATTCATGAGACAGCTAAAGGTTGTACAAGATTGGGGAAAAGATGCAGTGTACCTACAACACGCAGGAGTCACCACTAGGATCAACCTACATACGTATGCATATCAAGATGTACCACCTCTGCAATGGAATCAAATCCATAAAGAGGAAGACGATCAATCGATTCATAGTGCAGGTTCTAGTGACCAATCCTGGATGAACGAGGACACTCATCTATGGATATGCCAAGCTGCAAAAAAGGAAGAAGAGAGAAGAAAGAGTTGGCAGCAAAAACAAGGTGTAGTGAGATCGGTACAAGATCCAGCTTATATGCCACAAGTATTTCCAGACGAGGAATTCGAACCTCATGGTTGGATGGAAATCTTAGCCACCCTCGATGTTTGTGTAAACGAAGAAGTGGTAACTATGAACGAATGTATTGACGAGGAGGGTTATGACGTTAGCCTGTATATGGTAGTCCTTCAGGAGGCAGGAGAAGGAGAAGTATTTGAGAAAGACTGGAAGGAGGACTACGAGAGCATTGAAATGGAACCAGAACCCCTGGATCTAGGAATTAGTACCACCAACATGGACATCACTGCCAACGAACAACATAAGGATCTCACACAAAAGGAAGAATTAGAAGTTGAAAGGGAGTTGGAAGACGACGATAATAAGCTTCAAGACCAATTTGAAGTACCAGCTCATTTCAAAAAATATGAAATAGAAGAGAGGAAAATTGCTATTCAAATGCCTAAAAGAGAGGCACAACCGGGAATAGCATATGATAATAAAGAGCAGACCAAGAAAATAGTTGTAACCATGGAAGGAGGAGAGGAACGATGTACTTTCATAGGACAGGATGTCTCAGAGGAAGAAGAACGAGAGCTAATTCAACTCATAAGAGAATATCGGGATGTCTTCGCTTGGACTTATAAGGATTTAAAAGGAGTAGATCCATCTATATGTGCGCATAGAATCCCCATGACTTCCGAGGCCAAACCTTCCAAACAGAGACCTTATACTTATAATGATGTATATTCAGCCAAGATAAAAGAAGAAATAGATAAGTTGTTAGACGCTGGATTCATCTACGAAATTGAGCACACGGAATGGGTATCACCCTTGGTAGTTGTACCAAAGAAAAATGGGAAGTTGAGAGTGTGCATCAATTTGAAAAAAGTGAACTCCGCCACCATAAGGGATAGCTATCCCTTGCCGATCACTGACCATCTCTTGGAAAGGGTAGCAGGGAAGGAAGTTTATAGTTTTTTGGATGGCTTTTCAGGGTATAATCAGGTAGCTATCGCCCCTGAGGACCAACATAAGACTGCATTTGCAACTGAATGGGGAGTATACGCCTTTAGAGTCATGCCTTTTGGTTTAACGAATGCCCCAGCTACATTCCAAAGACTGATGTGTCACGTGTTCAAGGAATTTTTGAGAAAGAGCATGGAGGTATACGTGGATGATCTGTGTACATATTCAGCTATACGATCAGAGCACATCCCCGAATTAGAAAAGATTTTTGCCAAATGTCGACAATATCGAGTATGCCTCAATCCAGAAAAATGCGTCTTCATGGTGCGACAAGGGAAAATCTTAGGACATATTGTTTCTAAGAATGGAATTTCCACGGATGAAGACAAAATCAAAGTCATTTTGGATTTACCGAGACCGAAAACTGCTAAAGAAGTTCAAGCATTTATGGGACATTGTGGTTACTATCGAAGATTCATACACATGTATGCCATAATTGCTAGACCTCTTTATGCATTGTTAACTCAATTCAATTGGACCGAAGAATGCGAAAAAGCTTTTAATGAGTTGAAGAATCGATTGAGTTCAGCACCGATTCTTCGAGTCCCTAACTGGAATAAACCGTTTCATATTCATGTTGATGCTTCCAAGTTTGCCATTGGTTGCATCTTAGCTCAACCAGCGGATACAGGTAAATTAGACCACCCGACAGCATATGCCAGTAGACAGTTAAATCAAGCCGAACGCAATTATACTACTACGGAGAGAGAAGGCCTAGGAATGGTTTATGCTGTCAAGAAGTTTAGACATTACTTATTGGCAAACAAATTCAAATTTTTCATTGATCATCAAGCTCTATTGTACTTAGTCAACAAGCCTTGCAATACAGGACGTCTAGTACGATGGTTTTTATTGCTAATGGAATTTGATTTTGAAGTAATAGTCAAGAAAGGAAACACACACATAAGGGCAGATCATTTATCTCGCATGACCCATGGTGAACCACCTATAGGAGTTCCTGACGATCTGCCAGACACTTATCTCTTTAACCTGGAAGTATGTCCTCAGTGGGCAGAAAAGTTGATCCCGATACTCACACATGGACCTAAAGATGGGATCACGCCAAACCGAAAGCAAGATCTTTGGAGGACTAAAAACCTTCACATTATTGCTGGAAGTTTATACCACCAGGATTCAAGCGGACTGTTGATGAGATGCGTGGAGGAAGATGAACAAAACATGTGGCTTCAGAAAGCTCACATAAATCAATGGAATACTCACTTGGACGCAACGGGAACATGGCAAACACTCAAAAGATTCGGCATATATTGGCCAACCATGCAACGAGATGCTCATCATTATGTGTCAAACTGTCAGACCTGTCAAGAACAAATTCCAGGAGAGAACTCTACGTTATGCTATTCTACAATAGCACCAAGGTGGAGCATGCCTTTAGTAAAGTTCTTGAAAACTCAAGAGTACCCTGACGGAGCTACCATAGCAAGAAAACGTGCTCTTGAAGAACAGAGCAAGGATTATGTCATCCTAGGAAAACAACTCTTTAAACGCGGAAAGGATAACCAACTAAGGTTGTGCATTCATGAGAATGAATATCTCTCAGTATTAGAAATGGCACATGCAGGAGCTGCGGGAGGACATTTCTCAGCAGATAGAACGGCCAAGATGATTCTCTTTGCAGGCCTGTGGTGGCCAACTCTACATATGGACGCAGAGACATACGTGAGAAGCTGTGAAACATGTCAGAGAGCAAAATATCCTATTAGAAGAGATGACATGCCTTTAAGACCCATGGTTTGCGCGAGAGCTTTTACCAAATGGGGAATTGACTTCATAGGACCTATCAACCCACCTGCGAGAGGGTCACATGCGGAATACATCATAGTAGCCACCGACTACTTAACTAAATGGGTAGAAGCAAAAGCCACGAGAAAGAATGATGCTCAAACTACAGCAAAATTTCTCTTTGAGCACATATTCACACGCTTTGGACTACCGATTGAGATAGTAAGTGATCGAGGAACGCATTTCTTAAACGAAGTCATTGAATCGCTAATGAATGAGTTCTTAGTGATTCATAAAAAATCAGCCCCTTACCACCCTCAAGCTAATGGGCAAGCTGAAAGTTCCAACAAAGTACTTTGTACTATATTGACAAAGATTGTCAATAATGGAAGGTCAGATTGGGACAAGCAATTGCATCACGCAATTTGGGCCTTCCGAGTGGCATATAAAACGGCCATTGGAACTACACCTTTCAACCTAGTGTACGGACAAAATGCAATTTTGCCAATTGACTTCTTAGTGCCTACATTGAAAGTAGCCCAGCAGTATGAGTGGAACGGTCATGAATTATCTCAACAATTAGATCAAATTGAAAAGTTGCAGGAGACTAGATTACAAGCGGTAGCAGGCATCTATGCCGCCAAACGGAGACAAAAGGCTTATTATGATGCACATATAAAAGACAAGGGACTGAAAGAAGGCGATTTAGTCCTAGTATACACCCTCAAACAACACGCAAAGAAGCTTCAAAAACGGGGATATGGACCTATGATCATAAATCGAATCTCCACTAGTGGAGCAGTCAATCTCGCCACACTAGACGGAGATATTCTTCCCAACTACATCAGTGGTTGCAGAGTGAAAAGATTTATGGAGCCTCTAACGGATCAAATGTTAGCACGACTCTTAGGAGCTCAGAGTAGAAAAAAGGAAGAAGAACGCATACGCGAAGAAGCAAGGCAAGAAGCCCTAGAACGTATCAGAAAACGGAAAGAGTGGATGAGAGAAAGAGACGAGAGATATCGAGTAGGAGAAGAACTCATCCCTATGGCTAATTTTAGAGCCACAGAGAAATCTGGACAACAAAGACGACAACCTTATTTGAATCTGGGAGCAGGACGAAAGGAGTACCACTTAGTGGATGCCCTTATAGACACAGGAGCAGCAATAAGCTGCATTAGATTCTCTTTGTCTCAGAGACTTAAAGAGGAGTTACGCCCATCGAAGGCACAACTAATTGGCATAGGAGGAAAAGTTACTCAATGCATAGGTGAGATCACTCTACCTTTACATATGGGGAACAACACAATGGAGCAGAGACTCTTAGTATGTCAAGACCAAGATTTGCTTGAAGATGTGGTGTTAGGCCAAGATTGGATCTACAAATATGAGGTAACTATTCAATTGGCTTTAGGATACATCTCGGCCAGAATAGGACCTCGTGAAGTATATAGTTTGCTAGACGAACGACCACCCAAAGCTGCTATTATAGAGCCAGAAGTGCATCCTAATGAACAAAGTCATGATTGTAAGTTCACTAGCAATATCGGAACCCCATCGTCAAGTACTTCATGTGAAAATACTGTGAGTCCTGTGTGCACTCCACCCTTGAGTTTCGAGAGTCACAAGAGTGCACAAGAACATGAAATCAAGCACAGAGAACCACCAAAGCCAAGAAAAAATATTCCTCTGCAAGACGTGAAGTCTACAACCGTGAAAGTGTACCCCATTCCACATTCTACACGAGCTTGGATAAGAAAGGACCAAAAGCAAGCCTATATTCAGCAACAGAAAAGTCTTCGACAGCAGCATGAGCACTTGTATAAGAAGACAAAGAATTGCGGACACTTTCAGCGACCACGATTCAAGAGCATCTGGATCCCAAAGAAGCTGATAACTGCACAACCTGATCGAACCAAAATTTGGATCCCAAAGTCATGTACCCAAAGGACGACCATTACAAGCAAGGAACATCCTCCGAAGAGCTATCGTACTCAACAGGGTCAACAGGCACATCAAACAAGAAAGAGGACATATTGGAGGAGGAAGGAATCTCCAAATACAATACAAACAAACTTGAGATTCCCAAAACAGAATCAGAAGACATACAGCCGAAAACGAACAGCATTCATCACGAAAGTGGAGAACACAGTACGTCGCACCCAAGTGAAGCAAATCTGGAGGCCGAAAGACAAAACAAGCTGCATACATCGTGTAACTACCTCCAATTGCACACATGAGGAGTTGCCAAGATCCAAAGTATGCATGATAGGGCCACCTTACAAGGCCAAGCATTCGGCACGTCCTTTTTCTATTTTTGGATAGTCACGCACATTTTCCCTTTGGAAATAGGAGAGCACTTGTACATACTTAAAATATTGCTCCAATAACATTTCACTAACCGCTTCGGCTATGTACTAACTTTTATGTTGTCTTTTCAGCAAAAAAATATATAAAAATGAGTGAAAAATTCAGGTATTACCTTTCTCACACCCACGGGGAAGGGACGACACCATGCACTCGGAGCAACATCGAATTATTAATCAACATATGGAGGAGGATTTCTGAAAAAATATATGGATACTAATTCATACTCCATATTGAGTGCAGATGGCTTCCACTGATTCCGAAGCAACACACGAAGAAGAGGTGCAACTCCTTCCAATGGAATCGGTGACAAAAGCAAGAGGTCATTGGTTCAGAGACGATCAACCAGTAGCAGAACTAATTTTCATGGCTACAATCAAAATCATGGATACGGACCATTACTTCCCTATCATGTCCCAAGATTTCAAGACCATAATACAAGGACTACCTCATATTGAGGATGTGTGGACTCAAGCTGGAATTGAAGCATTCTTGAAGATTCCTATATGTGTACCAGATTTTCAGAGGTGTACACAGGTAATGAACACCATGCTGCCTGCTGGAACAAAAATCTCAGTCCCAGAAGCGCAAGTGTTGGACAAAGTTGGGACATGGAAGACTATACAGTTCACACATGAATTAATTAATAAAGCGTTTGGATGGAATCAAACAGGGATAACTAATGTGAAGGAAGAATGCCATGATCCGAAGAAGAGATCATTCTTGGAGATCAATCGAATTGACATAGAGGATGCTGTACGACTGGTGCATCAACACTTCTGTTTTCCAAGTATGCACAGGTACACCGCACCCCAAAAGATAGTCGTCCAACTACTGTCACATGCCATGAGACAGATAGGCAATAAAGTGAATCTAACAGGCTATGTCCAAGAACGATTGTTTGAAGCCCAAAAGAAATGGGGTCAGAAGAAATTCTTGAATGGCAGTTCGGCCTTGACCCTACTGATCTATGAAGCTTTGGACATGAAGAATTGCTTAAGGGAGATGCCAACCTCGGAAGGGCTAGCTACATATGTGAAATCCGCCTCAGTTCCCAAGAAGAAGAAAAGTACTACAGGTGTGGAAGAGGCAGAAACTAGTTCCCAGCCAAGAATGAGAGGCACCAAAAGACTAAGAGAAGTCAAGACAGAGGAAGAAGGCATACCTATGAAAAAAAGAGTACATGTACTTCCAAAGGTGACACTTGCAGGACAGAAGCAAATTACGGAAGAAGAGTTGACTAAAGCACTTGATGAAACGCACAAATATACTGAAGGACAAGTCAACTTACCAGTGCAAGGTCATCACTACCAGCAATCACAACAAGAGCCGAAAACAAAAAGAAGACTCACTAAAGTCCACCGATATCGCGAAATCGGGTTAGACAACTCCAGCTCATCTACTCAAGACAAAGAGGAAAAGGACACATCATTGTTGGATGTGGAAATTCAAAGCGAATCAAAGGATGATGGGCAATGGAACGAACTCAATGAAGTGAATTATGATGAAGAACCAGAAGGCCCCAACCCGATAGATCAAGATCTGAAAATGAAGCAGAAGACCACAAGCACAAAAATAGATGAGGAGATTGCGGATAAGGAAAATGAAGATCAAAATGTAGAAACGGAAGAGCCTTTCACGCCTATCAGGGTTGTAGCAGAACCTTCCCCACTGGATATCACTTTTCAGGGGAGTGCTACTAAGAAGAAGAAAGCAAAAGTGGATGATGAGGAACAAAAGATACAACTACAAGTTAGACAGCCACACAACGCGACACTCCAGGTGGCAAAAGGCAAAGATGTGCAAACAGGAGAGACCCCAGAAATACCAAAGACATGGCTTAATGTAGACATCGCTCAGCTCAAGCCTGTTGTACAAGATATGATTCGAACGGCTTTAGATACACAACAATTAATGCTTGATGCTGATGAAGATTATGAACAAGCCATGCAAGAAAAGAAGGAATTTGAAAAAACAGGCAAAGAGCTTTCTGAAGAACTAGCCAAAGTGCGAGAACAAGCTCTGAGCAAAGAAATGGAACTTCAAGAAGTTAAAACACAAAACAGTATGCTAGAAACAGAGCAGACAAAATTGAAGGACCAAGTCGTGCAACTAACAAAGAAATTAGAGATGAGTGAGACTGAGAAGACACGACTTCAAACACGCAGCAAAATCTTAGAGTCTCAGCTCAAGGCCAGTATGGAAGAAGCTGACAACATGCGACACAGAAATAAAGAGCTGATGACAGCTCTCATTAGTGATCAGCCACTGGCAATAACTGATGAGCCACAAAGGAATGTCAAAGACTTGGAAGATCAGATCGCAAAATTACAAGATCAGCTCAGACAGGAGCAAGAAGTCATCTCGGATTGGGAAAAGAGATATATGGAGGACACCGCAGCCCTCAGAACGAAATGGAAAAAAGCAGAAAGTAACTACATGCGACAGTGCAAGGAAGATACAGAACAAATGAACATTGTGGCCCAGGAATTAATGAAACATCAAGCAACGATTGCTCAGGCCGAAGAGGAAAACAAGCAAAAAGATGATCTAATCAAAGAGCTTCAGGAGAAATTAAAGAAGCAAGCACAACAGGGGACACCAGTAGTTCCGCCAGGGACCTCGGCTACTGTGGAGGAAGAGGTATGCCCTCTCTCTACCCCCTTGTATAATTCACCAATAAGGGAGGAAAAGGAGGTTCCAGTAGAACCTAACACACACAAACTTGCAGAGCTGAGCAGGACAGAAAGGGCACTACTGGTGTCCCAGCTCATGGCTGAATTTGAAGATCAAGTCATCAATCTAATGAAAGAGGCTAAAATCGACAGCAAACAACTGGAACAAATACTCAGGCCATTCAATGTACCATACGGGCTGTTGAAGGAACAAACCAGGCAGTATATACAACATACTACAAATAAGGAACCTGACCAAAATCTCCAATTTCGACATGATACCTTTAAATATACTCAGGTGGAGTTCGAAACAGCAAATCCCATTTGGAGAAGAAAGCTCTTGGAAAAGCACCCTACGCTACGGGTACAGTGGGAAGCATCACCGTATGAGCTTCAAGTAAATCCATCCTTTTGCCCACTACCCCGTCGAAGAGCATGGACACAATTTTGGGAAGGCCAGCGGCAAGGTAGTATTAATAACCAATGGCTTAATTACCCGCTATTACCTAGTCCACCACACAACTACCTACCGACAGAGGAATACATGGTCAAAACCATGGAATTTTGGCTTGCAAGATATGCTACCGTTCCAGATCTAGCAGTAAAAATGACGAATAAAATATTTAGCATGCTCCTGACAGTAATTAAAGTGTTCCAACATGCACAGTATACTTTTTTGAATTTCATCGGCATTACGCAGGGCTCGGAGGCCTTAATTTTTGATTTATCTACTATTCCAAGCCGGTTAACAATCATGGCATATTTTTCTCGGCTCATGTTTCTACCATCAACATACATGCAGACATTTGAAGAAGCATTCTTCACGGGCTTCTTCGAAATGGATTCAGAGATCTTCATCAAAATGACCTCCAACTTGAATGCACGACTGGTGGCCTACGAGATAAGCTTCTTTGCTGACCATAGACAGGCACCAGAGGATGGAGTAAAATCTCGCCAATGGAAGGAGTTCATGTTATGTAATGCTAATTTGCTAAATCAAAGAGAGCAACAGGTAATTCAAACCTATACTCGTCGCCACAAAAAGCCTGTCGGGGACGACAGAGTTCAGGAGGGGGGCAGTGTCGAGGGCGAGACGAGTAAGAAGAGGAAAAAAAGAAAGCAACGAAAGAAACAGCTTTACTAAAAGACAAATCTGAAGATGCATCTCTGCAGGAAGCCCCGCAGGGGCGCACACACCAAGGAGAAGCACGCAGCCGGAAGAAGGAATCAGGGCCAACATGTATCACTTATGTGGAAGCTTCAACCTCTTGAGTAGCAGAGGTTTCAGATCAAGGCTTACGAGCTACATCCGCATATGTGCACTATTGGCGTGCGTGGCAAACCGAATCAACCAGGCCCAACGTGTGCAACCAGGACAAATCAGAGCGCCTCTAAAACGTAATGCAAGATCAAGAATCAGACAACACTGACCACTGGGCGCGTGCGCGAAGCAAAGTCTGTCAAGGGCGCGTGCGTGAAGCAAAGTCTGTCAAGGGATGACAGAGACGAAGAGGGGGAGAGTGTTGCAGAGCCAAAGAGCGCACAAAGCAGAGAAAAAGACGGGCCCCAAAATTTTTCCGATTTGGACCACACATTTTTGTAACATATTCATTTTTGTAATATATTTCCCCTTGTAAAGGCACTAGAGGAGTCCTCTAGATGCATTCCCACAGAAGAATAGAAGCTTACCCATGTAAAATAGTAGGAAATTAGCTCTTAGTGAATAAAGTGCCGGTCACTTGTGTGAAAGGACCATTTTTAGGGCACTAGTATATAAGTCAAATGTGACTCTTTGTAGAGGACTTTTTGCCATTGTGAGATAGAGAGCACAGAAATTCGAATTTGTGTCTTCTTCCCTCTTCATCTTCTTCTTCATGAGCTTGTATGCATGTGTATTGCTTGGAAAGAGTGCTTGTGAGTGTGATTTATCCTTGAGAGTGTTTCTTTGCTGTAGGAGAGGTGTGTGCGAGGTGTAGGAAGTGCTGAAGTGTAGGAAAGTATTCCCGCGGCTCAGTATTTCTGTCATAACTTGAAGTAGGAGTGTCGGAATTGCGTGAAACCACTGCCATTGGATGCGTCTTCTCGAGAGCTTCGAAACGCATATGCTATTCGCTATGTTTGGAGCTCGGAGCTAGGAGAAAAGTCCAAAATACTGACGGCTGCTGCACCAAGTATCGTTTCGTCTTGACCTACAGTTGAAGCTTGTTAGGATAAGTGTTTTTCTCATTTTCACTTTTGAGTAATACTTTTGCATTGACCATTACGCATTTGCATGTCTTCATACACTCGGCTAGGTTAGTATACTCTTCGGATTGATAAATTAAAAGCGTGTATCCCCACTATATGTACTTGTGAGGGGATTGAGGTACAGTCTCTTTCTCCGCAAGTCCCTAAGTTGAAGCTTAGGTCAACACTTCATTTTGTTCCTTAATTGTTCTTTGTTGTTTTGTTTGTGACCTTGTTATAGCATTTACATTCACTTGGTCAATGTCACTCAATTCTTCCTGTTCCATGATACTGACTGCTTTTAGTGGTATGTTATTAGGTGTGTTTTGTTGTTTTTGAGGATTTTTTGGGCAATCCTTAATCAAATGCTCCCTGCCACAATCCTTGCAATATGCTCCTTCTACTCTTAATGTAGGAGGTTGTGGACAGTCTCTAATAAAATGATCTCCCCCACACCTATAACAAGTTATCTTTGGTCCTCCTTTGAATTGAGGTTTTTGATTGGACATGTAATTATTGGTTATATACATGAAAGTGGTAGTGTCCATCTCAATTCTTCCATTACCCAAGTCTAAAGCTTGTAATTCTGGCTCTCTGGATTCATAACCTTCCCATTCTTCTTGATATCCCTCATTCCATTGATAATCTTCCTTGTATGGTGACTTTGTTCTTGAGTTTCCATCCTCTATTGTTGTGTATTTGATTGGCACCACATTTGTTGGTATAGGAGGTTGTTGCCCCAGCACAGGTCTTGGTTGCTCACCGTACACTGATTCTCTTTGGCTCCCATAGTCTCTCTCCTTTATGGGTTGTTTATTATAGAAGCATTCCTCCCTGGTATGGTTGGTCCATTTCCTCTCTAGTGTACAATATTTGAGTGTCTTTCTGTCTTGCAAATGTGGAGGCTTTTGATATGGGTAATGTTGTATCAGATGACTTTCTCCACAATTGTAGCATTTTTTATTTGTGTTTATCCTGGAATTTATCAAATTAGTTTTAGTGCTTACCTCTAGGGCTTTAGCAATGGCCTAAGTCAACTCTTCTGCTGGAGGAATTTTGTCTTCATTTGATCTAGGTTGATCAAATGCTAACAAATCTTGGCCTCTGTTATCTTCCAAATCTATTGCTTCTTTTACACAAGCTCCTAGATCAGGGCATCTCTTGTAGTACACTAGGGTTCTTAATTGAGCACTTCTCAACCCTTCTATGAATAGGAATACTTGTCTGGCCATGGAAGGTACTTCCTCTTTAGGGCATTTGTCAATATATTGTTTAAATCTCCTGGCTACCTCTCTGACATTCTCATCTTTTTGTTGTTTAAAACTGTGTATCATAGTGGTTGTGCTATGTTTTATTCCGGTCTTTGAGAATTCTCCAGTAAAGGCTTCTAGGAAAGATTCAATATCTAGGTACATTTCTTTTCTCAAAGGGATGAACCATGATAATGCTGGTCCAGTTAGGGTTAGACCAAATGCCTCAAATTGAACTTTGTAATCTTCCACCTCCTCAGCTCTAATTAATTGCCCAAACTCTGCAGCATGAGCATGGGGATCTGAATACCCTTCATATTGATTTTTCATACATTTGGCTACTTGATATGGTCTAAGCATTCTACCCTGAGGTTGCCAATGATGTCTTCTTCTAAGTGAAAATTCATTATATCCTTTTGGTTCCTTGTCAAAGGGATTTGGGGAAGCATGTGTCCTCCTCCCATGTTGTTGCTCAGTACTAGTGTAGTTTTCATGTGGTCTAGGTAAATCTGGTTGTCCCATGTTATGTTCCCAAGGTCCTTTGTCAGCACATTGCCCTAAGTCATTTGAATTTTCTGGGTCTTGGGAGAAGATGTACACACACCCTTGCCTATCCTCATACCTACCATCTTTGAATTGGGCTACAGGTGTTATGTTTAGGGGAACTTCTAAGTTTCTCAATCTAATGAGAAACTTATGCATTCCATCTTGATATACATAGGTGCCAAACCTATTTGTATACATGTACTTGAGGATATTTCTGTAATCCCCAGTTTCAATGGGCTCATTTGTTTCATTTAAATTTTCCATGTTGTTTTCTTGCCCTAAATTTCTTTCTTGCCCTTCCCTTATTACTGACTCTACCTCCTTCCTTGCTAGGTCTTGCTTATTAAGTGAATTTAGTTTGTTCCCAGACCTAAGGATCATTCAGCTAATTTTCACGATTTTGAACTCAAAATCGTGTTTTTCATGATTTTGTGTTCAAGCTAGTGATTTTTCACAAACTTCTGTTGAAAATCGTGTTTCTCACGATTTTCTACCTAGGAAAGTGTTTTTTTCACGATTTTGTGACTAAAATCGTGTTTTCCGTCATTTTGTACTTAAAATCGTGTTTTTCACGATTTTGTGTCCAAAATCGTGTTTTTCACGATTTTGTACTCAAAATCGTGTTTTTCACGATTTTCTAACTAGGATAATGTTTTTCACGATTTTGTGACTAAAATCGTGTTTTCCACGATTTTGTACTTAAAATCGTGTTTTTCACGATTTTGTGTCCAAAATCGTGTTTTTCACGATTTTGTACTCAATCTTGATGACATCTTTTGCAATTTTCTTTTCTCAAAGTACCCAAATATGCTAAAAAATTCCAGAAATTTTCCCTTACAGAAAATCGTGATTTTGTGCAAAAAATCGTGTTTTTTTCTGTAGATCTTTTCTTGTGCAAATTTGAGTATTCTTTCTTCTTGTTCTCTTTCAATACCCTCTGCTCGTTGCAATTCACCAAACTCTTCTACTTTTGCATCAAAATCACAACTTCACTCAGAAAATCGCGATTTTGTGCAGAAAATCGTGTTTTTTTTTCAACTTCTGATTTTCTGAAAATTTGAGTATTCTTTTCTCTTGTTCCCCTTCAGTATCCTTTACCAACTCCAATTCCACAATCACCTACAATTTTACCTCATAGTCACAATCATTAATCAGAAAATCGCGATGTTGTACAGAAAATCGTGTTTTTTCAAATCTGCTAATTTTTTATAAATTTTTTGCTTTTCTCTTACTTGATCCCTATTACTCTTATCCACAAAGCTCCAATTCAACTTCTTAAGAAGAAAAGAAATTTGTTTGATTATTTTTTATGAATTTTATGATTTTTTTTAGTTTTTTGCCCTAAAATAAAGGTGAACACTTTACTTAGGGTTTCTTGTTTGGTGATCTACTGATCCTATGTTCCTTGATTGGTTATGATCTCTTATGGCTTAGCTATCACAAAAGTACATGAGAAAATTTTTCCAAAGAAAATGTGCTATGGAATGCAAGCAATTTTTGCAAAGATAAACTCAATCACATATTTCTTTTCAAAATGCAGATCAACTCAAGATTTATGCTCAGATTTGGTTAACAAATGAATCTTTTCTACTTGCATCTAGCTACTTTAACTGAATTTTCCTTAGTGCAACCATGTTATCTTCCCAAGATCAACAATATTGCCTAGTACTTGGTCAAAAAGAACTCTAAAAATGCAAGAATAGACACATGTTACCTCATCTTCAGCTTTCTTGGCTCAAATCTTCCACACACCTGCACTTTTACTTCAACAATGTAATGAGCAACTATCAATTTACAAAAATTTCAGCACTTCCAATTCTAAAAGATGATCTATTGCCTTCTTTTCCCAAAAGACAAACAAAATACATCTACGTTTTCATGTTCACATTTCTTGATTAAAGAGTGTTACCTTTTCCTTGTGTGTGTTACCATCATCAATAGAAGATCTAGCAAGGTCCAACTTCAATGAAGCTTTTGAAATACTCCCCGGCAACGGTGCCAAAAAATGTTTGTTACTGATCTTTGGAGTTGTCCTCTCCAATCATTTAGCATAAAGAATTAACAAGACATCTTTATTTTGTCAATCCTGGAAGTATTCTTGAGACCACAGCCCCTTCAAGATGATAGAATCCAAGAAATAAGAGAATAATGGCTGGATTTCTGAGAATAGTGAAAATGAAGAGGAATTTCAAGGGTTTGGATTATCTTGAGCAAATCTCCACCATTTTCTACAATCGTGGTGTCTATTGCATGCTATTTTATTAGCAGAACACAATCATGAAGTCAAAATCAAAAAATATCACCTGCATCATACAGAAGAGACAATCGCGATTCTGTGCAAACAAACGATTTTCAGTTCCAGCACCATTCTTCATCAACTCATCACTTAACACAACATTATTCAACTCTCTTCATACACATTCAAAAGATTTACACAATAGAAGCTCACAAATCTCCATGGATACTCAAGAACTAGACTCACAAATCAAAGAAACCACACAAAAGAGGAGAAAACACGATTTTCAGCAGAAAACTCCTTCTCTATTCACTTGGATAGCATGTAGACAAATGATTAACCAACAACCTCATAATAGAGGAAATTAGCTTATATACATTTTCAAGTGTCCCTTTTCACACTTGAATTTTGGTCCTTTCCTCTATTATTCTAAAAATATGCTATCTAGGGGTTTCCAAAAATTCTAGAAAAAATACATAAGATTCTATCCTACATAAGGAAGACTCTTCCTTATTTTTACAACAATTGCATAAATATTTTTACAAATCTCTATCATTTTACAAATAATTTACTTCAAAAAAACTTCCAAAAGCATCTTCCAACAATCCACATGGACATGGAATGGTTTATTCCAATCAGGAGTAGTCAGTATTGGTGTTGTGCACAAACGTTTCTTCAGTTCGTTGAAAGAATTCTTGCATTCGTCATTCCACTCAAAATTAGACAACAAGGCATAAAGGGGTCTAGCTATGATCGCGTACATGTGGATAAACCTACGGTAATATCCACAATGACCCATAAAGGCTTCTACCTCTTTAACATTCCTTGGCCTTGGCAGCTCCGCTATGGCTCGTACCTTATCTTCATCTGTTGAGATTCCATTCTTAGAAACAATATGAGCTAAGATTTTACCTTGATGCACCATGAACACACACTTTTTTGGGTTCAGACACACTCGATATTCTCTACACTTGTTGAAAATTTGTCTGAGCTCAGGGATGTGAAATCTTCTTTCTTGGGAATGAGCACATAAATCATCCACATACACTTCTAAGGTCTTTCGCAAGAACTCTTTGAAGACATGACACATGAGCCTCTGGAATGTTGCAGGTGCATTGGTGAGCTCGAATGGCATCACACAACATGCAAAGATTCCCCATTTGGTGGCAAAAGCCGTCTTGTGTTGATCTTCTGGGGCAATGGCTACTTGGTTGTAACCTGAAAATCCATGAAGAAAGCTATAAACTTCCTTGCGTGCAACAGGCTCCAATAAATGTTCGGTGATTGGAAGCGGATAGCTATCTCTGATTGTAGCGGCATTAACTTTTTTAAGGTTTATCCACACTCGCAACTTTCCATTCTTCTTGGGCACCACTACAATGGGGGACACCCATTCAATATGCTCTATCTCATAGATGAACATCTTAAATCAGCCTGTCAATTTCTTCTTTTATCTTGGCTGCATAAGTGTCATTATATGTGTAGGGCTTCTGTTTGGGGGGCTTGGCATCGGTGGTCATGGGGATAGTATGAGAGAAAATTCTTGGATCTACCCCTTTCAAGTCTCTATAGTGCCACGCAAACACGTCCCTATATTCCCTTAATAGAGCTACAAGCTCCATTTCTTCTCTTACACTTAGGTCGTCTCCTATATATGTGCATCTCTCTTCGTTCTCTTCAATGGTCACTACAATCTTCTTGGTCTTTTCTTTATTATCATATGATTCTCCTATGATGGCCTCTCTCTTAGGCATTCGTACCAAAATTTTGCGGTCGTCAACTTCATATTTCTTGAAGTTTTTTGGTACTTCAAACAATGATTCCTCCTCTTCTTGTTTCACAACTTTTCTTTTCTTTTTCTTTTGACTGCTCTCACTTCCCTCCTTTGAATTTATCGTTTTAATGCTTGTGAGAGGTTCTTCTTCCTTTTGGTTAAAGACTCCTACATCTTCTAAATAGTGCTTTTCCGAGTTAAAGCAACTATCCATCACAATGAACTCTAGATCATCGTCATTCTCTTCTTCTTCTATGACATCACCAGGGTCACATTCTTCTAGCAAGGGCTGACACATGAACACTGAGATATCATAACCCTCCTCATCACAATGAGGTGTCCATTGTTCTTCATTGACCGCAATGTCCAAGGTGGCTAAGATTTCTGGCCAGCCATGAGGCTCAAATTCCTCATCTAGAAAGATCATTGGTGTATAGGCTGGGTCCTTAATTGGTCTATCTCCTGGAGAAGTTCCTTCTTCTCTTGCCTTTAAGCATTTTTCCTCTTCCTCCGCGACTTTGCACATCCACAAATGAGTATCTTCATGCAACCAAGATGGATCAGGTGAACTTTCGGATTACACAGAGATGGAATCTTCTTTCGTTTTGTGGATAGGATTCCACTGTAGGGGTGGTACATCTCTGAAGGTGTAATCCTGTACTATTTGCAATTGTCGTAGGAAGGGTCTGCCTAAGATCATCTCATAGACATTATTTTTCTCAAAGTCACATATAGCAAATGTATGTTCAAACTCTACACCACAAGTGGTTAGAGTTATCCCTTCGAGCAATCCTAGAGGTCTTTCAAAATGGCCGTCAGCCATTTGAAGCTTCATTCTAGTTGGTCTTAATGTGGGTTTGCCCCATTGCTTCCACAAAGAGGTGGTCGCAATAGCAACACCAGCACCTGAATCTATGATTGCTTTGGTTGTGTAACCTTGATAGGTGATTGGAAGATAGGTATTACCTTCTTCACCCTCACACATGTCTCCTATTTTATCGAGAGGTATCTCTAGAACTTTCTGCTTAGAGCCTGCTTTTGGCATATTGGACTCAAGTTCTGGGACCTGGTCCTTCACATGATTCCATAGCTTGGGTTTTGCTTTTAACAACTCTTCAACAGTGAGATGACACTGAACCTTAGTATTCTTCACGACATCGGTGTTCCTTGGAACCACTGAGTCTTCATGTCTGACCAATAGTGTGGGAGCTCTGATCTGAAGAGATTCAGCTTCCCATGGGCCTGGAAATTGAGGCAGTTCTTCTAAGGTATTAGATTCAAAATCTATTCTTTCATCTTTTTCTTTCTCGACTTGTTCTCCGTAAATGGATGGAATGTCTTGGGGAAATTGATCATGAAGATCATCAATCTCAGGAATAGGAAAGGAATTACCCTTCTCCTTGGCCCATTTCTCTTCTTGTATTTCCTGCAAGAACTCTTGAGAGTACTGTTGAATTGAAGGAGGTATTCCAGCATCCGTGGAATTAGGAACATAAGCTCCCCTTGGTAGCAAGCTTCCTCTTTCAATAACTGGTTGAGCCTGTGGAGGTAAAGAACCTTGTGGTTTGTTTACCAATTGCTCTAATCTTTCTAGTAAGCCCTGAAAATGCAAATCTGGTTTGATAGAGTTTGTCTGATTGAACTTTTGACTAGTGTCGAGTATAGCTTGAGCTTGTTCTACCATTTTCATGCACATTTTCATCTGTTCAATCTCTAAATCCGCTCTAGGGTAACTCTTGTCTAGGTTTGCAACTGCAGGCCCTTCTTGAAGTCGAGCCTGGTAGGTCTTGAACATTATGTCCAAGCCTTCTGGGGTTGGATCTGCAAGAACAAACCCTGGTTACGGCCTATTTACAGTGGCGAGTGGGGCGGGATGAGATGGAGTGGATGGAGTTTCGGCATGCGAGGGGTTTTGAGATGCAATGTCTTCTATTTTTGTTTTTGCGTCTTTCAATCTTTCTTCTAATTTTGATAACTTTTTATTCCACTTGCGATTGGCCTTTTTCCACTTGCGATTGGCCTTCTCTCTAGTATCCTTCCATGTTCTTGTTTTCCTCTTACTAGGTTCTCCCGATTCACTCGACTCCGATTGCTCTGCTGGTTTATCATGTTTTAAGGCTTGTGCTCTAGTGACAGCTTGTATAGGAGCCACATTACTACGAGATGAACTTGAATCCGCCACTAAGCCTACCACATTAATGGGTGTAATCTTGGGTGCACTAGAGGGGTTTCTTGGACAATCTCTGGGAAGATGGTCTTTGCGACAATCAGGACAAAAAGCCTGTATTGTGATAGTCTGTCCTTGACTCGGAGATGGTGGGTGGGGACAATCACGAAGGAAATGGTCACCCTGATATCTGAAACATGGTCATCTAGGGGCTTGTGGTCTTACTTGTCTCAATTGGGGCCTAGGGTTAGCATTTGTTTACATGACATTGGAGTATTCTAGCTCCCAATTTTGCTCCATAGGTGGTGCCTCATAGTGATACGAGTAAATCTCACTATGCTCAGGTGACTCAGTGTAATAAGCATGTGGACTACCTTCATGGGAGTAGTCTGAACTATGAGCGTGAGAGTCATTATCTGGTATCAATGGGGTTAGTGGCACTAATGCTCTATTTGGATTTTCCTCTCCCACAGCATACTTGACTGGAATCACGTTGGCAAGAGCTGGTGGTTGGTTTCCCAAGACTGGTTGTGGCCTATATTGTGCCTGGTATTGCTGTTGTGGTCGATAATATGGCTATTGGTATTGGTTCTGATACCTACCTTGTGGGTAAGGTTGTTGATAATTCTGTCTAACAGCCTGCCTATTGTAGGGACAATCTTGAGCCGTATGGTTTGTGTACTTCCTTTCAATAGTGCAGTATGGGGTATTCCTTTCTCTCATGTTGTGGTTGTGCATTGGGCATACATTGGCCATATGGTTGCCTCCGCAACTATAACACCAATTCAATGTGGAAACTCTCTGTGTTTGTCTATTTTGGACTCCTAGCTTCTTGGCAACTTGCTCTGCTATTTCATCTAGCTCAGTGGAGGCTTTGGAGGTATGACTAGTAGAACTCTCGGAGTCCTTATAGAGTTTGGATAGTCCTAACTCCTTGCCCAAGTTGTCTTCTATGTCAATGCACGTCCGCACACACTCTTCTATGGATCTAGGCTCTTTCAAGTACACATATGATCTTAACTTCGTGCTCAGTAAGCCATCTAAGAACAAAGCCACTTGTTTGGCAGGTGTGGGCAACTCTAGAACAGGGCATCTTTCTAAGTACTGTCTGAACCTTCTTCCTGCTAGTCGCACTATTTCTTGGGGTGTCTGCTTGAAACTGTGGATCAAAGATGATGTGTTATGTCTGATACCACTCTTGGAAAATTCTACAATGAATTCGTCTAGCAGCTAACCTATATTGCGATAGTTTCGACTACTCAGTGGTTGAAACCAAGCCAAGGTAGTGCCCTTAAGAGTCAAACCAAATGCCTCGTACTGGGTGAACAAATCCTCAACCTGTTCAGCTCTTAACACTTGTTTGAATTCAGCCACATGATCATAAGGATCTCCTGATCCGTCAAAATAATTCTTCATTGCTTTGATCACTTGAGTGGGTCTAAGGGTTCTTGGGTGCTCTCGGGGTCTAGGCAATGGAAAATCCTGTTCATCTCTTTGTTGCCTATGTGCTTGATGTCTCTCTCTTTCAGGTCTTTCATTTTCAAATCCTGATCTATTTCTGCCCATAGTGTGTGCAAAACTTACCTCAAATCTCTCTCTAGTTCTTTCTCTGTGGGCTTCATGAGCTTGGGTTGATCCTACACCTTGGACGCCATCGGACACATTGGATCTTGGCGGAGGGAAAATCAATTCACTCTTCCAAGCATATGCATGTCTATCATGTTCTGTTACCAAGAAAATTTTCTCTGATGTGTTATCTAGGTAGACAACTTTGCCTGGTATCTCTGGATCCTTGAACTCGTAGATGATGATTATACCCAATTCGCTAGGTTGATCTGGCTTGAATCTCCAAAAGGCTTCCTCTGTTTTTCTATTCAAGAATAGTTCTATGCTTTTGTTGTCTTGAGGGATCCAATCTGGTGTGATCACTCTGGTCAAAACTGAATTGCCTCTAGGAGTCTGGGGTCCTTGTCCTACATTTCCTTGTTCTAGGTCTCCTATCTCATTCTCATGAATGATATTTCCAAACTCATCGGTCCTATCTGGTAGGTTGGTGACCAAATTGTGAAGAGAGATGGTGGATGCAATCCAAAGATGAGTAGGTGCTGCTACAACCAGCTTCACACCAGCCAACTGAGACTTCAGAGTTGATTAGTAGACCCTTTAAGCTTCCTAAATCCACCAAAATATCAGCCAAGTGCTTTGGAACATGTATCCCAAAAGTTTAAGTCAAGACAGAATAGTTGCGAAGTGACTAGCTCCCAAAACTTGCTATTTTTGGACATACACCTGCTGGAAAAAATGAACAGTGCTCCAACCTGGTAGGCATTAGAAAAAATCCTTTTGGGCATAGCAAATAGACTTAGAAGGCTCCCCAATCCAAGTTAAAACACTTCAAATGATGGACTGAGCACTGAGAACAAGATTTATCAGTCTCTGGAACATGCCCACCATTCTCGGGGCTCTGCAGAAATAGACCAGTGAGCAGTAAAATGCCGATATCTCCAAAACTATAACTCCAATTACCTTGCAAATTGATATGCAGAAACTAGACAGCAAGAGCTATCCAACGCACGTTAAATAACTGAAAAAGGATCAGTAGAATTCGAATGGCTTGCATTAGCCAAACCTCTATATTCAGCTTCGGTAGAAGATAATGCCACGGTTGGTTGCTTCTTCGATGACCAAGAAATGATTTTTGAACCTGCAAATGATATATACCCGGATGTGCTTCTTCTATCATCTTTAGATCCGGCCCAATCTGCATCTGAGTAGACCTTTAGCTCAATATCTGAAGTATATGAATAGAACAAACCTTCATTCATGGTCCCCTTTAGGTACTTGAGGACTCTCTTGGCCGCTTCCATATGTGGTCTTCTCGGCTTATGCATAAACTGACTCAATATGCTAACACTATAGCATATATCCACCCTTGTGAGTGTTGCATAGTTCAAACTTCCAACCAAGCTTTGATAGCTTGTGATGTCTTCAATTGGCTCTCCTTCATAAGCACTAAGCTTATGATTTTGCTCCATAGGTGTACCTGCACACTTGGTATTTTCCATCTTGAACTTGACGAGCATGTCATGGACATACTTCCTTTGTGTGATGTATATACCTGAATTTGTGTAGATCAACTCCAATCCAAGAAAATAAGTGAGTGGTCCGAGGTCACTTATTTTGAACTCCTCCTTCATTTGACTCTTTACTTGTTTGATTCCTTCAAGTTCATTGCCTGTGATAATAATATCATCAACATACACACATAAGTAGATCACTTCAGATCCATTCCTCTTTATGAACAAAGAGGTATCCGCCTTGCTAGCTTTGAATCCTTGGTCCTGCAAATAAGTCACCAATATGAAATTACAAGCTCTTGGAGCTTGCTTCAATCCATACAAAGCTTTCTTTATTTTGCATACATAGTTAGGATGATGTGCATCCTCATATCCAGGAGGTTGTGCCATATACACTTCCTTAGAAATCCATCCATTCAAGAAAGCATTCTTTACATCAAGTTGATAAAGATTCCAATTTCTAGATGCAGCAAGACTAATGAGAAACCTAATTGTAGGCATTTTTGCAACAGGAGAGAAAGTCTCCTCATAATCAATACCATGGGTTTGAGCAAACCCTTTAGCAACTAACCTTGCTTTGTGTCTATTTATACTTCCATCTGGATTCCTCTTGATTTGTATATCCATCGAGATCCGATTATCTTCATAGATGGCTTGTTAGGTACAAGCTCCCAAGTGTCATTCTCCTTCAAGGCTTCCATTTCTTCATCTATTGCATCTCTCCAAGCTTCCTTGCTTTGTGCTTCTTCAAATGTGGTAGGTTCTTCATTGGTTGAATCCTTTGCAATGTAGATTGAGTGCTTGGTGACCAAAGAAGTATCATAACCAAACCTCTCTCGTTTCTTCTTCTCCCTTGAAGACCTTCTAAGTGGTTTATGTGATCTCTCGGGTCCATATGTAGCATCCTGCATCTTTGCTTTTCCTTTGTTCTTCCATAGCTTTAGTCTTTCGAAGTCTTCTAGGTAAATCTCTGAATCACTTTCTTCAATCTGCTTTGGCTCCTTTGGTTGAAGTCATACGGCAGCTTCACTTTCCTGTCATCATCAAACCATGATTTGTTTTCATAAAAAATTACATCTCTACTCACAGAAAATCCTTTATTGGTTGGATTGTATAATCTATATCCTTTTTGGTTTTGATCATAACCAATGAATACACACTTCTCTGCCTTGGGATCCAATTTCCCTCTTACTTGAGAAGGAATGTGAGCATAGGCTAAGAATCCAAAGATTTTGCAATGCTCTAGACTAGGTCTTCTTACATTCCACACTTCATATGGAGTGGTTCCATCTAGTGACTTAGATGGAAGTCTATTTATGAGATATGTGGCTGTCGACATAGCCTCTGCCCATAGGTAGTTGGGCAATCCCTTTTCGTTGAGCATGGACCTTGCAGCTTCGACAATAGCTTTGTTCCTCCTCTCTGCTACACCATTGAGTTCGGGTGTATACCTTGTAGTGACTTCCCTTTTAATGCCTCTTTCATGCAAGAAGGCATCAAATGCAGAAGAGAAGTATTCTCCTCCACCATCTGATATGAGTCGTTTCAAAGTCCTACCTGTTTGGTTTTCAACAAGAGCAATATACTTCTTAAAGCAATTAAACACTTCATCCTTGTGCTTCATGAAAAACAGAATGGTCCACCTGCTACAATCATCTTTGAAAGACACATAATATCTTGAGCCTGATATAGATGGCTCCTTACTTGGACCCCACACATCCGTGTGCACTAGATCCAAAGGATTTTGATACATATATCCTTTCTTATTGAAAGGTTGTCTATGGGCCTTGCCGAGGTTACAAGCTTCACACTTATAAATCATGTGTTGCCTTGTGATATTAGGCAAACCAAGTACACTTTGGCCGCTGCAAATTTGTTTGAGTGTCCTCTCACCAATGTGAGCAAGCCTTTTGTGCCATATCTCCAACTCTGTTAGAGTTTGAGATCCATAGCTAAACAAAGCTATGTTCTTTGTATCTTCCACTTCAAAAGTGAAAAGCCTTCCTGTCTTTTCTCCTTTGGCAATCCTTCAAAAGCCTTGCCTTGGGTCTTCAACATATGCCCCAAATCGATTGAATCTAACCTGCAATACTTTCTCAACAATCTGTCCAACACTTATTAAATTTTTGGTAGTTGTAGGGACATACAAGACTTTTCTTAAGAGGTTCATATTCCCATCTGATGTCTTCGCATTACCTATCTTCTCCACTAAGTGCTTTGTATCATCTCCTGTCTGCACTTCATGCTTGTTATGAGGATCTTCCAAATCAGAAAGTAAAGCCACATTTCCTGCTACATGGTTCGAGCATCCTGAATAATAGTAAAATATGTGATCATCATCCTTACCCTTCTTCGCTGATAGATTCATAATCAATAATGAATCTTCTTGACTTTGGTCCTCTGCATAGTTATTGTAATCTCTTCTTCCTCTATGGCCACTTTGATAGTTGTTGTTGTTGTAGTAGTTGTTGTTGTTGTTGTAGCCTCCATTGTATCTACCTCTATTTGATCCATAGCCACCTCTATTGAATCCTCTTCCTCTTGAGTTCCTCGGGTTCCTGAAACATTCTTCAGTAGTATGGTTAGATAACCCACATATGTTGCAAGGTTGAGATGATTGGAATCTCCCCCTGCCTTGCTTTCCACGTCTGCCTCTTCCTCTAGCTCTTCCTATACATGCAAAGTTTGCTTGGAAAGAGCTTCCTTCATCTTCATTCTTCCTATTCTTTGACTTGTCCTTGACCTTAGCTTTATCAGAATATAAGGCAGAAGTTTGATTACCTCTTGAGGGCTCACCACCTTTGCTAATCTTTGCTTCATGAGTGAAGAGTTGGCCCATGAGTGTGTTGAGGTCGGGTACATGCATATCCATGTATAAATCCATGGCTATTGTGAATGACTCCCACTTGTCGTCTGCTTTGATTCCATTCATGATTTGTCTTATGACTTGCTCCTCTTCAATTACCTCTCCCATGCTTCCAAGTTGGTCGGAAATCTCCTTCATCTTTGTGACATAATCAGTCACATTTTGCTTCGGGCTTTTCTTCATTGTTGTGAACTCCATCCACAATTGGTTCTTCCTTGCTCGAGTGTTGGAAGAGAAGAACGAAGCAACTGCATTCCAGGTTTCTCTTGATATCTTGCATCCCTTGACATGAGGTAAAAGAAAATCAGAGATTGAGTTTAGAATATAGGACCTTGCAAGTGCATCCTTCGAACACCAATTCGAAAGTCCTTCCACTTGTTCATGTGATGGTTGCCCTTTGTTCCTCATGGTTGGCATTGCTTCATCTCCGGATATGAATCCATATAGATTCCTCCCTTAAAGGTAAGCCTCCATCCTTAGAGACCATGCCGGGTAGTTGTTTTGATCCAATTTGTCAATTGTTGATGGAAATCCATCTCCCATGTTGCTTGACTATGCTCTGACACCACTATGAAGAGAGATGGTGGATGCAATCCAAAGATGAGTAGGTGCTGCTACAACCAGCTTCACAACAGCCAACTGAGACTTCAGAGTTGATTAATAGACCCTTTAAGCTTCCTAAATCCACCAAAATATCAGCCGAGTACTTTGGAACATGTATCCCAAAAGTTTAAGTCAAGACAGACTAGTTGCGAAGTGACTAGCTCCCAAAACTTGCTATTTTTGGACATACACCTGCTGGAAAAAATGAACAGTGCTCTCAAGCTGGTAGGAATTAGAAACATTCCTTTTGGGCATAGCAAATAGACTTAGCAAGCTTTCCAATCCAAGTTAAAACACTTCAAATGATGGACTGATCACTGAGAACAAGATTTATCAATTTCTGGAACATGCCCACCATTCTCGGGGCTCTGCAGAGATAGACCAGTGAGCAGTAAAATGCAGATATATCCATAACTATATATCTAATTACCTTGAAAATTGATATGCAAAAACTAGACAGCAGAAGCTATCCAAGACACTTTCAATCACTAAAAAAGGATCAGTAGAACTCGAGATATGACCTTCTGAATGTACTGCTCTGAATGAGTATAGCAGAGAACAAAATAGAGAAGTGAATGATAATAAATGTATAAATTCATATATGATTACAACCACATTGGAAATGAATCTTTGCACAATGGGAGTAGAATGATAGAGCTATGGAGTAAGCTCTTCAATCTCTACAAAATGATATGAAGTGGTCACATAGAAGGCTTGCTAATCGCGTCTTCCTTCTTGCTCCTTTTATAGCTATTCTTGGAGGGAGTTTTGAATTCGAATTCGAATGGCTCCACCTAAAAGTGATCCCAAAAGTTAGGAGATATTCCCTCAGCTCAAAAAGTCGTGGGTTTTGGTAGTTAGAGCCACGAAATTGCTTTTACATCATGCATGAGGTAAGCCATCTTTTTCCTTTTTCTTTTTTCAATTACAAGAGATAAAAATGAACTCTTTTACAAGAGGTGTTCACATGACTACTCATGTGACTTAAAGATGAGGATGATATCAAATATATCAAGCATGTAGGCTTGGGTAAAATGCACCAACACAAATACATGGTTCCTTCCTTATCAATGTATGAACCCTCTTCGAACTTGACCACTGGGTGTTCAAGTCCAAAGGGTTGATCCGGATTTTTGAGTTGGACCACTGATCGCCTCAGGCCATCCTCATAGATGCGAGCACCTAATCGGTTGGTCCGAATATATTCCAACTGTGTCTTATAGGGACCTTCTAGTGCTTGTAGATGGGCAGTCCTTGAGCCACCTGTAGGTTTCCCCATGCTAAAAGACATTTCTGAGTCACTTGTGTCTGAACTTAGTCTATAAGGATGACCACTTAGTTGTTGTGCCCAAGACTTAGTCGTATGGTTGACACTAGCCTCTGAAGATATAATGCTTTGTTTATCCTTGCCTAGGTGTCTACCAGATCTCAAGTTCGTAAGCTTTGGTTAAGAGTCCAAAATTTCCTCTTTGTATTGTTCAAAATCCCTTGGAGGGGTCAAATCAAGCTCCTGGGGGTCAAATCAGGCTCCTAAGGGTCAAAACAGGCAAACAGGGCCTTTTGGAATAAAATCGCGATTTTGTGAACTTCAAGAGAATCGCGATTGTGTGAAATCAGAGAATCGCGATTATGTGAAATCAGAGAATCGCAATTGTGTGAAATCAGAGAATCGCGATTTTGAGCAAAGAATCGTATTTTTCAGAATCGCGATTTTGAGCAGAGAATCGTGTTTTCACAGAATCGTGGTTCACAAAATCGTGTTTTCACAGAATCGTGTTTTTTGACATGAGAATCGCGATTGTCAACAGAGAATCGTGTTTTCACAAAATCGTGTTTTTGGCTTAAAATTGTGATTTGTGAGAATTGCGATTTTGAGTAGAGAATCGTGTTTTTTGAGAATCGCGATTTTGAACAGAGAATCGTGTTTTTGAGAGTCGCGATTTTGAGCAGAGAATCGTGTTTTCATAGAATCGTGGATCACAGAATCGTGACTCACAAAATCGTGTTTTCACAAAATCATGTTTTAGAGAATCATGTTCTAAAGAATCGCGATTTTGTCTCAGAGAATCGTGGTTTTCAAAATTTAGAGAATCGCAATTTTGAGTAGAGAATCATGTTTTCACAGAATCGTGTTTTTGAGAATCGCGATTTTGAGCAGAGAATCGTGTTTTCATAGAATCGTGGTTCACAGAATCATGATTCACAAAATCGTGTTTTCATAGAATTGTCTTTTCACGAAATCGTGTTTTTGCTGAAAATCGTGATTTGTGAGAATCGCGATTTTGAGCACAACCACAGAATCGCAATTCTGAGAATGACCACAGAATCGTGTTCTTTTCAAAAGGCTTTTATGCGGGAAGCAGAGAATCACGATTTTAAAAAAATTTTGAATTTTCACAGAAACGCGATTTTCATCACAGAATCGTGTTTTTTGGCAGGAACTTCGAATTTTTGAGCGCCGAGCAATGGCGAGCTCCGCATGTGCAGAAAATCCTACTATTGTCGAAGAGGTGATTTGATCTTCGTTCGGTCTCTGTACGCGGTTCTTCTTTGCTCTGTTTGGCTTCTTTGTTGAGACTTTTCGCATATGGGAGAGCATAGGTTGTTGCGGACGTAAGAGCTTCTTGGGTACCCACATGTGTAATCGCCCTTGTTGAGCTGCAACTAATTTCTTAGGCACCCAAATTTGTCGGAGATCTTGTGGTTGAGCTTGTCGGAGCTTCTTCCCTCGTCTTTTGGCCTGGTTGGCTTGTCTGGATGGGGTTTTTGGGGTTAAGACCGGTGGTTGCTCTCCTTTTTTTATCCAGATCTGCTTCATGCCCGACACTACTTTGCTTTGGAAATCCCGTTGTCTATTTGATATAGCAGTTATCCTATTCTGTTGTGCTTGCTTTTTTGGTTGAGTTGTAGTGGCAGCATTAGTCCTTGCACCAGAGGAGGAGTCCGCTTGTCTTTGAACCTGTTCTTCCATGATTGAGTTCTCCTGCAACATAGAGCTTTGGATGCATACAACATCTCTTTTGCTAAGATTAGTCCTAGGAGAACTAGAAGATGTGACATCTGGATTTGTGAGCATGCCATTTTCTAGTTCTAATGTAAAGCATTGTCCCTGGACCCAAACTTGAAGAAGTTGACTTCTTAGGTTCAAGTTGACTGCATTGTCATAAATCCAATCTTGTCCTAAGACAAGTGGTTCTGTAAGGTTCTCATCTTGACACACTAGCACTTTCACTTTCATCGGAACATCTTGAAGATAGATGGGAAGTTCCACCTCACCCAAACAAGGGGTTTCCACACCTCCCAATCCTATGAGATAAGCTTCTATGGGATTGATGTTCAACTACAAGTCTTGGCAGTAGGAAAGTCTAACTGCACTACTTGTTGCACCTGAGTCAATCAATGCTTTCACAGTCCTTGCACCCTTTCCTTGTCCTATCTCTATGGTCACAAATGGACGTCGATCAATGACTTGAGAAGTCGCTATGCCTGATTTGTGGCACATATCCATGTGATATTTTGGGGCTTTTGAGTTGACATCTAGGCCTAATCGCCTTAACTTATTTCGCCTTATGCGCTCTCTAGCCTCTGCTTGTGCTTCTTCTCTGACTCTCATCTCTTCTTCTTTTCGTTTCTTAGCAGTGTTGAGTCTCATTAGCATCTCCTCTGTAAGAGGTTCTTGATATATCTTGACTCGACATCCACTAATATAGCTTGGAAAGATGTCACCTTCCAAAGTGGCCAATTGAACTGCCCCGCTAGTGGAAATTCTATTAATGATCATGGGTCCATATCCTCGCTTTTCCAACTTACGGGCATGTTGCTTTCGTGTATAAACCAACACTAGATCTCCCTCTTTCAGTCCCTTATCCTTGATGTGTGCATCAAAGTATGCCTTTTGTCTTTTCCATGTAGCATAGATGTCTGCTGCTGCTCGTAGCCTCGTCTCACCTAAGCGTTCTAGATCAAAGATCCTAGAGGACAACTCATGTCCATTCCACTCATGCTCTTGTGCTACGTTTAAAACAAGGATTAGGAAATCCAATGGTAGCACAACATTCTCTCCAAAGACCATCTGAAATGGGGTGGCGTTGAGTACCGTTTTGTAGGCAACTCGATAAGCCCAAACAACATGATGAAGTTGTTTGTCCCAATCAGAGTGTCTATTATTTACCAGTTTTGTCAATACGTTACAAAGGATCTTATTGGTACTCTCGACCTGTCCGTTAGCTTGTGGGTGATAGGGGGCAGATTTCTTATGTATCACCAAGAATTCTTGGAGAAGATTTTCAATGACTTCATTCAAGAAGTGTGTGCCTCTATCGCTCACCAACTCTATTGGTAGTCCATATCTCGTGAGCACATTCTCGAATAAGAACTTAGCCGTAGTCTGAGCATCATTCTTTGTTGTGGCTTTCACTTCTACCCACTTTGTAAGGTAATCTATGGCTACAATAATATATTCTACATGGGAGTTTCTAGCTGGGGGGGGTTAATAGGACCTATCAAGTCTATGCCCCACTTCGAAAATGCACGCCCTCCCATCATTGGCCTCAAAGGCATCTCGTCTTTTCTAACTGGATATTGTGCACGTTGGCATGTGTCACATTTCTTCACATAGGTATGTGCATCCATATGAAGAGTGGGCCACCAAAGTCCTGAGAAAAGAATGGTCTTGATTACTCGGTCAGGACCAAAATGTCCACCTGCAACACCACTGTGTGCAGTCTCTAAGACCTTTAAATAGTCTGATTCATGAACACACAATCTTAGATAACCATCCTTGCCTCTTCGATATAAGTTGTCTCCTACTAAGGCATAGCCTTGAGCCTCTTGCTCCATGCTTCATCTTCTTGCTAGACTAGCCTCTTTGGGTAATCTTCCCGACCTCATAAACTCTACCAATGGAGCACTCCAATCAGGAATTAATGACACTTGATAAGGGGTTGCATGCTCCACTGGGGGTTTTTCTTGGCACACCGGACAATTGTTAATCCACTCATGAATTTCTTTGTCCATGCTAGGCCAATACACTCCTAAACGTTTTAGATTTTGTAATGTGCGTTGTTTAGAATAATGATTTCCTAGCAATTCTTCATGAGCTTGTTGCAACCAACTACTATGTTCATCGTCCTCAACACAACAAGCTAATACACCCTCAGTATCTTGTTTGTACATGCTTCCTGCCAATATGTGATATTTTTGTGATTTTACAATTTCTTCTTGTGATGTTTTAACATTCTTATTCGCGGGGCCGAAGGTGAGGGCTGTTACCAACTTATTTGCCCATTTAGGAACAACCTCTAAATTGAACAGATAAGCATCGGGTAATTCATCAGACACTCCTTGCAGTGACTCTCCTGAAGTGATGCGAGAAAGGTGATTGGCCCGAAGGTGGGTTCTACCTTTCCTGACAACAACTTCAAAGTCATATTCCATTAGTAAGAGGAACCATCTTACTAAGCGCCCAATATTGCAAGGTTTATTGACCAAATATAACAAAGCTTGATGATCAGTGAAAAACTTGAACTTGTTGGCCAATAAATAGTGTCTATACTTCTTCACAGCATATACCATGCCTAAGCCCTCTCCCTCAGTTGTGGTATAATTTTGTTCAGCTGCGGTGAGTTGTCTACTAGCATATGCTATGGGCAAATCTAAGTTTCCTTCACATGTGGGTTGTGCAAGCACACATCCTATGGTGTGATTGGATGCATCCATGTTTGTTATTGCTCTTTGGAGTTGTCCTCTCCAATCATTTAGCATAAAGAATTAACAAGACATCTTTATTTTGTCAATCCTGGAAGTATTCTTGAGACCACAGCCCCTTCAAGATGATAGAATCCAAGAAATAAAAGAGTAATGGCTGGATTTTTGAGAATAGTGAAAATGAAGAGGAATTTCTAGGCTTTGGATTATCTTGAGAAAATCTCCACCATTTTCTACAATCTTGGTGTCTATTGCATGCTATTTTATTAGCAGAACACGATCATGAAGTCAAAATAAAAAAATATCACTTGCATCATACAGACGAGACAATCGCGATTGTGTGCAAATAGAAGATTTTCAGTTCCAGCACCATTCTTCATCAACTCATCACTCAACACAACAGTATTCAACTCTCTTCATACACATTCAACAGATTTACACAATAGAAGCTCACAAATCTCCATGGATACTCAAGAACTAGACTCACAAATCAAAGAAACCACACAAAAGAGGAGAAAACATGATTTTCAGCAGAAAACTCCTCTATTCACTTGGATAGCATGTAGACAAATGATTAACCAACAACCTCATAATAGAGGAAATTAACTTATATACATTTTCAAGTGTCCCTTTCACACTTGAATTTTGGTCCTTTCCTTTATTATTCTAAAAATTTGCGATCTAGGAGTTTCCAAAAATTCTAGAAAAAATACATAAGATTCTATCCTACATAAGGAAGACTCTTCCTTATTTTTACAACAATTGCATAAATATTTTTACAAATTTCTATCATTTTACAATTATTTTCCTTCAAAAAGACTTCCAAAAATGCATCTTCCAACATCCTTCCCCTCCTAAGCCTTTCGGCTCCTGACGAAAGATTTTCCTGCTCTTCTGCACTGATCACTTTTCTTTATTTCTTCTTTCTTTGATATACTTGTGACAACAAATCATGACTTTTTCTTTCTGTAATATTTAGATTATTGACCATCTCAATCTCTTTGTAATTTCTGAATCTCTTTATGTAATCCTTCCTTTTCTTCCTCTGTCATTTGGGCTGTCTGACTTTCCTCCTTCAATTGTCTTTCCTCCAATAGTAGCTTATTGATTTCTTCATTTGCTTTAGTCAAAATTTGATAGGAAGTTTGCAGAGTTCTATATCTCCCCTCAATCTTTCTCAACTCTTTTTCCAATTTAGTGTTCTGCTCTGTTAGTTGTACACTCTTTTCTTCTAAGTATTGAATCTTATTTTGCTTCTGTACTTCTAGCTCTTCCAAAGCAATTATTTTATTGGAAAATTCCTCATTTTTCTCTTGTACCTTCCTTATTTGCTCTGCCAATTGCTCCTTTTCCCTTTTATGCTCTTTAATAATCATACTGCCTTTTTCAAATTCTGACTCTGCTACCATTCCTAAAATGATCAATGTTATTCATAATGAGTTGACATGATGATCTTATACTCTTTGGTATTCTTTCCAATCCTCCTTCCATTGTTATTTGTTTGGTTTCTAGCTGTTTGTCCTCTTTGCATTCACTCTCCTCTTCCTCTTCTCCTTCATATTCTATAATCTTGGCCTTGTTTTCTTCATTGCTTGGATGAGTGTCCAATGTTTCTGAATCTGCCATGTCTTCTTGAACACCTGAATTCTTTTGCTCTAATACATCTGAGATCAGCTTTATTTCCTGTACCTTTTCTTTCTCCAATACCTATTGAGTCTCTTCAGAAAGGTATCCTTCCTTTGTTTGCATCTCCTTTTCCTGGCTTAGAGTTTCCTGAAACAGGTTATATTCAGTTTCCTTACCAGAGTTTTCCTGACATTCACCTGCTTGTTCTTCCTATTTTTCCTTTTCCTGGCCGAGAACTGATTCAATTACTTCCAAATCTTTCACCTGATCATTACTTCTTTCCTCTTTGTGTTCTTCTTCCTGTTCATCAATGTTCATGAGGTCCATTGCTACCTCTTGTTCTTGATCCTCATTGGATGTAAATTCCTCATTGTTCTTCAAATCATGCAGCACATCCTTTATACTCTGAATGATCTCCTTTTCCACTAATTTCCCTGTAACTTTTTGAACATTACCTTTCTCAAATATTTCCTCTACTTCCTGCAGTGGATCTTGATCTGTGCCTTTTTGTTTTATGACTGAGCTGCTCACTTGTGCCTTCTTGGCCATTTCTTCTATGCTCTCCTCTAGTTTGAAGTAGGTTTGTGATGGTTTTGTCCATATGGATTTCATCCCAGTATGCACTAGTCCACAACTCACTTCCTCCCTTATTTCACTTGCCTGTTCTATCATAACTGCTTTTCCCTTCATCAGTCTTCTTTCATCTTCCACACTGAGCTGTTTTCCTACCTGTTCTTGAATTGGCTTCTCCTGAGACTTTTTCTTCAATTCCTCAGGTGTTTTCTGTTTCTCAGAAGCCTGTGTAATTATGTTAGGAGTATTTGGTATTGATAAATTTAGACTCTTTAACAGAAAACTCTCAATATCACTATCAGAATCAGATGAAAAGTGTGAAGGTCCTCCTTTTTCTGGTTCTGTGGGTCTTGATACTTCTTCCACCATGGATGGATTCTATGTTTCTTCCATGATTACTTCCTCCCTCTCTTTGGTGACAACAGTTTCAACTATGGATTTGCCCTTTCCCTTCTTGGTCAATTTCTTCTTTTGTATTGGTTTCCTTGGAACCTTCTTTTTCACCACAACAGTGGTTTTGGTCTCTGGAGGTCCTTGCAATTCCTTGAAATAGGCCAGCAACTCAACTTCTTTCCTGACAAACACCTCCTCTGTTTCAGCTGTCATCATTTGATCATGGAGTGCTTCATAGTGCTCCACCTCCTCCTGAACCCAGTCTGTAGCTTTGCATGAGTAGTCTTCCAACATTTTCTGATATTGTGCCTCATACATAGCTCTTTTGTTGTTTCCTTGGGTTAAATAGGTGTATAATTGCTCTTTGCTTGTTTGGGGTGGATGAGGTTCACTAGAGGATTGAACTTGTTTCTGTGCCTCCTCATGTTCCTCTTTTGTTGCTTCCTCCATTTCTAGTTCCACCTTCCTTGGGTCCAACCTTCTTTTCTTTACCGGAATTACTTCCTCAGATATCATCTTCCTTTTCATACCTGTTCCCCTCATGCGGGTTTGTCCTTCTGTTTCCCTTTCAGTCATTTTCCCTGGAGGACTCTTGATTCCAGCCATAAGACTTCTGAAATATTGTGCCTCTGGAGCCAATTTCAGTTGATCTTCCATCCCTAGAACATGATAAATTATTCTTGTTAAGAACTAGGCTCCATTCATGAACTTCTTCTGTTCCCAGTGTTTTGCTGCTTCTTTCAGCTGTTCATGGATGTATGGTGAGACATCCATTACTCCAAAAGGTTTGGTTCTGTCCTTGTTGTTGAACATCAATAATGTCACTAACTTATGCGGCATGGTATATCTTGATAATTTTGGAAAACAAAAGTACTGTAAAAACATCCTTACGGCATATTCTTCATTCTCCCTTCCTTTAAAGTCAGTGAATTTTGCATATCCTGTGTAAGTTTCCTTATTCTTTTTGACAAAACTCGGGTCAAGTTTGGTTCCCATTGTGTAGAATTGCAGTGCTGCTCTGATATGTTCTGCCCTGATAGTGATACCTACTTCCTGATTATCCTTGTTTTTGACTTTGCATCTGAAATAGGCATCATTACCTCTTCCTATTTCTGTCAAACTGTTCATTACTTTTGATACTCTCTCAAAATCAATGAAAAAGATAAGCTCCTCCAATATTTTGTGCAATCCTACTACCTTCCATCTTTTCATATTGACAGGAACTCTTTGAAACCTGTAGAATTCCTGGCACAACATTGTATATTTATACCCTCCTACTCCCACTGTGAATATGTGCTGATCGATGATGTTTAGGGTCTCCTTAAGCTCCTTCACCACCTTCTCAGCCTCTGGAATTTCTGATTCTTCATCTGACTCTAGGTCCACCTGTTCCTCCGCAGCTTCACTGTCCAGAAACCAATGGCCTCTTGATAGCACAACTGATTCTGCCTTGAATTCATGAATTGGCAACTCTTTTGTATTCACCGTTTTCTGAGGAAAGTAAAATACACAAAGAAAAACTCTACCCACATAAGTTGCACGAAATCATGGAGTAATATGTAGGGATTTATTTTTAGATGTCATGACATAAGAATGAAAATAAAATCCAAAATAAATTCCATTTCTCCAGGAAAGACTCAAAAAGTGATCATCACAGGTGTAGCAAGATGTCTAGTGCAGTCCCTTTTCCTAACCACTCTTTTGGAAAAACAAATCATTTATCAAATGATAGAAAACAAAAAATTAACTAAAAAAACTAACTAACAAAAAATAAAAAATAAAAAATGAAAAATAAATAGATCTCTACTATTCTTCTACCTATATCTTGCTTTGTGACATATGATTTTTGTAAAAAACAACAGAAAATAAACAATTTTTCTCAATTTTTCTTCCTCTTTTTTTCAACAATGATTTTTTTTCTCTCTCTTTTTTTTTCAGCAATGATTTTTTTTCTCCTCTCTTTTTTTCAACAATGATTTTTTTCTCTCTCTTCTTTTCAAATACTTTTTTCTATTTCTTTTCTTTTTTCATTTTCATTTTTTTCATAATAATTTTTTTCTTTCTTTTTCTTCCCCTCCTAATTCTCTTTTTAGAAAAGAAAATCAGGTCTAATATGTATTTTTTTCATAATTTTTATGATTTTCTAAATATAGATCAAATCTGGATGATCTTTCTTCCACTGGAACAATTCTGATTTTTAAACCCAATACTTCCTGACTCCAATTGGTCTGGTTCCCAACAAACAACCATTCCCTTTGTATAAGCATTTTGTAGGAGTTTTTGGTCTCCATATCCATTTTGTCCTTGATTCCTGTTTCAATGAGGAGACCTGTTGTAGTCTTTGATTCCATGTGCTTTTTGCTCTGATGCTTTGATTCTTTGGACCATGCCATGATTGGCATCTTCTTCCCATCTCTTCACCCTTCATTGTTCTTCCAATTTTTTGCTGATTTTGATTATATGAAGCTTGATCATTTAACATTTGTATTGGTAATGTCTGTATATCCTCAAATGCAAAAGTGAATACTTCAAAGTGTATATCATGCACATCTGATTGAATTTCCTGTTTTTCATTACTCAATAGAAATATTAAAAACCTTTTGTCATTTATGTTCAATTTAAGCTTCATTTTTTCAAAATCTAAGATCACTTTACCTTGTTGAAGCCATGGTTGACCTAAAAACACTTTTTCAGTCATCAGATAATCTGGCCATTCTTCACAGTCTATTTTCATATATTCTTCATTAAACTTTACTTGAATAGTTAGTGAAGACATGCTCTCTACTATTTGACCTCCCAATGTTTTGATCAAGGTTCTACTTTCTTTTCTTTTTATGTTGAATTTACTTACCAGGGCTGAACTAATCAAATTTACTTGTGCTCCAGAATCTATCAAAACCCTAATGCTTTCATTTTGAAAACCCATTATCATCACAGGGACATGTTCCTTTGGTTTGAGAGGAGATTCACACAGACAGACTTCCCTAAGCTCATTGATTTTTCTTATCCTTTCCATAGCGTCCTGTTGAGCTTCTTTTCTAATGTCTTCCTCTTCTCTTTTCCTGTTTTGGGCTTGTTGTAACCTTCTCCATTCATCAACAGTTAATGGACAATCATACCTCTTAACTCTACATCCACTTATAAAGTTTGGCATGATTTCTCCGTCTATGTTAGCTAGTTGAATGGCTCCACTGTTGCTTATCTGATGTATAATATATGGTCTGTAAGACAATAGTTACGCAATATAACACAGGAGCAATAGCAGAGAAGATAACAGATATAGGAGAATCTCAACAATTTTCTACTAGCAGCAAGTACAAAGATGATGGCGTTGTCCACCCGTGCGCTCTCAAGGTAGAGCTTAAATGGTGATCTAGACAACTCTAGATAGGGAGATACAAGGTAGAGGTATGCTGGCTCAACTCAATGTCTTAGGTAGTGCAGAAGTCATGTATATATAGGATCATGGGTGGCCTGCCATGGACGGCTATACATGGGCGGTAGAGCGTGGGCGGCCACCGCCTGCGTAATTGCCATACACGGCTTAGACTGGTTGAACCGACCTAACAAATATAAATGATTTCTGACTCTCTTTCCTTATAATACCTTACATGGTCCAATATGACCTTCATCCAACATTCAAGTTGGGATTCCCATCAATTGGGTAATGCACGCTTGGCTTCTCCTCATAAAGGGGGCCTTACAAAATGTGCATACAATCATGAGGGGTAGACATTGATCATATACTAACATGGTCCATGTCCTTTTTTCTGGAACTTTTTCTGATGTTCTCTAACTGTGTATGCCAGCACTAGATCTCCTACCTGTAGATCTTTCTCTTTTATGTGAACATCATGATAAGCTTTTTGCCTTTTCTTGTCCACATATAAACTCATAATGCCTTGGAGTCTAGATGCTCCCAACTTTTCCAATTCCATTACTCTTTCTGATAGTTCATGTCCAATCCAATTATAGTGACTCCCTACTTTTAATGTTGGAATAAGGAATTCCATAGGTAAAACTGCATTTTGTCCATATACTAGATTGAATGGTGTGTTCCCTATTGCAGTTTTATAAGCCACTCTATAAGCCCATAGGACATGATTAAGTTGTAGATCCCAATCATTTCTGTTTGTGTTCACTAATTTTGATAGTACAGTACAAAGTACTTTATTAGTACTTTCTGCTAGCCCATTGGCTTGTGGGTGATATGGGGCTGACTTTCTATGATTGATCAAAAAATAATCAGTGATGTTTTCTATGATCTGGTTTACAAAATGGGTCCCCCTATCACTTACTAGTTCAATTGGAAGTCCAAATCTGGTGATAATGTTTTCATATATGAATCTGGCAGTAGTATTAGCATCATTTCTCTTTGTGGCTTTGGCCTCAGCCCACTTGTCAAGTAGTCTGTAGCCACTATGATGTATTCAGCATGGGATTGTTTCGCTGGAGGATGTATAGGTCCAATGAAATCCAATCCCCATTTACTAAAGGCTCTGGCTGAAATTAATGGAACCAATGGCATATCATTTCTTCTATTGATACATCTTGAATTTTATTAGGCCAATGTACCCCCATCCTATTGAGATTACTTAGGGTGACTACCCTAGAAGCATGAGTGCAAGGGTTCCAATGATGAGCTCTCCTTAGGTATTCTTGTTGCTCCTCCTCAGGAGTGCAATATTCTAATATGCCTGTGTGGTTGAGATGGTACAAATGCCCAGCTAGTAACATAAAGTTCCTGCTTTGCAATACTAGGTGTGCATTATTATTGGAGCAAGTCTATGACAAGCCTAAGTATTGGCTTGGGTCTCACAAAGTCTTAGAAGAAGCTTTAAAAAGAAGACTATGTAAAGTTCACTTGTGAACTACCTCTTGTAACTTTTAAAGAGTTTACTTAATGTAAAAGTAAGAGAATCTTAAGTGGTTGAGTCCACTTGATCAAGAATGGAAAGAGGAGCCACGAATTCCTTATTTGTGGTAGGTAGAGAATCAAATCAATCATTGATTGATTGGAGAGTGATTGAAGGAAGTTAGCCTCCCAAACTCAACTATAAATAGATGGCAGTTTTAGTCGTGGTTAGAGAGACCTATGTGAAGACCTCCAAGAGTTGAGCTTTATGCCATATCAAGGTGTGATTACAAGGCACACATATGTATCAGTAAGTCATTGTATTGTACAAGAAATATACTTTCATTTTCATGATTATTTGAGTTCATCTTTCCATGTTCTTGTGAAGTGTACTACTCACTGCCATTACTCTCAGTTTTCTCAGTCAGCTTGCAGAGATGTTTTCTCTGAGCTTGGTGCATCATTTTCAGTGATTTAACTTGGTAAAGTTAGCTCTATAAGTCTACTATATACTCACAAATTTTCATGTCATTTGGATGTTGCAATCTTCAGTTATGTTCATTTGAAGTCAATAGGGTCTGTTCATCTTCACTTCTCTGTCAGGTACCTGACTTTTCCACTCATCTTGTCAGAGCCATTTCTCAGTGGTTACGTATCCAAATTCAGTGATTGAACGCTTGTGGGATTCAGCTTTCTGTCTAGTATAACCATACAAATTTTCATAATCATTGGATTTCTACATTTTGAGTTATGTTGATGTTTCTGCTCATTGGTCTATTTCTGTAGCAGCCCGTGAAAATCGGGATGATGTCATCACTTGTTAAAACTCATTCTCAGTGTGTGGTTCATTATTTTTTATGAGATTACTCTTGAAAGTTAGCTCTTGAAGTTGCTTAGACTTCCCCAAGAGGAATTGAGCTAATTGCTGCTGTGCTCAGAGAATTATGTAAAACACTGGACATGTGTATGAACCAAGAATAGCAAGTTTTCACCTTTGAGCTAACTCCAACTTATCTGTTTTGATCTATCTTTTTGAGAGTGATCTTCCAAGGTACATAGGGTGTCTAATACATCCATTGGCAAGCTAAAAGGGCCCACCATATACTCTTGGAGTTCATTTGGCTGGTGTAGATCAAGGATTTTGCAACACCTCTTCATCTTCAAGCACATACCTATCCATCTCTTCACAGTGGTATCAGAGCAAGGTTGGACAACATGGCAGATGGATTTCCTTCATCAATTGACAAATTAGACAGAGGTAACTACTCAGCTTGGTCATTAAGAATGGAAGCCTATATCCAAGGTAGAAGTTTATATGGTTATGTGGATGGAGGTGAAGTTATGCCAAGTTTCAGGAACAAAAGTCAACCAACACAAGAAGAGCAAGAAAGATTGAGCACTGGTGCTCCAAGGATGCACTTGCAAGGTCTTATCTCCTCAACTCTATCTCAGATTTTTTGTTGCCTTACATTAGAAGTTGTAAGACATCTCAAGAAGTGTGGGATGCACTTGAAGCTTTCTTTTCTTCAAGTACCAAAGCTAGGAAGCATCAACTATGGCTGGAGTTCACAACTCTCAAGAAGGCTCCCAAACAAAATGTGATTGATTTTGTCACAAAGCTCAAGGACATAGCGGATCAGTTGGGAAGCATTGGAGAGGTAATAGATGAAGAGCAAATTGTAAGGCAGGTCATCAATGGCTTGAAGGCAGATGATAAGTGGGAAGCATTCACCACAGCTATGGATTTGTACATGGACATGCATGTACCTGATTTCAACACACTCATTGGACAACTACTTACTCAAGAGGCAAAGCTTATCAAAAATGGAGAAAGCTCTAAAGGTAATCAATCTTCAGCTTTATACACGGATAAAAGCAAGTCTAAAGATAACAAAGGAAAGGCAAAGAAAGTGGATGATGAAGCAGGTACATATCAAGCTAACTATGCAGGTAGAGGAAGACATGGCAGAGGTAGAGGAAGACGAGGTAGACAAGGCAGGGGGAGATCCCAAGACTCCAACTCATGTTCTATTTGTGGATTAACTAATCATACAACTCAAAATTGCTTTAGGAATTCCAGGAATCAAAGAGGCAGAGGATACAATAGAGGAAGTTATGGCTACTCAAGAGGAAGGTTCAACAACTACCATGGCAACTACAACAACTACAATCATTCAAACTATCAAGGAGGCTACAAAGGAAGGAGAGACTACAATAACTACACAGAAGACTCAAACAAAGAGGATTCATTATTGATCATGAACATGGCTATGCCACAAGGTAAATCTGATGAGCATATTTTCTACATAGATTCAGGTTGTTCAAATCATGTGGCAGGAAATGTGGCACTCCTATCAGATTTAGAAGATCCAAGGAATAAGCATGAGGTACAAACAGGAGATGATACAAAACATCCTGTGGAGAAAATAGGCAATGTCAAAGCACCTGATGGAAACATCAACCTACTCAGTAAGGTACTCTATGTCCCTACCATTACAAAGAATTTGATAAGTGTTAGGCAGATAGTAGAGAAAGGGTTGCAAGTCAGGTTCACAAAAGCAGGAGCATTTGTTGAAGATCCAAGTCAAGGATTCAAAAGAATTGCAAAAGGTGAAAAGACAGGTAGATTGTTCACATTTAAATTACAGGACACTAGAAACATTGCTCTCTCTAATTATGGTAGTCAGACACTCACAGAATTGGAAGTATGGCACAAAAGGTTAGCACATATTGGTGAAAGGTCATTAAAGCAAATCTGCAGGGACCAAAGTGTACTTGGACTTCCTAATTTGTCAAAACAACATATGATTTATAAGTGTAGTGCATGTCAATTTGGAAAGTCTCACAGGTTACCATTCATGAAGAAAGGTTATATGCATGGAGATCTCTTGGAGTTGGTTCATACAGATGTATGGGGACCTAGCAAGGAAGCTTCAATATCTGGATCAAGGTATTATGTTTCCTTTATTGATGATTGCAGCAGATGGACTATCCTATTCTTTATGAAACACAAAGATGAAGTTTTTTCATGTTTCAAAAGATATTTGGCTCTTGTGGAGAATCAAACAGGTAAATCACTAAAAAGGCTAAGGTCAGATGGAGGGGGAGAATACTTCTCCCATGATTTTGATTCTTTTCTTCAAGAAAGAGGAATCAAAAGAGAGGTAACTACAAGGTACACTCCTGAGCAAAATGGAGTGGCAGAAAGGAGGAATAGGACAATTGTTGAAGCTGCAAGGTCTATGTTAAATGAAAAGCATTTACCTAATTACTTATGGGCTGAGGCTGTATCTACAGCCACTTACTTGATTAACAGGTTGCCTTCAAAATCCCTTGATGGGATGACTCCATATGAGGCTTGGAATGGAAGAAGACCAAGCTTAGATCATTGTAAAATTTTTGGATGTATTGCTTTTGCTCATGTTCCTTCATAGGTTAGAGGCAAGATGGATCCAAAGGCAGAAAGGTGTGTATTTATTGGATATGACAACAATCAAAAGGGCTACAGGTTATACAACCCTACCAACAAAGGATTCTTGGTAAGCAGAGATGTGGTTTTTGATGAGAACAATTCATGGTATGAAGATTCATGCAGGAAGGTCAATTTACCATATAATCTTGAAGAAGATTTTCCAAAGCTTGGTAGAGAACAACCAAAGATTGAAGAACAAGACACCTCAGAGGATGATGAAGAATCTCAGATGGAAAAGATCAAAGCATGGAAGTCTAAAGGTAAAGAAAAATTGTAGGAACTTGGACATGAGGCAGAATCATCACATCACGGCCTAAGAAGATCTATGAGGGAAAAGAAAAAACCAGAAAGGTATGGGTTTGACACCTCATTAGTAACTAAACATTCTATCTACATAGCACAGGACATAAACCAAGAGGAGCCATCATCATTTGAAGAGGCCAAAGCAAAAACAGAATGGAAGCATGCAATGAAGGAAGAGATTGAAGCACTTGAGGAAAACAACACTTGGGATTTGGTGCCCAAGACTTCATCCATGAAGGTAATAGGCTCAAGATGGGTCTATAAACTCAAGAAGAATTTTGATGGTTCCATTAACAGGTATAAGGCAAGGCTTGTAGCAAAAGGCTTTGCACAAACTCAGGGAATTGATTATGAGGAGACCTTCTCTCCTGTGGCAAAGATGCCTACTATTAGGGTTTTGCTTAGTATTGCCTCTTCCAAGAATTGGAAGATACTTCAACTAGATGTAAAGAATGCATTCTTGAATGGTTGGATAACAGAAGAGGTATATATGGCACAACCACCTGGTTTTGGGAATCAAGTTTATCCTGATTATGTGTGTAAACTTAACAAAGCATTGTATGGTCTCAAGCAAGCTCCAAGAGCTTGGAATTTCAGGCTTGTTTCATTCTTGCAGGACAAAGGCTTTCAACCAAGCAAGGCAGATCCTTCACTCTTTATTAAAAAGAGTAATTCAGAGGTCATCTACCTATGTGTATATGTAGATGATATTATATTGACAGGAAATTATGCAGATGGTATGAAGAAGATCAAAGATCAGATGAGAGAAGAGTTCAAGATAAGTGATTTGGGTTCACTTACCTACTTCCTAGGTTTGGAAGTTGTCTACAAAGATCATGGTTTGTTTCTCACTCAAAGAAAGTACATTAAGGACATGTTGGGAAAATTCAAGATGCAAGATTGTAAGATTGCAGGTACTCCAATGGAGGTCAATCACAAATTGAGCTCACATGAAGGTGAACTCATAGAGGACATCACATCATATCAAAGTCTAGTGGGTAGTCTCAACTATGCCACATTGACAAGAGTAGATATATGTTACAGTGTGAGTGTGCTAAGTCAATTTATGCACACACTAAGGAAACCACATATGGATGCTGCCAAAAGGATTCTCAAGTATCTCAAAGGAACCATAAATGAAGGACTTTATTATCCTTATGTATCTGATTTAGGTTTGAAGCTATTTTCTGATGTAGATTGGGCTGGCTCCAAGGAAGATAGAAGGAGCACTTCAGGTTATCTTACCTTTGCAGGTTCAAAGCTTATTTCATGGTCATCCAAGAAGCAACCCACAGTTGCTCTCTCTTCTACTGAAGCTGAATATAGAGGTCTTGCCATAGCTACACAAGAAGTTATGTGGATGAAGACATTATTCAAAGATCTTGGATTGGAGTTTGGAACTCCAACTATTTTTGGTGACAATATGAGTTCTATTCACTTGGCTGCTAATCCTATTTTTCATGCAAGGACTAAACATATTGAAGTTCATTATCACTATGTACGAGAGAAGGTTCTAAGCAAAGAGATTCAAATATCATATGTGTCCACTCATCAACAATGTGCAGATATTCTAACCAAAGCATTGGATGGTACAAAGCTTTGCAAATTCAAGGCTATGATTGGTTTGCAGGTAATCTTGGAAGATTGAAGACCTCAAGCATACTTGGCTTGAGGGGGAGCTATTGGAGCAAGTCTATGACAAGCCTAAGTATTGGCTTGAGTCTCACAAAGTCTTAGAAGAAGCTTTAAAAAGAAGACTATGTAAAGTTCACTTGTGAACTACCTCTTGTAACTTTTAAAGAGTTTACTTAATGTAAAAGTAAGAGAATCTTAAGTGGTTGAGTCCACTTGATCAAGAATGGAAAGAGGAGCCACGAATTCGTGATTTGTGGTAGGTAGAGAATCAAATCAATCATTGATTGATTGGAGAGTGATTGAGGGAAGTTAGCCTCCCAAACTCAACTATAAATAGATGGCAATTTTAGTCGTGGTTAGAGAGACCTATGTGAAGACCTCCAAGAGCTGAGCTTTATGCCATATCAAGGTGTGATTACAAGGCACACATATGTATCATTAAGTCATTGTATTGTACAAGCAATATACTTTCATTTTCATGATTATTTGAGTTCATCTTTCCATGTTCTTGTGAAGTGTACTACTCACTGCCATTACTCTCAGTTCTCTCAGTCAGCTTGCAGAGACGTTTTCTCTGAGCTTGGTGGATCATTTTCAGTGATTTAACTTGGTAAAGTTAGCTCTATAAGTCTACTATATACTCACAAATTTTCATGTCATTTGGATGTTGCAATCTTCAGTTATGTTTATTTGAAGTCAATAGGGTCTGTTCATCTTCACTTCTCTGTTAGGTACCCGACTTTTTCACTCATCTTGTCAGAGCCATTTCTCAGTGGTTACTTATCCAAAGTCAGTGATTTAAAGCTTGTTATATTCAGGTTACTGTCTAGTATAACCATACAAAGTGTCATAATCATTAGATTTCTAAATTTTGAGTTATGTTGATTTTTCTGCTCACTGGTCTATTTTTGTAGCAGCCCGTGAAAATCGGGATGATGTCATCACTTGTTAAAACTCATTCTCAGTGTGTGGTTCATTATTTCTTATGAGATTACTCTTGAAAGTTAGCTCTTTAAGTTGCCTAGACTTCCCCAAGAGCAATTGAGCTAATTGCTGCTGTGCTCAGAGAATTATGTAAAACACTGGACAGGTGTATGAACCAAGAATAGCAAGTTTTCACCTCTGAGCTAACTCCAACTTATCTATTTTGATCTATCTTTTTGAGAGTGATCTTCCAAGGTACATAGGGTGTCTAATACATCCATTGGCAAGCTAAAAGGGCCCACCATATACTCCTAGAGTTCATTTGGCTGGTGTAGATCAAGGATTTTGCAACACCTCTTCATCTTCAAGCACATACCTATCCATCTCTTCACAATTATTCCCCAGTGTTCTACAAGGTCCCATGGTTAATAATGGTACTAAAGTCATGGCCCACTCAGGAACACTCTCTACCTTAAATAGATAAGTGTCTGGCAGATTGTCATCTAAAGGTGAACTGGGTTCTTCAGACTGGATTCGAGATAAATGATCTGCTCTCAAGTGTGTTTTCCCTTGTCTAACCACCACCTCAAACTCAAATTCCATTAACAACAGAAACCATCTGACTATTCTCCCTGTGTGACAAGGTTTATTTACCAAATATAACAAAGCTTGATGGTCTACAAAGAACTTGAACTTGTTGGCCAAAAGGTAATGTCTGTATTTTTTTACAGCAAATACCATGCCCAATCCCTCTCTTTCTGTGGTTGTGTAATTTTTCTCTGCTAGATTCAATTGTCTACTAGCATAGGCCACTGGAAAATCTAACTTGCTTCTTTCTATTGGTTGTGCTAACACACATCCTAAAGCATAATTTGAAGCATCCACATGAACATGAAAAATTTTGTCCCATTGAGGTGTTTTCAGAATTGGGGCTGTTACCAAACAAGTTTTTAGAGTCTCAAAGGCTTGGTCACACTCCTTAGTCCACTCAAACTTTGTAATTAGGCCATATAAGGGTTTTGCTATGTCAGCAAATTTGTGTACAAATTTCCTATAGTACCCACAATGTCCCATGAAAGTTTGAAGTTCCTTCACACTTGTTGGTCTTGGAAGCTCTATTATGGCCTTTATTTTCTTCTCATCAGTTGAAATTCCATTTTTAGAGACTATATGACCCAGCATTCTTCCTTGTCTCACAAAGAATACACATTTTTCTGGATTCAAACATACTCTGTAGGTTCTCCATTTCCTGAATATATTTTCTAAATCCTGCAAGTGATCTTGTCTTTTTAATGAAAAAGTACAAAGATCATCTACATAGATTTCCATTACTTTTCTCAGGAACTCTTTGAAGATATGACACATCAATCTCTGAAAAGTTGCTGGAGCATTAGTTAATCCAAAGGGCATAACCCTAAAGGCATAAATTCCCCATTCTGTGGAGAAGGCAGTTTTATGTTGGTCTTCCAATGCTATAGGAACCTGGTTGTATCCTGAAAAACCATCTAAAAAACTATAAACCTCCTTCCCAGCAACTCTTTCTAGAAGATGATCTATTATAGGCAGTGGATAATTATCTCTTATAGTTGCTGCATTTACCTTTTTCAAGTTAATGTATACCCTAAGTTTTCCATTCTTTTTTGGTACCACAACTATAGGAGATATCCATTCTGTATACTCAATTTCATAGATGAAATTGGCAGCTAATAGCTTGTCAATTTCTTCCTTTATTTTTGTAGAGTATTTGTCATTAAATGTGTAATGTCTTTGTTTACTCGGTTTTGCTTCAGGTGTAATAGGAATCTTATGCTCACAGATTTTAGGATCAATACCTTTCAAATCCTTGTAGCTATAAGCAAATACATCCCTATATTTTCTTGCCAAGTTTCTTAGTGCCTCTTCTTCTTGTGTTGTCATGTCATTAGCCACTACAATGTATCTTTCTTCTCCCTCCTCCTGAGTGATCATGATCTTCTTAGTTTCTTCCTCATTGTCATAAGCTTCTCCTTTCTTCTTTTCCCTCTTTGGTTTCCTTCTAAGAAGTAATCTATTTTCCACTTCATAAGTCTTGAAATTTTCTGGTACATCAAACTGTTGATCTTTGTTCACTTCCCTTCTCTTCTTCTCATTCTCCTGGTTTTCCTCTATTTCCTTGTGTTTATTTTTCTTATACTTACCCGAGATTTTATCCTTAATAGCATCTTCAGCTTTTACTTCCTGCAAAAATTGTGTCTTTCCTTTTTCTAATATCATTTCTTCTTCTAAGTCCTCTTCTGTTCTGGATACCTTTATCATTTGTATTCCAATGTGAAAAATATCATATCCTTCTTCATTCTGAAACTCCACTCCTACATATTCATCACTGGCTAGATCCATGGTGGCCAAAATTTGATTCCACCCATAGGGCTCAAATTCCTCATCCTTGAATTGTTGAGGTACATAATTCTCATCTTGTAACTTCCTTCCCTCCACACAATCCTCTCTTCTTAATCTCCTTTTCCTATTGGTCAAATTTCTTATCACATTGCACTTCCATACTGATGATTCAGCCTCATCCTGATCTTCTATCTCTGATTCCTCACTCAACTCTTGATTCTGATGAATTTTATACCATTCTTGAGGAGATATGTCACAGAAGTGCCCATTTCTTAGATTTACTTTGATTATTCTTCCTTTGCTCTGTAGGTATAAGCAATCATTACCCCAATCTTGCGCAATTTGCATTTGTCTCATGAATGGTCTTCCTAGGATAATTTCATATGAAGTAGATTGTGGGAATTCAACTATAGCAAAAGTATGTTCTATCTCTATTCCACATATGTCCACAATCACTTTTTCCCATATTCCTAAGGGTTTTTCTATATGTCCATCTGCAAGTTGCAATCTCATTTTGGTGGGTAATAATTCATTTTTTCCCCATTTCTCCCAAGTTTGTTTAGTCATGATGGCCACTCCTGATCCACTATCCAAAATAGCTTTGGCCTGGTTTTTACCAAATTGTATTTTTAAAGTTGAGTTTCCCTCTTCTCCCTCACAATATCCCCCTATCTTATCAATGGGAATATACCACAACTCCTCCATTTCCTGTAGTTGTGGGTGAAGATTTTCTGGTGTTGTCTCCCATTTTTTCATTTGGTTCTGTAAATGAGGATTTTGTTTCATTAAATCTTCCCATGTGGTATGATAAAGAATTGTGCATCTTTTATCTATATTCACCTGGAGTGTTACTTGGGGGTTTTCTTCCCTCATAATATTTCCTCTTGTTTTTGCTGTCTCAGATTCCTCCACTGTTTTTTGAGAATTGCCTTCTTCCCCCATTTTGAGTTGCACTTCCCATATGATTTGTTTACACTTCTGCATTCTTTCATGTTCTAAGTCTGGCATAGGATAAGCCATTGTATGATCAGCAGGGCTTGGTCCCTCTTGAATTCTTCCTTTGTATGCTTTTATCAGAGTGTCTAGACTTTGTGAATTTCCTATTTCCAACTGGGTTTGTGTCTTTGGAGGAGAAGTATTGTTTGATTGTTCCCTATTTTCCTCTTCAATATTTTTACTCATTTTTTTTTTCCTCTCCCATTTCCCTTTTTGTCTGTTTTTCTTTACCTTTGAGATTGAACCTTCATTTTGTTCCTTAGTTGTTCTTTGTTGTTTTCTTTGTGACCTTGTTATAGCATTTACATTCACTTGGTCAATGTCACACAATTCTTCCTGTTCCATGATACTAACTGCTTTTAGTGGTATGTTATTAGGTGTGTTTTGTTGTTTTTGAGGATTTTTTGGGCAATCCTTAATCAAATGCTCCCTGCCACAATCCTTGCAATATGCTCCTTCTACTCTTAATGTAGGAGGTTGTGGACAGTCTCTAATAAAATGATCTCCCCCACACCTATAACAAGTTATCTTTGGTCCTCCTTTGAATTGAGGTTTTTGATTGGACATGTAATTATTGATTATATACATGAAAGTGGCAGTGTCCATCTCAATTCTTCCATTACCCAAGTCTAAAGCTTGTAATTCTGGCTCTCTTGATTCATAACCTTCCCATTCTTCTTGATATCCCTCATTCCATTGATAATCTTCCTTGTATGGTGACTTTGTTCTTGAGTTTCCATCCTCTATTGGTGTGTATTTGATTGGCACCACATTTGTTGGTATAGGAGGTTGTTGCCCCAGCACAGGTCTTGGTTGCTCACTGTACACTGATTCTCTTTGGCTCCCATAGTCTCTCTCCTTTATGGTTTGTTTATATAGAAGCATTCCTCCCTGGTATGGTTGGTCCATTTCCTCTCTAGTGTACAATATGTGAGTGTCTTTCTGTCTTGCAAATGTGGAGGCTTTTGATATGGGCAATGTTGTATCAGACGACTTTCTCCACAATTGTAGCATTTTTTATTTGTGTTTATCCTGGAATTTATCAAATTAGTTTTAGTGCTTATCTCTAGGGCTTTAGCAATGGTCTGCGCCAACTCTTCTGCTGGAGGAATTTTGTCTTCATTTGATCTGGGTTGATCAAATGCTAACAAATATTGGCCTCTGTTATCTTCCAAATCTATTGCTTCTTTTACACAAGCTCCTAGATCAGGGCATCTCCTGTAGTACACTAGGGTTCCTAATTGAGCACTTCTCAACCCTTCTATGAATAGGGATACTTGTCTGGCCATGGAAGGTACTTCCTCTTTAGGGCATCTATCAATATATTGTTTAAATCTCCTGGCTGCCTCTCTGACATTTTCATCTTTTTGTTGTTTAAAACTGTGTATCAGAGTGGCTGTGCTATGTTTTATTCCGGTCTTTGAGAATTCTCCAATAAAGGCTTCTAGGAAGGATTCAATATCTAGGTACATTTCTTTTCTCAAAGGGATGAACCATGATAATGCTGGTCCAGTTAGGGTTAGACCAAATGCCTCAAATTGAACTTTGTAATCTTCCACCTCCTCAGCTCTAATTAATTGCCTAAACTCTGCAACATGAGCATGGGGATCTGAATACCCTTCATATTGATTTTTCATACATTTGGCTACTTGATATGGTCTAAGCATTCTACCTTGAGGTTGCCAATGATGTCTTCTTCTAAGTGAAAATTCATTATATCCTTCTGGTTCCTTGTCAAAGGGATTTGGGGAAGCATGTGTCCTCCTCCCATGTTGTTGCTCAGTACTAGTGTAGTTTTCATGTGGTCTAGGTAAATCTGGTTGTCCCATGTTATGTTCCCAAGGTCCTTTGTCAGCACATTGCCCTAAGTCATTTGAATTTTCTGGGTCTTGGGAGAAGATGTACACACACCCTTGCCTATCCTCATACCTACCATCTTTGAATTGGGCTACAGGTGTTATGTTTAGGGGAACTTCTAAGTTTCTCAATCTAATGAGAAACTTATGCATTCCATCTTGATATACATAGGTGCCAAACCTATTTGTATACATGTACTTGAGGATATTTCTGTAATCCCCATTTCAATGGGCTCATTTGTTTCATTTAAATTTTCCATGTTGTTTTCTTGCCCTAAATTTCTTTCTTGCCCTTCCCCTATTACTGACTCTACCTCCTTCCTTGCTAGGTCTTGCTTATTAAGTGAATTTAGTTTGTTCCCAGACCTAAGGATCATTCAGCTAATTTTCACGATTTTGAACTCAAAATCGTGTTTTTCACGATTTTGTGTTCAAGCTAGTGATTTTTCACAAACTTCTATTGAAAATCGTGTTTCCCACGATTTTCTACCTAGGAAAGTGTTTTTTCACGATTTTGTGACTAAAATCGTGTTTTCCATGATTTTGTACTTAAAATCGTGTTTTTCACGATTTTGTGTCCAAAATCGTGTTTTTCACGATTTTGTACTCAAAATCGTGTTTTTCACGATTTTCTAACTAGGGTAATGTTTTTTACGATTTTGTGACTAAAATCGTGTTTTCCACGATTTTGTACTTAAAATCGTGTTTTTCACGATTTTGTGTCCAAAATCGTGTTTTTCACGATTTTGCACTCAAAATCGTGTTTTTCACGATTTTTAACTAGGATAATTGTAGCTCAGTGATGAGTAGCACCTCCTTTAATGTCAATCCGGGAAGACATGAGGATGGTATGAAGACCTCGAGCAAGTGAAGGCACAAATGTGTGAGTGCGAAGCACACCAACATGCACACACATACACACACACGCGCACACACAGTAAGGACAAAGAGAGTAAGACAATGGAATCACTTCTCTTACAAACAAGTTCTCATACAAGCTCAAAACTACAAGAAGCTCCCCCAAAAATGAGCTCTCTAGCTCTATTTATAGTTTTTGCCTAGCTTTGGCCCTGTCCAGACCTAGTGTCCGGCCTAGTTAAAAATTAGGTTCCAGGGTTTAATTGAGGGCTCAAACGAGATCTAAAAAATACGAAAATTGACAGGCAACTACTTCTAAGGCTCCTCAAGCTCAAGGAATCCTTGGCTTGTACAAAATGGAGCTACAAAAAGGTGAAAATGGTATTTACAAGGGTTTTTAGTGATGAGAATCACTTTAAAATGATGTAAGGGTTTTGAAAAAAAAAATGAAGGGTTGCCTTAGTGCTAGATCTGCATGTGTGTTTGTACTTGCTTCTTCCCGTATACTGTCAACACTCTCCCCCCCCTAGGGTCTGTCGCCTCTGACAGACCTCTGCTCCACTGTTTGATCGATGTACTTCTGCAAGAGGTCGGTTGCTAATTCTTGTTCTTTTATACGTAGTCCCCGGACCAAATTGCTCTGGAGGGCATCCCAATTCACTGCTCCAGGCATGTTAGGTTGTGGCGTAGTGTAGAGCTCTGAATGCATTGTTTTCTCGCACGCAAATAGTTGCAGCAGGTGGGTTGGTCGTGGTGCAAATACCTCTGAATGTGCTTCCCAAAATCCCGTGGTGAACATGTCGTCGAAAGTTTGTTTATAGCAGGCAGGGAGATATCTGATGCGTGCGTGCCATGCATAAGCAACTCGTATGCTTGGGGTTGTGCTCATATCATACAGGAGGTCATAATTACCATTGATGAAGCCGGGAATCGGAGGCTGAATGTTACATACGTTGCAGAAGGTTTTGAGCACAACCTGCATCATATCAAATTATCTTGAGTAGCATCTGTGCAGCTACATCTGGCATGGAGTGGAGGCGTGGAAGCCAATATCGGATGGTAGCCATCATGTACGCTGTTGTAGGTGGGCCTGTTGGTGGTGCGATTTTGGGGTAGTTTAGCCACTGTTTGCAATTCACATTGTTCTAAACCTTGATGGCGAATGCTTTCCAGGAGCGTCTTCTTTGTACCGGTCCAAAGCATGGGTTATATTTCAGATGCATGGGAGCATGATCCCATGTTCGTAACATTTCCGGATAGGTCTCCAGTAACTTTTGCCTCCATATGGGCTGGAATATGGCCCATTTTTTGGCTGCCTTTGGGATGTCCTCGGGTTCGAACTGTGTTGCGAAAGAGGGATACTTGTTGGTTATGCGTTTGATCTCAGCATTGTAGTCTGCCAACAATACAAAATAAGGTTTATATTGTAACTCTGAGCTAGTTATCAACCGCCTAGGAGCCAAGTTCGAGAAATATTCAGACTTGAGTATGGTCTCCTCTATGGTTTTTATGGCTAGCATCTGGGTTGCAACCCGCTCTTCGTGAGTGTGGCCCATCTCCTCTACCTGCTTCATCCATGCTGACGGGGGTTCCTCATATGTATCCTGTCCCTCTTCAGTGATCCTGCCACCTAGAAGAGGTTGTGGCTCATAATTATCGTCGAATGTTTCTTCCACCGGAATGACAATGGTCTCCTCTTCACTTGGCTGATCAGGTGGGGAGGGGGGTCGTTCATATTGTAATAACTTAATTTTTAACTCGGCCACCTGCTGACGTAGCTCTAGTACTTCATTGGTTACTGATAATTCCGGCTCTGGTGAGGTTGCAGCGTTGGCCATCTCTTTAGGTTCTCGTTGTGTGGTGTAGGCACTTGGGATTTCTGTAGGTCTTTGACTTGGTCAGCAAGCTGATCATGTGCTTCTAAGAGATTGGCATAGGTTTCCAATATTTGTTGTATGTTTTCTGAGGGGATGGCTTGGAATTTAGCAGGGTCGATGGGTGCTCCCAGGGTGTTTTCCATGGCCGCTTCTAGGTTCTCCTGGTTTTGTTGTTGTAGCCTTCTATTCTCTTCTTGAGCCATTGCTAGATGGCGACGTAGTAGAGCCATGTTGCGTTGAAGTCTCGCATTGCGGCCTATTTGTTCTCTGAGTTGTTCCTCCATAGCTTTGCCTGTCTCTACATACTTAGCTTCAAGTTCTGTCTTCGATTGTTGGAGATCAGTCACCTAGTGTTGTAGTGCTGTATTACCTAGTTCCAAGGCATCGACTCGTGCCTGGAGTTGAGCCGAGAGATTGCACAGCTCTGTGTTATTTTCTTCTAATAGCTTATACTCTTGCTTAAGCTGAGTGGCCGCTTCAACCATGGTGTCTAGTGCATTCCTAAATGATGTGGATGCATGGGTAGAGATGGAACATGCCAAGGGTCGGGAAATGGGGAAGGGAAAAGTGGATGATGTGCCTATGAGTGAAGTGAGATGTGATGATGGTGGAATAGACGTGGCGGTGGGTGCTCCTGTGGATGGTGAAATATCCATGGGATCGGATGTGATAGTGTGTGAAGTGTGAATTGTGAATACGGGAATGGTAGGTGGTGTGTTAGTGGTGGTAGTGAATGTGGGGGAGTGGGGTTGGGAAAGGGACTTTTTATTATAGTTCTCAACCTGTTGGAGTATATTTACAAGGTTTGTCCAGAATGACGGTTGTGTGACTTGGGTTGAGCCTGAGGCAGTTACAAGGGAAGTGGTGGATAGGGTTTGGGAGAGGGGAAATGTGTGGGTGAATGGAAAAGGATGGGATAAGATCTGGCTAGTGGCAAGTGGTTGTCCAAGGACGGGGAGATAGGAGGGGTGACCTATTATGGTTTGATCGGTGGCAGGATGACCGGTGTGAGGTTCACAAATTTGGGCGAAAGTGATGGATGTGGGTAAAGGGAAGGATGTAAAAACGGAGGTGTGTACAATGGGTTCATGTTGGGTGGATATCGGTTGTTCAGAAAGACTAGTGGAGAAGGGTTCTGAGGGTTGAATGGGAGGTGACGGTGGAGATGGTACCTGTGTATTTACATCTTGTTCGTCAGTGGGATTTGGGCTAGTCATGTGAACATCCTCTGAAATTGTGGTAGGCAAGGTAGTAGACACTTCCATTTGAATCATTTTTCCCTGCTGTGGCCATGTATCAATCCTTCGTTGATCATAGGTAGGGTTCTCCCGATAGACCATAGTCCTCAATGCTTCCCCAATCCCACATGTGTCTGCCAATAGATTCAATGATTCAACAAAATGGGAATCTACATTCTCGGCTTGAAGCATTTGGTTCACTAGAGCTCGATTCGCCTCCTCTGTCATCTTATGTCTTCTCTATACCTGCTTGATTGTCTTGTATAGCCGCTTGAGTTGTGTCGTGTAGGCAGGGGCTTCCTCTTCACTCTCTTTTGGCTCATTTCTTTGTACTTCTTCCTGAACTTGTGTGCTTGGGCCATGAGGGTGTTGTGCCTCATCTTCTCCATGTACTCTGCTTGTTTCGCCTTGTGGTAGTTCTCTTTGGAATGATGCTCCTGGATCGTCATTGTCAGGGAAACCTTCACTGTCCGACAAGTGGGCCGTCTGCAAGAATCTTTCAAAATCAAAGTTTGGATCTTCTATGAAGTTGGCCATAGATGCAAACTCTACATCGGTAGGTAGTGGAGGGGCGGATGGAGTGGGTTGTACCACATCCCCTGCTTGAACTCCTTGAAGATGGATCGTGACCAGTGTGACCTGGGCTTCTTCTCTGGGGGAAGCTTCGGTCGTGGCCTCGTGAGGGATCATTACCTGGGAGAGAGATCCACGCATTCGTTTCGCAGGTTGGCTCCCTGACTTCCGCCCTTTGAAAAACTCCAGCTGTGAATATTTTAGGGCTCTGGCAACCGGCACGTCATATGCAAGACATCGATAGATAATCCTTGTAAGTGCACAGCAGCTGTGTAAAGTAGGCTTCCTCACACCCCGCTTGCCTGCTTCATACACTTGGTCCAAGATCCATACAGGCATCTTAATGGGCAAGCTTCCAGTCTCTGCTAGATATAACCCATACCATATTTTCTTGTGTGGTTGGGTGAAGCGGTCTTGAGCTGGAAATGCGAAGTGTTGTAGGCACATTCGCAGAGGTATGGCGATGTTAGGGGTGAGGGCACACATTTCCTTTAACTTTTTGATTCTGTTGCTCTTCATTGAGTCTGGTATCAAGGGATCGCGATCCGATGGTACGTGAGTGCCATACATTTGAAGGGCTTCCCTGATTAAGGTAATATTCAATTCAAGCTTCCTCATTTCTTCCTGGTTTGATAAGGAGGGCACCCAGAATGTGCCTGAGTGATCTTTATCACCTGTCGGCTTCAGTGTGGCAATCAGGTAGTAGCACCTGAGGAAATCGGGTTTAGGCAGAGCTGCACTAAAATAAGTTTGTAATCCTGCTTTTTGCCAGATATCTTGAAGTGGAGCTGCATTCTGTAAGGTTTCAAATTCTCTTGAAAAGAACTGGAAGGTCCACCATACTCCTCCACACTCCATCTTGGACTCCCATATATGCTCTGCATCTCCCAAGTCTCCTGGCATCTCATTGAACCAATGAGAGTGCCCTTTTACTCTTTCGGTTAGGCCATTTGGTGGATCTTGAATAGGAATTCTCCGCACGTTCACGAACTCTTCAGGCCGAGCTGTTGGTGGGGCCTCCACCGGCATGCATCCCAATTGATTTGAGCACCAGAGCCTGCCTGAGAGCTTGTGCCTGTTGCTGCTGCCATGAGAGTAGGTTGCTTATCTGCTGGAAGAAGAAAGGCACATTAGTGTTGCATAGGAAACAAGATGTAATGGTGTTCCCTTCACAATACTAACATGACAATTTCAGAGGTCAGTGGTTAGTGGTGAAGTGTTTGTGATAGGTGTGAGTGGTGATTAGAGGTCAGTGTCATCCTAGATGCATACTTTGGTTATGCAATGGGCTCAGAATGCTCCAGTGTTAGAGTGGATGGATTTACAAAATTGGGTCAGGGGGTTTGATACACGGTTTAATTCTCCAAACTTTGATAGAGGATTCGTAGCTCTTAGAACTAAAGACAGGTGAAGATTTCTAGATGAGAGTGTGATGTATTTGGGACCTTTTGGGTACCCATTTCCAGACATTCCTAGGGTTGATTGGAGTGGAGACAGTGAGAGGCGTAGGTATCTTTTTTGAGTTGTTGGCCACGAGTGCTTGTGAAAGTTGCTTCATCCTAGTGCCTGAAGGTGAAGTAATTTGGGCTTGTAAGCAGGCCTTGGGCACCCATGTCTGTCTAGCATTAGGGATGGCCTTCATTGACCGCTTAGGAACCCAAATAGAAATGGTATGCCTAGGAGTTATCCTAGGGGGCTTCTTCACTTTGTTCCTTGATGGTGAGGCTCGCCTGATGCTTATTTGAGAGCCTGTCTCTGGAGCTGTGGTGTTCTACCCTTTGCGTATCCCGATTTGCTTCACCCCACAAGGTGCTCCGTATTGCCATGGTTGGCGCTCTTGCTTCTTGATCAACGGTCTCCTTCGTGTCGAATGATGTTCGGTCTGCCAATTTAGATTCTTCTTTGGATCAACTGGGAACTTCCTATTGGCTCCTGTACCTTCAGTAAGTTGGACACTCCTCTGCACCATAGAACTCGGGACAGGAACAACATTGTTAACTTCATGTGGATTCCTGGAGGGACCAGGAGTTGGTGTCCATTTTAAGGATTTGAGTGCTTGATTTTCTAATTCAATCGTAAGACGACTTTGGCCTACCCAAGCCTGAAGAAGTCCACTTCTTAGGTTGAGGTTGACTGCGTGATCATAGATCCAGTCTTGGCCTAAGATAAGAGGTTCGGTAAGATCCTCGTCTTCACATGCTAGCACTTTTACTGGCATTAGTACCTCCTGAATGTAGAGAGGAAGCTCCACCTCTCCCATGCAAGGGGTTTCGACACCTCCTAAACCTATCAGATATGCTTCCAGGGGTTTTATCTCCAATTGCAGTTGTTGGCAGTAAGAAAGCTGAACTGCACTAGTGGCGGCTCCTAAATCAATTAAAGCTCTCACACTAGTTGGATTGTCTCCTTGTCCTATTTCTAGGGTTACAAAAGGTCTTCGATCGATTATTCTATGGGAATGTTCACCGGAAACCTCACACATGGCCATGTGATAACCTGGGGACTCTTGAGGGTCAGGCATAGGCTGATCCCTCCCTTGTCTCCTCAGCTTCATTCGTCTGATGCGCTCTAAGGCCTCTACCTGTGCTTCTTCTCGAATTCGTTTTTCCTCCTCTTTACGTTCCTTAGCCGTATTGAGTCGACTTAGCATTTCCTCTGTGAGGGGTTCCTGATACAACTTGACTCTGCATCCGCTAATATAGTTTGGGAGAACATCACCCTCTAATGTGGCTAGTTGCACTGCTCCACTTGTGGAGATCCTATTTATTATCATAGGTTCGTAGCCTCTCTTTTCTAGTTTCCTTGCGTGTTGTTTCAATGTGTAGACTAGAACTAGATCTCCAGCTTTCAAACCTTTGTCCTTCACATGGGCATCAAAGTATGCCTTTTGTCATTTCTTGGCTGCATATATTCCTGCAGCTGCTCTTAGTCTGGTTTCACCTAATCGCTCAAGATCAAACAGTCTCGAAGAGAGTTCATGGCCTGTCCAGTCGTGCTCTTGTGCTACTTTCAATGTAGATATCAAGAAGTCCAAGGGTAGCACCGCGTTTTGGCCAAATACCATCTGAAAGGGGGTGGCTTGGAGTACCGTTTTGTAGGCGACTCTGTATGCCCAAACAGCATGGTGTAGCTGTTTGTCCCAATCAGAGCGTTTATTGTTCACTAATTTTGTCAAGACATTGCATAGTGTTGAAGCTCAAGGTCAAGGACAAAGCATGGAAGCGCATCAAGGAAGTGGACACACAAGAAGAAGGAGCTAGTAGGGAGCTCCAAGAAGCACCTGTCAAATTTTCAGATGAAATCCCTATAAAAATAGTGATTATTATCACTAAAAACCATTGTAAATACCATTTTCCATTTTTGTAACTCCATTTTGTTCAAGCCGAGGAGTCCTCGAGCTTGAGGAGTATTAGAACTACCATCCTACCAATTTTCATAATTTTTAGACTCCGTTTGAGCCCCCAAATAAGCCCTGGAACCTATTTTTTAACTAGGCCGGACACTAGGTCTGGACAGGGCCAAAACCACTCAAAAACTATAAAAAGGGCTGGAGAGCTCATTTTTGAGGTTAGCTTGTTGTAGATTTCAGCTTTGTAAGAGAGCTCTTGTATAATCGAAGATCTTCCATTGTTCCACTCCTTGCTCTTACTTTGTGCGCGTGTGTGTGTATGTGTGTGTATGCTTGTGTGCTTTCACTCACGCACTTGTGCCATCACTTGCTTACGGTCTTCATACCGGTCCTCTCGTCTCCACGGATTGACATTTATGAGGTGTATCTCCTCACGTTGGTACTCACCATTGTGCTAGAGTGACACCAAATTTGGCGCCGTTGCCGGGGAGAGAGCTTGGAGGACGAGCGTGTGACGGTAAGATGTAGAGTAGCGACGTTGGAAGGTAAAAAATCACCATTTTCAGTTCAGTTTCTGAGTTTTTCTCCTTCTTCATCTTCACCATCATCACCATCTTCTTCCCTCTTCATATTCTCTGTTTTTTTTTTTCCTTTTCGCCACTACATTCCCTTCGTATTTCACTTGCAGCTGTGAGGAATAGGCGCTGAGGGTGCTCAGAGCAAAAGCGCTGAAGAAACGTGCTTGAAAACCTCTCAAAACTCAAGAAATCTGATTCAGTATCGCGGAGTGACAAGAACAGCGTCTGGTATCGCGTAGGAGGTATCGCCAGTTTGGAGATAGATTTTTGCATGTACAGACTGATAGGAGTGACAAGGAGGGCAGAAGGTACACATATCTGCAAAAATTTTTGAATTTGGGCTTAAAAATCTCCAAGTATCGTGTCCGGTTGAGTTTTGGTATCGCGATATCAAAATTCCCGAGTATCGCGATACTTGTCGAGGTATCGTATCGTGCACGCCCACTTGATGTATCGCGATACCATTTTGGGTATCGTATCGTCAAGTCTTGGTATCGCAATCGCAGTTGCCTCAGTGGTATCGTATCGTGACGGTCACAATATCGTATCGTTGACTAAGTGGTATCGTATCGCCTGAGATTCTGGTATCGTATCGTCAAGTGCTAGTATCGCGATCACGGTCGCCCCAGTGGTATCGTATCGTGGTCCACCTGGTATCGTATCGTGCCAGTCTTGGTATCGTATCGTCGATCGTGCAGTATCGTATCGCCGGCCAAGTTGGTATCGCGATCGTCTATATTTTGGTATTGTATCGTCCAGTGTTGGTATCGCGATCACAGTCGCCCCGGTGGTATCGTATCGTGGTCCACCTGGTATCGTATCGTGTTAGACTTGGTATCGTATCGCCTTCAATTTCAGTATCGTATCATCGGCCAAGTTGGTATCGTATCGCCTCAAAGGTATCGTATCGTCCAATCCCGTGGTATCGTATCACTCAAGAACTCAGTGTCGTATCGTGTCATTATAGGTATCGTATCGCGAGGTTAAGTGGTATCGTATCGTGCAAATTAGAGATATCGTATCGTGACCACTTTCAATATCGTATCGTCTAAGAGAGCAGTATCGTATCGTGAGGTTGGTATCACAATCGCAGTTATCCTAGTGGTATCATATCGTCTAGGTGGTATCGTCTGAAGGGGTATGGTGTAAGACAAAGGTATCGTATCGTGGAAAATTTGGTATCGTATTGCCTGTCCTGAGTTCCCAAAGAGATCCTGTTTCCCTGTTCTAACCCCCAAAACCCTAAACTGGCATAACTTTCTCATACGAAATCCGTTTGCTGTGATTTTGGTTTTGTTGGAAAGCTTGTGGGGTATTTTGAAGTTGACCCTCAGGAAAATTGGAAAACCAAGGTGTTCCAAAGGATTTTGAGCAATAGAAGAGAACTTTGGGACTAGAAGCCAAGGCTTATGAACCTGCGATCTGGCAGACACTTAGGCAAGGATAGACAAAGCATTAGGTCATCTGAGGCTAGTGTCAACCATACAGCCAAGTCTTGGGCTCAACAGCTTAGTGGTTGTCCTTACACGCTAAGTTCAGAAACCAGTGACTCAGAAATGTCTTTTAGCATGGAGAGACCCACACGTGGCTCAGGCACTGCTTATTTACAGACACCAGAAGGTCCCTATAAGACCCAATTGGAGTATATCAGGACCAACCAATTAGGTGCTCGCATCTATGAGGATGGTCTAAGACGATCAGTGGTTCAACTCAAGAATCCTGACCAACCCTTTGGACTTGAACACCCAGTGGTCAAGTTTGAAGAGGGTGCTTACATTGATAAGGAAGGAACAATGTATGTGGTTACCAACTTACCAGATAGGACAGATGAGTTTGGAAATATCATTCCTGAGAATGAGATAGGAGACCTAGAGCAAGGAGACCTAGGAGGAGAACCCAAGACCCCTAGAGGTAAGTCAGTCTTAACCAGAGTGCTCACTCCAGAATGGATTCCTCAAGATAATAAAAGCATAGAACTATTCGTGAATAGAGAAACGGAGGAAGCCTTTTGGAGATTTAGGCCAGATCAACCCAGCCCAGTAGTCACCATCTATGAATTCAAGGATCCAGAGACACCAGGGAAAGTTCTCTATCTAGATCACACATCTCAAAAATTATTCTTGGTATCAGATCATGACAGACATGCTTACACTTGGCAAGGTGAATCAATTTTCCCTCCACCAAGATCTAATGTTTCCCAGGGCCTCCAAGGATCCGGATCATCCAAGGCTCATGAAACCCAGAGGGAAAGAACTAGAGAGAGACCGGAGGTAAGCTTTGCAGACACTGTAGGCAGAGACAGATCAGGATATGGAACGGAAAGACCTGAAAGGGAGAGACATAGAGTTTATAGGCATCAAAGAGATGATCATGATTTCCCATTGCCTAGACCACGAGAGCACTCAAGAACCCTTAGACCCTCTCAAGTGGTTAAGACAATGAAGAACTACTTTGATGGATTTGGAGATCCTTATGATCATGTGGCGGAGTTCAAACAAGTGCTAAGAGCTGAACAGGTTGAAGACTTATTCACCCAGTTCGAGGCATTTGGTTTGACTCTTAAGGGTACTGCCTTAGCTTGGTTTCAACCTCTAAACAGTCGCAACTATAGAGAGATAGGTCAGCTGCTAGAAGAATTCATTGTGGAATTTTCCAAAAGCGGTATCAAGCATAACACATCATCCTTGATCCACAGCTTCAAGCAGACACCCCAAGAAACAGTACGACTTGCAAGAAGAAGGTTTAGACAGTACTTGGAAAGATGCCCTGTACCAGAATTACCCACATCAGCCAAACAGTTGGCACTGTTTTTAGATGGCCTATTGAGCACAAAGTTGAGATCATATGTATACTTGAAAGAGCCTAGATCCATAGAAGAGTGTGTACGGATATGCATTGACATAGAAGACAACTTGGGTGAGGAGTTAGGACTATCCAAACTCTATAAGGACTCTGATAGTTCTACAAGTCATACCTCTAGAACCTCCACTGAGATAGATGAGATAGTTGAACAAGTGGCCAAAAAGCTAGGAGTTCAAAATAGACAAATGCCAAGGGTCACTTCAGTGAAGCGATGTTATACATGTGGAGGAGATCACATGGCTAATGTTTGCCCGTTGACGACTCAACCCCAAGGAAACCCTAATGCTCTATATTGCACCATTGAGAGGAAATATACAAATCATACGACCCAAGATTGTCCCTATAACAGGCAGGCTGTTAGACAAAATTATCAGCAACCTTACCAGCAGGGTAGGTATCAGAATCAGTACCAACAGCCATATTATAGACCACAACAATATCAACCTCAATACCAGCAGCAATATCAGGCACCATATAGGCCACAACAAGTCCTAGGAAACCAACCGCCAGCTCCTGCCACTGTGATCCCAGTTAAATATACGATGGCGGAGGAGAACCCTAATAGAGCATTGGTGCCACTAACCCCATTGGTCTCAGAAAATGATTCTCACGCTCATGGTTCAGACTACTTCCATGAAGATAGTCCACATGCTTATTATATAGAGTCACCTGAGAAAAGTGAGACTTCTCAGTGTCAATATGAGACACCACCTATGGAACAAAATTGGGAGCCAGAATACTCCAATGTCATGTATACGAATCCGAATCCTAGGCCCCAATTGAGACAAGTAAGACCACAAGCCCCTAGAGGACCATGCTTTAGATGTCAGGGCGACCATTTCATTCGTGAATGCCCCCACCAACCAACTCTGGGACAAGGGCAAAACATTACAATACAAGGCTTTTGTCCTGAGTGTGGCCAGGAACATCTTCCTAGAGAGTGTCCGAGAAACCCCTCTAGTGCACCCAAGGTTACACCCATCAATGTGGTAGGCTTAGTGGCAGATTCAAGTTCAAGTAGTAGTAATGTGGCTCCTCTACAGGCAGTTACTAGGGCACATGCTGCACAACAAGCAAAACCATCCGAGCAATCGGAGTCAAGTGAGTCAGGAGAGCCTAGTAAGAGGAAACCAAGAACATGGAAGGATACCAGAGAGAAGGCTAATCGCAAGTGGAACAAAAAGCTATCCGAGCTAGAAGAAAGCCTAAGGGATACCAAAACAAAAATAGAAGACATTGCATCTCAAAGCCCCTCACATACCGAAGCTCCATCCACTCCACCTCATTCCACCCCACCACCCATTGTAAATAACCCACAACCAGGGTCTGTTCTTGCAGATCCAACCCCAGAAGGCTTGGACATGATGTTCAAGGCCTACTAGGCTCGTCTTCAAGAAGGGCCAACAACTGCAAACTTGGACAAGAGTTACCCGAGAGCAGATTTAGAGATTGAACGGATGAAAATGTGCATGAAAATGGTAGAACAAGCTCAAGCTATACTTGAGACTAGTCAAAAGTTCAATCAGACAAACTCTGTCAAACCGGATTTGCATTTCGAGGGCTTACTAGAAAGATTAGAGCAGTTGGTAAACAAACCACAAGTTTCTTTACCTCCACAGGCTCAACCAGTTTTTGAAAGAGGAAGCTCACCACCAATGGGAGCTTATGTTCCTAATTCCACGGATGCTGAAATACCTCCTTCAATTCAACAGTATTCTCAAGAGTTCTTGCGGGAAATACAAGAAGAGAAATGGGCCAAGGAGAAGGGTAACTCCCCTCCTATTCCTGAGATTGATGATCTTCATTATCAATTTCCCCAAGACATCCTGTCTATCTATGGAGATCAAACAGAGCAACAAGAGGATGAGAGATTAGATTTTGAATCTAATTCTTTACAAGAGTTGCCTCATTTCATAGGCCCATGGGAATCTGAATCTCTCCAGATCAGAGCTCCCACAATATTGGTAAGAAATGAAGACTCAGTGATTCCAAGAAACACTGATGTTGTGAAGAACACTAAGGTTCAATGTCATCTCACTGTGGAAGAGCTGCTCAAAGCAAAACCTGAGCTCTGGAATCATGTGAAGGATCAGGTTCCAGAACTTGAATCCAATATGCCAAAAGTAGGCTCTAAGCAAAAAGTTCCAGAGATACCTCTCGACAAGATAGGAGACATGAGCGAAGGTGAAGAAGGTAACACTTATCTTCCGATCACCTATCAAGCTTACACAACCAAAGCAATTGTAGATTCGGGTGCTGGTGTTGCTATTGCGACCACCTCCTTGTGGAAGCAATGGGGCAAACCCACATTAAGACCAACAAGAATGAAGCTTCAAATGGCAGATGGTCATTTTGAAAGACCTCTAGGATTGCTCGAAGGGATAACTCTAACCACTTGTGGTGTAGAGTTTGAACATACATTTGCTATATGTGACTTTGAAAAAAATAATGTCTACGAGATGATCCTAGGAAGACCCTTCCTACGACAATTGCAAATAGTACAGGATTGGGGAACCAACTCCTTGTACTTACAGCACTTAGGGGTCACCACCAAGGTCAATCTGAAGGATTACACCTTCAGAGATGTACCACCCCTACAGTGGAATCCTATCCACAAAGCAAAAGAAGATTCAATCTCTGTGCATTCTGGAAGTTCACCTGATCCATCCTGGCTACATGAAGATACTCACTTGTGGATGTGCAAGGTCGCGGAGGAAGAGGAAAAGCGTCTAAAAGCAAGAGAAGAAGGAACTTCCCCAAGAGATAGACCAATAAAAGACCCAGCCTATACACCGATGATATTTCCAGATGAGGAATTTGAGCCTCATGGTTGGGCAGAAATCTTAGCTACCATGGACATTGCAGTCAATGAAGAACAATGGACACCTCATTGTGATGAGGAGGGTTATGATATTTCAGTGTTCATGTGTCAGCCCCTGTTGGAAGAGTGTGATCCTAGTGAGTTCATAGGAGAAGAAGAGAATGACGATGATCTAGAATCCATTGTGATGGATACTTACTTTGACTCAGAGGAACACTATTTAGAAGACATAGGAGTGTTAACCCAAAAAGAAGAAGAACCCCTCACGAGTATTAAAACGATAAATTCAAAGGAAGGAAGTGAAGGAGGTCAAAAGAAAAAGAAAAGAAAAGCAGTGAAACAAGAAGAGGAAGAATCATTGTTTGAAGTACCAGAAAATTTCAAGAAATATGAAGTGGAAGATCGAAAAATTTTGGTACGGATGCCTAAGAGAGAGGCCATTATAGGAGAAGCATATGACAATAAAGAAAAGACCAAAAAAATTGTAGTGACCATTGAAGGGAACGAAGAACGATGTACATACATAGGAGATGACCTAAGTGCAAAAGAAGAAGCAGAGCTTATAGATCTATTAAGGGAATATAGGGATGTGTTCGCATGGCACTATAGAGACTTGAAAGGAGTAGATCCAAAGATTTGCTCTCATACGATTCCGATGACCACTGATGCCAAGCCCGCCAAACAAAAGCCCTACACATATAATGACAATTATGCAGCCAAAATAAAGGAGGAAATTGACAGGCTGATTGAAGCTGGATTCATCTATGAGATTGAGCACACTGAATGGGTGTCCCCCATTGTAGTGGTGCCCAAGAAGAATGGGAAATTGCGAGTGTGCATTAACCTTAAAAAAGTTAATGCCGCTACGATCAGAGACAGTTATCCACTTCCAATCACCGAACATCTATTGGAGCGTGTTGCAGGCAAGGAAGTTTATAGCTTCCTTGATGGATTTTCAGGTTACAACCAAATAGCCATTGCCCCCGAAGATCAACACAAAACGGCCTTTGCCACAAAATGGGGAATCTTTGCATTTCGTGTGATGCCATTTGGGCTCACCAATGCACCTGCAACATTCCAAAGGCTCATGTGTCATGTCTTCAAAGAGTTCTTGCGAAAGAGCTTAGAAGTATATGTGGATGATTTATGCGCTCATTCCCAAGAAAGAAGTTACCACATCCCTGAGCTCAGACAGATCTTCAACAAGTGTAGAGAATATCGAGTGTGTCTGAACCCAGAGAAGTGTGTGTTCATGGTACGACACTTAGGTCACATTGTTTCTAAGAATGGAATTTCAACAGATGAAGACAAGGTAAGAGCGATAGCAGAGTTGCCAAGACCAAGGAATGTTAAAGAGGGACAAGCCTTTATGGGCCATTGTGGATATTACCATAGGTTTATCCACATGTATGCCATCATAGCTAAACCTCTTTATGGGTTGTTAACAAATTTTGAGTGGAACGAGGAATGCGAGAATTCCTTCAACGAGCTGAAAAGACGTTTGTGCACAGCACCAATATTGACTACTCCGGATTGGAGCAAACCCTTTCATGTCCATGTAGATGCCTCGAATCATGCAATAGGATGTGTGCTAGCACAACCCACAGGTGAAGGAAACCTAGATTTGCCGATAGCATATGCTAGTAGGCAATTAAATGCAGCTGAACGAAATTATACCACAACCGAGAGAGAAGGCTTAGGCATGGTATACGCTGTGAAAAAGTTTAGACACTATTTATTGGCCAATAAGTTCAAGTTTTTCACTGATCATCAAGCTTTACTATATTTGGTCAATAAACCTTGCAATACAGGCCGCTTGGTGAGATGGTTCCTCTTACTAATGGAATACGACTTTGAAGTTGTTGTCAGGAAAGGTAGAACCCATCTTAGGGCAGACCATCTTTCTCGTATCACTTCAGGAGAGCCACCGCAAGGAGTTTCTGATGAATTGCCCAATGCTTATCTGTTCAATTTAGAAGTTGTTCCTAAATGGGCAAATAAGTTGGTACCAGTCCTAACCTTTGGGCCTGCAAATAAAAATGTGAAAACAAGCAAAGAAGAAATTGTAAGATCACAAAAGTATCAAATATTGGCTGGAAGCATGTACAAACAAGATCTAGAGGGTGTACTAGCTTGTTGTGTTGACGACGACGAACATACTAGTTGGATGCAACAAGCCCATGAGGGACTGCTAGGAAATCACTACTCTAAACAACGAACATTGCAGAATCTAAAACGTTTAGGAGTGTATTGGCCTAGCATGGACAAAGAAATACAGGAGTGGATCTAGAATTGTCCAGTGTGCCAGAAGAGACCCCCAGTGGAGCATGCCACTCTTTATCATGAGTCATTAATCCCAGATTGGAGAGCTCCATTGGTTGAGTTCATGAGATCGGGAACATTACCCAATCAGGCTAGTCTTGCAAGAAAACGGAGCATGGAGCAAGAGGCTCAAGACTATGCCTTAGTAGGAGACAACCTATATCGAAGAGGCAAGGATGGTTACCTAAGACTGTGCGTTCATGAATCAGACTATTTGAAAGTCTTAGAAACTGCACACAGCGGTGCTGCAGGTGGACACTTTGGGCCTGACAGAGTAATTAAGACCATTCTATTCTCAGGACTTTGGTGGCCCACTCTTCATATGGATGCACATACTTATGTGAAGAAATGTGACACATGCCAACGTGCCCAATATCCGATAAGAAAAGACGAGATGCCTTTAAGGCCAATGATGGGAGGACGTGCATTTTCAAAGTGGGGTATAGACTTTGTAGGTCCCATCAACCCCCCAGCTAGAAACTCCCATGCAGAATACATTATTGTAGCCACAGATTACCTTACAAAGTGGGTGGAAGTAAAAGCCACGACAAAGAATGATGCTCAAACGATGGCTAAGTTCTTATTCGAAAATGTGTTCACTAGATATGGGTTACCAATAGAGTTGGTTAGTGATAGAGGTACGCACTTCTTGAATGAGGTCATTGAAAATCTCCTTCAAGAATTCATGGTGATACATAAGAAGTCTGCCCCCTATCACCCACAAGCCAACGGACAAGCCGAGAGCACGAATAAGATCCTATGTAATGTATTGACGAAACTTGTAAATAATAAATGCTCTGATTGGGACAAACAACTTCATCATGCTGTTTGGGCATACCGAGTTGCCTACAAAACGGTACTCAATGCTACCCCATTTCAGATGGTCTTTGGACAAAATGCCGTGCTACCATTGGACTTCCTAATCCCAGCCTTGAAAGTAGCACAAGAGTACGAGTGGAATGGACACGAGTTGTCCTCCAGGATCTTTGATCTAGAACGCTTAGGTGAGACGAGGCTACGAGCAGCCGCAGGCATCTATGCTGCAAAGAAAAGACAAAAGGCATACTTTGATGCCCATGTGAAGGACAAAGGGTTGAAAGAAGGAGATCTAGTGCTGGTTTATACGCTAAAGCAACATGCCCGCAAATTGGAGAAACGAGGATATGGACCCATGATCATTAATAGACTCTCCACTAGTGGTGCAGTTCAATTGGCCACTTTAGAAGGTAATATCTTACCGAACTATATAAGTGGTTGTCGAGTCAAGTTATATCAAGAACCTCTTACAGAGGAAATGCTCATGAGACTCAACACTGCTAAGAAGTGAAAAGAAGAGGAGTTAAGGGTTAGAGAAGAAGCACAAGCAGAGGCTAGAGAGCGCATCAGAAGAAATAAGCTACGGCGGCTAGGCCTAGATGTCAACACAAAAGCTCCAAAATATCACATGGACATGTGCCAAAAATCGGGCATAACTACTTCTCAAATAATTGATCGATGGCCCTTTGTGACTATCGAGGTAGGACGAGGAAAGAGTGTAAAGACTGTGAGAGCATTAGTTGATTCAGGTGCAGCAACTAGTGCAGTTTGACTTTCATACTGCCAAGACCTGCAATTGGACATCAAGCCCATAGAAGCCTATCTCATAGGATTGGGAGGTGTGGAAACCTCTTGTTTGGGAGAGGTGGAACTTCCCATCTACCTTCAAGATGTTCCAATAAAAGTCAAAATGCTAGTGTGTCATGATGAGGACCTCACAGAGCCACTTGTCTTGGGTCAAGATTGGATTTACGACCATGCTGTCAACTTGAACCTAAGAAGTCAACTTCTTCATGTTTGGGCACATGAACAATGCATTACATTAGAATTGGAGAATTGCATGGCCACTGACCAAGACACCACACGCTCTCTTCTTTCCTCTAAGGCTAATCTTCTCGAACAAGATGTTGTAAATGTCAAAAGATCTATGATCCAGACGGACACAATCATGGAAGGACAGTCGCAAAGGCAAGAAGAACCTTCTTCTTTTTCAAAGAGTAAAGCATCCACATTAGTCCAACCTTAGAAGCAAACAAAACAGTGCAAGATAGCCAGTCTATCAAATAGACAAAGAGCCTTCAAGAAGAAAGAAGTTATGGGCATGAAGCAGATCTGGGTAAAGAAAGGAGTGCAACCATCGATGTTGCCTCAAAGATTCCCACCCAACCAGATCGACCATGAAAAAAGAAGGACCAAGCACCTACGACAGGCTCAAGCACGAAGAATCCAACAAATTTGGGTACCGAAGCTATCAAAGAAGGTCGACCATAATCATGTACAAATTTGGGTGCCTAAAAAATTAGCTACAGCTCAACACGGGCGATTACAGATGTGGGTACCCAAGAAGCTCTTACATACACAACGGCCTATGCTCCCCACCAGGCAAAAGGTCTCAACAAAGAAGCCAAGGAAAGCAAAGGGTAAGAACAAAACACAAAGAACAAACGAAGATAAACTCAACCCTTCTGCAAAAGTAAGCAGGCAATCATCAAGGATATGGGTTTGGAAGCCAAAAGCACCAACAACATCCACAGAACCAAAAGGCCAACCACACGGGATACCAAAGTTTGGAAAGCATCCAAAGATGAAGTGGCCTGAGGTGATCTCTACAGTACCAAACCCTATTCCAAAATGGGTTCCAATCCGGAGGATTAAATCATTTTGAGATCCAATAGACACCTCCAATCAAAGAATTCATCAAGTATGCAAGTAACATCAAAAGCCTCGACCAGCAGCAACCATGTGCCTTTGGCATAACCCAGTCGTTTGCACCATTCAGGTCATGCATTTCCAAAGTATGCATCAATATAGGGCCACCTTACATGGCCGTGCATAGACACAATTGAGAAATCTCAGGCACATGAGACACAATTTTCACATGCAAAATATGTTATTGATACTAACCTCTTTCTTCTTGTTTGATGCCATCGTGTGCAACAAAAGAAATAAAAAAAGGGGCAAAGAAGAGGACTGTGCTTGAAAATGCTCATCAGCAAACTTTCAGCAAGGACATCCATCAACAAAAAGGACAAGCCGATGGTCAAACACCATGATGGAACTACAACACGAAGAGATGAAGATCAACGGACCCTTCACCATGGTAAGACGTGTATGCTTCAACAACACTATAACCATGATCGAGTAGGAAACCTCTTCGTCAGCATACCCTTGAGCACTTAGCTCAAGACCCAATCTCTTGCACCATACTTCTTGCCATGCATTTTCCAAGTACGCATACGTAGGGCCACATTACAAGGCCATGCACAAGGCACATATTTTGTTCAACCCACGCACTAAAGCACTTACCCATCATCCATTATGGGTTACAAGTACTTGGCATGAAAACTATGAAAGCCATCTTTGGAAGAATCAGAGGACATCACAGTGACCACTACAAGAACAAGGGAGCCATCCACCATTGAGAGTTGCTCATAATCAACATTGAACACCTCCTTTGAGCAACTAGTAGTTTTGGAAAACTCACAAATGCACCATCCAGAGGGAATACAAGGCAAAAGTACGTACAAAGGGACTTCAAACTGCAAGAGATAACAGTGGCAAGGTGAAGAACCAGACAAACGACCAGGATACATTGGGAAGAGGGATCGCCCCTGTTGGACGCAAAGGACGCTACCTCTCAACGTACTACATGGAACGACCACTACAACAAGGGTCTGTCAGGGACAACAGACTCAAGAGGGGGGGGAGTGTTGAAGCTCAAGGTCAAGGACAAAGCATGGAAGCGCATCAAGGAAGTAGACACACAAGAAGAAGGAGCTAGTAGGGAGCTCTAAGAAGCACCTGTCAAATTTTCAAATGAAATCCCTATAAAAATAGTGATTATTATCACTAAAAACCATTGTAAATACCATTTTCCATTTTTGTAACTCCATTTTGTTCAAGCCGAGGAGTCCTCGAGCTTGAGGAGTATTAGAACTACCATCCTACCAATTTTCATAATTTTTTGACTCCGTTTGAGCCCCCAAATAAGCCCTGGAACCTATTTTTTAACTAGGCCGGACACTAGGTCTGGACAGGGCCAAAACCACTCAAAAACTATAAAAAGGGCTCGAGAGCTCATTTTTGAGGTTAGCTTGTTGTAGATTTCAGCTTTGTAAGAGAGCTCTTGTATAATCGAAGATCTTCCATTGTTCCACTCCTTGCTCTTACTTTGTGCGCGTGTGTGTGTATGTGTGTGTATGCTTGTGTGCTTTCACTCACGCACTTGTGCCATCACTTGCTCACGGTCTTCATACCGGTCCTCTCGTCTCCACGGATTGACATTTATGAGGTGTATCTCCTCACGTTGGTACTCACCATTGTGCTAGAGTGACACATAGGATCTTATTGGTGCTTTCGGCTTGCCCGTTGGCTTGAGGGTGATAGGGGGCAGACTTCTTATGTACTACCAAGAATTCTTGGAGCAGATTTTCAATAACTTCATTCAAGAAGTGAGTGCCCCTGTCACTTACTAACTCTATAGGTAGCCCGTATCTTGTGAATACATTCTCAAACAAGAATTTAGCAGTTGTCTGAGCGTCGTTCTTCGTTGTGGCTTTTACCTCTACCCACTTGGTTAGATAGTTCGTGGCAACGATGATATACTCAGCATGTGAGCCCTTAACTGGGGGATTAATAGGACCTACAAAGTCTATTCCCCACTTAGAGAATGCACGTCCGCCCATCATAGGCTTCAGTGGCATCTCATCTTTGCATATAGGAGGTTGGGTTCGCTGACAAATCTCACATCTCTTCACATAGGTATGTGCATCCATGTGAAGGGTGGGCCACCAAAATCCTGCAAATAGAATTGCTTTGATCACCCTATCTGGACCAAAGTGTCCTCCTGCTACACCCTGGTGAGCAGTTTCCAAGATCTTTAGATATTCACTCTCATGAACACATAGTCTCAGGTAATCATCTTTACCCCGCTTGTATAGATTATCACCAATGAGTGAGTAATCTAGGGCTTCTTGTTCTAGACTTCTTTTCCTAGTCAGGGTCATGTCTGGAGGGAATGTTTTCGTCCTCAAGAAAGATACTAGTGGTTCACTCCAATCTGGCACTATGGACACTTGATAAAGTGTGGCATGTTCCACAGGTGGTTTAGTGCAACAGATTGGGCATTCTTTGCACAACTTTTGGACATCAGCTTCCATCGTCGGCCAATGCACTCCGAGTCTCCTTAGTGTCTGTAAGGTTCGTTGCTTTGAGTAGTGTTGCTCTAATGCACCTACATGTGCTAATTGCAACCATTTGGCGTACTCATCCTCTTCCACACAACAAGCCAAGATCCCTTGATCTGTGTGCTTGTACATACTTCCTGCCAAGATATGATACCTTTGGGCTTTTACAACTTCTCGATCCTGTGTGGTTATTACTGGATGGTTAGGCCCGTATGTCAATACTGGCACTAATGGCTTAGCCCACTGCGGCACCACTTCCAAATTAAACAAGTAAGCATCAGGTAAGTCATCTGATACTCCTTGTGGGGCTTCTCCAGATGTGAGCCTAGACAGATGGTCTGCTCTCAAGTGAGTCTTCCCTTTCCTTACCACCACCTCAAAGTCATACTCCATTAGTGAGAGAAACCATCTTACTAATCTGCCTGTATTACATGGCTTGTTTACCAAGTACAGTAGAGCTTGGTGATCAGTAAAAAATTTGAACTTATTTGCAAGCAAATAATGTCTAAACTTTTTAACCGCGTACACCATGCCTAATCCTTCTCGTTCGGTGGTTGTATAGTTCTGTTCAGCAACATTCAATTGTCTACTGGCATAGGCAATAGGGAGATCCAGATTACCTTCACCCATAGGTTGTGCGAGTACACATCCAATAGCATAATTGGAGGCATCCACATGAACATGGAATGGCTTGTTCCAATCTGGTGTGGTCAAGATTGGTGCTGAACATAATCTTCGTTTAAGCTCCTGGAAGGAATTCTCACATTCATCAGTCCACTCAAAGTTAGTCAGAAGTCCATACATGGGCTTTGCAATGACAGCATACATGTGGATGAACCGGCGGTAGTAACCACAATGCCCCATGAACGCCTGTACTTCCTTGATGTTCTTTGGCCTAGGTAGCTCCGCTATGGCTTTCACTTTCTCTTCATCAGTGGATATGCCATTTTTTGACACTATGTGTCCTAGAATCTTGCCTTGCCTAACCATGAAAACACACTTTTCTGGGTTCAAGCAGACTTGATATTCTCTACATTTATCAAAGATTTGTCTGAGTTCAGGTATATGGGTCTGTCTAATGTTGGAATGCGCGCACAGATCATCAACATAGACTTCCAAATTCTTCCTCAAGTACTCTTTAAACACATGACACATCAATCTTTGAAAGGTAGCAGGTGCATTAGTAAGCCCGAATGGCATTACTCGAAAGGCAAATATGCCCCACTCCGTGGCAAAAGCCGTCTTATGTTGATCCTCTGGAGCAATGGCTACTTGATTGTAGCCCGAAAACCCATCTAGGAAGCTGTACACTTCCTTGCCTGCTACCCTTTCTAATAGATTCTCAGTGATAGGAAGCGGATAGCTATCTCTAATAGTGGCTCCATTAACCTTCTTCAAGTTAATGCATACTCATAATTTGCCGTTCTTCTTGGGCACCACTACAATGGGGGATACCCATTCAGTGTGCTCAATTTCATAGATAAATCCGGCTTCCACCAAGCGGTCTATCTCTTCTTTGATCTTAGCAGCATAGTTATCATTATATGTGTATGGCTTTTGCTTAGAGGGTTTAGCATCTGAGGTCATGGGAATTGTGTGTGAGCATATGTCTGGGTCAACACCCTTCAAATCCTTGTAGCTCCAAGCGAATACATCTCTGTATTCTCTTAGCAAGGCTATCAATTCGTGCTCTTCGTCTTCCGTCAGGTCATGTCCTATGTAAGTACATCTCTCCTCTCCCTCTTCTAGGGCTACCACTATTTTTTTGGTGGTTTCTTTGTTATCATACGCCGCTCCTGATTGTGCCTCCCGTTTAGGCATTCTTATCATGACTCTTCTATCATCTATCTCATACTTCTTAAAATTTTCCGGGACCTCAAAAAAAGATTCTTCCTCTTCTGTTGTGACTTCTCTCTTCTTTCTTTTCTTTCCTTCTTCCTTCAGGGTCACATGTGTGGCTAGCCTTACCTCATTTGTAAGCTCTCCATGCCTCTGGGGTTGAAATTCTACTTCATAGAAGTATTCTTCGTCTGATGCAAAGGGTGTGTCCATAATGATTGACTCTAGATCAGAGTCACTTGCATCCTCAAATGCATCAGGGCTAGGCTCACACTCTTCTAACACTGCCTCTCCCATGATTGGCTCTATGGAGAAGACTGAAATGTCATAGCCATCCTCATCACAGTGGGGTGTCCATTGTTCTTCATTGATGGATACATCCATTGTTGCTAAGATTTCTGCCCAGCCATGGGGTTCAAATTCCTCATCAGGAAAGACTACAGGTGCATAGGCTGGGTCTTGAATTGATCTATGGTTTTCTTTTGCACCTGCCTCTCTGGCTTTCTCTCTCTTCTCTTCTTCTACTACTACCTTACACATCCATAAGTGGGTGTCTTCATGCATCCACGAGGATCCGGATCCTATGGAATGCACAGACTCAGTCTCATCTTTGGCTCTATGGATGGGATTCCATTGAATAGGCGGTACGTCTCTATGAGAGTAATCCTTAAGATTGACTTTGGTTATAACACCTAGATGTTGCAAATACAAGGAATTGGTTCCCCAATCCTGGACTACTTGCAATTGCCGCATAAATGGCCTTCCCAAAATCATCTCGTAGGCTTGGTTTTTGCTAAAGTCGCATATAGCAAAAGTATGCTCAAACTCAACCCCACATGTAGTGAGAGTTATTCCTTCTAACAATCCTAAGGGCCTTTCAATATGACCATCAGCCATCTGCAATTTCATTCTCGTTGGTCGGAGTGCTGGCTTGCCCCATCGCTTCCATAGGGAAGTTGTAGCAATTGCAACTCTTGCACCTGAGTCCAAAATCGCCTTGGTTGTGTAACCCTGATGAGTAACTGGGAGATAGGTATTTCCTTCTTCTCCTTCACTCATGTCTCCTATCTTATCCAATGGTATTTCAGGCACTGTTCTATGAGATCCTACTTGGGAGCGCGATTTTGCTATGTCTGGCACTTGTTTGGCTACATGTTTCCACACTTCTCGCTTAACTTTGAGTAGCTCTTCTAAAGTGAGATTGCACTGCACTTTAGTGTTCTTTACTACCTCTGTATTCCTAGGTATGATAGAATCTTCATTTCTTATCATGATTGTGGGCGCTCTCAGACAAGTAGACTTGGTTTCCCATGGGCCTGTGAAATGTGGTAATTCTTGTAGAGAATTAGACTCAAAGTCTAATCTCTCTTGAAAGTGGATGCTCTCATGCTCCTCATAAATGGATGGGATGTCCTGTGGGAATTGCTCGTGTGCATCATCCACAAGTTCAATGGGAGGAGGGACTTCACTTTCTTTGGCCCATTTGTCTTCTTGAATCTCTCGTAGGAATTCTGGTGTAAACCGATTCATAGAAGATGATGTGTCTGGCTCCGTAGAGTTAGGCACGTAGGCTTCTTGGGGAGGTAGGCTCACGTTCTCACTTGCCTTGCCCTTATTGTGAGAGGCGGGTTCCTTTTCTGATTGTGCAATTAGCCTCTCTATTCGTTCTAGTAGTCCATCAAAGTGTAACTGCGTCTTAGCTGAACTAGGGATGTTAAAGAGGCGACTGGCTTCAAACATAGTCTGAGCCAATTCCACCATCTTAGCACAAATTTTGGTTCATTCTAGCTCTAGTTCTGCTCTAGGGTAACACTTTTCATGATCAGTTACGTTTGGCCCTTCTTGGATTCTAGCCTGATATGCTCTAAGCATCATGTTTAGGTCCTCGGGAGTGGGATCGGCTAGGACGGATCCTACTCTGGGTGGTGGGTGGGTTAAGGGTGGTGTATTGAAAGGTTGGGGAATGGAAGAAGGTGGATGGGCGGGTAAAGGGAGAGGTGGTGGAGGAGTGGTGTGAGAGTGGTTTTGAGATGCGAGTTCACTTATCTTTGCTTTGGTTTCTCTCAAACTTTCTTCAAGTTCGCTCATCTTTTTTGCCCATTGCCTTTTCATTCTTTCACGACTATCCTTCCAGGCTCTAGTCCTCTTTTTGGTTATGCTCTCTGTTTCACTCACCTCGGGGCTCTTTTCCTGACCAACACCTTGGTTTTGTTGTAGTGCTTGGGCTCTTGTGATCACTTGCACAGGTGCAGTGGAAGTCACACTCCCTGTGGAGTCTACAACTAACCCAACAACATTGATAGGAGTGATTTTAGGCATGTTATTAGGGTTCTTTGGGCAATCTCGTAGGAGATGCTCTTTCCCACAGTCTTGACAGAAACCCTGAATTGTTACTGGTTGAGGTTGTGTAGGGGCAGGCAGTGGACAATCACGTATAAGGTGATCTCCCTGACATCTGAAGCATGGTCCTCTAGGAAATGGGGGTCGTACCTGCCTAGGTTGAGGTCTAGAGTTGGGGTTTGTGTACATGACATTGGCATACTCAAGCTCCCCACTATTCTCACTTGGGTCCTCGTAATAGTATGACTCGCTATGTTCAGGTGACTGCATGTAGTAAGCCTGTGGACTATCAATATGAGTGGAGTCAAAACTATGGTCACTCGGATCACTATCTGTTAGCAATGGGGTGACCGGGACTATGGCTCTGTTTGATGTATATTTTACTGGGATCACATTGGTTGGAGCAGGGGGTTGCTGCACTAGGACTGGTTGAGGTCTCTGCTGCCCTTGATAAGGTGGCTCATATGGTTGCTGTGGTCTGTTGTATTGTTGGGATGGGTACTGATTCTGATATCTACCCTGTTGAGGATATGGTTGGGAGGAGTTTTGCCTAACAGTTTGTTTGTTATATGGGTAGTCCTGTGCAGTGTGGTTGGTGTACCTTCGCTCTATGGTGCAATACTGGCTACTAGGGTTCACCTGGGGTTGGGTCATAATGGGACACACATTTGCCATGTGGTCACCTCCACAAGTGTAGCACCGCTTAACTGGGGCAAATCGTGGAGTTTGCTTGCTGGAGACACCTAGTTTTTGACTACCTTCTCTGCAAGCTCCTCAATGGATGTGGATTGACCAGATGTAAGACTACTAGAGCTATCAGAATCCTTATAGATTTTTGATAGTTCTAATTCCTCACCTAGATTATCCTCAATATCGATGCATATTTGCACGCACTCTTCTATCGTTCTGGGTTTAGATACACATATGACCTGAGCTTGGTGCTCAACAATCCATCTAAGAACAAGGCCACTTGTTTGGCTGGTGTGGGTAACTCCGGCATCGGGCATCTCTCCAGGTATTGCCTAAATCTTCTTCCAGCTAGTCTGACCGTCTCTTGAGGTGTTTGTTTGAAGCTATGAATTAGTGAGGAGGTGTTGTGCCTAATTCCACTCTTAGAAAACTCAATGATAAATGCCTCTAAGAGCTGGTCTATGTTTCTGAAATGCCTCTCGTTCAGTGGTTGAAACCACGTAAGGGCAGTGTTCCTAAGGGTTAGACCAAAAGCATTATATTGTGTGAATAGGTCCTCTACCTGTTCCGCTTTCAATACTTGCCGAAATTCTGCCACATGGTCATAAGGGTCTCCAGTGCCATCGAAGTAATTCTTCATGGACTTCACCAGTTGAGTTGGTCGCAGGGTCCTAGTGTGTTCTCTCGGCCTTGGCAAAGGAAAATTGTCAGCATTCCTTTGATTCCATGGGGTTCTATGTCCTTCAGGTTCCACTCTATTCCTTTCCGTTCCCGTTCTTTCTCTTCCCAGGGAGTTGGCAAAACTTACCTCAGGTTTATCTCTACTTCTATCTCTTTGAGCTCCATGAGCTTGGGAGTTCCCAGCTCCTTGGTGACTGTATGACACATTAGTCCGAGGTTGGGGAAAAACAAATTCACCCTTCCATGTGTAGGCATGTCTGCCATGCTCGATGACCACGAAGATCTTCTCTGATGTATTGTCTAAGTAGGTTACTTTGCCTGGGCTATCAGGGTCTTTAAACTCATAGATTGTGAGAGCACCTACTTCATGAGACAAGGTAGGCTTATACCTCCAAAAGGCCTCATCAGTTTCTCGGTTTAAAAGCAAATCTATGCTTTTATTATCCTGTGGAATCAATTCTGGAGTCATGATTCTGGTCAAGACAGATTTACCACGGGGAGTTCTCGGCTCTTTCTCTAAATTTCCTTGCTCTATATCACCCATATCGGTTTCTGCAATCACATTTCCAAACTCATCAGTTCTATCAAGAAGAGTAGTGACTACATATATAGTCCCTTCTTTATCTAGGTATGCTCCATTCTCAAACTTCACTACCGGGTGTTCTAGTCCATGGGGTTGATCGGGGTTCTTAATCTGGACCATAGATCTTCTCAGTCCGTCTTCATAGATGCGAGCACCTAGACGATTCGTCCTGATGTATTCCAATTGAGTCTTGTAAGGTCCCTCTTGCTTTTCTAGATAAGCCACCCCTGAACTACCTACTGGTCTCTCCATGTGATAGGACATCTCAGAATCACTTGTTTCTGATTTGGGAGTGTATGGGTAATCACTCAACTGCTGGGCCCAAGACCTGGCAGTGTGATTGACACTAGCTTCAGAAGATCTGAGGCTTTGTCTGTCTCGGCCTAAGTGTCTGCCTGATCTAAGGTTCATATGCCTGAGTTATCAACCCCCTTGGACCCAAGCACACTCTCGTTGCAGGTTAATTTGCACCAATCACTTTGTTCTTTTGAGTTGAATATTATGTTTATGATCTTGTTTGAAATCGCGTCGTCAGGAGTACTTAAGTGAATTTCGCACTTGATAAGTGATCGACTCCAGTTTACCTTTTGTCCCTTAGGGTTTTCGCACTTAAGACCTACTTAATTCTTGCACTTGGTTGATTAATTCTCTTGAACTTGATTCGTGCCTAACGTTGCCCTAATTAATTACCACACCTAAGTCGTACTTAGCCTAGGCTAGGAATTGACCAAGGAGGGCTGAGAGAACTTCCAACCTTAATCCTCTGGTTGCTCAGATTGCTGCACAAGCCCAGGAAGCCTTCTCCCAAGCTTGGTACTCACCCTTGCTAGCTTGCTTTGGATTGCCTTGAGTGCACACAATGTTCCTGCAAAAGCTCACCAGTCAGTATAGCTCTATTACCACAAGTAATTGAAAGACACACATCAATATTTGCAGTCCTCCCTGGAGTAACTCACTGAACCCCCTCAATCTTAGGACCACCTAGTCTCACCTAAAGGCCAACTTGAAAATACATGTTCTAAATCTCGACGTATGATTCTACAAAAAACCAATCGAGGTCCACATAGGATTTTCAACAAGCTTTCCAACGAGACCAAAATCTCATCAATCGGAGTTTGTATGGTGAAGTTATGACCATTCAGGCACTTAGGGGTCCAAACAGGTTCTCAGGGTTCACGAAATTCCTCCCTGGTTTCTAGGTCTTTTGCCCACTCCTAAGGCTGTTATATCTTCCCAATGTGTCCAAGATTACGCCCAAAGATACCTTAATTCAAACAATTAATTTACTCTAAATTTTCATGCATTAAGCCCATGTATCGCGATAGGTCGGGTCGAAGTGTCGCGATAGCTCGTGAGGTGTCGCGATACTCCCAAGTGTCACGATAGGTCGTGAGGTGTCGCGATAGCTCGTGAGGTGTCGCGATACTCCCAAGTGTCGCAATAGGTCGTGAGGTGTCGCGATAGCTCGTGAGGTGTCGCGATACTCCCAAGTGTCGCGATAGGTCGTGAGGTGTCGCGATAGCTCGTGAGGTGTCGCGATACTCCCAAGTGTCGCGATAGGTCGTGAGGTGTCGCGATAGCTCGTGAGGTGTCGCGATACTCCCAAGTGTCGCGATAGGTGGTAAGGTGTCGCGATAGCTCGTGAGGTGTCGCGATACTCCCAAGTGTCGCGATAGGTCGTGAGGTGTCACCATACTCCCAAGTGTCGCGATAGCTCGTGAGGTGTCGCAATAGCTCGTGAGGTGTCACGATAGCTCGGGATATGGTGAATTTTTCAGTTCTGTCTAGTGATCCTAGGAGCTCTCAGCCTGCGCAGTGTCGTGGTGCACTCAGAATTGTGATTGGGTGAAGTTTTCGAGGTGTCACGATAGCTCGAGCTTGACGCCTCGGGACCTGTGCAGAGGAAATCCGTACCTGCTGAGCTTGCTGGAGATGATGATGAAGCTGAAGCCTGCAAGAAACATGCAAAAACACACAAAAACAAGCACACACACTCGCTCTCTCTCAAACTCGCACACAACAAATGAGGGGAATGATAAGGAAGAGGGAATATGTAGTGGAGAAGGAGGTGGAGGTGGAGATGGAGAAGGAGGTGAAGATGGAGATGGAGATGAAGAAAAATCAGAAATTTACCGACTACTTACCATTCCAACGCGTCCTCTCTACGTCTTACCATCACACACTCGTCCTCAAAGCTCGAATCCCCGGCAACGGCGCCAAAATTTGGTGTAGCTCAGTGATGAGTAGCACCTCCTTTAATGTCAATCCGGGAAGACATGAGGATGGTATGAAGACCTCGAGCAAGTGAAGGCACAAATGTGTGAGTGCGAAGCACACCAACATGCACACACATACACACACACGTGCACACACAGTAAGGACAAAGAGAGTAAGACAATGGAATCACTTCTCTTACAAACAAGTTCTCATACAAGCTCAAAACTACAAGAAGCTCCCCCAAAAATGAGCTCTCTAGCTCTATTTATAGTTTTTGCCTAGCTTTGGCCCTGTCCAGACCTAGTGTCCGGCCTAGTTAAAAATTAGGTTCCAGGGTTTAATTGAGGGCTCAAACGAGATCTAAAAAATACGAAAATTGACAGGCAACTACTTCTAAGGGTCCTCAAGCTCAAGGAATCCTCGGCTTGTACAAAATGGAGCTACAAAAAGGTGAAAATGGTATTTACAAGGGTTTTTAGTGATGAGAATCACTTTAAAATGATGTAAGGGTTTTGAAAAAAAAATGAAGGGTTGCCTTAGTGCTAGATCTGCATGTGTGTTCGTACTTGCTTCTTCCCGTATACTGTCAACAATAATGTTTTTCACGATTTTGTGACTAAAATCGTGTTTTCCACAATTTTGTACTTAAAATCGTGTTTTTCACGATTCTGTGCTCAAAATCGTGTTTTTCACGATTTTCTGCTCAAAATCGTGTTTTTCACGATTTTGAACTTAAAATCGTGTTTTATCACGCTTTTGTAACTAGAATAGTATTTTTCACGATTTTGTACTTAAAATCGTGTTTTCCACGATCTGTGCTCAAAATCGTGTTTTTCACGATTTTGTTTTCAAAATCGTGTTTTTCACGATTTTGTGCTCAAAATCGCGTTTTTCACGATTTTGTTCTCAAAATCGTGTTTTTCACGATTCTGTGCTCAAAATCGTGTTTTTCACGATTTTGTTCCCAGACAATCGTGATTGCTCACAATTGTAAATAACACGATTTTCTCATGAAAATCGTGTCCTGGGAATCACGATGTTGTTCTTTGTGCTCAAAATCGTGATTTTGTGTTTGACTACAGAATCGCGATTTTGAACATTTTTTTTGAATTTTTTTCAAGTTTTGATTTTCAGATTTCTCTTTCTTCTAATAGATTCGCCTTATTGATTTTTTAACATGCAATGAAAGAGATTTATTAGAAAATACTTTTTTCCTACTGAAAACCCAAAAAATCAAAAAATCGCGATTCCGTGATTTTGGCTATTTCCTATTTTTTGGTGCTATATGATCACTCGAATGCAAGAATATGTACTCAGAAATGATGCTAAGACTTTTTACCTTGCTTGCTTGGTTGAAAGTTTCTCCAAAGGTAGCTGGTTGCAAAAAGTCGCGATTTTGTTCACTCTCTCTCTCTCTCACTCTCACTCAAATGAATTTTTCTTTCAATTCCAGGTTTTTATAGTGTCCAGAAAATCGCGATTTTGTGTGATTTCCAAAGTTCTTCACTCTTCCAATTGTTCAATCTTTACTTACCCAATCTTGATGACATCTTTTGCAATTTTCTTTTCTCAAAGTACCCAAATATGCTAAAAAATTCCACAAATTTTCTCTTACAAAAAATCGCGATTTTGTGTAGAAAATCGTGTTTTTTTCTATAGATCTTTTCTTGTGCAAATTTGAGTATTCTTTCTTCTTGTTCTCTTTCAATACCCTCTACTCATTGCAATTCACTAAACTCTTGTACTTTTGCATCAAACTCACAACCTTACTAAAAAAATCACGATTTTGTGCAGAAAATCGTGTCTTTTTTCAACTTCTGATTTTCTGAAAATCTGAGTATTCTTTTCTCTTGTTCCCCTTCAGTATCCTTTACCAACTCCAATTCCACAATCACCTGCAATTTTACCTCATAGTCACAATCATTAATAAAAAAATTGCGATGTTGTACAGAAAATCGTGTTTTTTCAAATCTGCTAATTTTTGACAAATTTTTTGCTTTTCTCTTACTTGATCCCTATTACTCTTATCGACAAAGCTCCAATCCAACTTCCTAAGAAGAAAAGAAATTTGTTTGATTGTTTTTTATGAATTTTATGAATTTTTTTAGTTTTTTGCCCTAAAATAAAGGTGAACACTTTACTTAGGGTTTCTTGTTTGGTGATCTACTGATCCTATGTTCCTTGATTGGTTATGATCTCTTATGGCTTAGCTATCACAAAAGTACATGAGAAAAGTTTTCCAAAGAAAATGTGCTATGGAATGCAAGCAATTTTTGCAAAGATAAACTCAATCACATATTTCTTTTCAAAATGCATATCAACTCAAGATTTATGCTCAGATTTGGTTAACAAATGAATCTTTTCTACTTGCATCTAGCTACTTTAACTGACTTTTCCTTAGTGCAACCATGTTATCTTCCCAAGATCAACAATATTGCCTAGTACTTGATCAAAAAGAACTCTAAAAATGCAAGAATAGACACATGTTACCTCATCTTCAGCTTTCTTGGCTCAAATCTTCCACACACCTGCACTTTTACTTCAACAAGGTAATGAGCAACTATCAATTTACAAAAATTTCAGCACTTCCAATTCTAAAAGATGATCTATTGCCTTCTTTTCCCAAAAGACAAACAAAATACATCTACCTTTTCATGTTCACATTTCTTGATTAAAGAGTGTTACCTTTTCCTTGTGTGTGTTACCATCATCAATAGAAGATCCAGCAAGGTCCAACTTCAATGAAGCTTTTGAAATACTCCCCGGCAACGGCGCCAAAAAATGTTTGTTATTGATCTTTGGAGTTGTCCTCTCCAAACATTTAGCATAAAGAATTAACAAGACATCTTTATTTTGTCAATCCTGGAAGTATTCTTGAGACCACAGCCCCTTCAAGATGATAGAATCCAAGAAATAAGAGAATAATGGCTGGATTTCTGAGAATAGTGAAAATGAAGAGGAATTTCTAGGGTTTGGATTATCTTGAGCAAATCTCCACCATTTTCTACAATCTTGGTGTCTATTGCATGCTATTTTATTAGCAGAACACAATCATGAAGTCAAAATAAAAAAATATCACCTGCATCATACAGATGAGACAATCACGATTCTGTGCAAACAGATGATTTTCAGTTCCAGCCCCATTCTTCATCAACTCATCACTCAACACAACAGTATTCAACTCTCTTCATACACATTCAACAGATTTACACAATAGAAGCTCACAAATCTCCATGGATACTCAAGAACTAGACTCACAAATCAAAGAAACCACACAAAAGAGGAGAAAACACGATTTTCAACAGAAAACTCCTTCCCTATTCACTTGGATAGCATGTAGACAAATGATTAACCGACAACCTCATAATAGAGGAAATTAGCTTATATACATTTTCAAGTATCCCTTTTCACACTTGAATTTTGATCCTTTCCTCTATTATTCTAAAAATATGCTATCTAGGAGTTTCCAAAAATTCTAGAAAAAATACATAAGATTCTATCCTACATAAGGAAGACTCTTATTTTTACAACAATTGCATAAATATTTTTACAAATTTCTATCATTTTACAATTATTTTCCTTCGAAAAGACTTCCAAAAATGCATCTTCCAACAATCCACATGGACATGGAATGGTTTATTCCAATAAAGAGTAGTCAGTATTGGTGTTGTGCACAAACATTTCTTCAGTTCGTTGAAAGAATTCTTGCATTCGTCATTCCACTCAAAATTAGACAACAAGGCATAAAGGGGTCTAGCTATGATCGCGTACATGTGGATAAACCTACGGTAATATCCACAATGACCCATAAAGGCTTCTACCTCTTTAACATTCCTTGGCCTTGGTAGCTCCGCTATGGCTCGTACCTTATCTTCATCTGTTGAGATTCCATTCTTAGAAACAATATGACCTAAGATTTTACCTTGATGCACCATGAACACACACTTTTTTGGGTTCAGACACACTCGATATTCTCTACACTTGTTGAAGATTTGTTTGAGCTCAGGGATGTGAAATCTTCTTTCTTGGGAATGAGCACATAAATCATCCACATACACTTCTAAGATCTTTCGCAAGAACTCTTTGAAGACATGACACATGAGCCTCTAGAATGTTGCAGGTGCATTGCTGAGCCCGAATGGCATCACACAAAATGCAAAGATTCCCCATTTGGTGGCAAAATCCGTCTTGTGTTGATCTTCTGGGGCAATGGCTACTTGGTTGTAACCTGAAAATCCATCAAGAAAGCTATAAACTTCCTTGCGTGCAACACGCTCCAATAAATGTTCGGTGATTGGAAGCGGATAGCTATCTCTGATTGTAGCGGCATTAACTTTTTTAAGGTTAATCCACACTCGCAACTTTCCATTCTTCTTGGGCACCACTACAATGGGGGACACCCATTCAGTATGCTCAATCTCATAGATGAATCTAGCTTCAATCAACCTGTCAATTTCTTCTTTTATCTTGGCCGCATAAGTGTCATTATATGTGTAGGGCTTCTGTTTGGTGGGCTTGGCATCGGCGGTCATGGGGATAGTATGAGAGAAAATTCTTGGATCTACCCCTTTCAAGTCTCTATAGTGCCATGCAAACACGTCCCTATATTCCCTTAATAGAGCTACAAGCTCCATTTCTTCTCTTACACTTAGGTCGTCTCCTATATATGTGCATCTCTCTTCGTTCTCTTCAATGGTCACTACAATCTTCTTGGTCTTTTCTTTATTATCATATGATTCTCCTATGATGGCCTCTCTCTTAGGCATTCGTACCAAAATTTTGCGGTCGTCAACTTCATATTTCTTGAAGTTTTCTGGTACTTCAAACAATGATTCCTCCTCTTCTTGTTTCACAACTTTTCTTTTCTTTTTCTTTTGACTGCTCTCACTTCCCTCCTTTGAATTTATCGTTTTAATGCTTGTGAGAGGTTCTTCTTCCTTTTGGTTAAACACTCCTACATCTTCTAAATAGTGCTTTTCCGAGTTAAAGCAACTATCCATCACAATGGACTCTAGATCATCGTCATTCTCTTCTTCTTCTATGACATCACCAGGGTCACATTCTTCTAGCAAGGGCTGACACATAAACACTGAGATATCATAACCCTCCTCATCACAATGAGGTGTCCATTGTTCTTCATTGACCGCAATGTCCATGGTGGCTAAGATTTCTGGCCATCCATGAGGCTCAAATTCCTCATCTGGAAAGATCATTGGTGTATAGGCTGGGTCCTTAATTGGTCTATCTCCTGGAGAAGTTCCTTCTTCTCTTGCCTTTAAGCGTTTTTCCTCTTCCTCCACGACTTTGCATACCCACAAATGAGTATCTTCATGCAACCAAGATGGATCAGGTGAACTTTCGGATTACACAGAGATGGAATCTTCTTTCGCTTTGTGGATAGGATTCCACTGTAGGGGTGGTACATCTCTGAAGGTGTAATCCTTCAAATTGACCTTGGTAGTGACCCCTAAGTGTTGTAAGTACAAGGAGTTGGTTCCCCAATCCTGTACTATTTGCAATTGTCGTAGGAAGGGTCTGCCTAAGATCATCTCATAGACATTATTTTTCTCAAAGTCACATATAGCAAATGTATTTTCAAACTCTACACCACAAGTGGTTAGAGTTATCCCTTCGAGCAATCCTAGAGGTCTTTCAAAATGGCCGTCAAACATTTGAAGCTTCATTCTAGTTGGTCTTAATGTGGGTTTGCCCCATTGCTTCCACAAAGAGGTGGTCGCAATAGCAACACCAGCACTTGAATCTATGATTGCTTTGGTTGTGTAACCTTGATAGGTGATTGGAAGATAGGTATTACCTTCTTCACCCTCACACATGTCTCCTATTTTATCGAGAGGTATCTCTGGAACTTTCTGCTTAGAGCCTGCTTTTGGCATATTGGACTCAAGTTCTGGGACCTGGTCCTTCACATGATTCCATAGCTTGGGTTTTGCTTTTAACAACTCTTCAACAGTGAGATGACACTAAACCTTAGTATTCTTCACACCATCGGTGTTCCTTGGAACCATTGAGTCTTCATGTCTGACCAATATTGTGGGAGCTCTGATCTGAAGAGATTCAGCTTCCCATGGGCCTGGAAATTGAGGCAGTTCTTCTAAGGTATTAGATTCAAAATCTATTCTTTCATCTTTTTCTTGCTCGACTTGTTCTCCGTAAATGGATGGAATGTCTTGGGGAAATTGATCATGAAGATCATCAATCTCAGGAATAGGAGGGGAATTACCCTTCTCCTTAGCCCATTTCTCTTCTTGTATTTCCTGTAAGAACTCTTGAGAGTACTGTTGAATTGAAGGAGGTATTCCAGCATCCGTGGAATTAGGAACATAAGCTCCCCTTGGTAGCAAGCTTCCTCTTTCAATAACTGGTTGAGCCTGTGGAGGTAAAGAAACTTGTGGTTTGTTTACCAATTGCTCTAATCTTTCTAGTAAGCCCTGAAAATGCAAATCTGGTTTGATAGAGTTTGTTTGATTGAACTTTTGACTAGTGTCAAGTATAGCTTGAGCTTGTTCTACCATTTTCATGCACATTTTCATCCGTTCAATCTCTAAATCCGCTCTAGGGTAACTCTTGTCTAGGTTTGCAACTGCAGGCCCTTCTTGAAGTCGAGCCTGGTAGGCCTTGAACATTATGTCCAAGCCTTCTGGGGTTGGATCTGCATGAACAGACCCTGGTTGCGGGCTATTTACAATGGCGGGTGGGGCGGGATGAGATGGAGTGGATGGAGTTTCGGCATGCGAGGGATTTTGAGATGCAATGTCTTCTATTTTTGTTTTTGCGTCTTTCAATCTTTCTTCTAATTTTGATAACTTTTTATTCCACTTGCGATTGGCCTTCTCTCTGGTATCCTTCCATGTTCTTGTTTTCCTCTTACTAGGTTCTCCTGATTCACTCGACTCCGATTGCTCTGCTGGTTTATCATGTTTTAAGGCTTGTGCTCTAGTGGCAGCTTGTATAGGAGCCACATTACTGTGAGATGAACTTGAATCTGCCACTAAGCCTACCACATTAATGGGTGTAATCTTGGGTGCACTAGAGGGGTTTCTTGGACAATCTCTGGGAAGATGGTCTTTGTCACAATCAGGACAAAAAGCCTGTATTGTGATAGTCTGTCCTTGACTCGGAGATGGTGGGTGGGGACAATCACGAAGGAAATGGTCACCCTGATATCTGAAACATGGTCCTCTAGGGGCTTGTGGTCTTACTTGTCTCAATTGGGGCCTAGGGTTAGCATTTGTTTACATGACATTGGAGTATTCTAGCTCCCAATTTTGCTCCATAGGTGGTGCCTCATAGTGATACGAGTAAATCTCACTATGCTCAGGTGACTCAGTGTAATAAGCATATGGACTACCTTCATGGGAGTAATCTGAACTATGAGCGTGAGAGTCATTATCTGGTATCAATGGGGTTAGTGGCACCAATGCTCTATTTGGATTTTCCTCTCCCACAGCATACTTGACTGGAATCACGTTGGTAGGAGCTAGTGGTTGGTTTCCCAAGACTAGTTGTGGCCTATATTGTGCCTGATATTGCTGTTGTGGTCAATAATATGGCTGTTGGTATTGGTTCTGATACCTACCTTGTGGGTAAGGCTGTTGATAATTCTGTCTAACAACCTGCCTATTGTAGGGACAATCTTGAGCCGTATGGTTTGTGTACTTCCTTTCAATAGTGCAGTATGGGGTATTCCTTTCTCTCATGTTCTAGTTGTGCATTGGGCATACATTGGCCATATGGTTGCCTCCGCAACTATAACACCAATTCAATGTGGAGTCTCTCTGTGTTTGTCTATTTTGGACTCCTAGCTTCTTGGCAACTTGCTCTGCTATTTCATCTAGCTCAGTGGAGGCTTTGGAGGTATGACTAGTAGAACTCTCGGAGTCCTTATAGAGTTTGGATAGTCCCTCCTTGCCCAAGTTGTCTTCTATGTCAATGCACGTCCGCACACACTCTTCTATGGATCTAGGCTCTTTCAAGTACACATATGATCTTAACTTCGTGCTCAGTAAGCCATCTAAGAACAAAGCCACTTGTTTGGCAGGTGTGGGCAACTCTAGAACAGGGCATCTTTCTAAGTACTGTCTGAACCTTCTTCTTGCTAGTCGCACTATTTCTTGGGGTGTCTGCTTGAAACTATGGATCAAAGATGATGTGTTATGTCTGATACCACTCTTGGAAAATTCTACAATGAATTCGTCTAGCAGCTAACCTATATCGCGATAGTTTCGACTACTCAGTGGTTGAAACCAAGCCAAGGTAGTGCCCTTAAGAGTCAAACCAAATGCCTCGTACTGGGTGAACAAATCCTCAACCTGTTCAGCTCTTAACACTTGTTTGAATTCAGCCACATGATCATAAGGATCTCCTGATCTGTCAAAATAATTCTTCATTGCCTTGATCACTTGAGTGGGTCTAAGGGTTCTTGGGTGCTCTCGGGGTCTAGGCAATGGAAAATCCTGTTCATCTCTTTGTTGCCTATGTGCTTGATGTCTCTCTCTTTCAGGTCTTTCATTTTCAAATCCTGATCTATTTCTGCCCATAGTGTGTGCAAAACTTACCTCAAATCTCTCTCTAGTTCTTTCTCTGTGGGCTTCATGAGCTTGGGTTGATCCTACACCTTGGACGCCATCGGACACATTGGATCTTGGCAGAGGGAAAATCAATTCACTCTTCCAAGTATATGCATGTCTATCATGTTCTGTTACCAAGAAAATTTTCTCGGATGTGTTATCCAGGTAGACAACTTTGCCTGGTATCTCTGGATCCTTGAACTCGTAGATGATGATTATAACAAATTGGCTAGGTTTATCTGGCTTGAATCTCCAAAAGGCTTCCTCTGTTTCTATATTCAAGAATAGTTCTATGCTTTTGTTGTCTTGAGGGATCCAATCTGGTGTGATCACTCTGGTCAAAACTGACTTGCCTCTAGGAGTCTGGGGTCCTTGTCCTACATTTCCTTGTTCTAGGTCTCCTATCTCATTCTCATGAATGATATTTCCAAACTCATCGGTCCTATCTGGTAGGTTGGTGACCAAATTGTGAAGAGAGATGGTGGATGCAATCCAAAGATGAGTAGGTGCTGCTACAACCAGCTTCACACCAGCCAACTGAGACTTCAGAGTTGATTAGTAGACCCTTTAAGCTTCCTAAATCCACCAAAATATTAGCCAAGTGCTTTGGAACATGTATCCCAAAAGTTTAAGTCAAGACAGAATAGTTGCGAAGTGACTAGCTCCCAAAACTTGCTATTTTTGGACATACACGTGCTGGGAAAAATGAACAGTGCTCTCAACCTGGTAGGGATTAGAAAAATTCCTTTTGGACATAGCAAATAGACTTAGCAAGCTTCCCAATCCAAGCTAAAACACTTCAAATGAAGGACTGAGCACTGAGAACAAGATTTATCAATTTCTGGAACATGCCCACCATTCTCGGGGCTCTACAGAGATAGACCAGTGAGCAGTAAAATGCAGATATCTCCAAAACTATAAATCCAATTACCTTGCAAATTGATATGCAGAAACTAGACAGCAAGAGCTATCCAACGCACATTAAATAACTGAAAACGGATCAGCAGAACCCGAGATATGACCTTCTGAATGTACTGCTCTGAGTGAGTATAGCAGAGAACAAAACAGAGAAGTGAATGATAATAAATGTATAAATTCATATATGATTACAACCACATTGGCAATGAATCTTTGCACAATGGGAGTAGAATGATAGAGCTAAGGAGTAAGCTCTTCAATCTCTACAAAATGACATGAAGTGGTCACATAGAAGGCTTGCTAATCGCCTCTTCCTTCTTGCTCCTTTTATAGCTATTCTTGGAGGGAGTTTTGAATTCGAATTCGAATGGCTCCACCTAAAAGTGATCCCCAAAGTTAGGAGATATTCCTTCAGCTCAAAAAGTCCTGGATTTTGGTAGTTAGAGCCACGAAATTGCTTTTACATCATGCATGAGGTAAGCCATCCTTTTCCTTTTTCTTTTTTCAATTACAAGAGATAGAAATGAACTCTTTTACAAGAGGTGTTCACATGACTACTCTTGTGACTTACAATTGAGGATGATATCAAATATATCAAGCATGTAGGCTTGGGTAAAATGCACCAACAGCTCCCCCTCAAGCCTAACATGCTTGACCTTCAAATAAGTCTTCAATTGTCCTTGATTTCCTGCAAGCCAACATCAACTTGAATCTACTTAATTTTGTACCATCAAGAGATTTAGTCAACATGTCGGCACATTGCATATCTTTAGAGACATAGGATAGTTGAATAGCCTTGCTCATTAGCTTCTCCCTTACGTAATGGTAGTGGACTTCAATATGCTTGGTTCTAGCATGGTATACCGGATTAGCTGCTAGATGTAGTGAGCTTGTGTTGTCACCAAAAATATGAGGTGTTGAAGAATGAAGTCCAAGATCTGTGTACAAAGACTTTAACCACATGATTTCTTGAGTTGCATTAGCCAAACCTCTATATTCAGCTTCCGTAGAAGATAATGCCACGGTTGGTTGCTTCTTCGATGACCAAGAAATGATTTTTGAACCTGCAAATGATATATACCCGGATGTGCTTCTTCTATCATCTTTAGATCTGGCCCAATCTGCATCTGAGTAGACCTTTAGCTCAATATCTGAAGTATATGAATAGAACAAACCTTCATTCATGGTCCCCTTTAGGTACTTGAGGACTCTCTTGGCCGCTTCCATATGTGGTCTTCTCAGCTTATGCATAAACTGACTCAATATGCTAACACTATAGCATATATCCACCCTTGTGAGTGTTGCATAGTTCAAACTTCCAACCAAGCTTTGATAGCTTGTGATGTCTTCAATTGGCTCTCCTTCATAAGCACTAAGCTTATGATTTTGCTCCATAGGTGTACCTGCACACTTGGTATTTTCCATCTTGAACTTGACGAGCATGTCATGGACATACTTCCTTTGTGTGATGTATATACCTGAATTTGTGTAGATCAACTCCAATCCAAGAAAATAAGTGAGTGGTCCGAGGTCACTTATTTTGAACTCCTCCTTCATTTGACTCTTTACCTGTTTGATTCCTTCAAGATCATTTCCTGTGATAATAATATCATCAACATACACACATAAATAGATCACTTCAGATCCATTCCTCTTTATGAACAAAGAGGTATCCGCCTTGCTAGCTTTGAATCCTTGGTCCTGCAAATAAGTCACCAATCTGAAATTCCAAGCTCTTGGAGCTTGCTTCAATCCATACAAAGCTTTCTTTAGTTTGCATACATAGTTAGGATGATGTGCATCCTCATATCCAAGAGGTTGTGCCATATACACTTCCTTAGAAATCCATCCATTCAAGAAAGCATTCTTTACATCAAGTTGATAAAGATTCCAATTTCTAGATGCAGCAAGACTAATGAGAACCCTAATTGTAGGCATTTTTGCAACAGGAGAGAAAGTCTCCTCATAATCAATACCATGGGTTTGAGCAAACCCTTTAGCAACTAACCTTGCTTTGTGTCTATTTATACTTCCATCTGGATTCCTCTTGATTTTGTATATCCATCGAGATCCGATTATCTTCATAGATGGCTTGTTAGGTACAAGCTCCCAAGTGTCATTCTCCTTCAAGGCTTCCATTTCTTCATCTATTGCATCTCTCCAAGCTTCCTTGCTTTGTGCTTCTTCAAATGTGGTAGGTTCTTCATTGGTTGAATCCTTTGCAATGTAGATTGAGTGCTTGGTGACCAAAGAAGTATCATAACCAAACCTCTCTGGTTTCTTCTTCTCCATTGAAGACCTTCTAAGTGGTTGATGTGATCTCTCGGGTCCATATGTAGCATCCTGCATCTTTGCTCTTCCTTTGTTCTTCCATAGCTTTAGTCTTTCGAAGTCTTCTAGGTAAATCGCCGAATCACTTTCTTCAATCTGCTTTGGCTCCTTTGGTTGAAGTCATAAGGCAGCTTCACTTTCCTGCCATCATCAAACCATGATTTGTTTTCATCAAAAATTACATCTCTACTCACAGAAAATCCTTTATTGGTTGGATTGTATAATCTATATCCTTTTTGGTTTTGATCATAACCAATGAATACACACTTCTCTGCCTTGGGATCCAATTTCCCTCTTACTGGAGAAGGAATGTGAGCATAGGCTAAGCATCCAAAGATTTTGCAATGCTCTAGACTAGGTCTTCTTCCATTCCACACTTCATATGGAGTGGTTCCATCTAGTGACTTAGATGTAAGTCTATTTATGAGATATGTGGCTGTCGACACAACCTCTGCCCATAGGTAGTTCGGCAATCCCTTTTCGTTGAGCATGGACCTTGCAGCTTCGACAATAGCTCTGTTCCTCCTCTCTGCTACACCATTGAGTTCGGGTGTATACCTTGTAGTGACTTCCCTTTTAATGCCTCTTTCATGCAAGAAGGCATCAAATTCAAAAGAGAAGTATTCTCCTCCACCATCTGATCTGAGTCGTTTCAAAGTCCTACCTGTTTGGTTTTCAACAAGAGCAATATACTTCTTAAATCAATTAAACACTTCATCCTTGTGCTTTATAAAAAACAGAATGGTCCACCTGCTACAATCATCTATGAAAGACACATAATATCTTGAGCCTGATATAGATGGCTCCTTACTTGGACCCCACACATTTGTGTGCACTAGATCCAAAGGATTTTGATACATATATCCTTTCTTATTGAAAGGTTGTCTATGGGCCTTGCCGAGTTGACAAGCTTCACACTTATAAATCATGTGTTGCCTTGTGATATTAGGCAAACCAAGTACACTTTGGTCGCTGCAAATCTGTTTGAGTGTCCTCTCACCAATGTGAGCAAGCCTTTTGTGCCATATCTCCAACTTTGTTACAGTTTGAGATCCATAGCTAAACAAAGCTATGTTCTTTGTATCTTCCACTTCAAAAGTGAAAAGCCTTCCTGTCTTTTCTCCTTTGGCAATCCTTGAAAGCCTTGCCTTGGGTCTTCAACATATGCTCCAAATCAATTGAATCTAACTTGCAATCCTTTTTCAACAATCTGTCCAACACTTATTAAATTTTTGGTAGTTGTAGGGACATACAAGACTTTGCTTAAGAGGTTCATATGCCCATCTGATGTCTTCACATTACCTATCTTCTCCACTAAGTGCTTTGTATCATCTCCTGTCTGCACTTCATGCTTGTTATGAGGATCTTCCAAATCAGAAAGTAAAGCCACATTTCTTGCTACATGGTTCGAGCATCCCGAATCAATGTAAAATATGTGATCATCATCCTTACCCTTCTTCGCTGATAGATTCATAATCAATAATGAATCTTCTTGACTTTGGTCCTCTGCATAGTTATTGTAATCTCTTCTTCCTCTATGGCCACTTTGATAGTTGTTGTTGTTGTTGTAATTGTTGTTGTAGTAGTTGTTGTTGTTGTAGCCTCCATTGTATCTACCTCTATTTGATCCATAGCCACCTCTATTGAATCCTCTTCCTCTTGAGTTCCTCGGGTTCCTGAAACATTCTTCAGTAGTATGGTTAGATAAGCCACATATGTTGCAAGGTTGAGATGATTGGAATCTCCCCCTGCTTTGCTTTCCACCTCTGCCTCTTCCTCTAGCTCTTCCTCTACCTGCAAAGTTTGCTTGCAAAGAACTTCCTTCATCTTCATTCTTCCTATTCTTTGACTTGTCCTTGACCTTAGCTTTATCAGAATATAAGGCAGAAGTTTGATTACCTCTTGAGGACTCACCACCTTTGCTAATCTTTGCTTCATGAGTGAAGATTTGGCCCATGAGTGTGTTGAGGTCGGGTACATGCATATCCATGTATAAATCCATGGCTATTGTGAATGACTCCCACTTGTCGTCTGCTTTGATTCCATTCATGATTTGTCTAATGCTTTGCTCCTCTTCAATTACCTCTCCAATGCTTCCAAGTTGGTCGGAAATCTCCTTCATCTTTGTGACATAATCAGTCACATTTTGTTTCGGGCTTTTCTTCATTGTTGTGAACTCCATCCACAATTGGTTCTTCCTTGCTCGAGTGTTGGAAGAGAAGAACAAAGCAAGTGCATTCCAGTTTTCTCTTGATGTCTTGCATCCCTTGACATGAGGTAAAAGAAAATCAGAGATTGAGTTTAGAATATAGGACCTTGCAAGTGCATCCTTCGAACACCAATTCGAAAGTCCTTCCACTTCTTCATGTGATGGTTGCCCTTTGTTCCTCATGGTTGGCATTGCTTCATCTCCGGATATGAATCCATATAGATTCCTCCCTTGAAGGTAAGCCTCCATCCTAAGAGACCATGCCGGGTAGTTGTTTTGATCCAATTTGTCAATTGTTGATGGAAATCCATCTCCCATGTTGCTTGACTATGTTCGGACACCACTATGAAGAGAGATGGTGGATGCAATCCAAAGATGAGTAGGTGCTGCTACAACCAGCTTCACACCAGCCAACTGAGACTTCAAAGTTGATTAGTAGACCCCTTAAGCCTCCTAAATCCACCAAAATATCAGCCAAGTACTTTGGAACATGTATCCCAAAAGTTTAAGTCAAGACAGACTAGCTGCGAAGTGACTAGCTCCCAAAACTTGCTATTTTTGGACATACACCTGCTGGAAAAAATGAACAGTGCTCTGAAGCTGGTAGGAATTACAAAAATTCCTTTTGGGCATAGCAAATAGAATTTGCAAGCTTTCCAATCCAAGTTAAAACACTTCAAATGAGGGACTGATCACTGAGAACAAGATTTATCAATTTCTGGAACATGCCCACCATTCTCGGGGCTCTGCAGAGATAGACCAGTGAGCAGTAAAATGCAGATATCTCCAACACTATAAATCCAATTACCTTGCAAATTGATATGCAAAAACTAGACGTCAAAAGCTATCCAACACACTTTAAATCACTGAAAAAGAATCAGTAGAACGTGAGATATGACCTTCTGAATGTACTGCTCTGAGTGAGTATAGCAGAGAACAAAATAGAGAAGTGAATGATAATAAATGTATAAATTCATATATGATTACAACCACATTGGCAATGAATCTTTGCACAATGGGAGTAGAATGATAGAGCTATGGAGTAAGCTCTTCAATCTCTACAAAATGACATGAAGTGGTCACATAGAAGGCTTTCTAATCGCCTCTTCCTTCTTGCTCCTTTTATAGCTATTCTTGGAGGGAGTTTTGAATTCGAATTCGAATGGCTCCACCTAAAAGTGATCCCCAAAGTTAGGAGATATTCCCTCAGCTCAAAAAGTCGTGGGTTTTGGTAGTTAGAGCCACAAAATTGCTTTTACATCATGCATGAGGTAAGCCATCTTTTTCCTTTTTCTTTTTTCAATTACAAGAGATAAAACTGAACTCTTTTACAAGAGGTGTTCACATGACTACTCATGTGACTTACAGATGAGGATGATATCAAATATATCAAGCATGTAGGCTTGGGTAAAATGCACCAACACAAATACATGGTTCCTTCCTTATCAATGTATGAACCCTCTTCGAACTTGACCACTAGGTGTTCAAGTCCAAAGGGTTGATCCAGATTTTTGAGTTGGACCACTGATCGCCTCAGACCATCCTCATAGATGCGAGCACCTAATCGGTTGGTCCGAATATATTCCAACTGTGTCTTATAGGAACCTTCTAGTGTTTGTAGATGGGCAGTTCCTGAGCCATCTGCAGGTTTCCCCATGCTAAAAGACATTTCTGAGTCACTTGTGTCTGAACTGAGTCTATAAGGATGACCACTTAGTTGTTGTGCCCAAGACTTAGTCGTATGGTTGACACTAGCCTCTGAAGATATAATGCTTTGTTTATCCTTGCCTAGGTGTCTACTAGATCTCAGGTTCGTAAGCTTTGGTTAAGAGTCCAAAATTTCCTCTTTGTATTGTTCAAAATCCCTTGGAGGGGTCAAATCAGGCTCCTGGGGGTCAAATCAGGCTCCTAAGGGTCAAAACAGGCAAACAGGGCCTTTTGGAACAAAATCACGATTTTGTGAACTTCAAGAGAGTCGCGATTGTGTGAAATCAGAGAATCGCGATTATGTGAAATCAGAGAATCACGATTGTGTGAAATCAGAGAATCGTGATTTTGAGCAGAGAATCGTGTTTTTCAGAATCGCGATTTTGAGCAGAGAATCGTGTTTTCACAGAATCGTGGTTCACAAAATCATGTTTTCACAGAATCATGTTTTTTGACATGAGAATCGCGATTTTCAACAGAGAATCGTGTTTTCACAAAATCGTGTTTTTGGCTTAAAATCGTGATTTGTGAGAATCGCGATTTTGAGCAGAGAATCCTATTTTTTGAGAATCGTGATTCTAAACAGAGAATCGTGTTTTTGAGAGTCGTGATTTTGAGCAGAGAATCATGTTTTCATAGAATCGTGGTTCACAGAATCGTGATTCACAAAATCGTGTTTTCACAAAATCGTGTTTTAGAGAATCATGTTCTAAAGAATCGTGATTTTGTCTCAGAGAATCGTGGTTTTCAAAATTTAGAGAATCGCAATTTTGAGCAGAGAATCATGTTTTCACAGAATCGTATTTTTGAGAATCGTGATTTTGAGCAGAGAATCGTGTTCATAGAATCGTGGTTCACAGAATCGTGATTCACAAAATCGTGTTTTCACAGAATCGTCTTTTCACAAAATCGTGTTTTTGCTGAAAATCGTGATTTGTGAGAATCGCGATTTTGAGCACAACCACAGAATCGCAATTCTGAGAATAACCACAGAATCGTGTTCTTTTCAAAAGGCTTTTAGGCGGGAAGCAGAGAATCGCGATTTTCAAAAAAAAATGAATTTTCACAGAAATGCGATTTTCATCACAAAATCGTGTTTTTTGGCAGGAACTTCGAATTTTTGAGCGCCGAGCAATGGCGAGCTCCGCATGTGCAGAAAATCATGAAAAAACACAGCGCTTGCACTCTCTTGCACTTCCTAACTCCTCCTCGCACAATAATGCATGAAAGATGGTATGAAAATGATGAAAATGCACTAAAAAAACAAGAAATTTCTATGAAGAAGAAGATGGAAGAAGATGGAGATGGTGATGATGATGAAGATGAAGAAGAAAAATCAGAAAATGAACAAGAATGACAGTTCTTTTACCTTCCAATGCCGCAAATCTATGATCTTACCATCACAATGCTCGTGCTCGAAGCTCTCTCCCCGGCAACAGCGCCAAAATTTGGTGTAGCTCAAGCGTAAGCACCACCTCCTTGTCAATCCACGGAGACGTGAGGACCGGTATGAAGACCACGAGCAAGTGTAGGCACAAGTGCGTGAGTGAAAGCACACAAACATGCACACACATACACACACACGCGCACAAAGTAAGATCAAAGAGAGGAACAATGGAAAGCTTCGATTGCAAAAGAGTTCTCTTACAAAAGCTCTATTCTCTAACAAGCTAACCCCAAAAATGAGCTCTCTAGCTCTTTTTATAGTTTTTTGACTAGTTTTGGCCCTGTCCAAACTTAGTGTCCGGCCTAGTTAAAAATTAGGTTCTAGGGCTTATTTGAGGGCTCAAATGAAGTCTAAAAATTATGACAATTGGTAGGATGATACTTATAATACTCCTCAAGCTCAGGGACTCCTTGGCTTGAACAAAATGGAGTTACAAAAATAGAAAATGGTATTTACAATGGTTTTTAGTGATGAAAATCACTATTGTTGTAGGGGATTCTTCTGAAAATTTGACATACACTTCTTGGAGCTCCCTACTTGCTCCCTTTCCTTGTGTGTCCACCTTTTGATGTGCTTCCATGCTTTGTCCTTGACTTTGAGCTTCAACACTAGTACAAATGCAATGAAGAACCATCTTTTGAATTACTTCAACCAAATGAAGAAGACACCTAAACAAACTATCGCTAAGTTTGTTACAAAGGTCAAATCCATTGGAGAGATGATTGAAGAAGAGGCCATCATGAGGCAAATTCTCAATGGGATAAGAGGTGACAAGCAATGATAATCTTTCACCATAGCCTATTATCTCATCGTGGATGTGCAAACTCTAGACTTCAACATGGTTCTTGGACAACTCCTCAATCAAGAGGCCAAAAACAGCATAAAGGAAGGTAACTCCTATTCAAGTAGTGCTCTATATGTAGATAAGAAGTGCAAGAAGCTCAAAGGCAAGAAGAAGGAAGAAGATGAAGAAGAGACTTCCCAAGCCAACTTTACAGACAAGAGCAAGTGGAAAGGGAAGAATAAAGAACCAAAGCATGACAAGACCAAAGGCCAAAATCTTCAACCTTGTTCCATTTGTGATAAGATCAACCACACCACTCAGAATTGTTGGTTCAATGGGAACAGCTAGAAAGGAAGTGGAAGGGGTGGATATGCCAGCAATAGAGGCAAAGGTCAAGAATAACAATAGAGACCATAACAAAAGGGAATACAACAATTATTCTAAAGATCAACAACATGAAGACTCATTACTCTTGATGAATCTAAGCCACAAGGAAGGTAAACAAGATGATCATTTATTCTACATAGATTCAAGATGTTCAAATCATGTTGCAGGCAACATTGCTCTTCTATCTGACTTGGTGTTGCAGAGCAAAGAGGCACAAAAGAGGAGCCCAAAATTTTCAAATCAATAGGCATATTTTTCTTCTTCAAAATCCTAGAAAATTCCCTCAAAAATATGTAAATGCACTAAGTGAGTTGGAGAGGTAGATTAGTCTTTTCTCATGCATTTTAGCTGATTCACTTGGAGTAAGTTGAAATCACCAAGAGAATTTCCAAAAAAAAATTCCAAATTAGTGTAGAATAGGTTTTAGGTCTCACAAGCTATAAAAACCAAAAATTGTAGTTCATTTTACATTTCCTTTGGATTTGGTATCGCTTGCGGATAGTGATTGGTATTGCCTGAGAAATATCACGCCCTACAAGCCTAAAAAGCTACCTTGTGAGCTCAAGTTTTAAGCAAGACATCCTTAAAGGTAAGCTTTACAAGAGTGCAACATCAAAATCACTTTAAAAAAACATCCACACGTGATTAAAGACGTTTTCGGTATCATGGGGTGGGACAGAGAGATTTAAGAGGTTCTTTGAGTGAGACAGAGGGTCAAGAGTGAAGAGGAGTGAGAGAGAAACTTGGGGGTTAAATTTTTTTTGTGTTTGGAGCGATTTTGGTTGTAATATCACAATTGGTTGAGTTTTGGTATCGCAATACCAAAATTCCCTAGTATCGCGATACTCGTCAAAGTATAGTATCGTCGCATACCACCTGAGGTATCGGGATACCATTTTTGGTATCATATCATCAAGTTGGTATCACGATCGTGATCTGCCAGTGTATCGTATCGCGGTCCACTTGTTATCATATCGTCCTGATCATGGTATCGTACCGTTGAACGAGCAATATCCTATCGCGCATAACATTGGTATCGTATCATGAGGGATATGAGTACCGTATCATGCAAAACTCTAGTTTCGTATCATGCAAAGTTGCGGTATCATATTGCGACTTTCAGTGGTATCGTATCGTGTGCATCCTTAGTATCGTATCGTGCAAAGCAACAACATCGTATCATGCTTTCAGGTGGTATCGTATTGCTTGAACCACACAATATCATATCGTGTACTGCATTGGTATTGTATCGTGTAGAAAGCAGTATCGTATCGTGGGAGTTGTGGTATCGTATCGTCGACTACCCAAGTATCGTATAGTCTCCTGCAGAAGTATCGTATCGTGGTAAAAAGTAGTATCATATCGTGGCAAGAGTGGTATCGCGTAGAGCAGTATCGCCAAAGTGGTATCCCCTAGAACATTGTGAGTCTTTTTAAGGGAAAATTTTGAGGCAATTAAGGAGCAAATTAGGGGATAGTTAGGACCCTAAACAACCACAGGAGGGTGGATGAACTTGAGATCATGAAAGATGCTAAGTAGTCAGAGAAGTGTTATTTCATCGGTAGGAAGTGCAACTCAGGCCACTCACCACTCTATCTACTCTGAAACCTCTAATGACTCGGAGGAAGAGATACCAATGGCTTCAGAAGACATGCAAGGTCATGTTCGCAGGAGAAACTTCATGTCTACCGTAGAAGCGGAATACCGTACCTCTCTACAATATGTGTCTACTAATTCTCAAGAGATCCCCATCTACCTGGATGGTTTGAATAGATTAGTCATCAGGATGGTAAGTTCCACTGATTCCACAATTGTGCCCAGACCACTAGTCAAGTATGAAGGAGGAGCGTACATGGATAAGTTAGGTCACATCTATGTAGTGATAGAATACCCAGATCTAATCAATGAGAGAGGAGGGTTGGAAGAACAAGGAAATTCAGGAAGACTGGGTCCTAAAGAGTTGGTAATCACTCCCAGAGGTAATTCAATAGTAACTCGAGTCTTGAGAGGGGATTTGATACCTCAAGACGATTACCTCCTCGAAGTATACTTGATCCATGGATTAGACTTACTGTTACAAACTGACTCACCTACACACAGACAAGAGGAAAGTCCCACGACCTTCTATGAGTTAAAAGATCCTGAGGATGAGTCTAGAGTCACATACCTAGACAAGAAGCAAAGAAGATACTGGCTTATTCACACCATTGATAGGGCTCAATTGAATTATATGGGGTTGCAAGTATTCCCTCAGTGAGAGCAGGCAACCACTTCTCAGAATCCCTTTGGAACACAACAAGAGGCAGAAAATACAATGTTGGGATAGACAAGCCATCAGAGTATTCCCTGTTGGAGAATTCCTCTCCTAATCGCAGCGAAAAGTGTAGAAGATCTTCTCAGGATCAAGACTCTTGCCAATAGCAGAACCTTCAAATGGAATCTGGTACCAACTGAAAAATGCAATGAACTTGAAACTTTGGTCACTCAAACTAGACACCTACAGCTTCAAAATGAGCTATTAAACACTCAATTTGGAGTAGATTTTGGTTGGCAACTCCTTGATACAAAACATGCTACCTATTCACTCAGTTAGGTTGAAAACTGGACTTCACTAAAAACTGAATAACTCAGAGAGCATAAAGAATTTCATAAAACTGGTTTAGATAGAGGAATTACTCAAGATAGGCTTTCCATGAATGTTTAAACACTAAAATTGGATACATATATTGAGAGATATGACTCTCACAAGTAGACTGCATAGAAATGGGTGTGCGGCTGGACATACTCTATGAGAGTGAACTGAACGAAATGACTCAAACCAAATGAACTAGCTACAAGGGAACTTCCACGCCTTCTTCCTCTATTCTTGAGTGTCCTCCCTTGCTTATTTTATAGCCAAGTGACCAAAAACTCTCATGATGAGTTTGAGAGCTCTTCTCCATCATTTCTGCACTACTTTGGACAACCACTCCTCTTACAGTTCAGTTTTTGGATTTGATTCTCTTTTGGCCTCCACTACTTGCTGAAGTAAATGCTTCTATTTTTCATTTTTTTATTTTCCTTCTACTTGAAGAAAATCCTTTTTGCAAAAATATATACGAGCTTACTTCTTTATTTTTAACACTCCCCCTCAAGCTCACATGTGAGCTTGCACCTTTAGCCATATCCTGCAAGTTGATGTCATCCTTGAACCTCTTTAACTTAGAAGCATCTAGGGACTTTGTAAGCATGTTCGCAACCTGTTCATTAGTTCCAATGAACTTTATATCCACATCCTTGCTCAAAACTTTTTCTCGAACATAATGATAATGCACTTCTATGTGTTTGCTTCGTGCATAAAACATTGGATTGTTTGTCAAGTGAATGTTTGACATGTTGTCACCATAAATTAGAATGGTCTCCACTTGCACATCAAGATCAGCCAAGAGATTCTTAATCCACATAGCTTCACAAGTTGCAAAGGATAAACCTCAATATTCAGCTTCTGTAGGTGATAGTGCAACATTAGGTTGCTTCTTTGAGCTCCATGTGATAGGTTTGCTACCTATCATAAACACATAACCTGAAGTGGATCTTCTATCTTCCTTCGAACCAGCCCAATCAGAATCACTAAAGCCCTTTACCTGCAATTCTTCATCATATCTATAAAACAATGCATGATTGACAGTGTGCTTCACATATCTTAGCACTCGTTTGGCTGAATTTAAATGTTCACTTGTAGGAGCTTGCATAAATTGAGAAAGAACTCCAACAATATAACACAAATCTGGTCTTGTGATCGTAGCATAGATCAAGGAACCTATAATACTCCTGTATGTAGTTACATCATGTAATTTTTCTCCATCATTTGAGCATAGCTTCACATTTGTGTCCATATGTTGAGTGAGTGGTTTGCATTCACTCATTCCAAATCTGAAAACAACATCCAACAAGTACTTTCTTTGCATCAAGTAGATGCCATCTTTCCCATAGAATATGTCGATGCCTAAAAAGTATTTCAGCTCACCAAGATCTAAAATTTTAAACTCCTTACCGAGTTTCCTTTTGATCTCTTGTATTCCTGTAACATTACTTCCTGTTATGATGAGATCATCAACGTATATGCAAATATATACCTGCTTGCCTTCTTCTTTCTTCATGTAGAGAGAGGGATCTGCATTACTTGGACTATACCCACACCTTGTGAGGTACTCGACCAATCTTTGATTCCAAGCACGTGGTGCTTGCTTCACCCCATACAAGGCTTTCTTCAATCTACAAACAAAATCTGTATGCTTTCTATCTTCAAATCCAATCGGTTGACTCATGTATACCTCTTCTTGAAGTTCACCATTGAGAAAAGCATTTCTTATGTCAAGTTGGTACAATGGCCATCTCCTTGTTGCACTCACTCCAATCAAGGTTCTAATTGTTCCCATCTTTGCAACCGGGCTGAAAGTCTCTTCATAGTCGATGTCATGAGTTTGCTTGAATCCTTTTGCTACTAGTCTAGCTTTATGCCTTGCTAGAGAACCATCAGCATTTCTCTTTATTTTAAACACCCATTTATTTGGAACAATCTTCATACCTTCAACCTTTGGAACTAGCTCCCATGTGTGATTGTCCTTGAGAGCTTTCATCTCTTCTTGCATAGCTTCTTGCCATTCTTTTTGTGTACATGCTTCTTCATATGCATCCGGTTCTTTGTCTTTGACCACCTGTGTCATATATGCAAAATGATTTGCAATAAAACTATCATAGCTCAGCCTTTCAATTGGATACCTTGCTCTTGAAGACCTCCTTTCATTTCCTTTTGAACATTGCTTCTTCAACCGGTTCAACTTTACCTTTGGTGTGATCACCTCTTCATACTCTTCTTCACTTGCATTTGAATCACTATTTTGGGCAGCACTTTCAGCTTTAGACCTTTCATAACATGATGTTCGTGATGAGGAATGACTCCTTAGTCTCCCCTTCCATGTTGAGCTTTCTCCAAGTGATGTAGAAGCTTCTGGACTTGACATTTGAGTGCTTGTTTGTTGAAATTCTTCTTGGACAGCACCTCCATCATCTTCGCAATCTTCTTCAAGAATCTTCTCTTTCCCTTTTTCTCCAAACCATGGTCTTAGCTCATCAAATACCACCCCTCGTGAGACTCGTAGCTCCTTTGTCACCAGATTGTAGCACTTATATCCCTTTTGCTCTGATGAATATCCAATGAAAATACATTTTTTTTTACTTTGCCTCCATCTTTGTCCTTAGTTCTTGAGGGATGTGAACATAACAAACACATCCAAAAACTTTGAGATGTGTAAGGTCAGGTTTCTTACCGGAATAAACCTCCTCGGGAGTTAGATTATGCACTCCAGCCGTTGTGCACTTGTTCATCAAATAAACGGCCGTACTAGTTGCTTCATCCCAATAGTTTAGTGGCATCTTCATCTCGTTGAGCATGCATCTTGCAACTTCTGTGATATGTCTATTTTTCCTTTCAGCTATTCCATTTTGTTGAGGTGTGTACCTACATGTAAATTGTCTCTTGATGCCATTTTCATAAAGAAAATCTGAAAATTCTTTGGAGAAATATTCTCCTCCTCCATCGGACCTCAAGGTCTTTATGTAGCGTCCTCTTTCCTTTTCTACCTGTGCTTTAAATCTCTTGAACATGGAGAAAACATCTAATTTTTGTTTTATGCAAAACATCCATACTTTTCTTGAATGATCATCGATAAAAGTGACAAAATATCTATTACCAGCCATTGATGGTTGTTGTGATGGTCCCCATACATCCGTGTGTATCAAGTCGAGGACATTTCTTGCCACATAGTTGCTCTTCTTGAATGGTTGTCGAGTTTTCTTTCCTAGTTGGCATGCTTCAAAAAACTCATGTAGTCCAGCATCATTGAATCTTGGAAGACCTCTTACCACTTCATGGTTGCTCATGTCCTTGAGCTTGGGAATGTTGATATGTCCAAACCTTTTGTGCCACAAATTGATTTCAACAATCCTCTTGTTTCCAAATTGAATATACATCACCTTTCCATGTGGTTGTTGAATGTCCAAAGGGAACATCCTTCCTTCTTTCCTTCCTTGAGCAATGACCTTGAATCCTTCTTTTGGATTCTTTATAAAGAAGCCTTTTTCATTGAAGATAACATGATATCCTTTCTCTACCATTTGTCCTACTGAAATCAAATTCTTTGCAATAGTAGGAACATGAAGAACATCAGCCAATACCTTCTTGTCTCCAAGATTGATATCTCCAACATGCTCAATTGTGTGTTGAGCTTCATCGTCGGTCTCCACACATCCTTTTCCACTTGGAGCTTGTAGCTTTGTGAATAAATCTCCTTGGCATGTCATATGGTTGCTGCAACCTGAATCTATGAACCATTTTTTTTTTCATCACTTCTCGAGTTGTTGTAGTCATGCTTCATGGCAAGCATGGTTTGTTTGTCTCCTTCACTTGATGTACTCGCACAGTTATTTTGGCTCCTTTGGTTGCCTCCATTCAGCCTTCCATTCTTTTGCCAACAATCATTTGCATAATGTCCTAGTTTACCACAATGATAACATGTTATACCTTTATGAGGATTGTATGAACCTCGACCTCTTCCTCTATTTCCTCCTCGACCTCTTCCATGTGTGTTGTCATTTGAATTGTCCTTGTTGTCCTCCGAGTTGTGTTGGCTGAAATTTGTGTTGTTGTAGCTTCTTCCTCTTCCTCTCAAGCCTCCCCTTGAGTTCCTTCCTCTACCTCTTCCTGCATATAACATTTGACTATGGCTGTCCTTACCTTTGTTGCCTTCTCCTTGTTGAGCAACCTCTTGAGCCACAAGATTTGGTATAATCTCGTCGAATGTGGGGAGAGGATCTCTATAAAGAATGTTTGTGATGAGGGGCTTTCACTTTTCTTCACTCCTCAAGCCATTGAGGGCTGTTTGGATGATGTCTGCCTCTTCTATCTTGCATCCAACTGATGCTAGTTGATCTCGAAGCTCTTTGATCCTCAATGTATACTCACTAATGCTTTGGTTTGAGCTTTTCTTCATGTTGTTGAGCTCGTTCTTGAGTTGCATCCTCCAAGACCTTGTTGAGGTAGCATACACCTTCTCCAATGCTTCCCAAACTTCCTTGGCTGTTTCTAAGCTTTTCACATGACCAATCATAGTGTTAGAAATAACTTGTGAGATGAGGAACATCACCCTTCGATTCCTCTCTTCCCAATCTGCAAATTGTCTCCTTTGTGCTGGAGTAATGTTGGGATCTTCAAGGTCCACCGGTTGTGGATTGTCTCCACTAACTAGACTCCATAAACCTTTACCTTTAAGGTAATTTATCATTCTATACCTCCAAGACTGAAAATTTTCTTTGTCTAACTTCTCAACTTGTTGTCCTAAATCAGCCATTGAAAACTTCTAGATTGAAGTTTACCTCAAATATGTTGTGGCGCTCTCTCTTGAATTCACGAAGCTCCCCCTTGATTTGTAACTTCTCCTTTGCTTCACTTCAGTTCCAATGCTTTGCCTCTTCAAACTCCAATGCTCTGATACCAATTGTTGGAGAATTCCTCTCCTAATCGCAGCGGAAAGTGTAGAAGACCTTCTCAGGATCAAGACTCTTGCCAACAGCAGAACCTTCAAATGAAAACTGGTACCAACTGAAAAGTTCAATGAACTTGAAACTTTGGTAACTCAAGCTAGACACCTACAAATTTAAAATGAGCTATCAAACACTCAATTTGGAGTAGATTTGGGTTGGCAACTCTTTGATACAAAATAGGCTACCTGTTCACTCTGTTAGGCTGAAAACTAGACTTCACTAAAAACTGAATACCTCACATAGCATAAAGAATTTCATAAAACTATTTTAGAGAAAGGAATTACTCAAGATAAGCTTTTCAACGAATGTTTAAAAACTAAAATTGGACAAATATATTGAGAGATATGACTCTCACAAGTAGACTACACACAAATGGATGTGCCGTTGGACATACTCTATGAGAGTGAACTGAACGAAATGACTCAAACCAAATGAACTAGCTACAAGGGGACTTCCACGCCTTCTTCCTCTATTCTTGAGTGTCCTCCAACATTCCCAACTGCACCCATGTGCAATTCACAATGCGTGGGCAACAAACACATAGTGAAACTCACCCGGGACTAGGCAACCAATACCGGACACCAGTGAGGCCAAGACCACCACTAGGAGTGCAGCCTGTAATGCCTCCAATGAGACCAGCAATTCCTGTAGTGCATAGACAACCAGAGCCCATAAGAAGATTAAGACCGATTCAAGTGGCTAAGTGCATGAGAAATCATTATGATGGAATGGAAGAACCTTATGACCACATCGCTGAATTTAAGCAAGTGCTAAGAGCTGAGCAAGTGGATGTGCAGTATGAATCCTTTGGACTCACTCTCACAAGAACGGCCTTGACTTGGTTTCAGTCACTAGATCCCAATCAATTTGGAGATATTGAGAAATTCTTTCAAGAATTCATAGGGGAATTCACTAAGAGAGGGATTAAACACAGCTCTTCATCTTTAATCCATAGGTTCAAATAGAACCCAAATGAAACTGTGAAGATAGCTGCTCAAAGATTCAATCAATATGTTGATAGATGCCCAGTAGCAGAAAGACCTACGCAACAAAAGATGATATCATTATTCTTGGACGGACTGACGAACAAAACTCTAAGAACTTTAGTCTATGTGAAGAGGCTACAGACGTTGAATGAATGTCTTCAAGAATGTATTGACTTAGAGGTCAACTTAGCAGATGACCTCAAAAGTACACCCCATCCTACGAAATCAGAAGACACTAGAAGCACAATAACATCCAACTCTAGCAACATAGAAGAGTTAGCAGAGTTGGAAGCCAAGAAGTTAGGATTCCACGGACAGCAGAACTACTAGCATCCATCACTAAGAATACCCATGTTACGAAGATGCAGCCTAAGTGGAGGTGATCACCCCACTCAGATGTGTGCACGAGGAGGAATAGGTGTGCCTCAAGTTTACCCTTATAATAGGCAACCACATCAAGGAACCGCTTTGTATTGCCACATAGAACAAAAATACACCAATCACACTAGTGACAATTGTCCATTCAACTGGTAGACATGACCTGTAAATCACCCTTAGTATAGGCCATATGGATACCCACCTAGAGAACCAGGAAGGGAGGTTCCCAAGTATAATCCCTATCCGGGACCACCAGGAGCACCTAGACCATATGAGCAAGTACAATTTGGAAACTCTCAACTAGTGTTATGACCACAACCGCCACTTCCTCAACACGTAGTACCTTTCAAATATGCTCAACCAGAGGAAAACTTAGAAAGAGACATAGTGCCAGCATCACCAATAGCCAATACAGAATCAACGAACCCAGGATATGAGTAGACCCATGGAGATTATTATTCCTATGACACCAGCATGATTGAATATGAGAAAGCTTATGACTCGCAATACTATGGATATGAGGGATATGACAATGTCTATGGACCAGAGCTGGCAACACTAATGTACACAGAACCCAAAGCACCAACACCTATGAGACCACCCATCAGACCACCTATGACAAAGGACCATGTTATAGATGCAGAGGAGACCACTTTATCAGAGAATGCACGTGACCATACAACCCACCACCCCCTAGGACTTGGGAAGGGTATTGCAATGATTGCAAAAAGGAACATCTCTTTAGAGATTGCCCAAAAAATCCCAATAAGCCTTAGGACACTGCACCTATTAATGTGATTGAAGTAATTGAATCATCAGGAAGTGACAAGGAATACACCGTACCACTAAAGGCCATCACTCGAGCACAAACAAAAGGACAAGAAAGAAAACGAGTAGATTAGGAACAAGGAAAGAGTAATGTCGAACCCACGATACAAGTAGTGGAAGATTTGAAAGACCCACATGAGAATACCCAAATGTCAAAAAGCCAAACGTGGAAGGATAGGAGAGAAAAAATCAAGGAAAAATGGATGAAAAATAAAAACAAGGAAGACAAGAAGCATACGCACGACAATAGGAACTCTAAAGAACCTGAAGTTCATGAAGAAATTCCCATTACACCGCAGACACGAGAGCAAGAAAAGGTAGGATCAATTCGAACCGACCCAAAACCAGACGATTTAGACATGTGGTTGAAAGCGTATCAAGCGAGAATCAAGAATGGACCTAATGTAGAGCAGCACGAAAAGCTTTACCCACAAGGGGAGTTGGAAAATGAGAGGCTAGCGATATGTAGAAAACTCATAGAGGTAGCTCAAGCCACCCTAGAGAAGACCATCCCAGTCCTCCCCAAAACAAGAATATCTGAGGACCACTATAATGATTGTATTAAAGCCAAGGACAAGAAACCAAAAGAGAAGGATGATAAGCCAGAACTATTGAAAACCCAAGACAAACCTATGTCCACAGTCCCAGATTTAGATGTTGATTGGCCAAAAGAGTTGTGGACTAGGATTCGAGAGGATCAATGGAAAAGGAATGGAGTCACAAAACCTCCCTTTGAGGAGTTGGATGTGGAAGATTATCAATCACCACAAAACATGGAAGAAATATATGAAAAAGTTTCTAGACTAGATCAAAATAGGGAGGAGGCCCAAAGCATTTCTACCTTACCAAATTACATGGGAGAATATGAAAAAGAATCCATAATCTTTCGTGCTACCACAGTAAGAGGAAAAGAAAAGGAGTCTTCCGATAAAACCTCCCATAATTTGACAGAACTTAAAAAAACCAAAGTACAATGCCAGTTGACTGTGGAAGAATTACTTTGTGCTAAACCACAATTATGGAAACAGTTAGCGGGACAATGGGAGCTACAATAGGAGAAGAACGACAAGGAAAGCAAGAGGAACGAAAACCCAACGAACATACAGATATCTGTGGATAAGGTTGGAGAATTTAGAGAAGGAGATGAGGGCAACACATGTTTACCTGTCACATACAATGGATACATGACCAAGGCTATACTAAACACAAGACCAGGAGTAGGTATTGCCACCAAGGAGATTTGGGAGAAATGGGGAGACTCAGCCCTATGACCAACTCGCATGAAGCTCCAATTAGTGTATGGCCATGTCGAGAAGCCATTGGGAATATTAGAAAAGATCAAATTAACCACCTGTGGAGTGGAATTTGAGCATAAATTAGCTATCTCTCAATTTGGAAAGGCAAATAATTATGAGATGATATTAGGAGGACCTTTCATGAGATAGTTTAGGGTAGTGCAAGATTGGGGACGAGACTCGTTATACCTTCAACATCAAGGAAACACTACCAAGATAAACTTGCATACCTTTGCATACCGAGATGTACCTCGACTACAATGAAACCCCATACACAAGGAGGAAGATGATTTGTCTATCCATAGTGCGGGATCAAGTGATCAATCATGGATGCACGAGGATGCCCAATTATGGATGTGTAAGGAAGCCAAGAAAGAGGATGAAAACTTGCAATCATGGCCCTTAGGACATCAAAACTACCAGCCCATAGAGGACCCAATGTACATGCCCCAAGTTTTCCCTGATGAAGCATTCAAACCGCATGGCTGGATGGAGATTTTAGCCATCTTGGATGTATGTGTGAATGAAGAATTATTGACCATGAATGAATGTGTGGACGAAGAAGGCTATGATGTAAACTTGTACATGGTAGTCCTGCAGGAGGTAGAAAACAGGAGAAATATTAGAAAAGGAATGGAAAGAAGAATACAAAAACATAGAAATGGAACCAGAATTTGATTCAGAGGAACATTATCTAGAAGCCATTCAAGCTGAAGAGAAGTATGGAACAACCAAAGTGTTAGCAATAGAAGCAGCCCCTATAGTGCCAAATCAAGAGGAAAGTGTAAGTAAGACTGAACCAACCCCTGATCTTTTTGAAGTACTGAAACATTTCAAAAGATATGAAGTAGAAGAAAGAAAAATAGCCATTCAGATTCCCACGAGAGAGGAAAGAGAAGGAGAGGTGTATGACAACATGGAACAAATGAAAAAAATTGTAGTAACCATAGAAGATGGAGAAGAAAGATGTACATACATAGGAAAGGATGTGTCAACGGAGGAGGAAGAAGAATTGATACAACTGATTCAAGAATATCGAGATGTATTTGCTTGGACCTATAAGGATCATAAAGGTGTGGAACCCTCCATCTGTTCTCATAGAATACCAATGACACCGGAGGCAAAACCATCAAAACAATACCCTTACACGTATAACGAGGTTTATGCTGCAAAAGTAAAAGAAGAAATAGTCAAGGTATTAGCGGTCGGATTCATTTATGAGATAGAACATACCGAATGGGTGTCACCATTAGTAGTTGTGCCCAAAAAGAACAGAAAATTGAGAGTGTGCATTAATATAAAGAAAGTCAATGCAGCCACGATTCGTGATAGTTACCCATTACCTATCATTGACCACCTATTGGAAAGAGTGGCAGGCAAAGAAGTCTACAGCTTCTTAGATGGATTCTCTGGATACAACCAAGTATCTATTGCTACTGAGGATCGACGTAAGACCACATTCGTGACTGAATGCGGGGTTTATGCTTTCAGAGTGATGCCTTTTGGACTCACTAACACCCCTGCTACTTTCCAAATGTTGATGTGTCACGTTTTCAAAGAATTCCTAAAGAAGAGTATGTAAGTATATGTGGACGACCTATGTACATATTCAAATCAAAGGCAAGAACACATTCCTGAATTGAGGAAAATATTTTATAAATGTCGATAGTATAGAGTATGCTTGAATCCTGAGAAGTGCATTTTCATGGTAAGACAAGGAAAAATCCTAGGACATATTGTATCTAGGAATGGAATATCTACAGTGAGGACAAGATCAAAGTAATTCTAGAACTTCCTAGACCAAAGAATGCAAAAGAAGTGCAAGCATTCATGGGTCATTGTGGATACTATCGTCGATTTATCCACATGTACGCTATAATTGCCAAAAATTTGTATGGATTGTTGACTCAATTCACATGGACTGATGAATGCGAGAAGGCATTTAATGAGTTAAAAAAACGGCTTAGCACAACTCCAATTTTTAAAAGACCCAATTGGAACAAGCCCTTTCACGTTCATGTGGACGCATCCAATTACGCAATAGGCTGCATCTTAGCTCAACCAGAAGACGAAGGAAAATTGGGTCATCCAATTGCCTATGCAAGTAGACAACTAAATCAAGTCGATAGAAATTATATGGCTACGGAGTGAGAGGGACTAGGAATGGTGTACGCTGTATAGAAATTTAGACACTACCTGTTAGCCAATAAGTTCAAGTTCTTCATAGATCATCAAGCTTTTTTGTACTTAGTCAATAAGCCTTGCAACATGGGAAGACTAGTGAGATGGTTTCTATTATTAATGGAGTTCGATTTTGAAGTAATTTTGAAAAAAGGAAATACCCACGTGAGAGATGATCATCTCTCTAGGTTAACACATGGAGAACCACCAAGCAAAGTACCAGACGATTTGCCTGACACTTATCTGTTCAATTTGGAGGTGTGTCCTAAGTGGGCAGAAAAGCTAATTCCAATACTCACTCATGGACCACAACATTCAATTAATAAAGAAAGTAAAAAGGAAATCCCACAATCACGTAACTTACACATTATAGCAGGAAGTGTGTATTATAAAGAATCCAACGGTGTATTGTATAGATGAATGGATGAAGATGAACAAAAGAACTTGATTAAACAAGCTCATATAAACAAATGGAGGATGCACAAAGGAACTCGCAGAACTCTAAGAGAATTGAAACGGTTAGGTGTATACTGGCTTGATATGCCTAACGATGTCCATGAATATGTCAGTAGTTGCATGGAATGTCAAGAAACCACCCCAGATGACCACACATCTTTACCTTTCTCTACAATAGCACCCAATTGGAGTAAGACATTAGTGAAATTCCTAAGGACATTAGAGCATGAAGAAGGAATCAGTCTAGCAAGGAAACGATCCCTGGAGGAAATGAGTAAGGACTACGTTATCATGGGAAGACAATTATTCAAGAAAGGGAAAGATAATCAACTATAGCTATGTGTACATGAAGGAGAGTACTTACCCATGTTAGAGATGGCACACTCAGGTGCTGCAGGAGGACGTTTCTCAGTGGAAAGAACTTTCAAAATGATCCTCTTTGCAGGTTTATGATGGCCTACTCTACATATAGATGCAGATACCTATGTACGAAGTTGTGAGATATGCCAAAGAGCCAAATATATGATTAGATGAGATGACATGCCATTGAGACCCATGGTTTGCACAAGAGCATTTTCCAAATGGGGTATTGATTTCATAGAACCCATTAACCCACCAGCCAAAGGATCACATGCAGAATACATAATTGTAGCCATGGATTACCTAACTAAATGGGTAGAGGCAAAAGCTTCCAGAAAAAATGATGCTCAGACCACCGCTAAGTTTCTTTTTTAGCATATTTTCAGTAGATTTGGGTTGCCTATAGAGATAGTGAGTGACCGAGGAACACATTTCATTAATGAATTAATAGAGTTGTTAATGAATGAGTTTTTAGTGATCCATAAAAAATCAGCCCCTTATCATCCTCAAGCCAACAGTCAAGCAAAAAGTTCCAATAAGTTGTTATGCGCAGTGTTGACAAAGATAGTCAATAGTGGAAGGTCAGATTGGGACAAACAATTGCATCATGCAATTTGGGCCTTCTGTGTGGCTTACAAGACTACTATTGGAACTACGCCATTTAACCTAGTGTATGGACAAAACACAATCTTGCCAATTGATTTTGTAGTGTCATCTTTGAGAGTAGCACAACATTATGAATGGGCAAGGCATGAATTGTCCAAACAACTAGAACAAATTGAAAAACTACACACGACTAGAATGCAAGCTGTGGCATGAATTTATGTAGCCAAGAGAAGACAGAAGGCATATCATGATGCGCACATCAAGGACAAAGGACTAAAAGAAGGAGATTTAGTTTTTTTATATACTTTGAAGCAACACACCAAGAAGCTACAAAAGCGCGGATATGGACCTCTAATAATCCATAGGATTTCAACGAGTGGAGCAGTTAACCTAGCTACTTTGGATGGAGATGTGCTTCCTAATTACATAAGTGGTTGTCGAGTGAAACGTTACATGGAGCCATTGACAGACCAAATGTTAGCAAGACTTGTAGGTGCACAAAATAGAAAAAGAGAGGATTAAAGAGGAGGCAAGGCAAGAAGCCCTAGAGCGTATCAAAAAATGGAAAGAGTGGATAAGGCAAGGGGATGAATGGTATCTACAAGGGGAAGAGCCTATTCCCATGGCCAACTATCAAGTTCATAAGTCCAACACGAACAATATTAGCAAGTCTTAACCATACTCGAACCTAGGGATTGGAACAACAGAGTACCAACTAATAGATGCCTTGATAGATTCAAGGGCAACACTCAGTTGCATTCGCAGTACAATCATCACGCGTCTTCAAACTATGATAACATGTACTAAAGCACACATGATAGGTGTTGGAAGTCAAGTCATTGAATGCATTGGAGAGGCTACAATATCCCTCCACCTAGGAAATTCCACTATGGAATAGCGAGTTCTAGTATGTAAAGATGAGGATCTAATAGAACACTTGATTCTAGGGCAAGACTAGATCATTGAGAATGAAGTAAGCATTCACCTAGCTCAAGGATACATCTCAGCCAAAATAGGGCACAAAGAAATCTTTAGCCTATTAGAAGAAAGGCCCTCTCATAGGTAGGACATCCTCAGGCATGAGAAAGAGATCCTAGAAGAGGAATTAGCCAATGACTCAATCAACAATCGACCAGAGGAACGTCCTAAGAAAGAAATGACTACCAACACCAATGCATCAATCATTAAGGTGAATTCATCCCACACGAACGGTGAATCCAAGCGAAATAGTGAAGACAATACTCATAAAGTCGTCTACAACAAAGTGAGATCATTGACATGGAAGTCAACTATCAGATTCTCGTAATTAGGAGGTGCCAATCTGAAATGGGTTTGCAAGGATCGAGTGAAGGAAGTAGCGAAGTCAGCAGCAATACCGGTTACTCACTTGAAGGAGGCACCAAATAATAAAAGATCCTCCTCATTACAAATAGGACCAAAGAGAATTTTGAGAGTATGGATTCCAAAGTCATTAGTAAAAGCTCAAAGAACATGGCAAAACATATGGATTCTGAAGAAGGTCACACAGATTGCAAGCCAAGAGATAGAAAAGCAAGAATACATATTACAACAGCAAAGCAAGACCATAGAAATATAGAAGACTCACGAGAGGCACCAAGAGAACATGACAACTAAAATTCAAACTACTAAAAGGGAAAAGGAAAGATCCAGAACTCGATAGAACACAGACAAGACGAAGCCTTACACTTCAACTACAAAATGACTATGGAGACCCAAGAGGCAGCAAGAACTAGAACACCCGAAACAAGAGGATTCCATTTGCACACATGAAGTATCAAATGCACCTAAAGTATGCATGACAGGGCCGCATTACAAGGCCATGCATTTGGCACATGATGTGTGTAACAAAAGTAGTGGTGCACATTTCCCACTTGGGAATAGGTCATAGATTCTACTTCCATAGGAATGGACCTACTATGTAAATAAATAAGTGCTTCGGTGTAGCTCAATGATGAGTAGCACCTCCTTTAATGTCAATCCGGGAAGACTTGAGGATGGTATGAAGACCTCAAACAAGTGAGGGCACAAGTGTGTGAGTGAGAAGCACACTAACATGCACACACACGCGCACACAAGGCAAGAACAAAGAGAGAGATGGAGTAGCAATAATAAAAAATGATATTTACAATGGTTTGGAGTGACTAAAATCACTATTTGGAAAACATTAATTCATGAAAAAATGATAGGCATATTTGCTAGATCTCCGTTGACTGCTTTGCCTACTTGGTCCTTCTTGTTGGCTTCCTTGTCTTGTAAGTTCTTGACTGCCATGACCACCGCCAACACTCCCACCTCTCTCGTGTCTGTCATCTCTGACAGACCCTTGTTGAGTGGACCGTTGGATGTAGTATTCCACCACATCTGTCGCTAAGTGGTGTTCTGTTAATCTCAGTCCTTTTGCCAAGTCGTTGAGTAGGGCATCCCAGTCTACTAGCCCAGGTACCCCCGGATGTGGCATGCGTAGCTTCTTTGAGTGTAGAGCCTATTCTACCGCAAATAATTGTAATAGATGGGATGGTCTGGGTATGAATAACTCTGAATGATATTCCCAGAACCCTGTGATAAAGATTTCTTCAAACATTTGTTTGAAGCAGGCCGGGAGATACTTGATACAAGCATGCCATGCATATACAACGTTGATGGATGGTGTGATGCTCATATCATAAACGAGATGTTGGTTGCCTTCATTGAATCTGAGAGCCGAAAGATGAGGTTCTTTGACATTTCTAAAGGTTCGGAATGTAACCAGCATTAACTCAAATATTTTGAGGCACATCTATGCCATGATGTCAGGTACATTCTTGAATCTGATCCCCCAATGATGAATGGTTGAAATCATGTATGCAACCGTGGGTTGGCCATGAGGTGGTGCCAAGTATATATAGTTTAACCATTTGTCACATCCTTTAACTGTCAAAACTGTTTTGGTGTACTCGGGATATGATCTTCGTCGAAAGACAGGGCAGTAGCAAGGTTATACTTGATGTATAAGGGCATATTATTCCAAGTGCACACCATCTCAGGGTATGTTTCTAGTAGGCGTATCCTCCATGTAGGTTGAAGTATGTTACCGTGCGTCACACTTTCAGGGATGTCATCTGGTGCAAATCGTGTTGTCGAGGTTGGTTCTTTTGTTTTGCGCTACTTTATCTCAGCATTATAATTGGCCATTAATACACAGAACGGAACGTACAAATCATCTGAAGTACCTGCACTACAACTCTATCTTCATGGGTTGGAGCAACCTTTTCTAATTTTTGCATCCATTCAGGAGATTCAATCTCAAATGTTTCCATTCCATCCTATGTTTTGTTGGAGGATAAACACTCCTATGTGCACAACAAAAGCAAATGAACCCTCCTAGGATCCTGAAATTTTTCAGATATAGGTTCTGTATTTTCTAAGTTTCTCTGAGTATATGCAGAGACGGAAAATGATATTTTCCATGCATAAAATATAGTTTAGGAGCTTTCAAATGAGAGTAAAATCACTCCATTTGGATACTAGATGATGCCTCAACCAGCTGCAATAAAATAGATATCTTGATCTCTTCACAGAGTATGAGCTAACTAGACATACACTGTTCTGGACATTTCTCTGCACATGTGCAGGCACTAAACCTGAGACTTATACCAGACAAAGTAGAGCTTATAAGCTTTCCAACAAGACAAAAATCATTGCAAATGGATTCCGGATGAAGGAGAAACACCAATTACAAGACCGGGGGGTCTGCCAAAAACATCTAGATAGATAGAGTGTGTAAAAGTGAAATTTCTGCAAAATATGCAGAGAACAGCTAGTAGAGGGTGTGCTTAAGCAAGGGGGTAGCTTGGGCATGTATTTCCACGACTCTAATTCATAATACAACTCATTAGAGGTTTTAAAGACCACATACTAACCTCTTTAACCAATCAAAAGCATATACATATCAAAAGTGAGGTCCAATCATATCAAGAGGTGAGCTAAATCTTCTCTAATCAATTTCTTTACATTATGGGCATAATTGGATGCCTCCAACTCATGGAAATCAGCCTCCTTTGATTGTGGATGATGTGGAAGGTTCAATTTGGGGCATGTTCCCACACTCTTGAGCTTGAAAAACTTTCAACACTCCCCCTCAAGCTCAAGTCTTTTCCTTTCGTTGCTTCAGCCTATGTCTCTTATGTTGATAGCTTCCTTGAATCCTCCAAGCTTTGTACCTTCAAGAAACTTTGTCATCATGTCTGCAACCTACATTTTAGTGTTCACATACCTTATATCTAGCTCTTTTGCCATCACCTTTTCTCTAACGAAGTGGTAATGAACCTCTATGTGGTTGCTCCTTGCATGAAACATGGGATTGTTAGCTAGATAGATGCTTGAAATGTTGTCTCCATAAAGAGGAAACTCCTCCACTTCTACTTCCAAGTCCTTAAGTAGCTTCTTAAGCCATAATAGCTCACATGTAGCCAATGCTAAACCTCTGTACTCAGCCTCTGTGGATGAAAGAGCAACAGTGGGTTGCTTCTTAGAGCTCCAAGAGATCACTTTTGTACCTCTCATGAAAACATAACCCGATGTACTCCTTTGATCATCCTTGCTACCCACCCAATCAGCATCACTATATCCTTTGACACTTAGATCAGCATCATATGAGTAAAATAGACCTTGGTTGATGGTGTGCTTGATGTAACGAAGCACCTTTCTAGCCGCCATAAGATGATCATGAGTAGGTGCATGCAAAAATTGAGAGAGAACACCCACTACATATGCAAGATCAGGTCTAGTGAATGTAGCATAAATTAATGAACCAATTATGCTTCTATATAGTGTAATATCTTGTATAGCCTCTCCTTGACCTGCAACCAACTTTGTATTGGGCTCCATGGGCTGAGAAAGTGGCTTACAACCACTCATACCAAACTTGTATAGCACATCCAACAAGTATTTTCTTTGAATCAAGAAGATGCCATTGTGTGCATAGATTACCTCTATTCCCAAGAAGTACTTTAGTGTTCCAAGATCAGATATCTTGAACTCCTTCCCTAGATTTGATTTGATATCTTTAATACCTGCAATATCACTTCCTGTGATGATCAGATCGTCCACATAGATGCATATGTATACCATCTTGTCTCCTTGCTTCTTCATGTAAAGTGATGGATCTGCAACACTTTCTTTGTATCCACAACTTGATAAATAATCCACTAACCTCTGATTCCAGGCCCTTGGGGCTTGCTTTAGTCCATATAGTGCTTTCCTTAGCTTGCAAACATGATTTGGGTACCTCATACTAGCAAATCCTTGAGGTTGGCTCATGTAGACTACTTCTTCAAGCTCTCCATTGAGGAAGGCATTCTTCACATCCAACTGATATAAGCTCCATTTCCTTGATGTGGCCACTGCAATCAAAGTCCTAATTGTTGGCATCTTGGCTACGAGGCTGAAAGTTTCATCATAATCTATCCCGTAGCTTTGGGAGAAGCCTTTCGCCACCAACCTTGCTTTGTACCTAGCAATGGAACCATCTGAATTTCTTTTAATTTTGTAAACCCACTTATTACCTATCACCTTCATGCCTTCTTGAGCTAGTACCAAGCTCCAAGTATGGTTCTCATCAAGTGCTTTGAGCTCTTCCTTCATTGCCTCTTGCCATTCCTTGCAATCCTTAGCTTCTTCATAACTAGTTGGTTCTTTGTCCTTGATTACCTGAGTCATGTATGCATAATGCTTTGCAATGAAATTATCATATGTTAACCTTTGTACTGGATATCTTACTCTTGAAGACCTTCTTTCACTTCCTTTTGGTGTGGTTGCCATCTTCTTTCTTTGTTTTTCCACTCCTGGAGTTTGAATTTCTTCTATCTCTTCATCTTCCAACATGCTCTCGTCCACATAGCTTCCTTCTTCAACTAAAATCTTCTCTTTGCCTTTGACTTTGCTTTCTTCTGAGCTGGTGTCTCTTTCCCTAAGCCTTCCACTCCATGGTGAGGGTGTCCTTGTGTTGCATGAGTTGCTTGGACCACTTAAATCCATGCTTTCTTGAACTCTATCATCATTCTTCAAATCTGTCTCACCTATGTCTTCAACCTGTAATGGACTCGTGCATGCATACCAAGGCTTCAACTCATCAAAGACAACATCCCTACTTACCTTCAGCTCCTTGGTGATGGGGTTATAGCATTTATACCCCTTTTGTTCCATAGAATATCCCAAAAAAATACATCTTTCAGATTTGGCATCTAACTTTGACCTCAACTCTTGAGGTACATGTACATAGCATATACAACCAAAGACTCTAAGATGTGAAATGCAAGGTTTTCTTCCACTCCATGCTTCCTCAGGGGTTAGATGATGTATACCTGATGTAGAACATCTATTCATGATGTATGTGGCTGTATATGTAGCCTCTCCCCAATAACAATGCGGCATATTCATTTCGTTGAGCATACACCTTGCTACCTCTGGTATGTGTCTGTTCTCTCTCTCTGCTACCCCATTTTGTTGAGGGCTAAACCTACATGTAAATTGTCTTTTGATGCCATTGATCTGCAAAAATTCAGAAAATTCATGGGAGAAGTACTCTCCCCCTCCATCAGATCTCAAAGTTTTGATAAACTTGCCAGATTCCTTCTCCACCTATGCTTTGAATTTCTTGAAGTAGTGGAACACATCTGATTTGTTTCTAATGCAATACAACCACACTTTTCTTGAAAAGTCATCAATGAAGGTTACAAAATACCTATTTCCAGCAAGGGATGCTTCTCTTGTTGGACCCCAAACATCCGTGTGCATGAGGTCTAAAACATTTGCACTTAAATAGGTACTCTTCTTGAAGGGCAGCCTTGATTGTTTTCCTTGTTGGCAAGCTACACAAATTTCAAAAAGTGCTCTTACAAGTTCAATTCTACAACAAGCTAACCCCAAAAAATGAGCTTTCTAGCTCTATTTATAGTTTTTTGACTAGCTTTGGTCCTATCCAGACCTAGTGTTAGCCTAGTTAAAAATTATGTTCTAAGGTTATTTTCGAGCTCAAACGAGCTCAGAAAATTATGAAAATAGGTGCATAAATACTACTCATATTCCTCAAGGTCAAGGACTCCTTGGCTTGTCAAAATGGAGTAGCAATAATAAAAAATGATATTTACAATGGTGTCGAGTGACTAAAATCACTATTTGGGAAACATTAATTCATGAAAAAATGATAGGCATATTTGCTAGATCTCCGTTGACTGCTTTGCCTACTTGGCCCTTCTTCTTGGCTTCCTTGTCTTGTAAGTTCTTGACTGCCATGACCACTGCCAACACTCCCACCTCTCTCGTGTCTGTCATCTCTGATAGACCCTTGTTGAGTGGACCGTTGGATGTAGTATTCCACCACATCTGTCGCTAAGTGGTGTTTTGTTAATCTCAGTCCTTTTGTCAAGTCGGTGAGTAGGGCATCCCAGTCTACTAGCCCAGGTACCTCCGGATGTGGCATGCGTAGCTTCTTTGAGTGTAGAGCCTATTCTACCGCAAATAATTGTAATAGATGGGATGGTCTGGGTATGAATAACTCTGAATGATATTCCCAGAACCCTGTGATAAACATTTCTTCAAACATTTGTTTGAAGCAGGCCGGGAGATACTTGATACAAGCATGCCACGCATATACAACGTTGATGGATGGTGTGATGCTCATATCATAAACGAGATGTTGGTTGCCTTCATTGAATCTAAGAGCCGAAAGATGAGGTTCTTTGACATTTCTAAAGGTTCCGAATGTAACCAGCATTAACTCAAATATTTTGAGGCACATCTATGCCATGATGTCAGGTACATTCTTGAATCTGATCCCCCAATGATGAATGGTTGAAATCATGTACGCAACCGTGGGTTGGCCATGAGGTGGTGCCAAGTATATATAGTTTAACCATTTCTCATATCCTTTAACTGTCAAAACTGTTTTGGTGTACTCGGGATATGATCTTCGTCGGAAGACAGGGCAGTAGCAAGGTTATACTTGATGTATAAGGGCATATTATTCCATATGCGCACCATCTCAGGGTATGTTTCTAGTAGGCGTATCCTCCATGTAGGTTGAAGTATGTTACCGTGCGTCACACTTTTAGGGATGTCATCTGGTGCAAATCGTGTTGCCGAGGTTGGTTCTTTTGTTTTGTGCTACTTTATCTCAGCATTATAATTGGCCATTAATACACAAAACGGAACGTACAAATCATCTGAAGTGCCAATCCACCAATGATGGGATAGGTTTTTTAAGTATTCCGATTTAATGACAAGCTCTTCAAGTCGGGACATAGACTGTACCTGCACTACAACTCTATCTTCATGGGTTGGAGCAACCTTTTCTAATTTCTGCATCCATTCAGGAGATTCAATCTCAAATGTTTCCATTCCATCCTATGTTTTGTTGGAGGATAAACACTCCTATGTGCACAACAAAAGCAAATGAACCCTCCTAGGATCCTGAAATTTTTTAGATATAGGTTCTGTATTTTCTAAGTTTCTCTGAGTATATGCAAAGACTGAAAATGAAATTCTGCATGCATAAACTATACTTTACGAGCTTTCAAATGAGAGTAGAATCACTCCATTTGGATACTGGATGATGCCTCAACCAGCTGCAATAAAATAGATATCTTGATCTCTTCACAAAGTATGAGCTAACTAGACAGACACTGTTCTGGACATTTCTCTGCACATGTGCAGGCACTGAACCTGAGACTTATACGAGACAAAGTATTACTTATAAGCTTTCCAACAAGACAAAAATCATTGCAAATGGATTCCGGATGAAGGAGAAACAACAATTACAAGACCGGGGGGTCTGCCAAAAACATCTAGATAGATAGAGTGTGTAAAAGTGAAATTTCTGCAAAATATGCAGAGAACAGCTAGTAGAGGGTGTGCTTAAGCAAGGGGGCAGCTTGGGCACGTATTTCCATGACTCTAATTCATAATACAACTCATTAAAGGCTTTAAAGACCACATACTAACCTCTTTAACCAATCAAAAGCATATACATATCAAAAGTGAGGTCCAATCATATCAAGAGGTGAGCTAAATCTTCTCTAATCAATTTCTTTCCATTATGGGCATAATTGGATGCCTCCAACTCATGGAAATCAGCCTCCTTTGATTGTGGATGATGTGGAAGGTTCAATTTGAGGCATGTTCCCACACTCTTGAGCTTGAAAAACTTTCAACACTCCCCCTCAATCTCAAGTCTTTTCCTTTCGTTGCTTCAGCCTATGTCTCTTATGTTGATAGCTTCCTTGAATCCTCCAAGCTTTGTACCTTCAAGAAACTTTGTCATCATGTCTGCAACCTACATTTTGTTGGAGAATTCCTCTCCTAATCGCAGCGGAAAGTGTAGAAGACCTTCTCAGGATGAAGACTCTTGCCAACAGTAGAACCTTCAAATGAAAACTAGTACCAACTGAAATATCCAATGAACTTGAAACTTTGGTCACTCAAACTAGACACCTAGAGCTTTCAAATGAGATATCAAACACCCAATTTGGAGTAGATTTGAGTTGTCAACTATTTGATTCAAAATAGACTACCTGTCCACTCAGTTAGGCTGAAAACTGGACTTCACTAAAACCTGAATAACTCAGAGAGCATAAAGAATTTCATAACACTGTTGTAGACAGAGGAAGTACTCAAGATAAGCTTTCCAAAGAATGTTTAAACACTAAATTTGGATACATATGTTGAGAGATATGACTCTCACAAGTAGACTACCCAAAAATGGGTGTGCGGCTGGTCATAGCTGAAAACTGGACTTCACTAAAACCTGAATAACTCAGAGAGAATAAAGAATTTCATAAAACTGTTCTACACAGAGGAAGTACTCAAGATAAGCTTTCCAACGAATGTTTAAACACTAAATTTGGATACATATGTTGAGAGATATGACTCTCACAAGTAGACTACCCAAAAATGGGTGTGCGGCTGGACACACTCTATGAGAGTGAACTGAACGAAATGACTCAAACCAAATGAAGTAGATACAAGGGGGCTTCCACGCCTTCTTGCTCTCTCATTGAGTGTCCTCCTTTGCTTCTTTTATAGCCAAGTGACCAAAAACTCTCATGATGAGTTTGAGAGCTCTTCTCCATCATTTCTCCACTACTTTGGACAGCCACTCCTCTTACAATTCAGATTTTGGATTTGATTCTCTTTTGAATGATTCTCTTTTGGCCTCCACTACTTGCTGAAGTAAATGCTTCTATTTTTCATTTTTGTATTTTCCTTCTACTTGAAGAAAATCCTTTTTGCAAAAATATATACGAGCTTACTTCTTTATTTTTAACACTCCCCCTCAAGCTCACATGTGAGCTTGCACCTTCAACCATATCTTGTAAGTTGATGTCGTCCTTGAACCTCTTGAGCTTAGAAGCATCGAGGGACTTTGTAAGCATGTCTACAACCTGGTCATTAGTTCCAATGAACTTTATATCCACATCCTTGCTCAAAACTTTTTCTCGAACATAATGATAATGCACTTCTATGTGCTTGCTTCGTGCATGAAACATTGGATTGTTTGTCAAGTGAATGCTTGACATGTTGTCATCATAAATTGGAATGGTCTCCACCTGCACATCAAGATCAGCCAAGAGCTTCTTAATCCACATAGCTTCACAAGTTGCAAAGGCTAAACCTCTATATTCAGCTTCTGTAGATGATAGTGCAACAGTAGGTTGCTTCTTTGAGCTCCATGTGATAGGTTTGCTACCTATCATGAACACATAACCTGAAGTGGATCTTCTATCCTCCTTGGAACCAGCTCAATCAGCATCACTGAAGCCCTTTACCTGCAATTCTTCATCATATCTATAAACCAATGCATGATTGACAGTGTGCTTCACATATCTTAGCACTCGTTTGGCTGAATTTAAATGTTCACTTGTTGGAGCTTGCATAAATTGAGAAAGAACTCCAACAATATAACACAAATCTAGTCTTGTGATCGTAGCATAGATCAATGAACCTATAATACTCCTGTATGTAGTTACATCATGTAACTTCTCTCCATCATTTGAGCATAGCTTCACATTTGTGTCCATAGGTTGAGTGAGTGGTTTGCATTCACTCATTCCAAATCTGAAAAGAACATCCAATAGGTACTTTCTTTGCATTAAGTAAATGCCATCTTTCCCATAGACTATCTCAATGCCTAAAAAGTATTTCATCTCACCAAGATCTGAAATTTTAAACTCCTTACCGAGTTTCCTTTTGATCTCTTGTATTCCTGTAACATTACTTCCTGTTATGATGAGATCATCAACGTATATGCAAATATATACCTGCTTGCCTTCTTCTTTCTTCATGTAGAGAGAGGGATCTGCATTACTTGGACTATACCCACACCTTGTGAGGTACTCGACCAATCTTTGATTCCAAGCACGTGGTGCTTGCTTCAGCCCATACAAAGATTTCTTCAATCTACAAACAAAATTTGGATGCTTTTTGTCTTCAAATCCAATCGGTTGACTCATGTATACCTCTTCTTGAAGTTCACCATTGAGAAAAACATTTTTTATGTCGAGTTGGTACAATGGCCATCTCCTTGCTGCACTCACTCCAATCAAGGTTCTAATTGTTCCCATCTTTGCAACCGGGCTGAAAGTCTCTTCATAATCGATGCCGTGAGTTTGCTTGAATCCTTTTGCTACTAGTCTAGCTTTATGCCTTGCTAGAGAGCCGTCAGCATTTCTCTTTATTTTAAACACCCATTTATTTGGAACAATCTTCATACCTTCAGCCTTTGGAACTAGCTCCCATGTGTGATTGTCCTTGAGAGCTTTCATCTCTTCTTGCATAGCTTCTTGCCATTCTTTTTGTGTACATGCTTCTTCATATGCATCCAGTTCTTTATCTTTGACCACCTGTGTCATATATGCAAAATGTTTTGCAATAAAACTATCATAGCTCAGCCTTTCAATTGGATACCTTGCTCTTGAAGACCTCCTTTCATTTCCTTTTGAACATTGCTTCTTCAATCGGTTCAACTTTACCTTCGGTGTGATCACCTCTTCATACTCTTCTTCACTTGTATTTGAATCACTATTTTGGGCAGCACTTTCGGCTTTAGATCTTTCATAAGCTGATGTTGGTGATGAGGAATGACTCCTTAGCCTCCCCTTCCATGTTGAGCTTTCTCCAAGTGATGTAGAAGCTTTTGGACCTGACATTTGAGTGCTTGTTTGCTGAAATTCTTCTTGGACAGCACCTTCATCATCTTCGCAATCTTCTTCAAGAGTCTTCTCTTTCCCTTTGTCTCCAAACCATGGTCTTAGCTCATCAAATACCACATCTCGTGAGACTCGTAGCTCCTTTGTCACCGGATTGTAGCACCTATATCCCTTTTGCTCCGATGAATATCCAATAAAAATACATTTTTCGGACTTTGCCTCCATCTTTGTCCTTAGTTCTTGAGGGATGTGAACATAACACACACATCCAAAAACTTTGAGATGTGTAAGGTCAGGCTTCTTACCGGAATAAACCTCCTCGGGAGTTATATTATGCACTCAAGCCGTTGTGCACTTGTTCATCAAATAAAAGGCCGTACTAGTTGCTTCAGCCCAATAGTTTAGTGGCATCTTCATCTCGTTGAGCATGCATCTTGCAACTTCTGTGATATGTCGATTTTTCCTTTCAGCTATTCCATTTTGTTGAGGTGTGTACCTACATGTAAATTGTCTCTTGATTCCATTTTCATAAAGAAAGTCTAAAAATTCTTTGGAGAAATATTCTCCTCCTCCATCGGACCTCAAGGTCTTTATGTAGTGTCCTGTTTCCTTTTCTACCTGTGCTTTAAATCTCTTGAACATGGAGAACACATCTGATTTTTGTTTTATGCAAAACATCCATACTTTCCTTGAATGATCATCAATAAAAGTGACAAAATATCTATTACCAGCCACTGATGGTTGTTGTGATGGTCCCCATACATCCGTGTGTATCAAGTCGAGGACATTCCTTGCCACATAGTTGCTTTTCTTGAATGGTTGTCGAGTTTGCTTTCCTAGTTGGCATGCTTCACAAAACTCATGTAGTCCGGCATCATTGAATCTTGGAAGACCTCTTACCACTTCATGGTTGCTCATGTCCTTGAGCTTGGGAATGTTGATATGTCCAAACCTTTTGTGCCACAAATCGATTTCAGCTATCCTCTTGTTTCCAAACTGAATATACATCACCTTTCCATGCGGTTGTTGAATGTCCAAAGTGAACATCCTTCCTTCTTTCCTTCCTTGAGCAATGACCTTGAATCCTTCTTTTGGATTCTTTATAAAGCAGCCTTTTTCATTGAAGATAACATGATATCCTTTCTCTACCATTTGTCCTACTGAAATCAAATTCTTTGCAATAGTAGGAACATGAAGAACATCAGCCAATACCTTCTTGTCTCCAAGCTTGATATCTCCAACATGCTCAATTGCGTGTTGAGTTTCATCGCCGGTCTCTACACATCCTTTTCCACTTGGAGCTTGTAGCTTTGTGAACAAATCTCCTTGGCATGTCATATGGTTGCTGCAACCTGAATCTATGAACCGTTTTTGGTCATCACTTCTCGAGTTGTTGTAGTCATGCTTCATGGCAAGCATGGTTTGCTTGTCTCCTTCACTTGATGTACTCGCAAAGTTATTTTGGCTCCTTTGGTTGCCTCCATTCAGCCTTCTATTCTTTTGCCAACAATCATTTGCATAATGTCCTAATTTACCACAATGATAACATGTTATACCTTTATGAGGATTGTATGAACCTCGACCTCTTCCTCTATTTCTTCCTCGACCTCTTCCATGTGTGTTGTCATTTGAGTTGTCCTTGTTGTCGTCCGAGTTGTGTTGGCTGAAATTTGTATTGTTGTAGCTTCTTCCTCTTCCTCTCGAGCCTCCTCTTGAGTTCCTTCCTCTACCTCTTCCTGCATATAACATTTGACTATGGCTGTCCTTACCTTTGTTGCCTTCTCCTTGTTGAGCAACCTCTTCAGCCACAAGATTTGGTATAATTTCGTCGAATGTTGGTAGAGGATCTCTATAAAGGATGTTTGTGATGAGGGGCTTCCACTTTTCTTCACTCCTCAAGCCATTGAGGGCTGTTTGGACGATGTCTTCCTCTTCTATCTTGCATCCAACTGATGCTAGTTGATCTCGAAGCTCCTTAATCCTCAATGTATACTCACTAATGCTTTGATTTGAGCTTTTCTTCATGTTGTTGAGCTCGTTCTTGAGTTGCATCCTCCGAGACCTTGTTGAGGTAGCATACACCTTCTCCAATGCTTCCCAAACTTCTTTGGCTGTTTCTAAGCTTTGCACATGACCAATCATAGTGTTAGAAATAACTTGTGAGATGAGGAACATCACCCTTCGATTCCTCTCTTCCCAATCAGCAAATTGTCTCCTTTGTGCCGGAGTAATGTTGGGATCTTCAAGGTCTACCGGTTGTGGATCATCTCCACTAACTAAACCCCATAAACCTTTACCTTTAAGGTAATTTATCATTCTATACCTCCAAGACTGAAAATTGTCTTTGTCTAACTTCTCAACTTGTTGTCCTAAATCAGCCATTGAAAACTTCCAAGATTGAAGTTTACCTCAAGTATGTTGTGGCGCTCTCTCTTGAATTCACGAAGCTCCCCCTTGATTTGTAGCTTTCCCTTTGCTTCAGTTTAGTTCCAATGCTTTGCCTCTTCAAACTCCAAGGCTCTGATACCAAAATGTTGGAGAATTCCTCTCCTAATCGCAGCGGAAAGTGTAGAAGACCTTCTCAGGATGAAGACTCTTGCCAACAGCAGAACCTTCAAATGAAAACTGGTACCAATTGAAATATCCAATGAACTTGAAACTTTGGTCACTCAAACTAGACACCTAGAGCTTTCAAATGAGATATCAAACACTCAATTTGGAGTAGATTTGAGTTGTCAACTATTTGATTCAAAACAGACTACCTGTCCACTCAGTTAGGCTGAAAACTGGACTTCACTGAAACCTGAATAACTCAGAGAGCATAAAGAATTTCATAAAACTGTTCTAGACAGAGGAATTACTCAAGATAAGCTTTCCAACGAATGTTTAAACACTAAATTTGGATACATATGTTGAGAGATATGACTCTCACAAGTAGACTACCCAAAAATGGGTGTGCGGCTGGTCATAGCTGAAAACTGGACTTCACTAAAACCTGAGAGAGCATAAAGAATTTCATAGAACTGTTCTAGACAGAGGAAGTACTCAAGATAAGCTTTCCAACGAATGTTTAAACACTAAATTTGGATACATATGTTGAGAGATATGACTCTCACAAGTAGACTACCCAAAAATGGGTGTGCGGCTGGACACACTCTATGAGAGTGAACTGAACGAAATGACTCAAACCAAATGAAGTAGATACAAGGGGGCTTCCACGCCTTCTTGCTCTCTCATTGAGTGTCCTCCCTTGCTTCTTTTATAGCCAAGTGACCAAAAACTCTCATGATGAGTTTGAGAGCTCTTCTCCATCATTTCTCCACTACTTTGGACAGCCACTCCTCTTACAATTCAGATTTTGGATTTGATTCTCTTTTGAATGATTCTCTTTTGGCCTCCACTACTTGCTGAAGTAAATGCTTCTATTTTTCATTTTTGTATTTTCCTTCTACTTGAAGAAAATCCTTTTTGCAAAAATATATACGAGCTTACTTCTTTATTTTTAACACATTTTAGTGTTCACATACCTTATATCTAGCTCTTTTGCCATCACCTTTTCTCTAACGAAGTGGTAATGAACCTCTATGTGGTTGCTCCTTGCATGAAACATGGGATTGTTAGCTAGATAGATGCTTGAAATGTTGTCTCCATAAAGAGGAAACTCCTCCACTTCTACTTCCAAGTCCTTAAGTAGCTTCTTAAGCCATAATAGCTCACATGTAGCCAATGCTAAACCTCTGTACTCAGCCTCTATGGATGAAAGAGCAACAGTGGGTTGCTTCTTAGAGCTCCAAGAGATCACTTTTGTACCTCTCATGAAAACATAACCCGATGTACTCCTTTGATCATCCTTGCTACCCACCCAATCAGCATCACTATATCCTTTGACACTTAGATCAGCATCATATGAGTAAAATAGACCTTGGTTGATGGTGTGCTTGATGTAACGAAGCACCTTTCTAGCCGCCATAAGATGATCATGAGTAGGTGCATGCAAAAATTGAGAGAGAACACCCACTACATATGCAAGATCAGGTCTAGTGAATGTAGCATAAATTAATGAACCAATTATGCTTCTATATAGTGTAATATCTTGTATAGCCTCTCCTTGACCTGCAACCAACTTTGTATTGGGCTCCATGGGCTGAGAAAGTGGCTTATAACCACTCATACCAAACTTGTATAGCACATCCAACAAGTATTTTCTTTGAATCAAGAAGATGCCATTGTGTGCATAGATTACCTCTATTCCCAAGAAGTACTTTAGTGTTCCAAGATCAGATATCTTGAACTCCTTCCCTAGCTTTGATTTGATATCTTTAATACCTGCAATATCACTTCCTTTGATGATCAGATCGTCCACATAGATGCATATGTATACCATCTTGTCTCCTTGCTTCTTCATGTAAAGTGATGGATCTGCAACACTTTCTTTGTATCCACAACTTGATAAATAATCCACTAACCTCTGATTCCAGGTCCTTGGGGCTTGCTTTAGTCCATATAGTGCTTTCCTTAGCTTGCAAACATGATTTGGGTACCTCATACTAGCAAATCCTTGAGGTTGGCTCATGTAGACTACTTCTTCAAGCTCTCCATTGAGGAAGGCATTCTTCACATCCAACTGATATAAGCTCCATTTCCTTGATGTGGCCACTGCAATCAAAGTCCTAATTGTTGGCATCTTGGCTACGGGGCTGAAAGTTTCATCATAATCTATCCTGTAGCTTTGGGAGAAGCCTTTCGCCACCAACCTTGCTTTGTACCTAGCAATGGAACCATCTGAATTTCTTTTAATTTTGTAAACCCACTTATTACCTATCACCTTCATGCCTTCTTGAGCTGGTACCAAGCTCCAAGTATGGTTCTCATCAAGTGCTTTGAGCTCTTCCTTCATTGCCTCTTGCCATTCCTTGCAATCCTTAGCTTCTTCATAACTAGTTGGTTCTTTGTCCTTGATTACCTGAGTCATGTATGCATAATGCTTTGCAATGAAATTATCATATGTTAACCTTTGTACTGGATATCTTACTCTTGAAGACCTTCTTTCACTTCCTTTTGGTGTGGTTGCCATATTCTTTCTTTGTTTTTCCACTCCTGGAGTTTGAATTTCTTCTCTCTCTTCATCTTCCAACATGCTCTCGTCCACATAGCTTCCTTCTTCAACTAAAATCTTCTCTTTGCCTTTGACTTTGCTTTCTTCTGAGCTGGTGTCTCTTTCCCTAAGCCTTCCACTCCATGGTGAGGGTGTCCTTGTGTTGCATGAGTTGCTTGGACCACTTAAATCCATGCTTTCTTGAACTCTATCATCATTCTTCAAATCTGTCTCACCTATGTCTTCAACCTGTAATGGACTCGTGCATGCATACCAAGGCTTCAACTCATCAAAGACAACATCCCTACTTACCTTCAGCTCCTTGGTGATGGGGTTATAGCATTTATACCCCTTTTGTTCCATAGAATATCCCAAAAAAATACATCTTTCAGATTTGGCATCTATCTTTGACCTCAACTCTTGAGGTACATATACATAGCATATACAACCAAAGACTCTAAGATGTGAAATGCAAGGTTTTCTTCCACTCCATGCTTCCTCAAGGGTTAGATGATGTATACCTGATGTAGAACATCTATTCATGATGTATGTGGCTGTATATGTAGCCTCTTCCCAATAACAATGCGGCATATTCATTTCGTTGAGCATACACCTTGCTACCTCTGCTATGTGTCTGTTCTTTCTCTCTGCTACCCCATTTTGTTGAGGGCTAAACCTACATGTAAATTGTCTTTTGATGCCATTGATCTGCAAAAATTCAGAAAATTCATGGGAGAAGTACTCTCCCCCTCCATCAGATCTCAAAGTTTTGATAAACTTGCCAGATTCCTTCTCCACCTGTGCTTTGAATTTCTTGAAGTAGTGGAACACATCTGATTTGTTTCTAATGCAATACAACCACACTTTTCTTGAAAAGTCATCAATGAAGGTTACAAAATACCTATTTCCAGCAAGGGATGCTTCTCTTGTTGGACGCCAAACATCCGTGTGAATGAGGTCTAAAACATTTTGTTGAGCCCATAAATGTCATGTTGGTCAAAGTCAACTGCAGACAAAGTCAACAGGTCAAAGTCAACAAGGTCAAGGTCAAAGTCAACAGGTGCAAAGTCAAAGTGCGTAAGTGCAGGTGTCAAAGTGCACAGGTAGTGCACAATGAATGGTCCACAAAGGGTAAATTGGAGAAAATAGGTTGCAGGTTGCAGAGGTACATTCTCTAATCTCCCTAAGGTTCAAAGTGTGTTTTAAAGTGTTTTGGAAGGTTCAGGTGAACCCCCCCTTATGTGCAAAAGTGAAGAATTAAAAGGAAATGTGAAGGCATGTGAAGCGGCAAAGTGTACGCACAGGTGAAAGTATGGCCCCCATTAAAATTTTTGGGTTTAGACTAAAGTCACTACAGGACAAAACAGTGAGTAGTTGGCTGCCACTTGTGAGAGCCATCTTAGGACATCAAAGTGAGCACCAAGATTCACTTGCAGTTAGGAGCGTACGTGATCGGCACACTCAAATCAAGGAAGAGCCATTCTTGGACCAAGGTTAGAGTAAGCAAGAGAGCATAGGCCAAGTGGAGCAAGAGAGGGAAGTGCAAGAGTCACCAGAGTACGTCGCACAGAAGTGGAAGTGCAAGGTGCATAGAGAGTGACCAAGGATTTTGGTGCAGAGGTGTGCTAAGCTAGAGTTCCCCCAAGTATCTCAAGGTCCTTTGGCAGTGTACGCTTGCCGACAGCAGGTATTCACTCCTCCCCCCTTTGTGGAAGCTTGGTGCAAGGTGTGCACAAGGAGAAGCTTGAAGCAGGTGGAGGTCTGTTGCAGAGGAGGTCGGCAGCAAGAGGACATTGGAATCTTGGATATCTTGTAATTGGGCACTCTGTGGGATTGTGCACAGAGGTATTGGTGTATCTTGTATTTCAAACATTGTACTTTTCTTATTGTAATCAAACGGCAGAAACTTCCAAGGTGTATTTTCTCTTTTGGTCTTTTCATTTTCTCCTACAAACCCTCAAACTCCTTCTTGTCAAAGAATCCCCCAACAAATTTGGCACGCACGGTGGGACCTCCAAGGAGCTTTGAGCATAGGAGGCTATATATTGCCATTGGAGGACAATATTCCAGTGTCGATAACATTACTCCAGTGGGCCAAAAGGTGCATACTTTTATCAAGTGTCTCATTTTAAGTGGACTATGCATAGCTCATGACCGCGACCCGGTCACAAACCTTGAGAATCAAGTGCAAGCAGACAAGAAGAAAGACGAACAGAAGATCATCGAGTCCACTTTCATCGACTTCATCGGTAGGAAGCATGGCAGGACAGGTGGACCTAGAAATCTTGCTCTCCAGATTAAACATAAAACTTCCCTCCTTCAGGGGTTTAGCCCAGGAGGACCCAGATGAGCACATTCGACGATTTCTTGCATTATGTAAGACTAGGGGACTAATGGGTAGGGAAGATGCTTTCTTGATACTCTTCCCCGCCACATTGGAGGGTCTGGCAGACAAGTGGTTTAGTCAGTTTGCCGAAAATCACTTTACCTCTTGGGATATGATGAAAGAGGCCTTTAAGAATCAATTTCAACAGGGCAACACGGCTGAAATCATTATAGAAGAATTGGAAAACTTGAAGTTGGGTCCAGGAGAGAAGTTCCCCGAATTCGTGACCAGGGCAAAAGCATTAATGGCCAAATTACCGGATCCACCACACGACTTCTTTGTCAAGAAGTGGTTAGCCAAACCCTTACCTGTGGTCACCCAATGCAAAATAAAAGAGTTAGTGCTACCTACAGCCTCCATAGAGGAGTTCATCACCACGGCTACAAGACTGGAGCAAATAAGGCACCAATATGGGACAACTTCTTCACCACCAACATATGGTACAGACATGGAGGACCCAGTGACCCAGCTGAGGAGGGAGTTGGAGGGCTTAAAGAGAAATAAGCCCTACAAAGAGGAGGAGACTGCTGTGGCTCAATTGAGAAGGGAGATTGAAGCACTCAAGCTCCAAAAGGAAGAGGAAGCCCAGGCAGAGGAATTAGCTCAGCTGCGACAGGAGTTGCAGGAGCTCAAAGGAGGAGGCATCAAGAGTGGTCTTTGGTGTTCCATGTGCAGCAAACAAGGGCATATAGTAAGTGAGTGCCCTCTGTTAAGTGTAACTTGCCAATTATGCAGGAAGGTTGGCCATGAGGCCCATGAATGCCAATCAAGAGGAATGCCTGCAACGACATACTGGACCCAAGGAGGACCTCCAACAACCACAAATGTGATGGCTGCACAAAACCAAGGTAACAACTATAACCCTAGACAGAGAAATAATTTTGGAAATGGGCCTAGGAGGCCAATAATCTGTTTTAGGTGCGGAGAATGTGGGCACTACCAAAGTAGGTGCACCCTACCAGAGAATGCACCTCCTTGCAGGAACTGCCCTGAGGCCAGAGACCATTATACATATGGTTGTCCTAAGAATCAAGCCTCTTCATCAGGGCCCCATATCCAAATGATTTATGTGAAGGAAGAAGAAGTGGCAAATCAAGTTAAGGTGCCATCACCATCTACCAGGGTGGTGCAGTTAGAGGAAATTGACTCTTTTACTGTGCAGACAAGAAGCAAGGGGATGGCTCCAGTGGACATGGGTCAAGAATCATTGATTAATGGATTAAACAGAGACAAAGGTGTGTCCGAAGACCTAGCCACCACAAGTGCAGACACAAGGAAAAAGGAAAATTGCACAGGTACCAGTGATGCCATTGGATATGCATTCAGCAGGGCTCATGAGGAGTTGGATAAGTCAAATGGAGCCCAAGCTCTTAAGGAATCAGAAGCCTCCAGACTGCTCAAGTCCATGAAAAAGGAGGTTAGTATTTTTGATTTAATAAAGATGGATGGGAAGTTCAGGTCAGAACTCTTGCAGATAATTGATGAAGCTTCCACTACAAGTTTGGTGGCAAAGACTGCTGTTGTACATGAAGGAAAAATTGTAAGGGAAGCACCCCTTACAGATTATAAAAGTCCTCGGCTGACAGTATCTATCAAGGGTCATGAATTTAAAGGAGTTATTGTGGATGGTGGTTCTGGCATTAACTTGATGCCTGAACATACAATGAAAAGAATTGGACTCCACCCTTCAAGGCCTGCAAATTTCACTGTCACTTTGGCAGATCAGAGCAAAGTAAGGCCCTTGGGAGTAATCCCAAAAGTTCCACTTGAAGTACAAGGTAATTTATTCATCCTGGATTTTGTGGTTTTAAGACTACCCCAGGTTGAAGGAGGATTTCCTCTCTTAATTGGACGACCATGGCTGAGGCACGCAAGTGTCATTCATGATTGGGGCAAGGATACTATGTGGGTACAAAAGAAAGGGCAGGAGCTGACACAGATTCATTTAGAAGAGGGCCCAGATAATCAAGGAAACACTAGCATGATGCAAGCAGTTGGCATTTGCATGGAAACAGAATCGGAGGATCAACCCCAAATAGATTTTGAGGAAGAAGAGGATATTCTAAATTGGCTCCAAGCAGGCAACTCTTCCTCTTGTTTTGGAATTTTTCTTAATAATTGTTGTACAATTGAAGGTTATGATGAAGATAAGGAAAAAGTCTAGGTTGATGGATTGGGAGAGCCCATTACAAACCACAGAAGGGGTAGGAAGACAACCCTCAAATGCATTTTTGAGGAGGATATGACTACTACAGAAAATGAAGTTAATAAAGCTAAAGGCAAGGTAAAAGATTCTAGTGAAGAGTGTTCTTTTCCAATTCAAGAAATACCTGTAGGATGGATGCAGGATAAGGAAGAACAGATTGAAATCCAAAACACCCCTGCTTATGAAGCAATGCAAGAAAAGCTAGAAGACAAAGACAAGGAAGGAGAGGAGAAGGAGGATACTCTGGTAGAGAGAAATCCTGTCCAAGAAATACAATTAGGCAATCAAGACAATGATCGGCCAGTTTTGGTGGCCACTTGGTTGTGGAGCCACCCAGGGCTCCTTGAAAAGGTAAAATCATTCTTGACCAAATATATAGATGTTTTTGCTTGGCATTATAAAGACTTAGAAGGAGTGCCGGCAACTTATGGAGAGCATAGAATCCCTCTGGTTGATGGAGCAAAACCTATAAGAGGGAAGAGTTATAGACTTAACCCAAAATATGCTGAAGCTGTCTATGGGGAAATCCAGAAGATGGAGGATGCAGGAATCATCATCCCTGTAGAACACTCAGAGTGGCTCTCCCCTATGGTTATAGTACCAAAGAAGAATACTAATAAAATCAGAATTTGTGTTGATTTTAGAGCACTCAATAAGGTGACCATTCCAGATGGTTTCCCAATGCCTTTTGCAGAACAGGTCATTGAAGAAGTAGCTGGGCATGCCTTATATAGCTTTATGGATGGATTCAGTGGCTATAATCAAATATCAATACACCCAGAGGATCGAGAAAAGACTGCTTTTATCACACCTTGGGGAACATATGTGTATGTAAAAATGCCATTTGGGCTAAGAAATGCCCCAGCCACCTTTAACAGAACGGTCAATCTCATCTTTGGCCCCCTATTGCTGGAATCACTTAGAATCTTCATGGATGACTTCTCTTCGTTTTCAGGATCTCACACAGAAACTCCTCTAGATTGTTTGGACCACCATCTGAGGCAGCTGCATAATGTTTTCAAAAGATGCAGAGAAACTAAGTTAAAGCTCAATCCAAACAAATGTCATTTTCTTGTGACAGAAGGAACTCTCTTAGGTCATGTGGTGTCAGCTAAAGGTATGGCCCCGGATCCTGACAAAATCATTTCTATCTTAAAGTTGCCTAAACCTAAAACCCCTAAAGAGATCCAGAGTTTTTTGGGGCATACTGGATACCATAGAAGGTTTATTAAAATGTATGCAGAGATAGCTAGACCTCTGGCTAGACTTACAGGTAAGGAAGTACCTTTTAAATGGGAAGAAGAGGAAGAAAAAGCATATCAAACATTGCGGTCCAGGTTAGTGTCTGCTCCTATTTTGATCACACCTGAATGGTCAAGAATCTTTCATATACATGTAGATGCCAGTGCCTATGCCGTGGGGGCAGTTTTGACACAACCTAGTGAAGAATTTAAGATGGACAGACCAATTCAGTATGCTAGTAGAATTTTGACTAAGGCTGAAAGGAATTACAGCACCACTGAAAGGGAAGCCTTAGCAATGGTTTTTGCGGTCCAAAAATTTCGTCATTACTTGTTGGGAGTAAAATTCGTTATTATAACTGACCACCAACCTCTCAAGTACTTGCTCAACAAACCACAAGCCACTGGTAGAATATGGAGGTGGTTATTGTTATTCCAAGAGTTCGATTTTTCTGTGGTCCACAGACCAGGTAAAGAGAATGTTATGGCAGATCACCTTTCCAGAATCAACATGATGGAGCAAGTTAGTGGAATCAATGATGATTTTCCAGATGCTCATCTGTTTGCTGTCCAGGCCCAAGGTTGGTATTATGATATCAAGAATTTCATTAAAACAGGGATGTATCCAGAAAAGGCTAGTGCTGTGCAAAGGAAGAGATTGCTACTCAAGAGCAGACCATACACCTTCCTTGAAGATAAATTATATAGACAGGGAAAGGATGACAGACTTAGGCAGTGCTTGGAGGAAGAAGAAGTGAGGAAAGTCCTTCACTCTGCACATGAAGGACCAGGTGGTGGGCACCTTCCAGGGCATATTATGAGTCAGAGGATATTAGATGTTGGTCTATGGTGGCCTACACTATTTAAGGATGCAGATGAATGGGGAAAGGCATGTGATGTTTGCCAGAGGTGTGGACCTAAGCCCACAACGCAGAGACATAACCCCTTGATTGTTTCCACTTCCTGGCAACCATTTGAAAAGTGGGGGCTGGATTTTGTAGGGCCCATCTATCCTCCGACAATTCCAAAAAGAGAGAAATATCTCTTGATAGCTACCGATTATGCGACCAAGTGGGCTGAAGCTATTGCTTCCCCCGACTGCACTGCCCAAACTGTTGCCGATTTCATTTATAGTCACATCATTTGCAGGTTTGGATGCCCATTTGAAATTTGTACAGATCAAGGTACACATTTTGTCAATAAGGTCCTGCAGGAGATTTTTAACAGGTATAGAATTCTACATAGGACTTCTTGTGCTTACTATCCAAGAGCCAATGGACAGGCTGAATCGACAAATAAAGTTTTGATCTCAATGTTAAGGAAGGAATGTATGTTACAACCCACTTCCTGGGGCATTGCTTATCAAGGTACCCTATGGGCATACAGGTTAGCTTACAAAGAGGCCACAGGATATTCTCCATTTCAACTGGTTTATGGAATATTGCCCATTGAGCCCTTTGAATTTTTACATGGCTCACCTAAGATAGCATACATGCAGGGCAAAAAAGACTGTGATGTCTCTCAGAGAATAGGGGCCCTACATAAAGTGGAGGAGATTCGTCTCCTAGCAACAAAACAATTGATCGAGACTCAGATGAAGAGGAAAGATGCACATGATCGACACCTGTGGAACAACAACATTGAAGCAGGCGTGTTGGTTCTTCTCCATAGACCTAACCTTCATACACAACTCAGAGGAAAATGGCTTCCAAATTGGGAAGGACCTTATAGAGTCAAAACAATGCTAAACTTGGGTGCTGTGGAGTTAGAGACGCTGAAAGGAGAGGCCTTGCCACTGGTCAACATTTCAAGGTTGAAGGCCTATCATCAACACACTTAATGACGTATGGATCACCTGGAACTGTCAAATATGTCCAGGTTGTACATAACTTTCTCATCATATTTTGCTCAGTTTTAGTAGTTTTCCTTATCAATTTCATCTTTGTTATTGGTGTTTTTAGAAAACCTAGAAGATATTTCACAACCACGGCCAAGCAAGCTCTTTTTTGGAAATTTTCTAGCAATTTTAGCATTTTTCTAGCAATTTTTATCCCTTTCCGATGTCTTTTTATTGCCCAATTTGAGGAATAAATGGAGGGTCTCTGTGGTTGATGAAGGATTTTAGGCTCAACATGTAGAAAATTTCATCAGAATTTTTTTCAGAATTTTTTAGAATTTTTTGGCCAATTTTTGGCAATTTTTTCAGATTTTTCCTTGATTTTTCTCTAAATTGGGCTATTTAAAAATTATTAAAAAAAAAAAAAAAAAAAAAATTAAAAAAAAAAAAAAAGCCCCCTAAGAATTTGCGGGTTCCCCAAAAAAAAAAAAAAAAAAAAAAAAAATATATATATATATATATATATATATATATATATATATATATATATATATATATATATATATATATATATATATATATATATGCCCCCCCCCCCGCCCCCCCCCCCCCCCGCCCCCCCCCCCCCCCCCGCCCCCCCCCCCCCCCCCCCCGCCCCCCCCCCCCCCCCCCCCGCCCCCCCCCCCGCCCCCCCCCCCCCCTATATAAGGGCCCCCCTCTTTGTTTTCCGCCTCAGCCGGCAGCGTGCGCCCCTCCAGGTATTTTTTTTATTTTTGTTTTTTGTTTTTTTTTTTTTTTTCTTTTTACTCTTTCTTTTTATTTTGTTGTTTATTTTATTTTATTTTTATTTTCTTATTTATTCCTTTCTTTTCTTTCTTTCTTTTTTTTTTTTTTTTTTCTGTATTTGCTTTTTTGTATAGCATTTTCTTTCTTTGTTTCTTTTCTTTTTCTTATTCCACCTATCGGTTTTTCATGTTCTTATAGTCGTTTTTAGGATAATTGATCGTGCCGAATCCATTTTTTGGGTTCTCGGTCTCAGTTTAGGTCTTTTTCTTTCTCAGTTCTCATGTACCATATCGATTAGCCTTCTTACAACCTTGTCTCCTGTGATTGCATGGCTTCAGCACTTGTGACAGAGTTCTTCGTCTGCACATATGGCATCTTCCGCTCCTCAGCAGGATTCATCCATGGCTACTGAGGCATACTCAGAGTTTGCCCCTTCGGCTTTGGCTCTCGGTACTCTCCATCCTGAGGTAGGCCCCCTTCTCCCTAGGACCTCGTCCCTCTCTGCCCCCCTCGCCCCCAACCCGCCCGTCCCTGTCACGATCCTTTCTCATGCCCCTAGGGCAACCCTCCCCCCCATTATCCACCCAGTCCCTCGCGCACCAGTCCCACGCCCTGTCACACCTTCCACCCCTATCCCTCTACGTGGTAGCCAGCCCTTCGCAGGTTCACTTCCGTGTGTATCCCTCTCAGGTTCCTCGTTATATAGCCCCGGCTCTCTTCCCCCTGGTCACCACCTTCCCGTTACAGCACCCCACATAGCAGTGCCGACACAATCCGATGAGTCTAGTGGACACCCCGCTCGCAGCTCAGGTAGTCATTCCACCTCCCCCGTTCCCCGTCCCCCGTCGTCGACCATAGTTGACCATAGAGACCCCTCTTCGACCACATCCCTCCGCCTGTATTTAGCTTTGCCTCCAATTCCGCTCATAGATCTCCTTCCAGAGGGTTGCCTCCGTCAGGCTGGTCTGTGGCGCCTGGCCTCCCTACTCTTATCCGAGGCAGAGGGGTCCGACATTCGCACGGCGCTGCTTGATTTCCCTCATTTTCCTTCCGGCTCACTCACCCCTGCGGTCGTAGCTGCGGGTTTAGGTTCGAGCCTCACTTCGTTTCATGCTCCCCAGACCCTCTACTCGGGGTTATCTCGAGCCGATACCATCGCTTTCTGTTTGTCCTTATATGGCGTGGATGCCATCCCCACTCACTACCAGCTCGCCGTTCTCCACTCGTTCATTTTCTTCTTTTTATTTCGTAGTCCCTCCTCGGAACTTCCCTTGCATGATATCCATATAGCCGACCCGCTTTTCTGTTTTTTACATGGCCGACCATTTCCCTATGGGACACTCATGTTCCAGTCATTTCTCCTTCGTTCTCGACGTTTCCATGATGCCCTCCATCGCGGAACTCGTTCATTTTCTGTTTATTCCGCCCCCGTCTTAGCTTGGCTCTTCCATTTGCCTGGTACACGCACCATAGCATCTCGCCATTGTATTGACCTCCCTCATCTTACACATTCCATTGCCCAGTCTCCCCACGCCCATCCTCAGCCATCCGTCGCCCTACATTCGGATCCTTGCTCTCTTCCGCCGCCACCCCCTTCCAGGACTGCCTCCCCTCCTCCTCCCGCTCGGAGAGTCCGTACCCGGCTGATGGATTCCTTTCCCACCCCCGTCCCTGCCTCACCCATCCCGTCACCCCCCCCGGCAGTTGCCTCCCAGCCCCCTCCATCTCCTGCCATCTCTGTTGAGTCTGCCTCCACCTCCCATCCGCATCACTCGCCTCCAGCATCTCCCATTTTTCCACAGCATATTCCGGCACCACCACCCCCACCTCCCCCATCGCAGCCTTCCATCCCTGCCAGCCTCGACGATGATCCACCTTTCTTGGGGTTACTTCGAGATGCGAGCGTCGTAGCGAGCGATGGGGCCGATGCTGCCCGTCTCTCTCTTGATTCTGTTTCCGCGACGGCTGCGCTTCACCAGCAGTATGCTCAGACGATTGATCGTATTCGTGCGGCTGCAGCGGCTCAGTGGCAGACGTCGCGCGAGGCATTGCGGGCCATGCAGCAGGACCGCGACCGCTACAGAGATGAGGCTGATGCGGCGACTCGAGCTCTTATGGAGATCAGCCAGCGTGCGGCCTTAGGCATTTGCGATAGCCCGGCGTGTCGCTTGGTCCGACGCGAGCGCGATCATCTCCGCCGCTACCGGAGCCGGATTGCTGCTTGGACTGAGGAGGCAGCCATCATCCCTCCCGCCTCACCCGACTTACCTCTTCCTCGGGACGACGTTCCCCCTGGGGAGAGGCCGCCTTCTCCGCCGGCGCCTTAGTTAGATGTTCCGTCTCTCTCGCCTACTTCTAGGAGTTCTACACGCTTCGGTTTCCCTAGTTTTATTTGCTTTATCCTCGCCTCTTTTTGTTGTGAGGCTTAGTGTCGGATGCATATACTTATCTTTTGGATCTGTTGCCCCTCATTGGTTCCTGGGCACTTCATGTACTTATCATGGACAGTTGCTTCCTTGTTCCTTTCTGCTTTTATATGCGCTTCTGGTTCAGTATTCATGGTGTGTTCCTTGTGCACTCTCGGGTCTATTATGGTTCGTTTTATTACTATGACTGTGTATTGGTTGGTCTCTTTCATTTCCCCACCCTCCACTCCCCATCATTTCCCACAAACCCCCCCCTTCCACACCTTTCCCCTCCCCACAGGGCTCAGTACTTTTGGTGGATTTGGTTGCTGCTCAGATGTCCTCTTCCACTTCTACAGTACTCTTTTCATGGTGTCTTATGCTCTCCGGGACGGAGAGCCCATTAGGTGGTGGGCAACTGTTGAGCCCATAAATGTCATGTTGGTCAAAGTCAACTGCAGACAAAGTCAACAGGTCAAAGTCAACAAGGTCAAGGTCAAAGTCAACAGGTGCAAAGTCAAAGTGCGTAAGTGCAGGTGTCAAAGTGCACAGGTAGTGCACAATGAATGGTCCACAAAGGTAAATTGGAGAAAATAGGTTGCAGGTTGCAGAGGTACATTCTCTAATCTCCCTAAGGTTCAAAGTGTGTTTTAAAGTGTTTTGGAAGGTTCAGGTGAACCCCCCCTTATGTGCAAAAGTGAAGAATTAAAAGGAAATGTGAAGGCATGTGAAGCGGCAAAGTGTACGCACAGGTGAAAGTATGGCCCCCATTAAAATTTTTGGGTTTAGACTAAAGTCACTACAGGACAAAACAGTGAGTAGTTGGCTGCCACTTGTGAGAGCCATCTTAGGACATCAAAGTGAGCACCAAGATTCACTTGCAGTTAGGAGCGTACGTGATCGGCACACTCAAATCAAGGAAGAGCCATTCTTGGACCAAGGTTAGAGTAAGCAAGAGAGCATAGGCCAAGTGGAGCAAGAGAGGGAAGTGCAAGAGTCACCAGAGTACGTCGCACAGAAGTGGAAGTGCAAGGTGCATAGAGAGTGACCAAGGATTTTGGTGCAGAGGTGTGCTAAGCTAGAGTTCCCCCAAGTATCTCAAGGTCCTTTGGCAGTGTACGCTTGCCGACAGCAGGTATTCACTCCTCCCCCCTTTGTGGAAGCTTGGTGCAAGGTGTGCACAAGGAGAAGCTTGAAGCAGGTGGAGGTCTGTTGCAGAGGAGGTCGGCAGCAAGAGGACATTGGAATCTTGGATATCTTGTAATTGGGCACTCTGTGGGATTGTGCACAGAGGTATTGGTGTATCTTGTATTTCAAACATTGTACTTTTCTTATTGTAATCAAACGGCAGAAACTTCCAAGGTGTATTTTCTCTTTTGGTCTTTTCATTTTCTCCTACAAACCCTCAAACTCCTTCTTGTCAAAGAATCCCCCAACACATTTGCACTTAAATAGGTACTCTTCTTGAAGGGCAGCCTTGATTGTTTTCCTTGTATGCAAGCTACACAAATTTCATGCAACATTTTAGATGTAAAATTTGGTAGGCCTCTTACCAAGATACTCCTTTGCATGTCCTTGAGCTTTTGTAGGTTGATGTGACCTATTCGTTTATGCCATAGATCCAAATCTGCTATCCTCTTGTCTCCATATGTGACATACATTGAATGGTGTGGCTGATTTATGTCCATTGTGAACATTCTCCCTTGCTTTTTTCCTTTTGCTATGAGCTTGAAACCTACCCTTGGATCCTCAACAAAACATCCTCTTTCATTGAACCTAACTTGATAGCCTTTTTCTACCATTTGGCCTACCAAAATCAAGTTTTTGGTAATAGTAGGGACATGTAATACCTCTGATAAGCACTTTGCTCTTTGATTTCCTTCCAAACTGATATCTCCCACATGTTGAATGATATGCTCTGAGTTATCACCTGTTTCCACATGCCCTTGATGCTTTGGGACCTACAAATTACTAAAAAAATCCTTTCGACATGACATATGATTGCTACATCCATTGTCTACATACCATACATCTTCACTAGCTTGAGTTGTATCTTCACCATACCTCATGGCAAGTAAATAATCATTCCCTTGGCTGGATGATGTGTTTGCATAATTACCTTGCCCTCTATAATTGTTGTTGTTGCTTTGATTCCCTTGTCTTTGAGCTCTATGATAGCATTCATTTGCAAAATGACCGGGCTTACCGCATACAAAGCATCCATTTGAAGTGGCTTGTCCTCTTCCACCAAATCTTGCACTTCTTCCTCTATTTGTGGCTCTTCCACCTCTTTGACCTGCATTTTCTTGTTGTCCTTGACCTCCTTGGTTGCTTTGATATCTTCCTCTTCCTCTTGAAGCACCTCGGTTGTGTCTTCCTTTTCCTCTACCTGCATACAACAATTTCCCTTGGCTATCCTTGGCATTATGACCACCAAGGTTCATCTCCTCTGTCACCATGAGAGTGATTAGTTGATCAAAATCAGGAAGAGAGTCCCTTACATACACTGAAGTTGTGAAAGCCCTCCATTTTTCATCATCCCTAAGTCCATTTAGGGTGTGGGCGACAAGATCGTCATCATCTAGGGCACAACTGATTGACCCTAGTGCATCTGCAAGCTCTTTAACCTTTAATATGTAATCATTAGCACCTTGAGAGGGGCTTTTCCTAAGATTATTTAGCTCATTCTTGAGCTGAATTTTTCTACCTTTTGTAGACGTTGAATACAATCTCTCCAAGCACTCCCACACCTTCTTCGATGTATCCAAATCTTGAATATGCCCTACCATAGAGTTGCTAATATGCTGAGATAAAATGAAAATGACCCTTTTGTCCCTTTCATCCCACTCTCTTACTGCTCTTCTCTGGTCATTGGTTGGATTTATCTCATCTATGTAGGGTTTTGGCTCTCCGCCACTCACAAGTCCCCACAAACCTTTCCTCATCAAAAAATTGCTTATTCTAAATCGCCACGGTTGGTAGTTTCCTTTCTCGAGCTTCTCAATCTGAGCATTGAGATCAGCCATGGTGCTCCTAACTCTTTTGAACCTCCCCCTTGATGCAATGAAGTTGAAAAGGATGTCTTTTACCTCAAAAAATAAGTGTGACAAGGGGATGGGGTTTTCAGTGACTACTGTTAGACTTACAGTGTCCGAAGTGGCAGTTACAATGGTGGTGGTTTCAGGTTGTGTGGATTGTGAAGGTTGACTCATAGTTTGTGCTTCGCTATGGGAAGTGGAGTCTACGGCTGTGACTGTGGTGGTGACAGTGGTGGTAGGAGGTGAAGGTGGTGGAGTTGGAGGGGAGGGTGGTAAAGGTGGTGATGGGGGTGCACTTGAGGTATGGGCTTCATCAGTGTGATGAATGGGGTAAGCTGTGCCAATAGTTGTGGAAGTGGTGCCCTATGGTTCTGATACCAAGATATTTATCTGTTTCCATGGTCTGGGATCTGTTTCTTCTTGAGTAGGTCCTTCTTTAGATCTTGAAATAGGCGTTGATTCATCACTTGATACAATCCCATATAGGTTTCTTTGTTGCAAATAGGCCTCCATTTTGACTTGCCAAGCAGCATTATTGTGTCTATCAAGCTTCTCAATCATTAATGGAAATCCATCTCCCATCTCGAAATTTCTTTGATTCCAATGAAAGAAAGTTTGGACAAGCTTGGAGAGTAGAGTATTCAAGTGGTGAAGTTGGTCCAGGAAACTAGCATAGGACCAACCCTAGCTCTTTGGATATGTAAAGTAGACCTTGGTGTTGAGAGTTCCATGCTCCACCCTTTTGTCCAAACCTAGATTCATTCTCATGCAAGCACATTCTCCCAAACTCCATATAAGAAAGGCCTCCCTTCACTCCACACAAGCTCATTCCACTCTAACTCATTGCCAAGAGTGTGCTTCCTCTCCTCATGGAGGCTCCATGCTCATAGAGCATCTTATGTAAGTCATTTCCATTTCCATTTTAATTCATTCATAATGTTTTCTTATCTTTTGTTCCTTCCTTCTTAGCTTGTTACATTTGTGATTGTGGTAGAGTAGTAGTCCTTTTTCATTTCAACATGGTATCAGAGCATAGGTTAATTGTTTTTTCCTTTTGAGTTATGTTTCATGTTATCTTCATCATTAGTTGGTATTTCTTTTTTAATCCTCCCTCCCTCCCATACTTTCTTCAATAAAAGTGCTTCTAAGCACTAATCTATTTTTTCTTATCATCATTTATGTCACTTTAGCACAACGGCAAGTACTAGTGTGAGGAGCTTCACCTCATAAATGTCAATACGTGGAGACATGAGGACCGGTATGAAGACCAAGAGCAAGTGAAGTGCACAAGTGCGTGAGTGAAAGCATACAAACATGCACACACATACACACACACGTGCACAAGCTAAGAGCAAAGAGTGGAACAATGGAAGGACTTGAATTACACAAGAACTCTCTTACAAAACTGAAATCTACAACAAGCTAACCCCGAAAATGAGATCTCCAGCCCTTTTTATAGTTTTTTGAGTAGTTTTGGCCCTATCCAGACCTAGTGTTCGGCCTAGTTAAAAATTAGGTTCCAAGGCTTATTTGGGGACTCAAATGGAATCTAAAAATTATGAAAATTGGTAAGATGATACTTCTAATACTCCTCAAGCTCAAGGACTCCTTGACTTGAACAAAATGGAGTTACAAAATGGAAAATGGTATTTACAATGGTTTTTAGTGATGAAGATCACTATTCTTATAGGGATTTCTTCTAAAAATTTGACATGTGCTTCTTGGAGCTCCCTACATGCTCCTTCTTCTTGTGTGTCCACTTCATTGATGCGCTTCGCTACTTGTGTGTGACCTTGACTGTCAACACTCCCCCCCTCTGGAGTCTGTCGTCCCAGACAGACCCTTGTTGTAGTGGTTGTTCCATGTAGTGTGTTGAGAGGTAGTGTCCTTCATGTATCAACATGAGCAGTCCATCTTCCCAATGTGGCCTGGTCAGTTGTCGGGTTCTTCATTTTTTTTCACTACGAGCCCTTGTAGGTTGTAGTCCCTTTGTATGTACTTCTTCCTTGTACTCTAGCTTGATGGTGCATTTGTGAGCCTTTTAGCTGCTCCAAATAGGTGGTTACTGTTGAGTAAGAGCAACTCTCGGTGGTAGATTGCTTCCTTGCTCTTGTCGTTGTCAGCATGATGTCCTCTGGGTCTTCCAAATTTGTCTTTCATAGTTTGTATGCCATGTATTTGTAACCCATAATGGATGATGGGTGAGTGCATTAGTGCATGGGTTGAAAACATTATGTGCCTTGTGCATGGCCTTGTAGTGTGGCCCTATGCATGCATACTTGGGAAATGCATTGGAAGAATTATGGTGCAAGAAGTTGGGTCTTGAGCTAAGTGCTCAAGGGTATGCCAACGAAGAGGTTTCCTAAGCTATCATGGTTATCGTGTTGTTGAAGTGGCGGTTCTTACCTGAATGTCCATCGATATTCATCTCTTCATGATGTTCTCCAGCATGGTGGTTAACCATCGACTTATCTTATGTTGTTGATGGATGTCCTTGGTGGTTCATGGCAGAGATGCTTCAAGCACACAGTCATGTCCTTTCTCTTTGTATTCTCGGGTTTTTTTTTTGGAACAATGTCACAAAACAAGAAGAAAGATGTTAGTATCAATAAAATATTGTACATATGTCAAGTGTATCTCATGTGCCTGGGATTCTCAATTGTGTCTATGCACAACCATGTAATATGGCCCTATATTAATGCATACTTCAGAAATGCATGACCTGAATGGTGCAAACGACAAGGTTATGCCAAAGGCACATGGTTGTTGCATGTCGAGGGTTTCACTATTGTTGGTGGATGTTGATGCAGTCTTTGTTGGAGGCAGCCGGTGGAGCTTGAAATGATGTAATCCTCTTTATCATACGCTTCTCTTGTGGTGGCCTCTCTCTTAGGCATTCGTACCAAATTTTTTCCGTCCTCAACTTCATATCTCTTGAAATTTTTTGGTACTTCGAAGAATGATTCCTTCTCTTCTTGTTTCACTCCTTGTCTTTTCTTTTTCTTTTGACCTCCTCCACATCCATCCTTTGAATTGACAGTTTTAATGCTTGTGAGAGGTTCTTCTTCCTTTTGGGTAAATACTCCTATGTCTTCTAGATAGTGCTCCAATGAAATAAAGCAACTATCCATCACAATGGACTCTAGACCATCATCATTCTCTTCTTTTTCTATGACACTAAGGTCACATTCTTCTAACAAGGGCTGACACATGAACACTAAGATATCATAACCCTCCTTATCACAATGAGGTGTCCAGTGTTCTTCATTGACCGCAATGTCCATGGTAGCCAAGATTTTTGCCCAGCCATGAGGCTCACATTCCTCATCTCGAAAGATCATCAGTGTATAGGCTGGGTCTCTAATTGGTCTATGTCCTTGAGGAGTTCCTTTTTCTCTTGCTTTAAGGCGTTTCTCCTCTTCCTTTGCAACCTTGCACATCCACAAATGAGTATCTTCATGCATCCAAGGTGTCTCAGATGAACTTTTAGAATGCACAGAGATTGAATCTTCTTGCTCCTTGTGGATAGGATTCCACTGTAGGGGTGGTACATCTCTGAAGGTGTAATCCTAAAAAATTGACCTTAGTTGTGACCCCTAAGCACTGCAAGTACAAGGAATTGGTTCCCCAATCTCGTACAACTTGCAGTTGTCGTAGGAAGGGTCTTCCTAGGATCATTTTGTAGGTAGTAGTTTTACCAAAGTCACATATAGCAAAGTTGTGCTCAAACTCTACACCACACAGGGTTAGAGTTATCCCTTCTAGCAATCCTAGAGGTCTTTCAACATGGCTGTCGGCCATCTGAAGCTTCATTCTAGTTGGTCTTAATGCAGGTTTACCCCATTGCTTCCACAGGGAAGTGGTCACAATAGCAACACCAGCACTAGAATCTATGATTGCTTTGGTTGTGTAACCGTGGTAGGTGATCGAAAGATAAGTATTACCTTCCTCACCTTCGCTCATGTCCCCTATTTTGTCTAGAGGTATCTCTGGAACATTCTGCTTAGAGTATGCTTTTGGCCTATTGGAATCAAGTTTTGGAACCTAATCTTTCACATGATTCCATAGCTCCGGTTTTGCTTTGAGCAGCTCTTCTACAACAAGATGACATTGAAGCTTAGTGTTCTTCACGACGTCAGTGTTTCTTGGAACCACCGAGTCTTCGTTTTTTATCAATATTGTGGGAGCTCTGATCTGGAGAGATTTAGATTCCCATGGGCCTGTGAATTGTGGCAACTCTTCTAAAGAGTTGGATTCAAATCTAGAACTTTCTTTTTCTTGTTGCTCTACTTGGTCTCCGTAAATAGATGGAATGTCTTATGGGAATTGATCGTGACAGTCATCAATTTCAAGAATAGGAGGGGAAACATCCTTCTCCTTGGCCCATTTCTCTTCTTGTATTTCCCGCAAGAACTTTTGAGAGTGTTGTTGAATTGAAAGAGGTTCTCCCTCATCTATGGAGTCAGGAACATAGACTTTCTTTGGTGATGAGCTTTCTCTTTCAACAATTGGTTGAGCCTGTGGAGGTAAAGAATCTTGAGGTTTATTCACCAACTACTCTAATCTGTCTATTAAGCCTTGGAAGTGCAATCCCGGTGTAATAGCATTTGTCTGATTGAATGATTGATTGGCCTCGAACATAGCTTGAGCTAGTTCCACCATTTTTATGCACATTTTTGTTCGTCCAATCTCTAAATCTGCTCTAGGGTAGCTCTTGTCTAGGTTTGCGGGTGTTGGCCCTTCTTGAAGTCCACCCTGGTATGCCTTGAACATCATGTCCAAGTCTTCTAGTGTTGGATATGCAAGAACAAATCCTGCTTGTGGTGGTCTATTTACAGTGGTTGGTGGGTGGGGATGAGGTGGTGTGGATGGAGTTTCGACATGCGAGGGGCTTTTGAGAGGCAATATCTTCTATTTGTGTTTTTGCATCTTTCAAGCTTTCTTCTAGTTCGAATAACTTTTTGGTCCACTTACGATTGGCTTTCTCCCTAGTATCCTTCCATGTTCTAGTTTTTCTCTTACTAGGCTCTCCTGACTCGCTTGGCTCTGATTGCTCAGCTAGTTTAGCTTCTTGTGAAGCTTGTTCCCTAGTAAGTAGATGTATAGGAGCCACATTATTGCTACTGGAACTTGAGTCCCTGTTGGAAGTGAGGTAGGCCCTTAGGCTCATGTCACAGGTCCATGGTTCCATAGTTCCAGTCATGTACAACATTAATTCCAGCAATCTTCCATATTGACAAAACATGAACATTCCACAACTTAATCATACAAATGATGAGATAAAGATAGAGAAAGAATAGACGACATGTGTAAGGTGTTACGTAAGCCATCGCTTACTCATAGTATCATATATACCAATGTTCAATGTACAATGTGGGAGCAAAACTCTCAACCACTTTATGTGATGAGAAATAGATGCATGAGTGAATGTACAACGTAACAAACATATTCAGATGTATGGGTAGTAATCCGAATATACATGAGATGTGTGACCTTATAGGTTATAGAAGAGTGAATATGAGTGACTGAAAGAGGAAGGATCAGTGTGAAACTGATAGTCAACAAACCCTCATCTGATCTTAGGCTATGGAAGACCCTAAGTTAGATACGTGTGCAAAAAGATCACATACTTATAAAGTAGCATAGAATGCTAACAAGTTTGCTGCTAGAAATCCTCAAACTCATGTGAACACACCTTCTTAAACACCTCATCAAATATGCATAAAGCATATACGTACTGCTTCTCTTGTACTTATGCCGAATAGGACTCCTCCTGATATGAACACCACTGTCTCCATAAAATTCAAGTAGTACCTGTGTGCATAAAGAGAATATGTACCTGAATACTTAACATAAGATGTAAATCTTATGTTAATCACCATCCAATGTCTTTGAAGTAGCCTGATATCTTCTTGTAGAAGACAATCTTCAACCTAATATCTTCCTGTAGAAGATAATCTTCAAATACACCATGTAGATGGCCGATCCTCACCATCAAGCTGCTAATGACCAAGTCTTCTTGCCATGAACAAGAGATAACCTCCTCTCCATGAGCTAGAGTGTGAGCACACCCTTCATCTTCTCCAAGAAGAATCATTAAGAAGAACTCCATAGCTACTGCTCAACATGCTTCAAGTTAACACCATGGCTGCCCCATGTGCTAGAAGAAACTCCACCTCTATTGAGGTCCAAGCTCCAAGCTTGTGTTGAATACTAGGTGAAGGATGATTTACAATGAGCATGAGGCTCTTCTTATATAGTTTGGGTTGTCCATTGAAAAACTAATAAATAAAGCTACGTTCACATAAAGCAAGCAAATAAATCATACGATCGTAATATATCTGAAAAGCTCTATGAATTACGTTCGCGTTCGTCCATAGCTTTTAATAAAGCATAAATCAAAAAAGTTCGCGTGCTGCTGTACGGGATTCGAAGTCGGGTCCCAAGGCTGGGAGGATAGTGATATATCCACGCTGCCTGTGGTTATATCTTGTAGAAGGAATGAACAAGACATGTAGAGATGCTAAATCGCATTGCGGACGGGTTCCTTTGGGGTGGATAGTGCTATGAGAATAGCAACTTATGCTTTAATCTATAAGGTCTTGGACAAAATGGACCAATTGCACATTGTTTTCCAACAATCCCCCCTGCAATGTCATATTGGTACAATATAAACTGAATCTGCAAACTTCATAATCTGCAAACTATTACAAGCTTCAAGCTTGTACTCCCGCACTTCAGAAAAAGTCTTCTTCAAAACTGAATTTGACTTTCCTTCAAAAATCTGAACTTTCTGAATATGAACCATAATACCTGAGAAAATATGCAAACTAGATATCCAATAGTGTTTCCATCAAGCAATCACTGCTTGACAAAAAATATAGCATGAATTGTCTCTGAACTTGCTATCTCCTGTCTTCAAAAAACCTGAAAACATACACTAGGATCCATATATTTGCATTTACCTTCCAAAAAGGTTTCTCAACGTACTTCTGCTGTGTCATGTAAATACACTAACCAAAATCAAGAACTGAATCCTGGAACCTGTTACTGAAAACTCACAACTTAGTGTATTATGATCAGTGTTGGTTCATCTTTGACTATAATCAAGTCAAATCAACTCAACTCAATTGAAATTAACTGAAATCAACTGAATATGAGTATGATCTCATCATGTCTTCATCCTTTAAATCCTTCATACCTCTTTCCTTCAGAACCTGGTATAAACATATATGTGCGCACTTCTGAAAATACCTCTCTGAAATATCAAGCTTCTCTTCAATAGAACTGTGGAACCTTCTCCTGAATAGGAACATCCTAACAGGAACTTTCTCCAAACATTCTTTTTCTTCCTTCTTCTTTTAAAGATGGAACATAAAGAGAACCTGACAAAGGAAATATAGGAATACCTGAAAGTATGAATCTGCATTCTTTTACATATGGCTGAAAATAAGTCTTCATGTTTCATCACCCCCTGGATGACTTAACACTAGTATCCAAAATTTTTCAAATATATCAGACTTTATGAAATGTGGAACGTCTTCCTTCATAAATCTGATGTTCAGTGATCAATACCTGTATCTGAAACAAAATTTTTGAATCCTTGTTTATTAGCACTGGAGTTGCTAATAGTTTTCACTTAAGTCTTCAACTTCCCATATTGTAGAATAAGGTTAGCTGATAAAACCTTGCTGAAAGCATTTTAGGATTCATACCCTTCTGCACATAACAAGTATTTCTATCTCTCTGCAACACAAATCTGATAGAATCTGAATCTTTGACTTACTTCTTCCAATGTTAAGAATCTTACAAAACAAAGGATAGACAATTGACTCATAAATACTCAAGATCTTCATGATCATTCAAGATCAATGATCTCTCCTGTGTAGAATCTGCTCTTATCAAACCTTCATGACTGAATGTTTGATTTATTACCTGAATGTCTCCAAGTGTCCATGCTTCTCAAAAAGTTGTAAAACTTTTCAATCAAATCCTTCCAAGAATTTGCAATTCCTACTTGAAATATAAGTGGACAAACTTCTCACCTTGAGAACTCCAAAAGCTAAAAGTTGATACTTCATAACTTTCATATTTTACCGGGTGAAATGTGACAGTACCTGTTTGACTTTCTTTTGGTTAACTCCACTTTTCAATCAAGTGATAGGATATGATTGAACACCTTTTTGAATACAAACATGTATCCAAAAATCAAGACAATCATAACAAGTAGATTCTTCAACTGACTTGTACATCAACAAGATTCTGAATTTTCTGAAGTTTCTGAAAAATACTGAATATGAGGTAACCTTTCCAAACATAAAACCTCAACCCAAGTCTTCAATATCTGCTATAAAAAACTTTTTTACCTCAAGAGTTAGATAAAGAAGAAATATACTTTTCTGCAACTTTTCATATACCAAGTAGCTCTGTATTGACACTCCAAGAATTCTTTGAGGGAACATATAAGCTACCTGCTTAAAAAGCTTCAACATAACTCATACACATATGAGTGCTTTTGTTTCTCTCGATGCAATTCTTTGTCAAATCTACTAAATCATGACCAAGTGTAATGCAAAACAAAAAACTGCTTCTTCTTTAAACAAGATGTTCTCGTAGACTTGTCTTTGGATGTAGAGGATAAAATAGGAAAAGTATATGGAAAATATATGAGAAAAGGAAGCCTTACTTTTCTTTTGGAAATGATGGACTTTCGTCTTTTGCATCTTTCTACCACCTGATGATGTCAACATCTTTAAACTTCTCTTCCATACCTTTTGTTCTCTTCATCTTTAAGTAGCAAACACTCTTGACCTCTTCAAATGAACTTTTCTCTTCCTCTAATGCTAAGAGAAAGAGATAAAACAAACATGGTATACAAATGGAAGTGAATATAGAATCATGTTTTATCATCTCCTCATATCTCTGAACCAAAATTCTACTTCAAATGTTTGAAACGACTAAATTCACCAATCTTTTTGTCTGAATGATGAATTACCCTTCTAGAGATACCTCTCTAGATACATTTGTACCTTGATATCCAACCAACTTACAACAGAAAATTGGCTGAAACAAAACTCATCTCATCTCTGCACTTGTCTTCTTAGATGAACTTTCTTGCCATGAAAGAGATCTCTCAAAACTCTCTAGAAAAAATCTCTAGATACCTGTTTTGATGTAGCCTTTAACTTTCAAATGATGAAAGCGTATAAAAGCACTCCTTGAATTTCTTCGAATCTCTTCATAACTGCTCTTCTAAGATATGACCTGCAAATAATAATCTGATAGTAGAAACTGATACTTGTGATTTGATGTTGATCTGATTCCTTCATCTTCTCTAAACCATTGTTCTTCCTTGAATTTGAAGTAGTCTTCTCTTCATCAAGTCTGGGTCTTCAAACAATACTTTTGTAAAGTATTTGCATACTCTTCCAAAAATATTTGGCTGCTAACAGATCATCAACTTCATACTCCACACTGATGAATACACATGTAACTGAATTGTCTAATTCTCAAATCTCTACTCATCTAGATTAAGTGTGTATGTCAAATGTCAAATGTTAGAAGATGCATTTAAATCATATGTTGTAAATCTGGAATTCTGGGAACCTGAGATATGAATGAGCCTTAATGCATTGATGCCAAAGATCTAAAGTTCTAAAACCAAAACCTTAGTGCTCTAATACCAAATGTTGGAAGTGAAGTAGGCCCTTAGGCTCATGTCACAGGTCCATGGTTCCATAGTTCCAGTCATGTACAACATGAATTCCAGCAATCTTCCATATTGACAAAACATGAACATTCCACAACTTAATCATACAAATGATGAGATAAAGATAGAGAAAGAATTGTTAGCGGCCGCCGGATCGGAAGATTGTATAATTGAATCTTGTTCACACAAGTGAAAAAGTAGTTACAAACAGTTTGTAAAAAGTTATATAAATCAAGAAGACGCACAGAGACGTACGTGACGGTTCACCAGACTGTCTGTCTCGGTGACTGATCGGGCGTTGTCTATAGTGTCATTTGCATATCTCCTGCATTTTGAGTCTTGTTCGTCTCTTGTCTTGTCTGTTGTCGACATCTGTTCTGTTGTTAACAAGTGAGACAATTCATGAATCACCAGACTGTTCGTCTGGAGGATTACCTGAACACTACTGTAGCGCTGTTATCTAACTTCTGCGTACTCCGATTGTACTGTGTGTATCTGTGTTTTGTCACCTATCGATCTCTGTTGAGGTTGCGAGTTCCCTTCACAGCTAATAGATCGTCAACTGTTGTCTGAGTAAGTTGTTTGTGAATCTCTATTAAGTTGTGGTGTTAGCCCACGCGTTGTGTGTTACCCCCTTCTTGGAATGTTCTACCAGTAGTTGGTGAAATCTGAGCAACTGTAGTAGCTGTGTTGGAATCTGTCTTCGTACGGTACAGTTAAGTACAGTAGGGATCTTTCTAAGTTGTGCACTGAGCCTTCAGTACTGTGTGGTTGAACTCTCAAAGTTCTCTGTGTCTACGGTATTGCCTGATTGTTTAGATCCAGTCGGTAAAGGTTAACAATTACTCTTGTTTTCGGTATTTCCAATAAGTTTATGTGTAGCTGCAACATAGCATCTTGCGTATTCGATGCCCGTGGTTGAGCTAAGACTGTGACGGTAATAGCTAAGTACGGTAATCTTTGATAGTGCTCTCAGCATTAGTATAGTGCTGGGTGTGAGCAATGAGTTTGGGAAATAAGTGCAGGGCCTCTGTCTAACAGACCCCTTCCACTCCCAAGAACCCAAGAATCACTTAAACGCACTTCTGATAGTTAGAAGATACCAACAACATTTAACACTACGTTTAACAGTAGTGTTTAACACTGGCGCTGTCTGTGGGAAGGTGGCATCAAGATTACCGTTTATCTGTCGAAAGTGTTATGAGGATTGCCATTTATCTATGGGAAGGTGGCAACACATCAGATTGTTGCAAACCTGTTATGGAAACGTGACTGTAAATTGTTAATCGACAGTAACAGTACGCGATTAGTACAAAAAATGATACATTCCGGTTAGTCGATCCGATGAAATGTATCCAAAGAACCGCCAGCCTGGGGTACTTAATTTGCTAAAACGACTCCGGGAGATAGAAGTACAACTAGGTCGAACCCAATTGTCAAGAAAAGTAAAGAACGTTAGTAGTGATTCCGGTCATATTCCGGTGGAATGTATTACGCCTCTGGTAAATTCCGGTACTATTTTGGCACAGTTGTCGAAGATATAGTAACTCCAGAATCTTCCAGGACACAGCCTGAAGTTAGTTTAACAACATTGGGTAACGATTCAAATTTGTTTATGACTAGAAACACTTTAGCCAAAGAAATTAGTGAAGGTGGAAAAACACCTTGTTTTGGCGAAAATTCGACACATTCCAGTAATATTTCGGTAATAGTTATTGAAAGATCACAGTTTTCCGACGATGGTTTACCATTCCTTGGTGAATCTTCAGCCCAGTCACCGCTATTGGGAGTAAGCTTCCCTACCTTTGACATCAAGAAGGAAGGTAGCTTGTTCGAAACCAAGATACGAAGCAGACTGAACAAGATTATCGAACCGGAAAGTGCACAGTCCGACGATACAGATTTCGATAGTTCAGATATTCAGCCCCGGGATACAGGAGATAGTCACCATACAACCATCAGCACGATGAACGAACAACAACAACATCTATGTCTACCCAGACCGACTCCAACGGGAGTAATGTACACCAAATTTGGTGGATTCCCAGGTGATGACCCGGATGCTCATGTACGCACATTTGAGATAAGCTACACAATACTCAACCATCCACCTGATCCGGCGTATAAGGCTATTGTTTTCCAATCGGCATTGGTCAACGAAGCAGCTAGATGGCTTACAGAATATGATATTAACCATTTCGGCACCTATGAAGCAGTAATGGATGCCTTTTTGCAAAGATTCAGGCTAAAGAAGAATCCAGCCAAAATTTTTGACTACCTGCAAAACAATAGACAGAAGATAAATCAAACAGTACAGGAGTATGCCACTCTATTCAGGACTCATTTGAGGCAGTTACCACCAGCACATGCCAACCTACCGGATGACGTTATTACTCAATGGTTCATCAATGGCTTGACTCCACAACTTAAACAGATTATGATCATACGCTGTGTAGGAGCTATGACGCTAGATGCAGTGATCGCAATGGCTTTGCAGTTGGAAAACAAGGTTGGAGGACTTACAAAAGATCTGGAGTGGCTAAAAGCAAATAGAAATGTCATCGAAGATCCAACTAGACAGATGTACTGCACTACCTACAAGAATTCAGGCCATACTAGTGCCACTTGTGCACTTAATCAGTTGTTTTGTGCTATCTGCAATACTATCGGACACACCACCGAAAACTGCGCATATAACGCCAAAGTGCAGGGAACAGCGACTGTCAATGCAATTATACAGGAACCAAGACAGCCAGCCAATCACTATGTTCCTCCGCAAATGAGAAACAACCATCAACAAGGATATCGAAATTACAAAGGAGAGAGAAATAATAACTATAATACAAACCGTTGGCAGACCGGACCACCACTGAAAAATCCTAATCTGCCACCACCGCGCTGTCATTTCTGTGGTGAATTTGGTCACATTAGAAGATTTTGTAAGGATGCAGCTGAGTACGATCAGAGGAAGAAAGAGCGTCAAAATCCAATGGCTAATATGGTACAAATCACACCAGTAGAAACGCACGCTACAGTAATTCAGACCCGCTCTGGTAAACAACTGCAACTAGTAGCAGAAATATTTGAACCAGGTATACGTGAACAGCAAAGGATGTACGATAAAGCTAGTCAATGGACCACCGTAGAACCTCCAGTCTTCCCAGATCCTATTCCGGTAACCCAAACTCCATTAACCGAAGAAGGAACACGACGACAGGATTCCAATTCAGCAGTAGGCACATCATCTTCAGCAGGTGCATCATCTTCAGAATCTGTGGAAACAATCCAATCACAAAAGACCTGGGAAATTTTATCTAAGGCATCCATTACTCTTCCCCTGGGCCAATTACTTGCACTAGTACCAGGAGTTCGACAGCAATTCCAACAGCAGTTTAGTCCTGTGCCTTCTTACATTCCAGCGATAGCAACAGTGCAACCGGAACCTGATTCTACGGTCGATCATTTAGTTCCTTTGATTACGGTATGGTATAAAAATCATAAAATCACACAGGTACTAATTGATGGAGGATCTGGTGTCAACATTGCTACTGCTGCACTGTGTAAAAAGTTAGGGTGGACCGAAATCGAACCAGTTTAGTTTTTTGTCAGAATGGCCGACCAATCAAGAGTCCATCCCATAGGACTTGTACGAAATGTACCAATCACTTTACAAGGTACAACATTTAAAATGACCTTTGTCATACTAGATTTACCGGAATACACTCTTGATTACAACCTCCTTTTCGACCGACCTTGGTTGAAGCATGCTAAGGTGATACAGGATTGGTCTGCACAGGAGCTCACTTTCAAGGATAAAAATCGTAAATACGTTGTAAAATTAGATGCTATACAACCTTGCGAGTTGCATGCTAGACCGTACTTTGCGGAACCAATTCATATGCTAGATGGTTTGTCAAATGATGAAGAAGAAGAGTTTCTGAAAAATAACATTGACTTGATCTCCCTAGGAACTGTTGATCTACAATCTGTTGTAGATAACTGGAATCCTTCAGTTTGTACGGTGATGACTGTGACACAAAAAGATATGGAAAAAGATAAGGCTACCATAGATGACACTGATCTACAACAACTCTTTAACCCAGCTGAGAATACAGAGAAGTCTTGACAATTCTATGTTCCAGAAGATCAACTGACCACTTACAATTTAGGTGATGAAGAAAATCCACGACCTATTAGGATAAAGCAGAACTTACCAGAATTATTGCAAGCAGATCTAATCCAACTACTTCGAGAATTTTCTGATGTATTTGCATGGGATTACAAAGACATGAAAGGCCTGGACCCGCGCATCTACCAACATAGGGTCATGCTGAAGCCAGAAGTGAGACCGATTAAGCAACCCAGCTACCGGATGAATCCGAACTATGCATCACAGGTAAAGGCAGAACTGGATAGGTTATTGTGAGGTTCGATTCATTGTACCAGTAGAGCATGCTGAATGGATCTCACCAATCGTTATTGTCCCTAAGAAGAATATTGTCCCTAAGAAGAATAAGCAATTACGAATATGTGTAGATTATCGGAAACTGAACGCAGCTACAGTGCCTGATCCATTTCCGCTCCCTTTTCTTGACACAATGCTTGATAGAGTAGCAGGACATGAAATGTATTCATTCTTAGATGGGTACAGTGGGTATAATCAAGTTAGAATGGCTGAACAAGATATACCAAAGACCGCCTTCATTACCAACTGGGGTGTTTTCGCATGTACTATTATGTGGTTTGGATTAAGAAATGCCCTAAGTACATTCCAAAGGTGTATGCAGGACATATTTTCTCCTTACCTTACTTCTTTTATGCAAGTATATCTTGATGATTTTTCAATTTTCGGAAAGATGATAGCACACCTGTTCCATTTAGGGTGCTGCTTTGAAAAGTGTAGAGAATACAGACTCTGCTTAAACCCAAACAAATCAGTGTTTGCGATTTCATGTGGCAAGCTACTCGGTCATATTGTATCTTCATAGGGCATACAGGTGGATCCAGATAAAATTTCAGCTGTGTTAGAAGCTCAGGTGCCCACTACACCAAAGGAAGTAATGCGCTTCATAGGCCAAGTAAGATGGCATGGACGACACTTACGATGGCTTGCTCACTTAGCAATACCACTGAACAGATTAATCACCAAGACCCCTGGACAATTTGACTGGACCCCGGAATGTCAAACTGCTTTTGATCGTCTAAAGGGATTACTAACACAGGTCCCAATCTTATAGCCTCCTGACTGGGATCGCCCATTTCATGTCTTTGTTGATGCTTCAGATATAGCAATAGGAAGCGTTCTAATGCAACAAACCGATAAGTGGTTCAGACCAGTGTACTATGCAAGTCGAAGATTGGCCCCTGCTGAAAAGAATTACTCTGTAACAGAAAGAGAATGTCTAGGTTTAGTATATTCTGTCAAGAAATTCAGGCATTATTTGCTGGCCCGTAAATTTACTTTTCATGTAGATCATGCTGCACTTGTTTATCTAGTTCGGCAACAGCATCTAAGAGGTCGATTAGCACGATGGGTTCTACTTTTACAAGAATTTGACTACGAAGTCATTCATTGGCCAGGAAGTTCACATGCCTTAGCAGATTTTCTCTCTCGCTTAGATTCCGATGAAGCTCCAGTTGGTGTAGATGACACAACACCAGCAATTTATGTATCTGAACCAACTAATGATGAAATTACAGACCCGCCTATGCCATCTACATACTATGATCAAATACTGACCTTCCTCACCGATGGGTGCCTTCCATCTCAGACTTCTACGATAATATGCAGGAAAATTGTAGTTTTTAGCCGCCGATTTCGGTTGATTGCGGGGGAATTATACTATGTGGATCATACTGGAATTTTACTTCGATGTATTCCACCACATGAAGTTAACTCGGTTATTACTTTCGCTCACTCAATTCCTTCCGGTGGCCATTTTGCTGCAGAATTAACACACCGAAAAATTCTACAAAGTGGTCTCTGGTGGCCTACTATGTACAAGGATGTCTTGCAGTTTGTAAAAAAATGTGATAATTTTCAGAGGTCTGGATAGCCGTTACCACGTCATTATTTTCCGCTACAACCTATCCTGCCATTAGAACCTTTTCAAAAATGGGGTCTAGATTTCATTGGACCTATTACACCACCAGCAATCCTCAGTAACAACGTTATATTTTGACACGTACTGATTATGCTACCAGATGGGCAGAAGCCTGGGCTTTACGGTCTGCTACAGCTGTTGCGGTAGCAAAGTGTCTGCTAACCAATGTCTTTCCAAGTTTTGGTTTACCACTGGAACTCGTTACAGATCAAGGCACTCATTTTGTCAACAATTTAATGAAAGTACTCACACATTCGTTCCAGGTCACGCATAAGTTTAGTTCTCCTTATTATCCTCGTGCTAATGGTTTGGCTGAAAGTACAAACAAAACTTTGTTGAATATGCTTCGAAAACTCCTTTTAGAAGCACCGGAAAGATGGGATCAACTGCTACCTGCAGTATTATGGGCATATCGGACTACATACAAGGTAACAACAAGATTAACCCCTTTCAAACTGGCTTATGGATTAGAAGCAATAGCACCAATGGAGATAGTTATACCAAGTTTACGAGTAGCCATCAACCAGAAACTACTACCGGAAGAATCACAGTCCTTTCGGTTAGATACACTCAGAGAATTAGACGAGCAACGATGGCACAATTTTTTGACTATGCAGGCAGTACAGCTAAGACAAGCTCGAACACATGACCGATATCTAAAGACCCCAATTTTTTCAGTGGGACAACTTGTACTCTTGTACAACGCAAAGTCAAATCGCTCTGTGAGCAAATTCAAATTGCAATGGTCTGGTCCCTACCAAATTTCTGAGCAAGTGGGCCCAGCAACTTTTCGGTTGACTATGTTGACCGGAATCCCTCTTCCGAAAGTCATTAACGGTTCGAAGTTGCGGCTGTATCAACGCGCGTCTAACCCGCACTGAAACCTCTTGCGGTTGGCCGCATCTTTTGGCGTTCACTTTCCTTTTCTTTTCTTTTCTTATATTTTGCGTGCTTAATAAAATAAATCTATAAATATTCGCGTTTTGATACCTAATTATGTCCACAGCCGCCCTGCCCTTGCCAGCTACCCATGCATGCACATCGAAGTTAAGAATTATCATTTCAAATACCACGCGATGATTAACCATCCTTCATTGCTCTCCACTGCGACGCATCTACTTAACCTTTTTTGTTTCGCCGAAAAACGCTATTGTGTTTGTGTGATTTGTGCTATGTGTGCTTACCCTGTGCTCTGTGTGCTTGTGTTTAATGTCGTTCTGTGCGCCATGGAAGCTTTGGCTAACTATGCCGCCTTCCGTGATGGACTCCCTGCAGACGTAGGGGAGTTTCTGCACATTCGTGGGCTTAACAACTTTGCTGAACTGCCTTGGCATTCAGTGGAGTCCCATCCATTTTTCACCCAAATCATTTCCGCCATCGCCAACACACAGGCCTTTGAGCAGAGTTGGCCGATCACCTCCCTCCCCTCCCGTACACTCATCACATTCCAAGCTTTTGCAGAAGCCTTTAGACTCCCTTCGCAAGGTCGGGAAAATGGCCCAAGTCTAACAGTCGCTAGAATGATAGAATTATTTCCCAAGCATTCATCCAACAAGTATGCGATTCTCTGCCGATCGGAACCAGAACGATCAGCTCTCCAGTTCTTAGTAGCCATTCTCAACCTCTAGAAACGCACCTATGGAATATCCCGCCCCTTCTACTCCGCCACAGAATTAGCTGCGCAAGAACCAGTCAACTTCGCATCCTTCTTCTTCCACCGCATTCACCGAGAGTGTGTATCCATTATGAAACAGGTAAACAAGGGAGGCATGCCGAGAACCAGATTGCCGCACATCCTTTCATTCCTTTTTCCGGCAATACTCGCAGCCCAACCACCACCCCGAGGACCTGTTCTGCGACATGAAGAATCAGTACAACTGTGGGACGATGAAGAAGAAGATGAAGAGGAACTAAACCAGCTCTTCCGCAGAAAAAGGATCCGAATTAGTTCTTCTGAGAGTGAAGCACAAGGATCTGCTGAAGGAAACAAAGATGACGACCAAGAAGAAGAAAAACAGGACGAGGAAACATTTCACGACACCACAACATCAATGCAGAATGAATCCTCCGCACAATCTTCCCAGGAGCAACAACAGGAAAATCATACTGAAGCTGACACAACATCTACCGAAGAAACATCACAACAACAGTCTGAAAAGGAACAATAAGCGGATGAAGAACAAATTGTGAAAGAAGCGTTCGAAAGATTGCTGAAGGTAGTGGAATCCACAGCAGCAGACACTACACAACAAAACGTCGATCAGGTAACATCTCAGACTGTCCTTCCCACTCCTCCATCGGAACCACCCACCGACCCCATCATCCCCATCCAACCCATTCACCCTGCCGAAACCACTGATTCTTCATCCTCCTCCCTCAACTACTCTCCACCGAACTCCCAACAACTGCTCACCGCCTCCTCATCCCAACCACGACCTCAACTGCCACTTCCGTCGATTCCCGTCATTTCTGAATTGGCCAACATGGGTCAATTACTCATTAATCTATCACAGCAACTGCCAATCCAATTGAAAGAAGCCACAGACAACATCCGGAATGAGCTACAACACAAAGTGGACATTCTAGAAGCAGACATCACGCCACTGCAAGAAGAGGTAGATGCAGTTAAAGCCAAAAACCATCAGCTCAACTCACAGATTGCCCAGCTCGAAGCTCAAATTGCAGGACAACAGACGATTGCCAATCAGAGAGATGCGGCCGTGGCGGAACTAACAAAGAAAGAAGAGTTATTACAAATTGCAAATGAAGAAATCAGTAAATTGAAGCAAGATATACAGGACAAGGAAGATGCAAGGATCACCTTAGGAAAGTTGCTCAAAGAAACCAGAATTCAACTACAAGAATTAGTGCAGTAGAGTCAAGAACAGCAGACACAAGCTAAATTAACAGAAGAAGAACTACAACGGACAAAAGAAAATCTAGCAGATGTTAACAACATGCTTAAACATTACTTAACCAAGGAAGCGCAGACACAGAAACTAATTGCAAATCTCAGACACGAAAAAACATCATATGAAAGAACAGTGCACTTTCAGATTCAGGAAATCGAAAGAAGAGAGAATCAATTGGAAAACCAGAAAGAAAGAATACAGAAGATGGAGCAACAGATTGCCAAAATAAAGATTTCAAGAGATGCGGCTTTATCCAACGAGTTTTACTTACAGGAAGCCTTTCTGTAGACTCAAGCAGAAATTTTGCTAAATGAAGCCATAACCCTAAGCTCTCTACGTATAGATGCACAATTACTAGAACCGGACATCCTAAAATAGTTATTAGAAACCCTCAAGAAAAAGATCACCCATACCTTTACATTAGCTACAAATATGTACTTAGAAGGAATCATAGATGAGCAATAGTTTTGTAAAAACCTGCGGGTTCGAGTCCACCGTGCGTGTCAGAGTGTTAGCGGTGTCGGGAAGATTTACATCTTCCAGTTGATGACCAGAGAAAATGAAAGCAACTTAATTGAAACATTGAAGATGAAGAGCAAATGAAGTGCAGTGAACATAATGTTTTTTGCAGTGTCGAGAAGCATTGAAGATGACAGAGAAATGAAGTGCAGTGAACATAATGTTTGTTTCAGTGTCGAGTAGCATTGAAGATTAATGAGCAGTTGAAGAGCAAATGAAGTGCAGTGAACCTAATGTTTTTTTTCAGAAACATTGAAGATGAAGAGCAAATGAAGTGCAGTGAACATAATGTTTTTTGCAGTGTCGAGAAGCATTGAAGATGACAGAGAAATGAAGTGCAGTGAACATAATGTTTGTTTCAGTGTCGAGTAGCATTGAAGATTAATGAGCAATTGAAGAGCAAATGAAGTGCAGTGAACCTAATGTTTTTTTTCAGAAACATTGAAGATGAAGAGCAAATGAAGTGCAGTGAACATAATGTTTTTTGCAGTGTCGAGAAGCATTGAAGATGACAGAGAAATGAAGTGCAGTGAACATAATGTTTGTTTCAGTGTCGAGTAGCATTGAAGATTAATGAGCAATTGAAGAGCAAATGAAGTGCAGTGAACCTAATGCTTTTTTTCAGAAACATTGAAGATGAAGAGCAAATGAAGTGCAGTGAACATAATGTTTTTTGCAGTGTCGAGAAGCATTGAAGATGACAGAGAAATGAAGTGCAATGAACATAATGTTTGTTTCAGTGTCGAGTAGCATTGAAGATTAATGAGCAATTGAAGAGCAAATGAAGTACAGTGAACCTAATGTTTGTTTCAGAAACATTGAAGATGAAGAGCAAATGAAGTGTGGTGAACATAATGTTTTCTTTACAGTGTCGAGAAGCATTGAAGATTAATGAGCAATTGAAGAGCAAATGAAGTACAGTGAACCTAATGTTTTTTTGCAGAAACATTGAAGATTACAATTAATTGAAGTGAAGACAATTGAAGTGAAGCAGCAGCTTAAAGATCCATTTAAATCTTATTTCTCATTTAGTCAACTATCCAATTGACTAGACATTTATCCAATTGTTTAGGCCTTCCAGTTGTATTAGATTTATTGATTCGAACCATTAGCTTATCAATTAATTTATTTAAGCAGTTTTGCAACAATATTCTTTCCCATTACTTTCATCAAGAACCATTAGCATATCAATTAATTCATTCAAACAGTTTAGCATCATATTGTTTCATTAGTTTTCCATTACTTTCCTTGATGTCTTCTAAGTTAGTTCATGAGTATGAGCACAGTACTGTTGAAAATATTGAAAATATTGAAAATGTTCCGCCAACTCTAGACAGACCAGAACCCTCTAGCTTACCTGAAAGTTTAGTAGAGGAACCCATTATGGAAGTTTCAATCTCATATCAAGAAGCTGTTGCTATGTACGAGGCTGCCCGTCCTTACGGTCCATAGCTATTTAAACTATGTACATTGTATAGAATAACCTTATTTTCAATCATAGAAATAGGTAATTTAAATTATTTTATCATTAGAACCCTTATTTTCATAAGCCTGAGTTTGCTACAGACACCCCGCGTGTGCCGAACGATTTAGGCGGATGACTTGATCCACCATCCGAGCATCTCTCACGACCCGACATTGGTGAACCCGACGTGAACAAACGGCGTTGCAGCTCAGGTATAAAATTTAAATTTTTCGTGCATGTGCATACATGATATCGACAGGTTGGATTGCAGAAGCTTCTTCATCCGTGGGAGCAGTGGCTTTGTCTTTGACTCCTTGCACTCTTCTAGGTGTTGAGGGATGTTCCCTAGGGAACTGAGCGCCTCCACGAAGAGTGGCAAGTAGCTATCCTCATCTCGCCACCCCTTTTCATCGACATTAGAGGCAAGAACGTTTGCACAGTCATCCATTAGCAACTGATGTATTATATTTTGATTCTATTAAAAATTGTATAAACTTCTTCGATTCAGATTCCAGGTATTTATATTTGGATTCTTTTTGCTTGCATATAATTAAATGAAAATGACATCTAATGTAGAGAATCTTCTGCATGATATGGAAGCACGATTAATTTCATCTATAGATTTAAAGCTTAATTCCAAGTTTGAGTCCTTAAACTCGTTTCTTTCAATCTTAACTACAGTAGTATCTGATTTTAATGCAAATCTTAAGTCAATAGATACTCAATTTGATCACGAGTTTAGGAATTTAGAAGGAATTCTTCATTATGAACTCTCAAATTTGAATGAAAATATGGAAACAATAGCAAATCATGTAAAAGAAATTTCATCATTCAAAACGATTGGTCATGAAATTGCAAGTTTAAAGGAGAACATTGAAAGATTAAACAATCAAATACACGAAAGTGCTACATGTGAATGCAAAGATAGATATCAAGTACGAGTTCAAAGTAGATCTATGTATTCTATTGACCAAAATTCTTTACCCGATCATAGAAAAGTTGATCCTAAGGCTTTATATCAAAGACCGAAGAGAACTGTAAGATGCTTCTGGTGTGACCAACTAGGTCATACTTATGGAAATTGTATGTCCTATGAGAAAGCATGTAGCCAACAATTGGTATTAGAAAGTGAACAAAAAATATGTGATTATCAAACGCATCTACCATTGAGATTAAACTTAGGTAGAGGAGGAATGATAGACTATTTTGACCAAGAAAAATTTAGTCCTAAAACCAAACTTCAAAAACAATGGAAACCTAAGAGTCATAAGGAGAAAATCAATGTATGTCAATTACATTCTATGAACACCAAGATTGTGCCTAAATGAATGTTTGGACAATGATCAAAACCTTATTAAACCTAAATCTATGAATAACATTGATCTTCAAATTAAATCTAAGGATCAAGATACATTGAAAAAGTTTAAGAAAGAAGAAGATGTAAAGATAAAAGATGATGAAAATGAACAATCAATTGATGGAAATATAGATATACAGGCGGTTAAAACAGAACCTAAAGTCATAGAAATTGACAATAAATGTGATCAAAATAAAAATGATGAAAGAATAGTACAAACATCTGAAGATGAAAATCTTCAACTTCAATCAGAACATGACAAGAATATGGGAAAATGGGTACAAGAAGCCATATGGAAGATTGAAAATAATATAAAAAACTCATCTAAAGGTAAGAAAAAGGAGAAGAATTTAAGTGAATAGTTTTATTGTGAAGGAATTGTTTAATGAAGATAAAACATTTCAAATTTTGATTTTTGCTTATTGCATATATGCTGTTTTCCTAAAAATTGAGAAACATATACCTAAATTGTTTAGTTTTAATGTTTGAAAAGCTAATTACAAACTTATGATTAAGTTTACATTACAATTTGTTTAATCAAAAGAATTCTAAAAATATGAAAACACAAAGTTTGTTTCAAATTAAACAAAAACATGTTTGTAATTATGCTTGCAAATGATTTTGATCAATATGCTTGTCATTTCCTAAACTTATGATAAATTTATGATTTTTTTTCTTTCACAAATAAGAAGAAATCTATTATGAAGAACAATTATGAAGAATATTATTATGATGAATATTTTGCACAAAATGATCTTTGTTTACAACATTATGATGATATACTTTTAAAAGAAAGAAATATATATGATATAAATATGATCATGATAAATATGAAGAACATGAAAAAAATGTTACAATATGAGGATGATTTTATTGATATACCATATGATGAGTAAGAGGAACTTTTATAATCCAGATATGAATTTTTCATTGATATATAAAAAAAATGATGCTCATTTATTAAGATACAAGTTAAAAACTTTGAACATTTTGATTTTTCCTAAATTTTGTGAACTTTGTTTCATAGGTTGAAAAACCTATTAAAAAAATTAAGAATGCATTATTTATGATAATTATAACCACTATGAATTTCTTATGAGGAAATTTGTGACATGATGAAGATGAATCTGATAGAATATATGAATTTATATTTGCAAGATAAATGATAATGACGATTACTTGTTTTGTAGCTTTTATTTTATAAGTGATTACAGGTTCTGAAGATGCATTGATCAAAGCAATTGAAGATGTTATGCCAAAAGTTCTGATAAATTTAAAGAGAGCAGATTGAAGATGAAGCAGATTGAAGATAAAATTGATTTTTAGGTCGTATTTTTATTTGTCTTAAAATTTTGTTTTACGTATTTTATTTGCATTCATATAAAACTAATTGATAAAATCTGGAATGAAAAATATTAATTTATAAAGGACTCTATTTAACCATATTAGGAAAATAGACATAATTTATATTTTTACATTTATAGATTAAGTGAGATTTGTTAAAAATAGAAGGATTTGTAGTTCATTTAGATAACGAAAGTAGTTGTATATGTGTAGGAACATATTGTTGCATGATTCATGTCTGTGAAAACCTAGATCTTTCTTGTCCATGCAGCTAGATCCTTAGCTCGGATTAAGGGGTTAAGCCTTTCCCCTTTAAAACAAAAAAGTAGCGAAAAAAAAAAAAAAAAGAATATTGACATGGAAGTTATACCTTCTTCCACCCCAAAAAGGTATTTACATTTATTATCGATATGAAGTTTACATCTAGTTGTGAAAAACACATCTAGTGATTAAAATTGGGCATACAAGGCGGCTGTCTGTCCAAGTAGATTTAGTAGATTTCTTTGGCATGCTTGATTGCTCATATGTGAATGCATATATACGACGAAACCTGCATCTGAATGAATGAAAACGAATTCTGTTTTAAACTAATCTTTACATAGTTTATAAATGGATAAAATGTAAACTAATGTTTGTTGACTGAAAAGGTTAATAGTTTACCTTTATACTTTAATATGTTTTCATTGCCAGATGTAATTGAAATAAACTTCATGTGCATGTTGAAAAGATTAAAAATTTAATAATTTAAAATATGTTTATAAAAGAATTTGATGCTGTTCTATGATTTAATTTCAGGATAATCATTGAACATGCTGCTTCCCTCAATCTGCAAGTTGGCCCATCGAGGACGATGTGCAGGTTTGGTGGCGGTGGATGTCGGGAAGATTTACATCTTCCAGTTGATGACCAGAGAAAATGAAAGCAACTTAATTGAAACATTGAAGATGAAGAGCAAATGAAGTGCAGTGAACATAATGTTTTTTGCAGTGTCGAGAAGCATTGAAGATGACAGAGAAATGAAGTGCAGTGAACATAATGTTTGTTTCAGTGTCGAGTAGCATTGAAGATTAATGAGCAATTGAAGAGCAAATGAAGTGCAGTGAAGCTAATGTTTTTTTTCAGAAACATTGAAGATGAAGAGCAAATGAAGTGCAGTGAACATAATGTTTTTTGCAGTGTCGAGAAGCATTGAAGATGACAGAGAAATGAAGTGCAGTGAACATAATGTTTGTTTCAGTGTCGAGTAGCATTGAAGATTAATGAGCAATTGAAGAGCAAATGAAGTGCAGTGAACCTAATGTTTTTTTTCAGAAACATTGAAGATGAAGAGCAAATGAAGTGCAGTGAACATAATGTTTTTTGCAGTGTCGAGAAGCATTGAAGATGACAGAGAAATGAAGTGCAGTGAACATAATGTTTGTTTCAGTGTCGAGTAGCATTGAAGATTAATGAGCAATTGAAGAGCAAATGAAGTACAGTGAACCTAATGTTTTTTTTCAGAAACATTGAAGATGAAGAGCAAATGAAGTGCAGTGAACATAATGTTTTTTGCAGTGTCGAGAAGCATTGAAGATGACAGAGAAATGAAGTGCAGTGAACATAATGTTTGTTTCAGTGTCGAGTAGCATTGAAGATTAATGAGCAATTGAAGAGCAAATGAAGTACAGTGAACCTAATGTTTGTTTCAAAAACATTGAAGATGAAGAGCAAATGAAGTGTGGTGAACATAATGTTTTCTTTACAGTGTCGAGAAGCATTGAAGATTAATGAGCAATTGAAGAGAAAATGAAGTACAGTGAACCTAATGTTTTTTTGCAGAAACATTGAAGATTACAATTAATTGAAGTGAAGACAATTGAAGTGAAGCGGCAGCTTAAAGATCCATTTAAATCTTATTTCTCATTTACTCAACTATCCAATTGACTAGACATTTATCCAATTGTTTAGGCCTTCCAATTGTATTAGATTTATTGATTCGAACCATTAGCTTATCAATTAATTTATTTAAGCAGTTTTGCAACAATATTCTTTCCCATTACTTTCATCAAGAACCATTAGCATATCAATTAATTCATTCAAACAGTTTAGCATCATATTGTTTCATTAGTTTTCCATTACTTTCCTTGATGTCTTCTAAGTTAGTTCATGAGTCTGAGCACAGTACTGTTGAAAATATTGAAACTATTGAAAATGTTCCGCCAACTCTAGACAGACCAGAACCCTCTAGCTTACCTGAAAGTTTAGTAGAAGAACCCATTATGGAAGTTTCAATCTCATATCAAGAAGCTGTTGCTATGTACGAGGCTGCCCGTCCTTATGGTCCATAGCATTTAAACTATGTACATTGTATAGAATAACCTTATTTTCAATCATAGAAATAGGTAATTTAAATTATTTTATCATTAGAACCCTTATTTTCATAAGCCTGAGTTTGCTACAGACACCCCGCGTGTGCCGAACGATTTAGGCGGATGACTTGATCCACCATCCGAGCATCTCTCACGACCCAACAGCGGTCGCCAGATCGGAAGATTGTATAACTGAATCTTGTTCACACGAGTGAAAAAGTAGTTACAAACAGTTTGTAAAAAGTTATATAAATCAAGAAGATGCACAGAGACGTACGTGATGGGTCACCAGACTCTCTGTCTGGGTGACTGATCGGGCGTTGTCTGTAGTGTCATTTGCATATCTCCTGCATTCTGAGTCGTGTTCGTCTCTTGTCTTGTCTGCCGTCGACATCTGTTCTGTTGTTAACAAGTAAGACGATTCGTGAATCACCAGACTATTTGTCTGGAGGATTACCTGGACACTACTGTAGCGCTGTTATCTAACTTCCGTGTACTCCGATTGTACTGTGTGTATCTGTGTTTTGTCACCTATCAATCTCTGTTGAGGTTGCGAGTTCCCTTCACAGCTAATAGATCATGAATTGTTGTCTGAGTAAGTTGTTTGTGAATCTCTATTGAGTTGTGGTGTTAGCCCGCGCGTTGTGTGTTACCCCCTTCTTGGAATGTTCTACCAGTAGTTGGTGAAATCTGAGCAACTGTAGTAGCTGTGTTGGAATCTGTCTTCATACGGTACAGTTAAGTACAGTAGGGATCTTTCTAAGTTGTGCACTGAGCCTTTAGTACTGTGTGGTTGAACTCTCAAAGTTCTCTGTGTCTACGGTATTGCCTGATTGTTTAGATCCAGTCGGTAAAGGTTAACGATTACTCTTGTTTCTGGTATTTCCAATAAGTTTATGTGTAGCTGCAACATAGCATCTTGCGTATTCGATGCCCATGGTTGAGCTAAGACTGTGACGGTAATACCTAAGTACGGTAATCTTTGATAGTGCTCTCAGCATTAGTATAGTGCTGGGTGTGAGCAATGAGTTTGGGAAATAAGTACAGGGCCTCTGTCTAACAGACCCCTTCCACTCCCAAGAACCCAAGAATCACTTAAACACACTTCTGATAGTTAAAAGGTACCAACAGCATTTAACACTACGTTTAACACAGCGTTTAACACAGCGTTTAACAGAATAGACGACATGTGTAAGGTGTTACGTAAGCCATCGCTTACTCATAGTATCATATATACCAATGTTCAATGTACAATGTGGGAGCAAAACTCTCAACCACTTTATGTGATGAGAAATAGATGCATGAGTGAATGTACAATGTAACAAACATATTCAGATGTATGGGTAGTAATCTGAATATACATGAGATGTGTGACCTTATAGGTTATAGAAGAGTGAATATGAGTGACTGAAAGAGGAAGGATCAGTGTGAAACTGATAGTCAACAAACCCTCATCTGAACTTAGGCTATGGAAGACCCTAAGTTAGATACGTGTGTGAAAAGATCACATACTTATAAAGTAGCATAGAATGCTAACAAGTTTGCTGCTAGAAATCCTCAAACTCATGTGAACACACCTTCTTAAACACCTCATCAAATATGCATAAAGCATATACGTACTGTTTCTATTGTACCTATGCCGAATAGGACTCCTCTTGATATGAATGCCACTCTCTCCATAAAATTCAAGTAGTACCTGTGTGCATAAAGAGAATATGTACCTGAATACTTAACATAAGATGTAAATATTATGTTAATCACCATCCAATGTCTTTGAAGTAGCCTGACATCTTCTTGTAGAAGACAATCTTCAACCTAATATCTTCCTGTAGAAGATAATCTTCAAATACACCATGTAGATGGCCGATCCTCACCATCAAGCTGCTAATGACCAAGTCTTCTTGCCATGAACAAGAGATAACCTCCTCTCCATGAGCTAGAGTGTGAGCACACCCTTCATCTTCTCCAAGAAGAATCATTAAGAAGAACTCCATAGCTGCTGCTCAACATGCTTCAAGTTAGCACCATGGCTGTCCCATGTGCTAGAAGAAACACCACCTCTATTGAGATCCAAGCTCCAAGCTTGTGTTGAATACTAGGTGAAGGATGATTTACAATGAGCATGAGGCTCTTCTTAGATAGTTTGGGTTGTCCATTGAAAAACTAATAAATAAAGCTACGTTCGCATAAAGCAAACAAATAAATCATATGATCGCAATATATCTGAAAAGCTCTATGAATTACGTTCGCGTTCGTCCATAGCTTTTAATAAAGCATAAATAAAAAAAGTTCGCGTGCTGCTATAAACGGGATTTGAAGTTCGGGTCCCAAGGCTAGGAGGATAGTGATATATCCACGCTGCCTGTGGTTATATCTTGTAGAAGGAATGAACAAGACATGTAGAGATGCTAAATCGTGCTGCGGACGAGTTCCTTTCGGGTGGATAGTGCTATGAGAATAGCAACTTATGCTTTTCTCTATAAGGTCTTGGAAAAAATGGACCAATTGCACATTGTTTTCCAACAGTCCCCTACTAGGCCTACCACATTAACGGGAGTAACCTTTGGTGCACTAGAAGGATGTCTGAGACAATCTTTCAGGAGTTTTTCTTTGCCACACTCGAGACAAACAATTTGTATTGTGATGTTCTGCCCTTGTGTCGGAGTTGGTGGGTGGGGTGGTTGTTGTCCTAGTATAGGTTGAGGTTGGCTACATCCTCCATGTTCATAGGTTCTAGTTGCTCCTCGTGGTTCTGGACATGGGTTATACCTAGGAACCTCTCTGCCTTGTTCTCTAGGAAGGTACCAGTATGGTCTACATTGGGGTGGTACAAGTGGTCGTGGTTGTCTATTCACTGGATAGTATAATATGTTGTGGTTGGGGTACTTTTGCTCACTATAAGAGTACATGTTAGGCTCCTGCGTTGATGGTCTATTGTATGGGTAAGGTTGTGATAACCCTAATCCTTCTCTGGTGCAAACATGAGATGGATGATTTCCCCCGCAAAGTGTGGAAATTCCTAACATTGGCACTCTCAAGGAGGAGTTCTGGTAGTTCATTCTTCCTTGTACCCCTAATTTCTTGGCCATGAACTCCGCCACTTCCTCCACATAACTCAAACTAGAAGTCTCATTGCTCCCTGTATCCTCTGATTTGGTAAGATCTTGTGTGATTTTGAGATCCTCAGCTAAGTTGTCTTCCAAATCTATACATTCTTGAAGACACTCACTCAGAGTTTGCAACCGTTTTATGTATACTAACATTCTCAATGTTCCATTGGTTAGACGTTCTAAAAATAGGGATATCATTTTCTATTGAGAAGGTCTCTCTGTCATAGGGCATCCGGTCACGTATTGATTAAATCTTTGTGCTGCATTTTTTACTGTCTCATTAGGAGCTTGTTTGAAACTATGTAGTAAGGATGACAAATTGTGCTTGATCCCTTTCTTAGTGAATTCCCAAATAAATTCTTAGAAGAATTGTTCAATATTGCCAAAGGAATTTGGATCCAAGGATTGAAACCAAGCTAAGGCTATTCCCGTGAGGGTGAGCCCAAAGGATTCATATTGCATAAAAAAGTCATCCACTTGCTCCGCTCGCAACTCTTGCTTGAATTCTGCTATGTGGTCATAGGGCTCTCCTATGCCATTGTAATGTTTTCGCATACATTTGGCCAATTGGATTGGTCTCACTTTTTTACCTGGCTCTGGGATCGAATTATGATGGGAACACCTCGAGGTGGTTCTATCCTGAAGGTAGGTCTATTCATATTTCCCATTCCCTGGCTAGTGTGGTCGTGGAGGTTAATTCTTGGCATGGTGAATTGCTCATGTGGTCTATTGGGTATACTACCTTGGCTCGTTTGTCCTCACATTACATTTTCTGTTCTTTGCTGGATCTCGAATGGTTTTTGCGAGGTAGTTGCCTGATCTCGAGCTAACTCTCCTCTTTCATTAATTTGATTAGGGTTTTCAGTTACTACATAGATCTGACCCATAGACTCCATCTTCGTACTTGACAATTGGTCTTGGAACTATTTCTAATTGAGTAGTGTTTCTCATTCTTACTACTGACCTGTATAGACCATCAAGGTAGATGGGTATTCCTTGCAGGTTAGTGGATACATATTGAAGAGACATCCTATATTCCCCTTCCACTGTAGACATAAGACCTTCCCTAGGTATGGACCTATGCATGTCTTCAGAAGCCAAGAGTCTCTCCTAGTTAAATGACATATTTGACTCACTTGTCTATGAATTCAACACGTAGTGTTAACCACTGAGTTATGAGTCCCTAACTTGGTTGTGTGGTTGACCTTAGATTCAAGTGATTTGGTACTTTATCTATCTCTTCCTAAGCATCAACTTGAGCTTAGGTTCATAAGCCTTGTCTACAAGTCCAAAGGTGTCCTTTGAATTGCTCAAAATCTTGTGGAACCCCTTACTTCCTAGCCCAACCTTCTAGCAATCCTAGAGGTCTTTCAACATGGCCGTCGCTCATCTGAAGCTTCATTCTAGTTGGTCTTAATGCAGGTTTACCCCATTGCTTCCACACGGAAGTGGTCGCAATAGCAGCACCAACACCTGAATCTATGATTGCTTTGGTTGTGTAACCGTGGTAGGTGATCGGAAGATAAGTATTACCTTCCTCACCTTCGCTCATGTCCCCTATTTTGTCTAGAGGTATCTCTGGAACTTTTTGCTTCGAGTATGCTTTTGGCCTATTAGAATCAAGTTCTGGAACCTGATCCTTCACATGATTCCATAGCTCCGGTTTTGCTTTGAGCAGCTCTTCTACAACAAGATGAAATTCAACCTTAGTGTTCTCCACGGCATCAGTGTTTCTTGGAACCACCGAGTCTTCATATCTTATCAATATTGGGGGAGCTCTGATCTAGAGAGATTCAAATTCCCATGGGCCTGTGAATTGTGGCAACTCTTGTAAAGAATTGGATTCAAATCCAAAACTTTCTTTTTCTTGTTGCTCTACTTGGTCTCCATAAATAGATGGAATGTCTTGTGGGAATTGATCGTGACGGTCATCAATTTCAAGAATAGGAGGGGAAACATTCTTCTCCTTGGTCCAATTCGCTTCTTGTATTTCCCACAAGAACTTTTGAGAGTGTTGTTGAATTGAAAGAGGTTCTGCCTCATCTATGGAGTCATGAACATAGACTTTCTTTGGTGATGAGCTTTTCGACCATTTTTATGCACATTTTTGTTCGTTCAATGTCTAAATGTGTTCTAGGGTAGATCTTTTCTAGGTTTGCAGGTTTGGCCCTTCTTGAAGTCGACCTTGGTATGCCTTAAACATCATGTCCAAGTCTTCTGGGGTTGGATCTGCAAGAACAGATGCTGCTTGTGGTGGTCTATTTACGATGGTTGGTGGGTGGGGATGAGGTGGTGTGGATGGAGTTTCGACATGCGAGGGGCTTTGAGAGGCAATATCTTCTATTTGTGTTTTTGTATCTTTCAAGCTTTCTTTTACTTGGATAACTTTTTGGTTCACTTACGATTGACTTTCTCCCTAGTATCCTTCCATGTTCTAGTTTTTCTCTTACTACGCTCTCTTGACTCCCCTCGCTCTAATTGCTTAGCTAGTTTAGCTTTTTGTGAAGCTTGTGCCCTAGTAACTGCATGTATAGGAGCCACATTTTTGCTACTGGAACTTGAGTCCCCTACTAGGCCTACCACATTAACAGGAGTAACCTTTGGTGCACTAGAGGGATGTTCGAGACAATCTTTTAGGAGTTTTTCTTTGCCACACTCGAGACAAACAACTTGTATCGTGATGTTCTGCCCTTGTGTCGGAGTTGGTGGGTGGGATGGTTGTTGTCCTAGTATAGGTTCAGGTTGGCTACATCCTCCATGTTCATACGGTCTAGTTGATCCTTGTGGTTCTGGACATGGGTTATACCTAGGAACCTCTCTGCCTTGTTCTGTAGGAAGGTACCAATATGGTCTACATTGGGGTGGTACAAGTGGTCGTGGTTGTCTATAAACTGGATAGTATTTGATGTTGTGGTTGGGGTACTTTTGCTCAGTATAAGACTACATGTTAGGCTCCTGCGTTGATGGTCTATTGTATGGGTAAGGTTGTGATAACCCTAATCCTTCTCTAGTGCAGACATGAGATGGATGATTTCCCCTGCAAAGTGTGCAAATTCCTAACATTGGCACTCTCAAGGAGGAGTTCTGGTAGTTCATTTTTCCTTGTACTCCTAGTTTCTTGGCCACTAACTCCGCCACTTCCTCCACATAACTCAAAATAGAAGTCTCATTGCTCCTTGTATCCTCTGATTTGGTAAGATCTTGTGTGATTTTGAGATCCTCAGCGAAGTTCTCTTCCAAATCTATACATTCTTGAAGACACTCACTCAGAGTTTGCAAATGTTTTACGTATACTAACATTCTCAATGTTCCATTGGTTAGACCTTCTAAAAATAGGGATATCATTTTCTGTTAAGAAGGTCTCTCTGTCATAGGGCATTGGGTCACGTATTGATAAAATCTTTGTGCTGCATTTTTTACTGTCTCATTAGGAGCTTGTTTGAAACTATGTAGTAAGGATGACAAATTGTGCTTGATCCCTCACTTAGTGAATTCCAAAATAAATTCTTGGAAGAATTGTTCGATATTGCCAAAGGAATTTGGATCCAAGGATTGAAACCAAGCTAAGGCTATTCCCGTGAGGGTGAGCCCAAAGGATTCATATTGCATAAAAAAGTCATCCACTTGCTCCGCTCACAACACCTGCTTGAATTCTGCTATGTGGTCATAGGGCTCTCCTGTGCCATTGTAATGTTTTCGCATACATTTGGCCAATTGGATTGTTCTCACTTTTTTACCTGGCTCTCGCGATCGAATTATGATGGGAACACCTTGGGGTAGTTCTGTCCTAAAGGTAGGTCTATTCATATTTCCCATTCCCTTGCTAGTGTGGTTGTGGGGGTTAATTCCTGGCATGGTGAATTGCTCATGTGGTCTATTCGGTATACTACCTTGGCTCGTTATCCTAACATTAAATTTTCTATTCTTTCCTGGGTCTGGAATGGGTTTTGCGAGGTAGTTGCCTGATCTCAAGCTAACTCTTCTCTTTCATTAATCTGATCAGGGTTTTGAGTTACTACATAGGTCTGGCCCATCTTGTCCATGTAGACTCCATCTTCGTACTTGACAATTGGTCTTTGAACTATTTCTAATTCAATAGTGTTTCTCATTCTTGCTACTGACCTGTATAGAACATCGAGGTAGATGGGTATTCCTTGCAGGTTAGTGGATATATATTGAAGAGACATCCTATATTCCCCTTCCACTATAGACAAAAGACCTTCCCTAGGTATGGACCTATGCATGCCTTCAGAAGCCAAGAGTCTCTCCCAGTTAAATGACATTTTTGACTCACTTGTCTATGAACTTAGCACGTAGTATTAACCATTGAGTTACGAGTCCCTGACTTGGTTGTGTGGTTGACCTTAGGTTCAAGTGATTTGGTATGTTATCTATCTCTTCCTAAGCATCAACTTGAGCTCAGGTTCATAAGCCTTGTCTACTAGTCCAAAAGTGTTCTTTGAATTGCTCAAAATCGTGTGGAACCCCTTACTTCCTAGCCCAACCTTCTAGCAATCCTAGAGGTCTTTCAACGTGGCCGTCGGCCATCTCGAGCTTCATTCTAGTTGGTCTTAATGCAGGTTTACCCCATTGCTTCCACAGGAAAGTGGTCGCAATAGCAGCACCAACACCAGAATCTATGATTGCTCTGGTTGTGTAACCATGGTAGGTCATCGGAAGATAAGTATTGACTTCCTCACCTTCGCTCATGTCCCCTATTTTGTCTAGAGGTATCTCTGAATTTTCTGCTTAGAGTATGCTTTTGGCCTATTGGAATCAAGTTCTGGAACCTGATCCTTCACATGATTCCATAGCTCTTGTTTTGCTTTGAGCAGCTCTTCTACAGCAAGATGACATTGAACCTTAGTGTTCTTCACGACGTCAGTGTTTGTTGGAGCCAGTCTTTGTTTCTCATCAATATTTTGGGAGCTCTGATCTGGAGAGATTCACATTCCCATGGGCCTGTGAATTATGGCAACTCTTGTAAAGAATTGGATTCAAATCCGGAACTTTCTTTTTCTTGTTGCTCTACTTGGTCTTCATAAATAGATGGAATGTCTTGTAGGAATTGATCGTGACGGTCATCAATTTCAAGAATAGGAGGGGAAACATCCTTCTCCTTGGCCCATTTCTCTTCTTGTATTTCCCGCAAGAACTTTTGAGAGTGTTGTTGAATTAAAAGAGGTTCTGCCTCATCTATGGGGTCAGGAACATAGACTTTCTTTGGTGATGAGCTTTCTCTTTCAATAGTTGGTTGAGCCTGTGGAGGTAAAGAATCTTGAGGTTTATGTACCAACTGCTCTAATCTATCTATTAAGCCTTGGAAGTGCAAACCCCGTGTAATAGCATTTGTCTTATTGAATGATTGATTGGCCTCGAACATAGCTTGAGCTAGTTCCACCATTTTTATGCACATTTTTGTTCGTTCAATCTCTAAATCTGCTCTAGGGTAGCTCTTGTCTAGGTTTGTAGGTGTTGACCCTTCTTGAAGTCGAGCCTGGTATGCCTTGAACATCATGTCCAAGTCTTCTGGGGTTGGATCTGCAAGAACAGATCCTGCTTGTGGTGGTCTATTTACAGTGGTTGGTGGGTGGGGATGAGGTTGTGTGGATGGAGTTTCAACATGTGAGGAGCTTTGAGAGGCAATATCTTCTATTTGTGTTTTTTTTGCATCTTTCAAGCTTTCTTCTAGTTCGGATAACTTTTTGGTCCACTTACGATTGGCTTTCTCCCTAGTATCCTTCCATGTTCTAGTTTTTTTCTTACTAGGCTCTCCTGACTCGCTTGGCTCTGATTGCTCAGCTAGTTTAGCTTTTTGTGAAGCTTGTGCCCTAGTAACTGCATGTATAGGAGCCACATTATCGTTACTAGAACGTGAGTCCCCTACTAGGCCTACCACATTAACAGGAGTAATCTTTGGTGCACTAGAGGGATGTCCGGGACAATCTTTCAGGAGTTTTTCTTTGCCGCACTCGAGACAAACAACTTGTATTGTGATGTCCTACCCTTGTGTCGGAGTTGGTGGGTGGGGTGGTTGTTGTCCTAGTATAGGTTGAGGTTGGCTACATCCTCCATGTTCATACGGTCTAGTTGCTCCTCGTGGTTCTGGACATGGGTTATACCTAGGAACCTCTCTGCCTTGTTCTCTAGGAAGGTACCAGAATGGTCTACATTGGGGTGGTACAAGTGGTCGTGGTTGTCTATTCACTGGATAGTATAATATGTTGTGGTTGGGGTACTTCTGCTCACTATATGAGTACATTTTAGGCTCCTGAGTTGATGGTCTATTGTATGGGTAAGGTTGTGATAACCCTAATCCTTCTCTGGTGCAGACATGAGATGGATGATTTCCCCCACAAAGTGTGCAAATTCCTAACACTGGCACTCTCAAGGAGGAGTTTTGGTACTTCATTTTTCCTTGTAGCCCTAATTTCTTGGCCACTAACTCCGCCACTTCCTCCACATAACTCAAACTAGAAGTCTCATTGCTCCCTGTATACTCTGAGTTGGTAAGATCTTGTGTGATTTTGAGATCCTCAGCTAAGTTGTCTTCCAAATCTATACATTCTTGAAGACACTCACTCAAAGTTTGCAACTGTTTTACGTATACTAACATTCTCAATGTTCCATTGGTTAAACCTTCTAAGAATAGGGATATCATTTTCTGTTGAGAAGGTCTCTCTATCATAGGGCATCGGGTCACGTATTGATTGAATCTTCATGCTACATTTTTAACTGTCTCATTAGGAGCTTGTTTGAAACTATGTAGTAACGATAACAAATTGTGCTTGATCCCTCGCTTAGTGAATTCCCAAATAAATTCTTAGAAGAATTGTTCGATACTGCCAAACGAGTTTGTATCCAAGGATTGAAACCAAGCTAAGGCTATTCCCATGAGGGTGAGCCCAAAGGATTCATATTGCATAAAAAAGTCATCCACTTGCTCCGCTCACAACACCTCCCTGAATTCTGCTATGTGGTCATAGGGCTCTCCTGTGCCATCGTAATGTTTTCGCATACATTTGGCCAATTGTATTGGTCTCACTTTTTTACCTGGCTTTGGGGATCGAATTATGATGGGAACACCTTGGGGTGGTTCTGTCCTAAAGGTAGGTCTATTCATATTTCCCATTCCCTGGCTAGTGTGGTCATGGGGGTTAATTTGTGGCATGGTGAATTGCTCATGTGGTCTATTGGGTATACTACCTTGGCTCGTTTGTCCTAACATTACATTTTCTGTTCTTTGCTGGGTCTCGAATGGGTTTTGTGAGGTAGTTTCCTGATCTCGAGCTAACTCTCCTCTTTCATTAATCTGATCATGGTTTTTAGTTACTACATAGATGTGGCCCATGTTGTCCATGTAGACTCCATCTTCGTACTTGACAATTGGTCTTGGAACTATTTCTAATTCAGTAGTGTTTCTCATTTTTGCTACTGATTGTATAGACCATCGAGGTAGATGGGTATTCCTTGCAGGTTAGTGGATACATATTGAAGAGACATCCTATATTCCCTTTCCACTGTAGACATAAGACCTTCCCTAGGTATGGACCTATGCATTCAAAAGCCAAGAGTCTCTCCCAGTTAAATGACATTTTTGACTCACTTGTCTATGAACTCAGCACGTAGTGTTAACCACTGAGTTATGAGTCCCTGACTTGGTTGTGTGGTTGACCTTAGGTTCAAGTGATTTGGTACTTTATCTATCTCTTCCTAAGCATCAACTTGAGATTATGTTCATAAGCCTTGTCTACAAGTCCAAAATTGTCCTTTGAATTGCTCAAAATCTTGTGGAACCCCTTACTTCTTAGCCCAACCTTCTAGCAATCCTAGAGGTCTTTTAACATGGCCGTTGGCCATCTGAAGCTTCATTCTAGTTGGTCTTAATGCAGGTTTACCCCATTGCTTCCACAAGGAAGTGGTCGCAATAGCAGCACCAACACCAGAATCTATGATTGCTTTGGTTTTGTAACTATGGTAGGAGATCGGAAGATAAGTATTACCTTCCTCACCATTGCTCATGTCCCCTATTTTGTCTAGAGGTATCTCTGGAACTTTCTACTTAGAGTATGCTTTTGGCCTATTGGAATCAAGTTCTGGAACCTGATCCTTCACATGATTCCATAGCTCCCGTTTTGCTTTGAGCAGCTCTTCTTTAGCAACATGACATTGAACCTTAGTGTTCTTCACGATGTCAGTGTTTCTTGGAACCACCGAGTCTTTGCTTCTAATCAATATTGTGGGAGCTCTGATCTGGAGAGATGTAGATTCCCATGGGCCTCTGAATTGTGGCAACTCTTGTAAAGAATTGGATTCAAATCCAGAACTTTCTTTTTCTTGTTGCTCTACTTGGTATCCATAAATAGATGGAATGTCTTGTGGGAATTGATCTTGACGGTTATCAATTTCAAGAATAGGAGAGGAAACATCCTTCTCCTTGGCCCATTTCTCTTCTTGTATTTTCCCCAGAACTTTTGAGAGTGTTGTTGAATTGAAAGAGATTCTCCCTCATCTATGGAGTGAGGAACATAGACTTTCTTTGGTGATGAGCTTTCTCTTTCAACAGTTGGTTGAGCCTCTGGAGGTAAAGAATCTTGAGGTTTATTTACCAACTGCTCTAATGTGTCTATTAAGCCTTGGAAGTGCAAACCCCGTGTAATAGCATTTGTCTGATTGAATGATTGATTGGCCTCGAGCATAGCTTGAGCTAGTTCCACCATTTTTATGCACATTTTTGTTCGTTCAAACTCTAAATCTGCTCTAGGGTAACTCTTGTCTAGGTTTGTAGGTGTTGGCCCTTCTTGAAGTCAAGCCTGGAATGCCTTGAACATCATGTCCAAGTCTTCCGAGGTTGGATCTGCAAGAACAGATCCTGCTTGTGGTGGTCTATTTACAGTGGTTGGTGGGTGGGGATGAGGTGGTGTTGATGGAGTTTCGACATGCGAGGGGCTTTAAGAGGCAATATCTTCTATTTGTGTTATTTTGCATCTTTCAAGCTTTCTTCTAGATCGGATAAGCTTTTGGTCCACTTACGATTGGCTTTCTCCCTAGTATCCTTCCATGTTCTAGTTTTTCTCTTACTAGGCTCTCCTCACTCGCTTGGCTCTGATTGCTCAGCTAGTTTAGCTTTTTGTGAAGCTTGTGCCCTAGTAAGTGCATGTATAGGAGCCACATTTTCGCTACTAGAACTTGAGTCCCCTACTAGGCCTACCACATTAACGGGAGTAACCTTTGGTGCACTAGAGGAATATCCGCGACAATCTTTCAGGAGTTTTTCTTTGCCACACTGGAGACAAACAACTTTTATTGTGATGTTCTGCCCTTGTGTGAGAGCTGGTGGGTGGGGTGGTTGTTGTCCTAGTATAGGTTGAGGTTGGCTACATCCTCCATGTTCATACGGTCTAGTTGCTCCTCGTGGTTTTAGACATGGGTTATACCTAGGAACCTCTCTGCCTTGTTCTCTAGCAAGGTACCAGTATGGTCTACATTGGGGTGGTACAAGTGGTCGTGGTTGTCTATTCACTGGTAGTTCATTTTTCCTTGTACCCCTAATTTCTTGGCCACTAACTCGGCCACTTTCTCCACATAACGCAAACTAGAAGTCTCATTGCTCCCTGTATCCTCTGATTTGGTAAGATCTTGTGTGATTTTGAGATCCTCAGCTAACTTGTCTTCCAAATCTATACATTCTTGAAGACACTCACTCAGAGTTTGCAACCGTTTTACGTATACTAACATTCTCAATGTTCCATTGGTTAGACCTTCTAAAAATAGGGATATCATTTTATGTTGAGAAGGTCTCTTTGTCATAGGGCATCGGGTCACATATTGATTAAATCTTCGTGCTGCATTTTTTACTGTCTCATTAGGAGCTTGTTTGAAACTATGTAGTAAGGATGAGAAATTGTGCGTGATCCCTTGCTTAGTGATTTACCAAATAAATTCTTGGAAGAATTGTTCGATATTGCCAAAGGAATTTGGATGCAACGATTGAAACCAAGATAAGGCTATTCTCGTGGGGCTGAGCCCAAAGGATTCATATTGCATAAAAAAGTTATCCACTTCCTCGTCTCGCAACACCTGCTTGAATTCTGCTATGTGGTCATAGGGCTCTCCTATGCCATCGTAATGTTTTCGCATACATTTGGCAAATTGGATTGGTCTCACTTTTTTACCTGGCTCTAGGGATCGAATTATGATGGGAACACCTTGGGGTGGTTCTGTCCTAAAGGTAGGTCTGTTCATATTTCCCAATCCCTAGCTAGTGTGGTCGTGGGGGTTAATTCCTCACATGGTGAATTGCTCATGTGGTCTATTGGGTATACTACCTTGGCTCCTTTGTCCTAACATTACATTTTCTATTCTCTGCTGGGTCTCGAATGGGTTTTGCAAGGTAGTTGCCTGCTCTTGAGCTAACTCTCCTCTTTCATTAATCTGATAGGGGTTTTCAGTTACTACATTTATCTGGCCCATCTTGTCCATGTAGACTCCATCTTTGTACTTGACAATTGGTCTTGGAACTATTTCTAATTCAATAGTGTTTCTCATTCTTGCTACTGACCTGTATAGACCATCGAGGTAGATGGGTATTCCTATCAGGTTAGTGGATACATATTGAAGAGACATCCTATATTCCCCTTCCATTGTAGACATAAGACCTTCCCTAGGTATGGACCTAGGCATGTCTTCAGAAGCCAAGTGTAGAGGAGGTACTGGGGTATCCACTTTTAACAAAAGTAGAGATTAAAGATTAACACATCCAGTACGTCGCCTACTCAAGGGGTGTTCTCTTTAGGGAAGTATACCCTTTAACATTTCTGTGAGCAGGTAGATAACAAGGATTGCAGAGAGTGGTACATACTTCAGAAAATATGAACAACAATTGACCAAGGAAGACCATACACTTCTTGATTCGATTCAGATGATTACAAGATTTGTCAAGGAAATGTTCAAAAACTAATGCTCAGAGCTTCGTGGCACTCTATGCAGATAAACACAGATCAATACAAATGGTGAAGGAATTGCTCAGGAGAATAGAGCTTAACACCAATACTGACTCACAGAAAAGAAAGAAAATCCAAGGCACTCTCTTACACTATAGTGCTCATAGCCCTCCACTGAGAAGCCTACCCTCTGTATCCACACTACAGAGTGGCCCCTACAATAGGCTTGAAACCACCAAGTGCAAGAGAGAACTTCTGCACGTATACACGCGTCAATGTAACTCCAAAAATGTACCCCAAATGAGCACAAATCCATTGTTTTTATAGGCCCCAATAGGCCAAGAGAGCCTTGCCAGATCTTCACGTCCACTAATCACGCGCCGATTAATCACCCAAAATTGAAGGGGTAGATCAAATATTCCTTTGATTTGAATTAGATCCTCAAAAATAGGTAGTCGACTTGGATTCAGCTTCTTTCTCTTCTTCGGGAGATCTCTGTGGTTCGGTATTCTTAGCAATCTTTTCAGCCTCCTTGTGTATATGTGTGGGTGCATGTGTGTGTGTGCCGCGTGTGTGTGTGTGGGTGTGTGTGTGGGTGGGTGTGTGTGTGAATGGGAGTGTATATATATGTGGTTGTGCATATGTGTGCAGGTAAGAGTGTGCGTGCTCATGTATGTGTGTGTATATGTATGAGTGTGTGTGCATGCGAATGTGCGCATGTGTGCATATATGTGTGATCGTGCTCATGTGTGCATGTATGTGATGAGTGTGTAGGTGCATGTGTGTGAGTGCATGCGTGTGTAAGGGTGTGAGGGGCAGGCGCAGGTGAGGGGCTTGCGGGGCAGCGGGGAAGGTGGCGGGGAGTGGGGGGCCTACGGGGGGGAAAGGCGGGGGTGAGCGGGGGGGTTGGCGGGGTTGGGCTGCGGGGTGAGGTGAGGGGGGCGGGGGTGGGCAGAGGGAGTGGGTGGCGGGGGGAGAGAGCGGGGTGGGCAGAGGGAGTGGGTGGCGGGGGGAGAGAGCGGAGGTGGGCAGAGGGGAGCTGCGCGGGGGGGGGCTGCGGGGAATTAGGCGGGGGAGGGGGAGGGGAGTTGCGCGGGGGGGGCTGCGGAGGGAGGGGGTTGGAGGGGTAGGCGGGTGGGAGAGATGGAGGTGGTGCTTGCGGGGAGGGATGGGGGGTGAAGTTGTTAACCGGGGGAAGAGATGGGGGGTGGATGGGGGTAGGCGGGGGGAGCGATGGGGCCGAGGGCCGCTTGCGGGGAGGGATGGGGGGTGAAGTTGTTAGCCGGGGGAAGAGATGGGGGGTGGATGGGGGTAGGCGGGGGGAGCGATGGGGCCGAGGGCCGCTTGCGGGGAGGGATGGGGGTGGAGTGGGTAGCCGGGGTGAGAGATGGGGGCGGTTAAGGGCGCTGCAGGGAGGGAGGGGGTTGGAGGGGTAGGCGGGTGGGAGAGATGGGGGCGGGAGAGGGCGCTGCAGGGGAGAGATGGGGGGCGGGTCCGCTGGCGGGGAGGGATGGGGGGTGGAGTGGGTAGTCGGGGGGAGAGATGGGGGTGGTGAGGGCGCTGCAGGGGGATGGAAGGGGGGTTGGAGGGGTAGGCGGGTGGGGGAGATGGAGGGACGGCGCTTGCGGGGAGGGATGGGGGGTGAAGTTGGTAGCTAGATGGGGGGTGGATGGGGGTAGGCGGGGGGAGCGATGGGGCCGAGGGCTGCTTGCGGGGAGGGATGGGGGTGGAGTGGGTAGTCGGGGTGAGAGATGGGGGCGGTTGAGGGCGCTGCAGGGAGGGAGGGGGTTGGAGGGGTAAGGGGGCGGGTCAGCTGGCGGGGAGGGATGGGGGGTGGGGTGGTTAGTCGGGGGAGAGATGGGGGGCGGTTGAGGGTAGGGGGTCGCAGCGGGGTGAATTGGGGGGTGAGGGGGAGGGGTGGTGGGAGAGGGAGGAGAAGGGGGCTGCCTACAGGGAAGAGGGAGGGAGGGGGAGGGGAGTTGCGTGGGGGGGGCTGCGGGGAATTAGGCGGGGGAGAGAAAGAGAGAGAGAGAGAGAGAGAGAGAGAGAGAGAGAGAGAGAGAGAGAGAGAGAGAGAGAGAGAGAGAGAGAGAGAGAGAGAGAGAGAGAGAGAGAGAGGGAGAGAGGAGGATGGCAGAGAGAGAGAGAGAGAAAGAAAAAGGAGGAGAGGGAGAGGGACCGAGAGAGAGGGGGAAGAGAGAGAGAGGGGGAGAGAGAGGGGGTGAGTGGCGGGGTTGTGTGAGGGGGAGAGTGAGGGGATGAGTGGCGGGGGTGTGTGCGGGGTGAGTGGTGGAGGGAGATGGAGGGGGTTGGCGGGGGTGAGTGGTGGAGGGAGATGGGGGCCGAGGGCGGGGGTGAGTGGTGGAGGTAGATGGGGAGTGAGGGCGGGGGTGAGTGGTGGAGGGAGATGGGGGCTGAGGGCAGGGGTGAGTGGTGGGGGGAGATGGAGGGTGAGGGCAGGGGGAGGTGGAGGGAGAGGTCGCGGGGGGAGGTTGAGGGAGAGGTCGCGGGGGGAGGTGGAGGGAGAGGTAGAGATAAAACAAATCAACTGAAGTGAAAGCAACAACTGCCCGGAACACTGAAAGCAACAACTGCCCGGAACACAAATATGTCCATGAAATGGAATGGATCACTCCCTCAAGCTGCAGCCGAAGGCATCTGAGAGCTCTCCTCTCAATCTCTTTCTCTTCTATCTTCTTAGGATCAGTGGGTTATGACCCCAGTGCTTGGAGCCCACTGCCTCATGCCCCAAAGAGAGAGAGAGGGAACATAGAAGGGGTACTACAGACCCCCACATCAAGCTTTTGCACCGTCCTTGGTGCAATTTCTCCCTTATTTTACTCCTTTCAATGAGATCTAGTTATTCTGCAATTACTGAAAAGAAACATTGTATGTACAAGGGGTGGAATGCTTCCATTTTGACCTAGTTCAGATACTTCTTCACCCTAGAGATGTTAACCAGGGGAATCCTTTTACCCTGCAGATCTTCTAGGTGTACTGCGCCATGTGGCAGTACCTTTATTACCTTATAAGGTCCTATCCATTTGGGTGCCAATTTAGTTGAAGTTGCTGGAACCTGATGCACTAAAACCATAGACCCTTCCTGAACTTGATTGGATCTCAAATACCTGTCATGCATTCTTTTGCGGTCTTCCTGTGTTACTAGAAGTTTCTGCATTGCCCCTTCTCTGTACTCTTCTAATGCCACCAATCTCTGAATGGGGGGTTCAATTCCGATGGTTTTGATTCCTATTTCTTTTCTGATAATAAACTCGAATGGTTCCAATGCCTCTTTCCCATATACTAACCGAAATGGAGTCTCGCCTGTTGTTCCCCTCTTCGTGGTTCTGAAAGCCCAAATTGCTCCGATCAGTGCTATCGGCCAGGAACTTTGATGATCAAAAGATAACTTGCGAAGCAATCCAATCATAATCTTATTGGAACTCTCTGCTTGGCCATTTGCCCTCGGATAGTAGGCACAAGATGTTTTATGGAAGATTTTGTACCTGTCAAATATAAACTGGAGTAATTGATTTACAAATGCCTCTATCACTAGTAATCTCCAGTGGGCAACCAAATCTTGAGAAAATACGTTTATACACAAATTTAGCTACCGTTAAAGCCGTGCAATCCACAGTAGCTTTAGCCTCTACCCATTTAGTGGCATAACATGTAGCCATCAAAATATACTTTTTACCTCCAGGTTGACCAGTTGGGCTAATTGGTCCTATGAAATCAAGACCCCATCGTTCAAATGGGAGCCATCCCGTAGATATGACCAATGGTTGGAAATTCAATCTGGTGGGCGCGGGGGCACACCTCTGGCAGATGTGGCATTCTTTGGCAAACTTGATTGCATCTTTGAAAATATGAGGCCACCATAAACCCTTGTGGATGATTCTATGAGCCAATTCTTCCCCCTTTAGGTGTCCTTCACTATGTGTAGCCTCTAGCAAAAGATTTACCTCCTCTGGATAGACACACCTTCTCAATATATCATCCTGACAGTATTTATATAAATTTCCATTTATAAGAGAATATGCTTTGGTTTTCAGGAGCAGTCTTCTCTTTTCTACAGGTGTCAAGTGTTCTAGGATCTTTCCAGTAGTGAGAACATGAAGAATTTCATCATACCAACCAGTCCGAATTGTTACTAGGAAGAGATTGCTATCCACTAGTTCATCATTGATACCTGTTGCCTTTTCACTCATTGCCGTCCTAGACACTTGATCTGCCATGTAGTGCTCTTTTCCTGGCTTAATATGAATATCAAAATTAAATTCTTGAAATAGGAGTAACCATCTCCAAATCCTTCCAGCTACTCTAGGCTTGTTTATCAAATACTTCAAGGGCTGATTGAAATGTACACCAAGGAGATAATGTCGGAACTTCTGAAGAGCAAATACGATCGCCAAACCTTCTCTTTCCGTTGTACTGTAATTTCTTTCAGCTTGGTTGAGTAGTCTTCTTGCATAAGAGATAGGTCTATCCAGTTTGTGAGATGATGGTTGAGCTAGAACTGCACCAACAGCATGAAGACTAGCATCTGTATGCACATGAAATTCCAATGACCAATTAGGAACACTTAAAAGTGGAGCAGTACATAGCCTCAACTTTAGTTCACAAAATGCTTTGTCGGCTTCAGCACTCCATGAGAAAGGGATCTTTTTACTGGTAAGCTTTGACAAGGGCTTAGCAATTTCTGAATACATCCTAATGAATCTTCTGTGATACCCTGCATGGCCCAAGAAACTTTGCACTTCCTTTGGGCTTTGTGGAATTGGCATGGAAAGAATAGCTGTAACCTTTGCAGGGTCAACAGTTATACCTTCAGCAGATACTATGTGACCAAGAAGAGTGCCCTTAGTGACCAAAAAGTGACATTTATCAGGATTCAATTTCAAACCTGTTTTGAGACATTGCTCAAAAATTTCTTTTAGATTTTCCAAATGGTCATGGAAATCTTGAACTGCTGCCCTTCTATCTGTACCTGAAAATACTGAAAAGTCATCCATGAAAATGCGTAGAAAGGTTGTTAACCATTTGCCCAATATCAGATACATCGTTCTATTAAATGAAGCTGGTGCATTCTTCAAACCAAAAGCCATTCGAGTATAGACATAAGTGCCCCAGGGAGTGACAAAGGCTGTTTTGTCCCTATCATCAGGATGGATCACTATCTGATTGTAGCCACTAAAACCATCCAAGAAACTATACAAAGTGTGACCAGCTACTTCCTCAAGTACTTGCTCTGTGAAGGGCTGAGGAAATCCATCTTGAACAATCACTTTATTCAAAGCACGAAAATCAACACATACTCTTATTTTTCCACTATTTTTCTTGGGTACAATAACCATGGAAGAAAGCCACCTGGAATGTTCTACTGGAACAATTATACCAGCTTCTTCTAGCTTTGTAATTTCTGCTTTTTCAGCCTTTGCATATTTCGGATTGAGTCGATATGGTCTACTTCTTATTGGTGCGGCTCCCTCAACTAAGGGTATCCGATGTAACCCAAGCTCTTCTGGTATCCCTATTAGATCTTTGTAGGACCATGCGAAGACACTTTTGTAAGTAAAAAGCAAAGAAGTTACCTTCTGTAGCAAAGGAGGATAATGCCACAACCAGGATGCTAAGTGGACTACTTGAGGGTTCTCTTCATTTCCTAAATTTACTTCTTGAACCAATGTTTCAGGACTGGTCTTGTTTGAGAAATCATCTCCACTATATGCAGGAGTGGATTTTAATTTATATTCTGCAACATGTTCTTCCATCCATCCTTGAGGTATATCTGCAAAAGGAAGATCTTCTCTGCCCTTAAGTTCAAAATCTTCTACCTCTGATACTTTTATCTGGGTTGCTTCCTCAAGGCTTGTGCTTTCCTGCAATTTCTCATTCTCGAACACCTTGTGGTCTTCATTGCCCTTTCCTGTAATTACCTTATCTGCAATTTCTTCCTCAATTTCATTCATCTCCACTGTGCAACACTCTGCACTTCCCATCATCCAATTTAACAATGTATCCTCTTCTTGGGGTAGAGAGGGCATTACCTGAGTGTCCACAGTATATCCAGTAGTTTTTCCTGAGTCGAATCCTTCTTCCAAATGTAGTTGCAGTTGGCTATTGGTATTTGTTGAAATCCATAGTTCGTTTTTCCCCCAATCTTGCAAAGCTTTTGCTTGTCTCAGCCAAGGTCTCCCCAGGAGTAAAGGGTAAGAAGTCTCCTGTGGAAGTGCAATAACAACAAAATCCAACACAAAGTGGCAACCCTGTACTATCATCCGTACCTTTTCAATAATGCCAATAGGCGCAACCCGATGTTGATCTGCTAGTGTAACTGTAAATGGTGCCATTTTGGTGGGGTTCAAATTCAGTTTCTTCATTGTGAAATCTGGCATCAAATTGATACCAGAGCCTCCATCTATGATCACACCTGTGAGAGTTTCATCCTTTATACAAACAGATAATCTTGAGCTTTGGTAGTCTGCTAAGGGTGCAAGGGGAAAATCAACCATGAAACCATCTATACTAGGTGATTGGACCAAGTGAGTAGAGTGTATAGTCTTCAGTAAGTCACTTTTTATTTTTGAATCCATCCTTATAAGTTCATATAGACTAACCTTGTGATGAATACCTTTCAAGATCTGTTCAATGTTTACCTCCTGAGTGTTTTCTTGCAGACTTGTTGGTTGGCCCTTTAGAGAAGTAGTCATCTTATTATAAGCTCCTTCAATTTTTGCTTGGTCCTTCCATCCAGACTCCTTTTCTTCCTCTTTATCCTGAAATCCTTGTTGTTCATCTCTCTGGGTTGCAGTTGCTTGCCTAGCTCTAGTCATCCTGGGCATTGTAGAGGATGAAACAGCATAAGTCTGAGTGGTTTTTCCTTCTTCATGTGGAGAGACTGTAATCATGTGAATTGGAGCAAGACGACCTCTTGGGCAATCTTTGGTATAATGATCCTTGGCCTCTGGACAATGTTGACAAGGAGGTGCATCTTCTGGAAGAGAACACCTGTTTTACATGTGGCTGTACTCACCACAACGATAGCACATCAAAGGTCTATTATACCTAGGCTTTGCAGGCCGATTCTCCTCTCTATTAGATGTATTTGAAGTACTAGCATAGTATGAATCCAAAGTTTGAGGGTTACTTCTTTGCTGTGTACCCTTGAGGTAGTAGCAATCTCTAGCTTCATGACCATCCTTTCCACAAAATTGACAGCTTACCTTAATAGGGCAATTAGCATTGGAATGTCCATTGTTATTACAGATTGTACACCAAATTTGTCTCCTTATATCCTGAGTGGTCTTCAAGTCTTCTAATTCTCGGCGAAGTTGGGCTACTTCATCATCAGTGCGACGCAGTGGTGGCAAGACCTTCTCTTCTTGTTGATTTTGTTGCATCTTCAATGCTTCCAATTCCCTTCTCAGTTGCTCAATAGGATCCAGATCTGCAGCATACTTTGGTTGTGTATCCCCTTCAAAATGTTGCCTTGCTTCTTCAATGCGTGATGCAGCTGCAACAAAATCATTGAGGGTAGCATCCAATCTAAGAGACTCACGAAGCTTCTGTTGAGATGACCTGGGCAGAGCCTTCTCAATCCACTTTTTAACCAAGAAATCACCTGGAGCATGTGGTAGTCGTGCAACAAGTGCTTTTGTTCTAGTGTGAAGTTCATGAAAGGATTCACTTGGCCTTAGCTTCAGGTTCTCTAGCTGGTCTAGAGCTCTTTCCGAGGAATCACTTGGTCAGAATGTCTGTGAGAATGCCGCCTTCAGAGCCTCCCAAGTAGTGAAATGGCCATCTGCATATTGACTATACCATTTATCTGCATGACCCTCCAATGTGGATGGAAAAAGTGCCAACATTGCATCCTCTCTATTCTGCAGACCTCGTCCACGGCATAAAGAGATGAATCTCCTCACATGATCATCAGCATCCTCATAAGCTTGTCCCTTGAAGGTAGGGAATTTGATGTTTAATCTGGAGAGCAAATGAGAGAGGTCCTCCATTTGTACTGGTGTTTCTTCGGACGTATTTGAGGAGAAGTCTAGGGTTCTCCTATACCTCTCTTTTGACAATGGTGTCGTACCCAAATCAATAGATAAATTTAGGGAAGGCAGAGGGGAGGTAGACTCACTAGCCGTGGTTATTGCTAACTTGTTAAGGCTCCTCCGAACACGAAGAGACTCCTTATCTGCTCGTGTATGGGTCATGTACCTATTCGCAATTGCAATAGGGCAAAACACCTCTCACAGAAATGCAAAGGTCCCACCGTGCGTGCCAAACTGTAGAGGAGGTACTGGGGTATCCACTTTTAACAAAAGTAGAGATTAAAGATTAACACATCTAGTACGTCGCCTACTCAAGGGGGGTTCTCTTTAGGGAAGTATACCCTTTAACATTTCTGTGAGCAGGTAGATAACAAGGATTGCACAGAGTGGTACATACTTCAGAAAATATGAACAACAATTGACCAAGGAAGACCATACACTTCTTGATTCGATTCAGATGATTACAAGATTTGTCAAGGAAATGCTCAAAAACTAATGCTCAGAGCTTTGTGGCACTCTATGCAGATAAACACAGATCAATACAAATGGTGAAGGAATTGCTCAAGAGAATAGAGCTTAACACCAATACTAACTCACAGAAAAGAAAGAAAATCCAAGGCACTCTCTTACACTATAGTGCTCATAGCCCTCCACTGAGGAGCCACTCTGTAGTGTGGATACAGAGGGTAGGCTTCTCAGTGGAGGGCTATGAGCACTATAGTGTAAGAGAGTGCCTTGGATTTTCTTTCTTTTGTGTGAGTCAGTATTGGTGTTAAGCTCTATTCTCTTGAGCAATTCCTTCACCATTTGTATTGATCTGTGTTTATCTGCATAGAGTGCCACGAAGCTCTGAGCATTAGTTTTTGAGCATTTCCTTGACAAATCTTGTAATCATCTGAATCGAATCAAGAAGTGTATGGTCTTCCTTGGTCAATTGTTGTTCATATTTTCTGAAGTATGTACCACTCTGTGCAATCCTTGTTATCTACCTGCTCACAGAAATGTTAAAGGGTATACTTCCCTAAAGAGAACCCCCCTTGAGTAGGCGACGTACTGGATGTGTTAATCTTTAATCTCTACTTTTGTTAAAAGTGGATACCCCAGTACCTCCTCTACACCAAGAGTCTCTCCCAGTTAAATGACATTTTTGACTCACTTGTCTATGAACTCAGCACGTAGTGTTAACCATTGGTTTATGAGTCGCTGACTTGGTTGTGTGGTTGCCTTAGGCTCAAGTGATTTGGTACTTTATCTATCTCTTCCTAAGCATCAACTTGAGCTTAGGTTCATAAACCTTATCTACAAGTCCAAAAGTGTCCTTTGAATTGCTCAAAATCTTGTGGAACCCCTTACTTCCTCTAGCAATCCTAGAGGTCTTTCAACATGGCCGTCGGCCATATGAAGCTTCATTCTAGTTGGTCTTAATGCAGGTTTACCCCATTGCTTCCACACGGAAGTGGTCGTAATAGCAGCACCTGCACTAGATGCTATGATTGCTTTGGTTGTCTAACCGTGGTAGGTAATCGGAAGATAAGTATTACCTTCCTCACCTTCGCTCATGTCCCCTATTTTGTCTAGAGGTATCTCTGAAACTTTCTTCTTAGAGTATGCTTTTGGCCCATTGGAATCAAGTTCTGGAACCTGATCATTCACATGATTCCATAGCTCCGGTTTTGCTTTGAGTAGCTCTTCTACAGCAAGATGACATTGAACCTTAGTGTTCTTCACCACGTCAGTGTTTCTTGGAACCACCGAGTCTTTGTTTCTGATCAATATTGTGGGAGCTCTCATCTCTAGAAATTCAGATTCCCATGGGTCTGTGAATTGTGGCAACTCTTGTCAATAATTGGATTCAAATCCGGAAGTTTCTTTTTCTTGTTGCTCTACTTGGTCTCCATAACTAGATGGAATGTCTTGTGCGAATTGATCGTGACGGTCATCAATTTCAAGAATATGAGGTGAAACATCCTTCTCCTTGGACCATTTCTCTTCTTGTATTTCCTGCAAGAACTTTTGAGAGTGTTGTTGAATTGAAAGAGGTTCTCCCTCATCTATGGAGTCAGGAACATAGACTTTCTTTGGTGATGAGCTTTCTCTTTCAACAGTTGGTTGAGCCTGTGGAGGTTTATTTACCAACTGCTCTAATCTGTCTATTAAGCCTTGGAAGTGCAAACCCGGTGTAATAGCATTTGTCTGATTGAATGATTGATTGGCGTCGAACATAGCTTGAGCTATTTCCACCATTTTTAAGCACATTTTTGTTCGTTCAATCTGTAAATGTGCTCTAGGGTAGCTCGTGTCTAGGTTTGCAGGTGTTGTCCCTTCTTGAAGTCGAGCCTGGTATGCCTTGAACCTCATGTCCAAGTCTTCTGGTGTTGGATTTGCAAGAACAGATCCTGCTTGTGGTGGTCTATTTACAGTGGTTGGTGGGTGGGGATGAGGTGGTGTGGATGGAGTTTCGACATGCGAGGGGCTTTGAGAGGCAATATCTTCTATTTGTATTTTTTCATCTTTCAAGCTTTCTTCTAGTTTGGATAACTTTTTGGTCCACTCATGATTGGCATTCTCCCTAGTATCCTTCCATGTTCTAGTTTTTCTCTTAGTAGGCTCTCCTGACTCGCTTGGCACTGATTGCTCAGCTAGTTTAGCTTTTTGTGAAGCTTGTGCCCTAGTAACTGCATGTATAGAAGCCACATTATCGCTACTGGAACTTGAGTCCCCTACTAGGCCCACCACATTAACAAGAGTAACATTTGGTGCACTAGAGGGATGTCTGGGACAATCTGTATAGAGTTTTTCTTTGCCACACTCGAGACAAACAACTTGTATTTTGATGTTCTGCCCTTGTGTCGGAGCTGGTGGGTGGGGTGGTTGTTGTCCTAGTATAGGTTGAGGTTGGCTACATCCTCCATGTTCATACGGTCTAGTTGCTCCTCGTGGTTTTGGACATGGGTTATATCTAGGAACCTCTTTGCCTTGTTCTCTAGGAAGGTACCAGTATGATCTACATTGGGGTGGTACAAGTGGTCGTGGTTGTCTATTCATTGGATAGTATTTGATGTTGTGGTTGGGGTACTTCTGCTCACTATAAGAGTACATTTTAGGCTCCTGCGTTGATGGTGTATTGTATGGGTAAGGTTGTGATAACCCTAATCCTTCTCTGGTGCAGACATGAGATGGATGATTTCCCTCGCAAAGTGTGCAAATTCCTAACATTGGCACTCTCAAGGAGGAGTTCTGGTAGCTCATTTTTCCTTGCACCCCTAATTTCTTGGCCACTGACTCCACCACTTCCTCCACATAACTCAAACTAGAAGTCTCATTGCTCCCTCTATCCTCTGATTTGGTAAGATCTTGTGTGATTTTGAGATTCTCAGCTAAGTTGTTTTCCAAATCTATACATTCTTGAAGACAGTCACTCAGAGTTTGCAACCGTTTTATGTATACTAACATTCTCAATGTTCCATTGGTTAGACCTTCTAAAAATAGGGATATCATTTTCTATTGAGAAGGTCTCTCTATCATAGGGCATCGGGTCACGTATTGATTAAATCTTCGTGCTGCATTTTTTACTATCTCATTAGGAGCTTGTTTGAAACTATTTAGTAAGGATGACGAATTGTGCTTGATCCCTCGCTTAGTGAATTCCCAAATAAATTCTTGGAAGAATTTTTGGATATTGTCAAACCAGTTTGGATCCAAGGATTGAAACCAAGCTAAGGCTATTCCCGTGAGGGTGAGCCCAAAGGATTCATATTGCATAAAAAAGCCATCCACTTGCTCCGTTCGCAACACCTGCTTGAATTTTGCTATGTGGTCATAGGGTTCTCCTATGCCATCGTAATGTTTTCGCATACATTTGGACAATTGGATTGGTCTTACTTTTTTGCTTGGCTCTGGGGATCGAATTATGATGGGAACACCTTGGGGTGGTTCTGTCCTAAAGGTAGGTCTATTCATATTTCCCATTCCCTAGCTAGTGTGGTCGTGGGGGTCAATTCCTGGCATGGTGAATTGCTCATGTGGTCTATTGGGTATACTACCTTGGCTCATTTGCCCTACATTACATTTTCTATTGTTTGCTGGGTCTCGAATGGGTTTTGCGAGGTAGTTGCCTGATCTCGAGCTAACTCTCCTCTTTCATTAATCTGATCAGGGTTTTCAGTTACTACATAGATCTGGCCCATCTTGTCCATGTAGATTCCATCTTCGTACTTGACAATTGGTCTTGGAACTATTTCTAATTCACTAGTGTTTCTCATTCTTGCTACTGACCTGTATAGACCATCGAGGTAGATGGGTATTCCTTTCAGGTTAGTGGATATATATTGAAGAGACATCCTATATTCCCCTTCCATTGTAGACATAAGACCTTCCCTAGGTATGGACTTATGCATGTCTTCAGAAGCCAAGAGTCTCTCCCAGTTAAATGACATTTTTGAATCACTTGTCTATAAACTCAGCACGTAGTGTTAACCAGTGAGTTATGAGTCCCTGACTTGGTTGTGTGGTTGACCTTAGGTTCAAGTGATTTGGTACTTTATCTATCTCTTCCTAAGCATCAACTTGAGCTTAGGTTCATAAGCCTTGTCTACAAGTCCAAAAGTGTCCTTTGAATTGCTCAAAATCGTGTGGAGCCTCTTACTTCCTAGCCCAACCTTCTAGCAATCCTAGAGGTCTTTCAACATGGCCGTCGGCAATCTGAAGCTTCATTCTAGTTGGTCTTAATGCAGGTTTACCCCATTGCTTCCACAGGGAAGTGGTCGCAATAGCAACACCAACACTAGAATCTATGATTGCTTTGGTTGTGTAATCGTGGTAGGTGATCGGAAGATACGTATTACCTTCCTCACCTTCCCTCATGTCCCCTATTTTTTCTAGAGGTATCTCTGGAACTTTCTGCTTAGAGTATGCTTTTGGCCTATTGGAATCAAGTTCTGGAACCTGATCCTTCAGATGATTCCATAGCTCCAGTTTTGATTTGATCAGCTCTTCTACAAAAAGATGACATTCAACCTTAGTGTTCTTCACGACGTCAGTGTTAGTTGGAACCATTGAGTCTTCGTTTCTGGTCAATATTATGGGAGCTCTGATCTGGAGAGATTCAGATTTCCATGTGCCTGTGAATTGTGGCAACTCTTGTAAAGAGTTGGATTCAAATCCAGAAGTTTCTTTTTATTGTTGCACCACTTGGTCTCCATAACTAGATGGAATGTCTTGTGGGAATTGATCCTGATGGTCATCAATTTGAAGAATAGGAGGGGAAACATCCTTCTCCTTGGCACATTTCTCTTCTTGTATTTCCCGCAAGAACTTTTGAGAGTGTTGTTGAATTGAAAGAGGTTCTCCCTCATCTATGGAGTTAGGAACATAGACTTTCTTTGGTGATGAGCTTTCTATTTCAATAGTTGGTTGAGCCTGTGGAGGTAAAGAATCTTGAGGTTTATTTACCAACTGCTCTAATTTGTCTATTAAGCCTTGGAAGTGCAAACCCGGTGTAATAGCATTTGTCTGATTGAATGATTGATTGGCATCGAACATAGCTTGAGCTAAATCCACCATTTTTATGCACATTTTTGTTCGTTCAATCTATAAATCTGCTCTAGGGTAGCTCTTGTCTAGGTTTGCAGGTGTTGGCCCTTCTTGAAGTCGAATCTGGTATGCCTTGAACATCATGTCCAAGTCTTCTAGGGTTGGATCTGCAAGAATAGATCCTGCTTGTGGTGGTTTATTTACAGTGGTTGGTGGGTGGGGATGAGGTGGTGTGGATGGAGTTTCGACATGCGAGGGGCTTTGAGAGGCAATATCTTCTATTTGTGTTTTTGCATCTTTCAAGGTTTCTTCTAGTTCGGATAACTTTGGTCCACCAACGATTGGCTTTCTCGCTAGTATCCTTCAATGGTCTAGTTTTTCTCTTACTAGGCTCTCCTGACTTGCTTGGCTCTGATTGCTCAGCTAGTTTATCTTTTGGTGAAGCTTGTGCCCTAGTAACTGCATGTATAGGAGCCACATTATCGCTATTGGAACTTGAGTCCCCTACTAGGCCTACCACATTAACGGGAGTAACCTTTGGTGCACGAGAGGGATGTCCAGGACAATTTTTAGGAGTTTTTCTTTGCCACACTCGAGACAAACAACTTGTATCGTGATGTTCTGCCCTTGTGTCAGAGCTGGTGGGTGGGGTGGTTGTTGTCCTAGTATAGGTTGAGGTTGTCTACATCCTCCATGTTCATACGGTCTAGTTGCTCCTCGTGATTCTGGACATGGTTTATACCTAGGAGCCTCTCTGCCTTGTTCTCTAGGAAGGTACCAGTATGGTCTACATTGGGGTGGTACAAGTGGTCGTGGTTGTCTATTCACTGGATAGTATTCGATGTTGTGGTTGGGGTACTTTTGCTCACTATAAGAGTACATGTTAGGCTCCTGAGCTGATGGTCTATTGTATGGGTAAGGTTGTGATAACCCTAATCCTTCTCTGGTGCAGACATGAGATGGATGATTTCCCCCGCAAAGTGTGGAAATTCCTAACATTGGCACTCTCAAGGAGGAGTTCTGGTAGTTCATTTTTCCTTGTACCCCTAATTTCTTGGCCACTAACTCTACCACTTCTTCCACATAACTCAAACTAGAAGTCTCATTGCTCTCTGTATCCTCTGATTTGGTAAGATCTTGTGTGATTTTGAGATCCTCAGCTAAGTTGTCTTCCAAATCTATACATTCTTGAAGACACTCACTCAGAGTTTGCAACCGTTTTACATATACTAACATTCTCAATGTTCCATTGGTTAGACCTTCTAAAAATAGGGATATCATTTTCTGTTGAGAAGGTCTCTCTGTCATAGGGCATCAGGTCACGTATTGATTAAATGTTCGTGCTGCATTTTTTACTATCTCATTAGGAGCTTGTTTGAAACTATGTAGTAAGGATGACGAATTGTGCTTGATCCCTAGCTTAGTGAATTCCCAAATACATTCTTGGAAGAATTGTTCGATATTGCCAAAGGAATTTGGATCCAAGGATTGAAACCAAGCTAAGGCTATTCCCGCGAGGGTGAGCCCAAAGGATTCATATTGCATAAAAAAGTCATCCACTTGCTCCGCTCGCAATGCCTGCTTGAATTCTGCTATGTGGTCATGGGGCTCTCCTGTGCCAGCGTAATGGTTTCGCATACATTTGGCCAATTGGATTGGTCTCACTTTTTTACCTGGGGTTGGTAGTAGCCAAAGCACCCATGAACTCACAAGAGAAGGAAGCCAAAGAAGGGAGCCAGAGCGGAGAGAAGGCACAAGCAGACAAAGTAGTCAACGAAGATCTGGCAAGTAGGCCATTCAAAGTTTTCCAAATCAACACCCTCATAACAGTGATTCTCATCACCAAAAATCATTGTAAATACCATTTCACCTTTTTGTAACTCCATTTTGTGCAAGCCGAGGATGTCCTCAAGCTTGAGGAGTATTAGAAGTATCATCGTACCAATTTTCATGATTTTTAGACTCCATTTGAACTTCCATATAGGCCCTAGAACCTAATTTTTAACTAGGCCGGACACTAGGTCTGGACAGGGCCAGAAGCTAGTCAAAAACTATAAATAGAGCTAGAGAGCTCATTTTTGAGTTTAGCTTGTAATAGGTTTGAACTTGTATGAGCATTTTTGAAGTAATCTAAAAGAACTCCATTGTCTTTCCCTTTGTCTTGCCGTGTGTGCGTGTGTGTGTATGTGTGTGCATGTTAGTGTGCTTCTCACTCACGCACTTGTGCCATCACTTGTTCGAGGTCTTCATACCATCCTCACGTCTTCCCGGATTGACATTAAAGGAGGTGCTACTCATCACTGAGCTACACCAAATTTTGGCGCCGTTGTCGGGGATCGAGCTTTGAGGACGAGCGTGTGATGGTAAGACGTAGAGTTGAGGCGTTGGAGTCGTAGGTAATTTCTTTACTTTTATCTATTTTCTTTTGTTTTCTTCATCATCATCATCACCATCATCATCCTCACCATCTCCCACCTCCATCTCCATCATCACGAAAAATTTCAGTTTTTGGTCAAATCACTATTCCCACACCATTCCCCTCATTTCATTTATGAGAGAGAGCGTTTGTGTGTGTGTGCTATTCTATGTTTTCTGAGATTTTTTGTAGGAATCAGTATCCCTAGCAGCTTCAGTAGCTCCAGCAGGTAAAAAATCTGACTGTGTAGGTCCCAAACCGTTGACCTCTATCAATCGTGACCGACAAAAAAGTTGACTTTTTTGCAAAACAAAGTGCATAACCATGATGTGCATGCCTAGAGCTTCCTAAATATGTGTTTAAAATTTTAAAAATCCTTTGTTTTTTGTCAATCATGATCGACACGTCAATCGCGATCGACAAACGATGATGGACACCTGCCGACGGACTCGTCAATCGTGACCGACAGAGTCAACGACCAACTGACCACGACCGACTGAATTTACGCGTGCCACGTGTCAATCGCGACTGACCCATTAGTTGCGATCGACCCATCAATCGCGACCGACAGTCCCGACTGACTCAATCAACGACTATTTGACCACAACCGACAGAGCCCTCGCGACGGACCTATCAATCGCGATCGACAGAGTCAACGATCCTTTGACCATGATTGACTAAAACTACGGGCCACGTGTCAATCGCGATTGACCAATCAATCGCGACTGACAGCCACGACGGACCTGTCAATCGCGATCGACACGTCGATCGTGACTGACATATCAATCGCGATTGACAGAGCTTGCGATCGCGATTGACGGGCAATTTCGGCCATTTTTTTTAGGGTCAAGACATTTGGTCAATTTTTGGCAATTATTTGGGAAACATTAAAGCATATTAGAGCATTGTGAGGCCACTGCATGAATGAACATGGTTTGTTGTGTCAATTGAATTCAATTCTTGAGCTAACTTTGGGATTTTTATATGTCCTTTGAGAGCATCGAAGGGTACTCGAAGCAAGAGTAAGTGCAAGCTTGGGAATACGCTTCCTGGGCACACAAGGGCAACCGAGGAGAGAAACTAAGGTTGGAAATTCTCAACACCCTCTATCAATCCCTAGCTTAGGCTAAGTATGGATAGAGGTTTTGATCAATTAGGGTTACGTTAAGCTCGACCAAGTCCAAGAACTCTAATCACTCAAGTGCAAGCACACAGAAAATTCCATTTGCGAAACAACCTAAGGGAAAAGAATTTAAATCAAGTGACCAAACTCAAAGCATGATAAAACTTAAGTGGTCCTTGCGACAAAGATTGATTGGACAAGAAGTGACACCCTAAGGAAAATTAAAAAAGAACAAGTGACTAATACAAAAGAACTCAGCAACGAAAATTGTACTTGGGAAATTTGGGATTATTTAATTGGGCTTATGAACCTTAGATCAAGACGACACCTAGGGAGAGATAGACAGAGTCTTCGGACTTCAGAGGCTAGTGTCAATCATACTGCTAGGTATTGGGCCCAACAATTGAGCCATCAGTCTCCCTACCCTAGCTCTGAAACTAGCAAGTCTGAGATGTCCCACGACATGGAGAGACCTATAGGAAGTTCAGGTGTACCATATTTACACAGGGTAGAAGGCCCCTACAAGATGCAGTTGGAATACCTTAGGACCAACGGATTAGGTGCTAGCATCTATGAGGACGGCCTAGGAAGATCTGTGGTCCAGATCAAAAACCCAGATCAACCCATTGGACTAGAGCGTCCAGCAGTCAAGTTTGAAAATGGACCTTACTTGGAGAAAGAAGGAACCATATATGTGGTCACTAGTTACCTAGATAGGACAGATGAATTCGGAAATGTGATCCCAGAAACAGACTTAGGAGACCTCGAGCAAGGGAACATAGGTGGAGAGCCTCAAACACCTCGAGGCAAATCTGTTCTTACTAGAATTCTCACACCAGAGTGGATTCCCCAAGACAACAAGATCATTGATCTGCTCTTAAACCGAGAGACCGATGAAGCCTTTTCGAGGTATAAGTCTGATCAGCCTAATGAGATAGGAACGATCACAATCTATGAATTCAAAGATCCTGATAGCCCAGGCAAAGTGACCTATTTAGACAACACTTTGGAAAGAATATTTGTGGTCACATAGCACGGTAGGCATGCCTACACTTGGAAGGGAGAATTTATCTTTCCCCAACCAAGACCTAATGTCTCTTTTGGCCACCCAAGAGTGGGGACATCCCAAGCTCATGGCGCTCAAAGGATAGAAGTAGAGATAGGCCAGAAGTGAGCTTTGCCAACCCAATAGGAAGAGAATGAATGCGAACAGAGATGGATAGAGAAGAAACAGAGAGAACTAGAGTTCCAAGGAACCTAAGAAATGCTGAGGATTTTCCTTTGCCAAGGCCTAGGGAACACACCAGAACTTTGAGACCTACACAGCTAGTTAAGTCCATGAAGAATTACTTCGATGGCACTGGAGACCCATATGATCATGTGGTCGAATTCAGGCAAGTCTTGAGAGCTAAACAGGTGGAGGACCTATTCACACAATACAATGCCTTTGGTCTAACCCTTAGGAACACCGCTCTTACGTGGTTTCAACCACTAAATGAGCGACACTTCAAGAACATAGACCAACTTCTAGAGGCTTTCATTATTGAGTTCTCTAAGAGTGGCATAAGGAATAACACTTCCTCACTGATTCACAACTTCAAGAAAACCCCTCAAGAGATGGTTAGACTTGAAGGAAGAAGGTTTAGGTAATATCTAGAGAGATGTCATGGTTCTGAGTTACCCACACCAGCCAAACAAGTGGCTTTATTCTTAGATGAACTGCTAAGTACAAAGTTGAGATCATACGTGTACTTAAAGGACTCGAGGACCATAGAAGAGTGTGTACGCATGTGCATCGACATCGAGGATAACCTAGGGGAGGAATTAGAGCTTTCAAAAATCTACCAAGATTTAGATAGTTCTTCTAGCCTCTCTTCCATGCAATCCACATCTATTGAGGAACTCGCTGAGAAAGTAGCTCAAAAACTAGGTGTCTCTAGCAAACAAATCCCAAGATTTGCCCCAGTTAAAGGGTGCTATACGTGTGGAGGTGACCATATGGCGAACGTATGTCCCATCATGGCTCAAACCCAAGTGAATCCCAGTAGCCAATACTGCACCATAGAACGGAGATACACTAATCACACAACACAAGATTGCCCATACAATAAGCAAGCGGTTAAGCAAACCTACCCTCAACCATATCCACAACAGGGCAGATACCAGAACCAGTACCCACCATAGTAGTATGCTAGGCCTTAACAAACCTACCAACCACAATATCAGGCCCAACAGAGACCTCAACAGTGCTAGCCCAACAACCTCCAACTCCAGCCAATGTGATCCCAATAAAGTATGCAGCTGCAGAAGAGAACCTGAATAGAGCCATAGTGCTAGTAACACCATTGCTTTTAGAAAGTGACCCCAATGACCACAGCTTTGATTCTACAAACATTGATAGCCCCCAGGCTTACTACATGCAGTCTCCTGAACATGGTGAGTCCTACTATAGTGAAGGACCGAGTGAACCTAGTTGGGAGCCAGAGTATGCCAATGTTATGTATGCAAACCCCAACACTAGACCTCAACCTAGGCAAGTAAGACCCCCTCTTCCTAGAGGACCATGCTTTAGATGTCAGGGAGATCACCTCATTCGTGATTGCCCCCTACCTGCCCCCACACAACTGCAGTCAATAATAATCTAGGGCTTTTGTCAGGATTGTGGGAAAGAGCATCTCTTACAAGATTGTCCAAAGAATCCCAATAATATGCCAAAAATCACTCCGATCAATGTTATTGGGTTGGTAGTGGGCTCTACAGGAAGTGTTACTTCCACTACACCAATGCAAGTGATCACTAGAGCCCAAGCTGCACAACAAACCCAAGGATTAGGTAAAGAAAAGAGTTTCGAGGTTAGTGAAACCAAGAGCATCACCAAGAAAAGGACTAGAGCCTAGAAAGATAGTCGGGAAAGGATGAAAATACAATGGGCTAAGAAGATGAGCAACTTAGAAGAAAGCATAAGAGAAACAAAAGCCAAAATTGTCACTCACCTCTCAAACACACTCTCACATACCACCACCACCATCATCCCTATCACCATCTAACCTACCATCTTTCAACCCACCTCAAACGATTCCACCACCCCCTAGGGTAGGATCAGTATTAGTTGACCCCACTCCTGAGGATATAGACATGATGCTTAAGGCATATCAGGCCGGAATCTAAGAAGGGCAAAATGTGATGGATCACAACAAGTGCTACCATAGAGATGACCTAGAGATAGAATGAACCAAGCTTTGCGCAAAAATGGTCGCACTGGCTCAAACCATGTTTGAAGCCAGTCGCCTCTTTAACATCTTTAGTTCAGCTAAGACGTAGTTGCACTTTGATGGACTGCTAGAAAGATTGAAGAGGTCAATTGCACAGTCAGAAAAGAAACCCACCTCTCAAAACAAGGACAAGCCAAGTGCAAGGCTAAGCCTTCCCAGCTAGGAAGCTTATGTGCCCAACTCCATAGAGAGAGACACATCTTCTTCTATGAATCGGTACTCACCCAAATTCCTACGAGAGATTCAAGAAGAAAAATGGGCTAAAGAGAGTGAAGTCCCTCCTCCCTTTGAACTTGTGGATGACGTGCATGATCAATTCCCAGAAGATATTCCCTCCATTTATGGAGAGCAGGAGAGTGCACAATGTCAAGAGAGATTAGACTTTGAGTCTAATTCTTTACATGAATTACCCCACTTCACAGGCCCATGGGAAGCTATGTCTACTTGTATGAGAGCACCTACGGTCATGGTACGAAATGAAGAATCAGTCATACCTAGGACCACGGAGGTAGTGAAGAATTCTAAAGTGCAGTGCAATCTCACTTTAGAGGAGCTACTCGAGGAAGCCAAAACTATGGAAACATGTAGCCAGACAAGTACCAGAGATAGCCAAACCTCGTTCCCAAGTAGGATCTCATAGAACAATGCCAGAAATACCCTTGGATAAGATAGGAGACATGAGTGAGGGAGAAGAAGGAAACACCTACCTTCCCATTACCCATCAGGGGTACACAACCAAGGCAATTCTAGACTCAGGTGCAGGAGTTGCAATTGCTACCACTTCCCTATGGAAGTGATAGGGCAAGCCAGCACTCAGGCCAACGAGAATGAAATTGTGGATGGCCGATGGTCACATAGAGAGACCTTTAGGGCTGTTAGAAGGAATAACTCTCACTACTTGTGGTGTTGAGTTTGAGCACACTTTCGCCATATGTGATTTTAGCAAGAACCATGCCTATGAGATGATTTTGGGAAGACCATTTATGATTTTAGCAAGAACCATGCCTATGAGATGATTTTGGGAAGACCATTTCTGTGCATTCCATAGGATCAGGATCCTCATGGATGCATGAAGACACCCACTTATGGATGTGTAAAGTAGCAGTAGAAGAAGAGAAGAGAGAAAAGGCCAGAGAGGTAGGTGCGATAGAAACCCATAGATCAGTTCAAGACCCAGCCTACGCACCTGTAGTATTTTGTGAGGAAGAATTTGAACCTCATGGCTAGGTAGGAATTTTAGAAACAATGGATGTAGCCATCAATGAGAACAATGGACACCCCACTGTGATGAGGATGGCTATGACATTCCAGTCTTCTCAATAGAGCCAATCATGGGAGACTCAATTTTAGAAGAATGTGAACCTAGCCCTGATGCATTTGAGGATGCAAGTGACTCCGATCTAGAGTCAATCATTATGGACTCACCTTTTGCATCAGATGAAGAATACTTCTATGAGGTAGAAGTTCACCCTCAGAAACATGGAGAGCTCACAAATGATGTGAGATTAACCACACAAGTGGCCCCCAAGAGTGAAAGCAAGAAGAGGAAAAAGAAAGAAGTCACATGTGAAGAGGAAGAATATTTTTTTGAGGTCCCTAAAAATTTTAAAAAGTATGAAATAATTGATAGAAGAGTAATGGTGTGAATGCCTAAACGTGAGGCACAATCAGGAGAGGCCTATGATAACAAAGACTCAAGAAAATAGTTGTGGCCATAGAAGAAGGAAAGGAGAGATGCACTTACATAGGGCATGACGTGACAGAGGAAGAAGAGCAAGAGTTCGTAGCTTTGTTGAGAGAGTACAGAGATGTATTTGCTTGGAGCTATAAGGATTTGAAAGGTGTAGACCCTGACATATGCTCACACACTATCCCCATGACCTCAGATTCCAAACCTTCTAAGCAAAAGCCATACACATATGATGATAATTATGATGCAAAGATCAAAGAAGAGATAGATTGCTTGGTTGAAGCTGGATTCATCTATGAAATTGAGCACACCGAGTGGCTATCCCCCATCGTAGTGGTTCCCAAGAAGAATGGAAAGTTGCGTGTGTGCATTAACTTGACGAAGGTTAATGCAGCCACGATTCGAGATAACTATCTGCTTCCTATAACTAAGCATCTATTAGAACGAGTACAGGCAAGGAAGTGTACAACTTCCTTGATGGATTCTTGGGCTACAATCAAGTGGCAATAGCTCCAGAAGATCAGCATAAGATGGCTTTTGCCATAGAGTAGGGCATATTTGCTTTTCGAGTAATGCCATTTGGTCTCACCAATGCGCCAACCACTTTTCAGAGGCTGATGTGTCATGTGTTTAAAGAATTCCTGAGGAAGAATTTGGAAGTCTATGTTGATGATCTCTATGCTCATTCCAACATTAGACAAACACATATACCTGAACTCAGGCACATCTTTGACAAATGTAGAGAATATCAAGTCTGTCTGAACCCAGAAAAGTGTGTTTTCATGGTCAGGCAAGGCAAGATTCTAGGACATATAGTGTCAAAGAATGGCATATCCATGGATGAGGAGAAGGTGAGAGCCATTGCAGAGCTACCTAGACCAAGGAATGTCAAGGAAGTACAAGCTTTCATGGGGCATTGTGGTTATTACCAACGCTTTATACACATGTACGCCATCATTGCAAAGCCTATGTACAGACTTTTGACTAATTTTGAGTGGACGGATGAATGTGAAAACTCTTTCAATGAGCTCAAAAGAAGATTGTGTTCAACACCAATCTTGACTACACCAGATTGGAACAAGCCATTCCATGTCCATGTGGATGCATCCAATTATGTTATTGGGTGTGTGCTTGCACAACCTACGGGCGAAGGTAATATGGATCTACCAATTGCCTATGCTAGTAGACAATTGAATGCAGCTGAACGAAGCTATACCACCACTGAAGGAGAAGGATTAGGCATGGTATATGCAGTTAAAAAGTTTAGACACTATTTGCTTGCAAATAAGTTTAAATTTTTTACTGACCATCAAGCATTATTATATCTCGTGAGTAAGCCATGCAATACAGGTAGATTAGTAAGATGGTTCCTCTTACTACTGGAATATGACTTTGAGGTCGTGGTAAGGAAAGGTAAGACTCACTTGAGAGCAGACCACCTCTCAAGACTCACATCCGGGGAAGCACCGCAGGCATTATCAGATGATCTTCCTGATGCTTACTTGTTTAATTTGGAAGTGGTGCCAGAGTGGGCTAAGCCATTAGTGCCAGTGTTGACATGCGGGCCTAACCACCCAGTCATAAACACTCAAGATAGGGAGGTAGTAAAAGCCTAGAAGTACCATATCATGGCAGAAAGTATGTAAAAACAAACAGATCCAGGGATATTGGCTTGTTGTGTGGAAGAGGACGAGTACGCAAAATGGTTGCAATTAGCACATGTAGGTGCATTAGAGCAACACCATTCGACGCAGACAACTTTATAGACACTAAGGAGATTCGGGGTACATTGGCCGACTATGGAGGCTGATGTCCATAAGTTGTGCAAGGAATGCCCGATCTGTCGCACTAAACCACCCGTGGAACATGCCACTCTTTCAAGTGTCCATAGTGCCAGATTGGAGTGAGCCACTAGTAGCCTTCTTGAGGATGAAAACATTCCCTCAAGATATGACCTTGATGAGACAAAGAAGTCTAGAACAAGAAGCCCTAGAGTACTCACTCATTGGTGATAATCTATACAAGCGTGGTAAAGATGGTTACCTTAGGTTATGTGTCCATGAGAATGAATACCTCACGATATTGGAAACTGCTCACCAAGGTGTAGGAGGAGGACATTTTGGACCGGATCGGGTGATCAAGGCCATACTATTTGCAGGTCTTTGGTGGCCGACCCTTCACATGGATGCACATACCTATGTGAAGAGGTGTGAGGTTTGTCAGCGAACTCAGTATCCTATACTCAAGGATGAGATGCCTTTGAAACCTATGATGGGTGGACGAGCGTTCTCTAAGTGGGGAATAGACTTTGTAGGTCCTACTAATCCCCCAGCTAAGGGTTCACATGCTGAGTATATCATTGTTGCCACAGATTACCTGACTAAGTGGGTAGAAGTGAAAGCCACAACGAAGAACGATGTTCAAACGACAGCAAAGTTCCTATGCGAGAATGTATTCACAAGATACGGACTACCCATAGAGCTAGTAAGTGATAGAGGGACTCACTTCTTGAATGAAGTTATTGAAAACCTCCTTCAAGAGTTCTTGGTGATACACAAGAAGTCTGCTCCTTATCACCCACAAGCTAACGGGCAAGCTAAGAGCACAAACAAGATTCTATGCAGTGTGCTCACCAAATTAGTGCATAATAAACGCTTTGATTGGGACAAACAGCTATATCATGCTGTTTGGGCATACAGAGTTGCCTATAAAACGGTATTCCAAGCCACACTCTTTCAGATGGTGTTCGACCGAAATGCGGGGCTACCATTGGATTTTCTGATACCCACATTAAAAGTAGCACAAGAGCATGAATGGACAGGCCATGAGCTCTCCTCTAGAATCTTTGACCTTGAACAGCTAGGTGAAAATAGACTAAGAGCTGCCACAGGGATATATGCAGCCAAGAAACGATAGAAGGCGTACTTTGATGCCCATGTTAAGGATAAAGGATTGAAGGCCGGAGATTTAGTTTTGGTGTATACCCTGAAACAACATGTAAGAAAACCAGAAAAGTGTGGCTATGGACCCATGATTATCAATAGGATATCCACAAGTGGAGCAGTCCAATTAGCTACACTCGAAGGTGATGTCCTCCCTAGTTACATAAGTGGATGCAGAGTCAAAATATATCAAGAAGCCCTCACTGAGGAGATGTTAAATTGACTCAACACTGCAAAGAAACGTAAAGAAGAGGCACAGGCAAAAGCTTTGGAATGCATCCGAAGAATGAAATTGAGAAGACAAGGTAGAGGCCAGCCTAGGACAGATGACTATGCGCAACCAGAATATCATATGGCTATGTGTGAAGTTTCAGGCATTAGCTCTGATAGAATAACTGATCGACGTCCTTTTGTAACCTTAGAGATAGGACAAGGAAGGAGTGCAAGGACTGTACGGGCCTTGATTGACTCAGGTGCAGCCACTAGTGCTGTTAAACTTTCTTACTGTCACGAATTGAACTTAAATGTCAATCCTGTGGAAGCATATCTCATAGGATTGGGAGGTGTGGAAACCCCTTGCATGGGCGAGGTGGAACTTCCTCTCTATATCCAAGATGTTTTACTGATAGTTAAAGTACTAGTGTGTCAAGATGAGGATCTCACTGAGCCTCTTGTCTTGGGTCAAGACTGGATCTATGATCATGCAGTTAACCTAAACCTAAGAAGTGGACTTCTTCAGGTATGGGTAAATCATAGTCAAATTATAGTTGAGCTGGACAATGGAGCACTCAAGGAACTAGGAAAGGCACACACTCCTGGTCCTTCCAAGAGTACACATGAAGATGACCATGCTATTCTTGTCCAAAACTATGTGATGCAGAGGGATGATTATCTCAACAAAGACGGCAAGGGTACGACAGAACTCCCTTATTTTCCAAAGTCCATCGGGATGTGGCAACCAAAGGTGGATCAAAAGCAGAAGAGACAGATGACCTATAATGGAAGCCAAAAGAACGTGCAAAACAAGGTGTCTCAGCCATTGAAACAAGTGTGGATGTGGAAAGGCGAGCATCCTATTGCAGTCTAGCCACAACAACTAGCTCGACCTCCTATTAGTAATCAACGACACGATACTAATAAGAAGTCTTCCAAAAATTCTTATGTGAAAGTAAAGTCTATATGGGTCCCAAGAAGTCGATGAACGCTGGCCCACAATCAAGACAAATTTGGGTGCCTAAGGCTTGCTTGTAGGCTCAACTAGTCAAACATGTATCACACCATGCACGACATGGTTCACTCAATCCAACAACCGAAGCCCCCTCTTATTTGATACACACAAATACATATTTTCCCATGAGCACGAGCAGAATCACTTGTAAATGGGTCCCTAAAAAGCCTCATTTCCAAGTGGACACTCTTATAAAGCCCTCCAGAGTTTCCACAAAATCAAAACCAAAACGCATCCACTGTGTTTGGCAACCCAAAGCTTGTCATAAACCCCCGACCCCCATCTATAAATCCATCTCCACCTACTAACTGCATCATTCTCACACTGCATCTTTTCACTTAGCTCATAGGACTACTTGTTCACTAACAACACACACAATCATCGAGCACTCACTGACCCACTAACCCCTCACTTACCTCATGGTAATGTTGTAACGGGGACAAAAATTGTTCTATCTTGTCCATTACAATGTTAACGCATGCTTCTATATTCTCACAGAACTAGCAAGCACGCAGTAACATGGCAGAAGCGGGAGGCACCAGTTCCCAAGCTGGGTCTAGCACCCAGATAGTGGACATTGAAACCCTCCTTCTCGAACCCCAACTCACTGAGTGGCCTCAAGAACTTAGAGTTGTGCATGTACTTCCCATTCAGGACCCTCCGCAGGGACACACTTCTAAAGTGGGGAAACACGCACATTGGTTCACTGATGTAGCAGGACCATTGGGAGACGGCACCTACTTTTGGGAGGCAAAAATTGAGTTTAATGGCAAATGGGGATGCTACCATTTCTTCACCCATGAATTTGAGCAGTATCAAAATGCAGAAGTAATGCGATTGGTATGGACCAAAGCCGGCTTGGATAGCTATTTTCGGGCACACTTACCTAAGCCGAATTTCCTACACTGCTCCTACCTTATCAGTACCATCACCCCTAGCAGAGCCAAGGGAGGTGATAGTACTTTTGTGCTACCCTCACTGAAGCCAGTCCACGAACTTAAAAGATTCAAACTAACCCTCAACCTAGTACGGGAAGCATTGAACATGCAAGGTATGCATATTCCCACTGAGAAAGAAACAATGATTCCAAGCAGGATGAAGCACAAGGATCTCAACAAATTGAAGGACATGGTAACAATGACACCAACCATCGCTCTCCACCTACGAACGATCATGCAACACTTCGCTTTCCCCACCCAAGAACGCTTCACTATGCCACCAAAAAAGATATGGTTCAGCTTGTACTTGGCGGAGATAGAGGATCTCACACTCAATATACCACACTGGATCATAGATCAAATCCACCTAGCCCATCAACGATGGAATAAGAAACAGAAGAACGTGCTTCATGGGTGTCTTACCTTGACAAAAATAATTTACAGGTGCTTAGCTTATGACGTGCCTATTCAAAGAGCACTAGTATGGTCCAGGGCCCAGGAATTTCAAAGACGGCTATCAACAGCGGGTCCTCCATCGAAGAAAATGAGATGGACAGTCCAATTACCGTGTGCCCAGGCAAGGGGAGCCACCACCACACCAGAAGTTACCCCTCCCCAAACGCGACGTGTCTGACCATTTACTATTCGACTACCCAGACCAAGTGCAGAAGGACCCAATTTGGTGTTCCCTCCGATTCCATCGGACTTGGAGTTCCCACAAGGCTACACCCTAGCTGATTTGACAGATGAAGAAATCGCCCGCATGATTAATGAGTCTAACTTGGAGACAGAAGCAGATCAGACCCAAGGACCACAACCTACCACTACAACTTCAGCCTCGACCCAACCGGAAGTAGTAGAAGTAGAAGAGGATGAAGAAGATACTGAAGAAGAAGAAGAGGATGAGGAGCATGATCAAGAATATGACGAACTTTCAGAACTAGCAAGTGCCCCAGCCTATTCGGCACAAATAAAAGGTTGTATGAAACCATGAAGCGAGTCCAGGAACATCACAAATTGTCGCTCGAAACAGGGAAGGTGCTAATGAGCCAAATGTTAGGAGAGGAAGGCGTGGATGAAATGTTTATTGAATCCATGAACTTGCACGCAGACGGGGTGGGCTTGGATGAAGCCATTCATTCAGCTATGGCTTATATTCATCGCTTTGAGAAACGGGTGCCTACCCGTCCCATGCGATCCGACAAGAAAATTCACATCGATGTATCAGCGCCAGGAGATACCACACAAACAGAAGAACATCACGTGGCACCACTCTCACCACACCCCTCACCTCTCACTACACAATTCACTTCACCACATGGCACTACCACCCCCACTCCACCATCACCACATATGTCATGGGAATTCCTCTCTCTCCCGGCATCCAATTCGGAGGAGTTACCATGCCCACTTTCACAACACTCTTCACGAACATCACATCCGCCCCACCCACTGTACCCATCTACATGGTCACACACACGTTTGATAACAGGGAAACATCACCAGCCACAACACCACTCCCTCCCCCCACGCAGCCTCAATCTCCCATACCCCCTCCACCCACATCACCACTTGACTCCACATCATTCACGACTCCCTTTCCCTTCCCCATTCCCCCTGTATCCTCTCCTTTACCTACATTCTTTAATGTAAATAATATGTTTTCAACGTTACATCAATGTGTGTACCAACTACAGAGTGAGTATCAGGCTCTTGAAGACCGTCATCGTCAACTAAATACGAATCACCAACAACTACAAAGGCGACTGACAACTATAGAAGACGAAAATGCTGACCTCAATCAACGCTACACCACACTCGAACAGGCCCATCAAACCCTCCTGGAGACACCCCAACCATCACAATTGCCTGGCATCAAACAACTTGAAGCTTTACTTGAAGTCTACCAAATAGATAATCTAAGAGTTCGGCGTAATTTGACCCTACTCAGAAAACACATGGCTACCACCCTTGAAGAGAACAAGCATCTACAGAAGCAAAACGAAGAAAACCTAGAAGCCACAATGGAAGGCTCCCCCCACGAGATCGACCCATAACAGTTTAAAGCAGTCCCCTTAGAGACAATGAAGAAAATCCTAGAAAGCTATGCTAATCTACTAGAAGCCCATGATGATATAGAAAAGGAACGAGATGCACTACGCCGCCAGCTCAGGAAACAGGAGGAACAACCCAAGGTCATAGAGGCAGCATCGATTTCAGAGGAGGTAAAGGCATTAAAGGATCAGGTGGAAGAATTGCAAAAGAAGCTACTTGAGCATGAAAGACAACCCTCCCTAGTCATCGAGCCAGAACCAGAAGACTTGGTACCCATTGAAGTGGATGAGTCCTATGAAGAGCCATATGTTCCTATGCCAATGCCGTGTGGGCAACAAACTGCTGAGGGATTGGACACACTAGAGGTGGAAATCCTAGAATGGATGTAGAAACTCAAAAAAACGGCCAAGACACATGATGATCAAGTAGCAATCCAGATTGAGTCCATGAGTAAAATTGAGGATACCATTATCAAATCAGAATATTTCCGAAGCATGTCTCATCACAGATGGATAGGCACCAATGATGATCAGTATGTGCCATATTGTGTACTCGTGGCCGACTACAATGCGGAGATTCAACGACGATGTGGCAAAGCCCCGACTTTTGCCACACAATTCGGCCCTGATGATATCCCTGAAAGTGCTAAAAAAGGACCCATTCATCAACCTACCTGGCGGATACGACTCTTAGAAACTTACCCTGAAATGGTTCGTACCTGGAATAACATGCCGCTATTTATCAAATACAATCCCTGTTATGTTCCAGTCTTCCAAAGACACACCTGGCCCGAGTTTACCATTGCTGTCAAGGACGTCAAAGGCTGTGCAAAGTGGTTAAATTATGTCTATCTAGCACCTCCACAAGGACCTCCCACCGTTGCTTACATGATTTCTACAATCGGTCACTTGAGCCTTCGACTACGGAACACCCCTGATGTGCTGGTACAGATGTGCATGAAGATCTTTGAATTAATGCTAATCACATTTAGAACATTCAAAAACATCAAAGACCCCCATTGCTTAGGAGTTGGATTCACTACAGGCAACCTAGATCTGGTGTATGACATGAGCACCACCCCCACAATAAAGGTAATATATGCCTGGCACGCAAGAATAAAATACCTCCCAACTTGTTTCAAGCAGACCTTCAAGGAGATGTTCGTCACAGGGTTCTGGGAATATCACTCAGAAATATTCGTACCCAGGCCCTCACATCTCCTCCAACTATTCGCTGTGGAGAGGACCATTCACTCAGATCAATTGCGGGTACCACATCCAGACATTCCAGGTCCAGTGGATTCGGATGCATTGTTAACAGACCTAGCATGGGGGCTGCGACTAGAAGAACACCATATGGCTTCAGATGTGGTTCAATACTATGTCCAACGCGCAGCTAGACAAGGGTCTATCAGAGACAACAAACACGAGAGAGGGGGGGTGTTGGCAGCAGTCAAAGCACCCACAAACTCACAAGACAAGGACGCCAAAGAAGGGAGCCAGAGCGGAGAGAAGACACAAGCAGACAAAGTAGTCAACGAAGATCTGGCAAGTAGGCCATTCAAATTTTTCCAAGTCAACACCCTCATAACAGTGATTCTCATCACTAAAAATCATTGTAAATACCATTTCACCTTTTTGTAACTCCATTTTGTGCAAGCCGAGGAAGTCCTCGAGCTTGAGGAGTATTAGAAGTATCATCGTACCAATTTTCATGATTTTTAGACTCCATTTGAGCTTCCAAATAGGCCCTAGAACCTAATTTTTACCTAGGCCGGACACTAGGTCTGGACAGGGCCAAAAGCTAGTCAAAAACTATAAATAGAGCTAGAGAGCTCATTTTTGAGTTTAGCTTGTAATAGATTTGAACTTGTATGATCATTTTTGAAGTAATCTAAAAGAACTCCATTGTCTTTCCCTTTGTCTTGCCGTGTGTGCACCTGTATGTGTATGTGTGTGCATGTTAGTGTGCTTCTCACTCACGCACTTGTGCCATCATTTGTTCGAGGTCTTTATACTATCCTCATGTCTTCCCGGATTGACATTAAAGGAGGGAACACCTGGCTACACCTGGCTCTGGGGATCGAATTATGATGGGAACACCTTGGGGTGGTTCTATCCTAAAGGTAGGTCTATTCATATTTCACATTCCCTGGCTAGTGTGGTCGTGGGGGTTAATTCCTGGCATGGTGAATTGCTCATGTGGTCTATTGGGTATACTACCTTGGCTCGTTTGTCCTAACATTACTTTTGCTGTTCTTTGCTGGGTCTCGAATGGGTTTTGCGAGGTAGTTGCCTGATCTCGAGCTAACTCTCCTCTTTCATTAATCTGATCAGGGGTTTCAGTTACTACATAGATCTGGCCCATCTTGTTCATGTAGACTCCATCTTTGTACTTGACAATTGGTCTTGGAACTATTTCTAATTCAGTAGTGTTTCTCATTCTTGCTACTGACCTATATAGACCATCCAGGTAGATGGGTATTCCTTGCAGGTTAGTGGATACATATTGAAGAGACATCTTATATTCCCCTTCCATTGTAGACATAAGACCTTCCCTAGGTATGGACCTATGCATGTCTTCAGAAGCCAAGAGTCTCTCCCAGTTAAATCATATTTTTGACTCACTTGTCTATGAACTCAACACGTGGTGCTAACCACTGAGTTATTCGTCCCTGACTTGGTTGTGTGGTTGAACTTAGGTTCAAGTGATTTGGTACTTTATCTATCTCTTCCTAAGCATCAACTTGAGCTTAGGTTCATAAGCCTTGTCTACAAGTCCAAAAGTGTCCTTTGAATTGCTCAAAATCTTGTGGAACCCCTTACTTCCTAGCCCAACCTGAGGCTCAACTTCAACAAACCCAAAATCACTCCGAACGGATTTCGTATGAGAAAGTTATGCCAGTTCAGGGTTTTGGGGTTAAAACAGGGGAACAGGATCCCTCTGGGAGTACCTCTGGACAAGCGATATGATACTGGATTTTCCACACGATACCACTATGGATGATACCACCTTAGACGATACGATACCACTCCCTAGACAATATCACCAAGTCCACGATACGATACCAACCTCACGATACGATATGAGAAATCACACGATACGGTACCTCTGCATTCGATGATACGATACCAAGTTAGTGGACAATACGATACCAAAAATTTACACGATATGATACTGGAGCTCTCACGATACGATACTGGTTCTATGGACGATACGATACCAAAGGGTCAGACAATACGATACCACTTTTTTGCACGATACGATATTAGAATAGGCACAATACAATACCGCTCAATCGATGATACGATACCAGGTGGACCGTGATACGATACCACCGGGATGACCATGATCGCAATAGGCTAGGATGATACCTCAGGACCCAGAGAGACTCTCCCAAAAATCTCCAAGTCAGTCTCAAAAATGCCTATAGAAAATGCATCCTCGAATGTGTATAAGTAGATGCTTTACATAAATATAATGCACACATAGTATGCCATCAGACATTGTCTATCTGGCAGTTCACTGAGGTAAAAAAGGAGCATGTTCATGCTAGAATGGAAGCCCAAAAACTTGAGAGTTTTGATGTTGACCTTTGAAAAACTCTGCAAAGAGGTCTTTATCATCGTTAGTATGCAACTTTGTACAATGATAGTGTAGTCTTGTACGTCCCTCATGTCTTCCAAAAGTGTGTCAATTACTTGAGGCATATATGACTTGGTTGTCCAACCGTGCAAATGTCCTACTAACTTTGCAAAATTTAGCTAGGTTCGAGGTATTTGTCCTTCCAGCGTTCCCAAAATGTTGGCCATTCCCTTCCATGCCCTCATGGACAATATGTTGGGTTAAGCTTGAGGCTGATCGGAGCATTCCTCCACACATGCCAGCATTCTTTTATTTTATTCAAAAATTCTCTTTTCCATCAAGGGTTAACCTTATGAAAAAATTCCTTGGTTAGGACAAACTGACTTTTAGAGTACTCCAAAAATTGATCAGGCTTCTTCTGCAAAATGTTTGTCTGATACTCTTTTATTGATTCCTGGAGATATATTAGTAGCATGTCTAGGATGTCAAAATTGGACAGTTTTCTTGGTCCCTTCTTTAACTTGTGTAGCAAAAATGTAACTAATTTGTCATCGTATTCTATCATACAATTGTTTTAGGTATTTAATTCTATAGTTCCTATCTTTACGTAATGTACAAGAGAGGGGTGGTTCCTCAGGATCTAGCTCATCGGATCTATCATTTATTTCATTTGTATCTTTTGCCTCCATCTCAACATCCTTGATGGGCTATTGTCTTCTTGTTCTATCTCCTGAGCTTCTTCTCGGATGTGAGCTTGCACCCCTGAGACTTTGGTTTCCCATAAGATGAGTTCTCTCATCTCAGCCTCCACTTCATCCCATCATACTTCTACCATTTTCTGAATCTAGGCCTTGAGTGCTCTACAATGTGAAGACTTTCTTTTTTATATAAAGGAAGTTCAGCATTAGCCTACTCTCCGGGCTTGAATTAAATAAAGAAAAGTACAAGAGAAGGGGACTAGTGCCCACGGGACCCCCCAAATCCCACAAAGCAGGGGAAGCTTTTATAGAGCTTAGATGGCATTACAAAGAAGGTTAATCAGCCTCTCATCACCCTCATTTGGGGCCCACTTGGGTTTAAGTTTGTTATTGATCAAAAGGAGTACTTGATGATGCCTGAAGGGGGGGGATTTCTTACAATTAACGATCCTTTTTCCAAGGAGGAACAACGATTTCTCAATTGATCACTCTTTGGGGGAGTCGCCGAAGTTAAAAGCACATCTTTCCCTCCACATTTTCCATAGGACCTCCCCTCTGATGGCGTTCCAGAGAGTCCCGGAGCAGCCGATCGCTTCTCCCAGCAGGGCTTGCTTCCAACTGAGATGTTTCTAAAGTCTAATTTTCTTTCCAATCGTTTGCCAGAGTCTGTTGGAGTTGGGGCAAGTAAAGAAGATGTGTGGAACATCTTCGATAGACTCGTAGCAGCATTTGCACCAGGGAGGAATCCCACAAAATTTGGTAGCCTTAAGGTTGGTCAAGATTCCATGATGAAGAATTTGCCATAAGAGGACAGAATTTTTGAGTTCTATGAGGGGGTGCCAGATAGCCATGAACTTCATGTCCCACCAAAGCCGCGTCCATGACAGGCACCACTTCTTGTTGAGGTTAACCCGATAGTCAATCGTTTCTTTGATGTTCGGGATTTTTGATAGGCTATTCCCATTGTGCCATTTGAGACCAAGCGAGCTCGATGTGTCGTATCCCATGAGAAGGCGAACTTTGTGGCGGTCCCAAGTGAGACATCTGCTTTGCAAAGTGTTCCATTCTTCGTACGAAATGTTGACGTTAGGGTCAATATCCTCAAAATTGATCCATCGGTTGGTGTCTTGTTTCCAAAGATGCTTCCAGTTTTTCAAGCCTTTGTTCCATAACTTCTTGGCATTTTGAATGTTCCAAGAATCCACACTCCGGATGCCATGGATCGAAAACTAGATAAAGTCATTTTGCTTGATACCGGCTGCCGACTTCCAGTCTTCACTTATTCTTGTGTAGCTTTTGACTTTATTCCAACTCTTCCATAGGGAGCACACAAGATTAGAGCCTTTCGGGAAGACGGGGATCGGGGAAAACAACAAGGTCAAGATGTCAAGTGTCTTCCAATTTGGGAAACCCATGAGAGCCAACTCATTCTTGTTTCTGAAGGTCAACTTGGCCCACGAGGCCTCTCCATTGCACCAAGCCTTAATCATCCATTTGGCTACTGGTTTGTTAGCCATGCACCCAATGTCCAGGATACCAAGGCCCCCACTATCTCTATGGCTGGTGCAGATGGAGCACTTGATTTTAGGCACCTCCCTCCTATTGTGGTCGCCCCTCCAAAGGAAGTTTCTACAAATACTATCCAGTTTGGACAGATCTTGCTCTTTCGGTCTCCAACAAGAAAGGAAATAAATGGTAGAAGATAAGAGGAACGTGTTGATAACCATAGCATGACCAGCAAGATTGATTTGCATACCTCTCCAATAGTTAAGCTTGTTTTCGAGTTTGGCTAGCACCAAGTTCCACCGTTGTTCCATAGAGACACCAAACCCTAAGGGAATCCCAAGAAGCCAAAAAATTTGGCCCTACGGAATGATTTGACTGCCATGATCGATGAGAAGGTCGGGCTGTGAACCAACATTAGCTCTGAATGTGGTCTTAGAGTGGTTGATTGTGGATCCAGAGGCTTCACAAAAAGCATCCAGACACCTCCAGAACGTCTCTAGGCTGGTACTATCATTGTGAACAAATGCATTCATATCATCAACAAAAAGTCTCATGGTGATCTGGCCTTGGTCATGAGGCAAATTGAGACCTTTGATATTACCAGCTTCCACCTGATGCTCCACCAGCCTGCTAAGCCCTTCCGTGGCAATGGCAAAGAGAAGGGGAACCAATGGGCACCCTTGTCTGATAGATCTTCTAAGTTTGATCATCTTCAAAAGTTTGCCATTAATGTTAATTTGGGTCGATGCGTTTCCGAGAAGGGTCACGATCATCTTGGTGAATTTTTTACTACATCCAAGATCTTGAAGTGACTGTAGAATATAGTCACATTCGAGCCTATCATAGGCTTTATCAAAGTTGATCTTGAGGAATACCACATCTTGTTTGGACTCATTTGCAAAGTCAAGACCTTCCCAGGTATCTATAATGGTTTCCAAAATTGACTTGCCTTTGATGAAACCTCTTTGGTCCTCACTTAACCACACTCTCAAATGGCTAGAGATTTTGTGGCTATGACTTTGGCAATGATCTTGTATCTTGTTTGGAGCATCGTCATAGGACGCTAGTTATCTATTCTGTTCTTTTCCCCTTTTTTGTGTATTAACTTGATAATGCCATTGTTGAGACAAGATGGAAGCACGCCAAACTTGAGCACCTCTTTCCAAACCAGACGAAGCCGGGTGGCAACCACCAACTTGAAGGATTTAAAGAACTCATTAGTGAGCCCGTCGGGTCCCGAGCTTTTACCAGAAGGGAGGGCATCAATGACCTCAGTGATTTCTGCTTCTGAGATGGGGGCATCAAGCAGGGAACAAAGGTTGAGTGGTATCTTGTGGGAGGAAACCCTAGATATGGCTGCCATGCAGTCCTTTCTATGGTGGGAGAGGGGGTTCAAGGTCCCCAGGAGTCTTGTGAAGTGCCCTTCAATGATCCCAAAATTATCTTCTTCCGTATTGCATACATTGCCATTTGAGTCTAGCAATAAGGGGATCGATTCTCTATTATGTTTCCTTTTAAGGATACGACACATCTCTTTGGTGGGTTTGTTGGTTTTGCCAGCCCACCACTCCTTGAAGAAAATTTTCAAATTTTTCCTTTGTATTTCTTCCTCGTATCGCAGCAGTGCTCTGTTTTTTTGAAGACCTTTCTGGGATTGATATTTTCCTTTGTTCACTTCCTCCTCGAGCCTCTAAAGTCTATGATATAGAGCTTCTCTACGAGCCCGCCACACAGTCTCGAGCATCTTCTTGGATCTAATCATGATATGCCATGACTTATCGATCGCACTTCTCCAGCACTTGGCTGGGGACAAGCCGGAGGCGAACACCTCCTTCCACACATCAGCAATTTCTTGATGGAAGGAGGGGAGAGAGAAGTAGGGTGCACTGGCATGAAACCAAGGAGCCTTACGGATCTTGGTGAAAGGTTGGAAAGTGATAATGATCCGGTAGTGATCAGAGATGGTGAGGTTGGTGCGTTGCGATAGGGAAGGGTGGCCCCACTAAAACTCTGAGAAATGTAGCATCTATCAAGTCTAGCTTTCCTCAGATCCTCGCCCGCTTGGAGATTTGACCAAGAAAAGCCATTCGAATCTTTGAATTCTACCAAATCCAAGTGCAGTTTGGTTTTTTCCCACAATTCTTTCTCCCGACTATCGATGACCCTGCCCTTGCCCATCCATCTATCCATAGGGTCCTCCACCATGTTGAAGTCTCCACAAATAAGCACGTTGTGGGGGAGCGAGTCCAAAGAGGCCCAAGTGTTCAGTCTCTCTAGCTCCCCATTAGGGGCATACAAAGAAACTAAAGTAAAACGAAAGGGAGCACCAAAAGAAACAGCAATCCATCGATGGCATTCATCTTCAATGGAGTTCTCAAGCTTTTCAAATCAGAATTGATTAATACCGATTACCATTCCACTGGACCCCCGATGGTGCACCGTTGAAATCCAAACATGGGTCAAAGAGACATGTCTAAGCCGTTTCTGGAGGTCTTCTCCATCAATTTTAATCTCTTGAATACATATAAATTTTGGGTTTAGGCTAATGTCGTGAAGCCATTGACCGATGATGGTTGCTCTTGAGGGGTCAGTTAGCCCTCTAGCGTTTAATGATATGATGATCATTGTTGTAGTGAGCCCTCTTTGCGGGAGGGAGCTTTGTCCTTTCTTTTCTTGGATTCATCTTTCTTTTTCGCTGGGATCGGATCCCGATTTAGCAATAAGTTCTTGTGGGGGCTTTTCTAGGGTAGCTCCATAGGTTGTTTTCCTTTGTGGGGTGCCTCCTGCTGGGAAGAACTGGGCACCGTTTTCGACATCGTTTCCAGAATAGTCGATCCGATGATGGAACTTTCACTATCCATGTTATCTTCGTTACTAGTAGTAAAGCCGTCTTCTTTGCTTGTAGTGTAACCCTCCTGGAAGGTTTCTTTATTGTTACGGATCTCTAGGGCTTTGTCAATGGTGTCCACCTCAAGTTGATTCCTACTTGGGTAGTCGAACTCATTGATCTCCTTTTTTGGATTGCAATACAAGTTGCTGGATGGGGTGACTGGCATGTTGTTTCGCTCAGAAGTCGCCCTACGGCTTCTTTTCCTTCTTCTTCTGACTTTGATGAACCCATCTGCATCAGCTTCTGGATTAAGGGGGCCCTTGACTTCCTCTTCCTTCGTCGAGTGAATCAATGCCCCCTTGTTGTCTTGAGCGTTTATGGGGGCTTCTTGATTTTGCTTGCTTTTTTGTCTCAAAGGGCAATCTTTAATCCTGTGACCTTGTTGGCCGCAACAAAAGCACGCATTGGGAAGGTTTTTGTAATTGATGTCTTGCTCCCATACATCCCCTTCGCCCAAGTCCACTTTGATCTTCGATGGAAGTGACATGCTGAGGTCAGCCTCGACACAGATTTGAGGGTGCCACCAAGTCTTGAACGACTGTCTTGCACCTTCATAGATGAGACCACCAATGTCCTCGCGTGAGACCAACAACTTGCCGATAGGAGAAACAATGTCCCACATGAAGTTGTACAAGAAGTACGGCAGGTTAGGCCTCTCAACTCAGAGAGGGTACCGGAGCAATTTCAATTTGTCGAGAGTAAAATCAGGGGACCATCTAAATAGGCACAGGGTTGCCCGGTCGAGTTGCCAGGTTCCGGCACTTAGGGCTCGAAATGCCATATCTTCATTTTCAAAGACTAGCAACATGTGACTTGCCAGTAAGAACTGACACTTACAAACAATTAGCCCAGAGGGGAACCACTCGTTGCGAAGCCATTTTCGCACAGTTACAAGCAGGGGCCTAGGGCCAAACATTTGGTTGACGAGACAAACTTTCTTGAGCTCCTCCTGAGTTGACAGAATTGCGGATCTACTGAGGGAGACCATGGGGGGTTCAGCACCCTCGGAGGCCCCAAGGGCGGCACAAGATCCCCCCTCCAACAGAGAGGCCAAGTTACCAATCTCCCCCGGAGGAGGGGCCAGGTTACTTCTCACAAATGAGGGGGTCGCCAAATCCATGACAAGGGCCCGACAAAAAAGAACCTCCCCCTATTCAAAATTCTAAAAAAAGAACCCACAGAGATGTGAAAAATAGAGCAAGGATAAATAGCCGAAAGAAGTAAGGGGCCCCATGATGGACTTCACTTGAGACTTCCTTCTTTTCCTTCCTCACATCTTGTCTTCACTTAAGACTTCTAGAAAGTAAAGAGAAAATGATATACATATATGTAAAAAATAGAATATTATCAAAATAAAATTACCTTTTTTTTCAAAACCTATTATTAACTCTCTCTGCACATCTTAGATTTCTTCATTATTTGCATTGGCTTGTTGCAAACAAGTATATAGCCAAACTGTGAAAGAAAATATATTTGTAATCTCATTATTATCGAGATTACATTTATATCTTTTGTTTCTTTGTCTTTTACTTCAGAGATTTTGAAGTTCTTGTTCGTACTCACTAACGAATGCTTGCATGCATTTGATATTATATGCCACAAACATAGAAACATCATTTTTTTCTTGTAATGTAAATAAAAATGGAACTCCCTTACCTATCATACCTCGTCTATTATTTTTGCATAAGACTTGTTGGTCCATGCACGTGGATCTTCTTTATGAACTCTTTCAAGGCTCTCACTAACATAGTACATGCACTCCTCAAGCATCCAACCCTTTGCCATGGATCCTTATGGTTTTGCTCGTTGTTGTGTATAACCTTTTTAATGTTCCTATAAATCGCTTGACCCAAAACATCCATGGAGTGTTGACAACACCTACAATCTTTATTTCATCCACAAGATTGACTTATTAATGAACCTGAATATAAAAAAAGGTGATTGCTCCTTGTGTACTTCATATAAATTAGGGATTTTATGCATTATAGCAAGACAACCCTATGTATGACACTCTCGTAAGAGGCGTTTTTCCAATTGTTACTGTGTTGGCTGCTCTCAGTGTTTGAAGTCACAACTTCTATCCATATTTGTAAAGTTTTTGTGAGCTAGTCATGGTGCAAGTTATCTGTTTTGCATCATCTTGTTCTTGCTGATTGTTGACCAAGTACTTCAAATAGTGTTTTATCTTGATGTCATGTAAATAAAAGCTCCAATTTTGTAACACTCAGGAAGAGTCTTCCTCCAGTGACCCAGGAGCATCCAACCCCAAGTAGACAGTAAAAAAGCCTTCCCATTTGTGTGGAGAAGAGATTTGTAGGAAATCGCAATTCTCTATCAAGAAATCGTGATTCTCTGACCTATGACTTTGAGGGATTGAGGCAACTTCTTTCAGGAAAGCTTCAAGAAACACTGTAAAAAAAAGGGAAACAAGAAAGAAATGGGGGCAACTTGAGGGAAAGAAAGAAATAAAACAACTATAATTGCTGGACTTTCGAGGCAAAAAATCACGACTCTCTGCCAAAATATCACGATTTTTTGAATTGACCATTGAAAAAGATAACACTGGTGTAGCTTGAGGGACAACTCTAGAGAAACATTTATCTTGGAAATAAATAAAGAAGACTAGTGCAGATTTGTCCATGTACTTGAGAGGAGGAAAAGTTATCCTTGGACCCAACCCTAACCCTAATCTGGACCAGACTCAAAACGTAGGGAACCAGGAAGCCACCACCAATAGGATGCAAGAAGAGCATGAGAGTGAGGGGGACTTCAGAAACATAATCAGATTTGAATTCACCAATAGGTTTGAAGCCTACATTTACAAGGATGGGATTCAGAGATATGTAGTGAGGCTTAGGTCAAACTCTTTGCTCAACATGACACCTATCACCAATTTGAGAATGGACATTACATAGAGAGAAATGGGACCACTTACATGGTGATCACAGATCCAGAAAATTTCAATGACTAGGGAGAAGTGCCTAACAAGAGAGTAGTAAGCAAAGATCTGGAGGAAGCCCTAACTCCCAGAGGACTGTCCATCTGTACACATCAAGAGTAGGTCATCAGACTCCCATGTGATCAAACTGACACCTTGCTCTACATGAACCCACACACACGAAATGTCTATTGGGCTGCCAACTTAGACACCAGCCAGGTACCTGACACATGAACATGAAAATTCTTAAACATTACAATGAACCTAGAGAGTTACCTACTTTCATGAATGAGGAAGGAAAAATATTTTGGAATTTGGTAGATGAGTTGAAAAGCTCTTACACCCACTTGAACCAATCTATCTTCCCTAGAAGGAATGCCACCACTCAGGAGGTAGGAGAGGAACAAGGACACCCTAACTCACATCATTTAGACCCTCAAAGAAGAAATAAGTTTGGAGAAATCGGTGAGACAAGTAATTGGGCAAGGAACAGGCCAGGAGGAGAACATCAGGAAACTCCATACATATCGCCTATCAGAGTGAACAAAAGTGCAAGTCTAGAGCCCAAAGACCATGAAAATATTAGACCATAGAGACATAACCTTAACATACTAGGAAGGAAAAATAGAGAGAGACATGGAGGACAATATAGAAGGCTGGGTTCAAGTTGTGAAGAGCAATAGAAACCAATATGATGGTTCTAGTGATCCTTATGATCATGTGGTAGAATTCAAACAAGTGCTCAAAGCCGAGGAGGTAGAAGACTTCTTCACTCAATCCCAAGCTTTTGGGCAAACCCTGATGGATTCAGCTAGCAAATGGGTTCAACCCCTTGCTATGGAAGCCTTCCATGATGTTGAAACCTTCTTCTTGGAATTCATTGCATAATTTTGCAAGAGAGGAGTTAAACATAATATCTCCACCCTGATACACACATTCAAATAGATTCCAAAAGAATCAGTCAGGTTAGGTACTAGAAGGTTCAAGCAATACATAGAGAGGTGCACCTCTCAAGAAAAACCTTGTATCCAAAAGAGGATATCTTTGTTCACAGAGGGCTTATACAATGAACAATTGAGAACTCTAGTCTATTGTAGAAGGTGCACAACCTTGGATGAGTGCATAAGGGAAGCCATAGACATTGATGATAATCGAGTAGAAGATCTAGTGGAAAGGGAAGGACCAACAACATCTCCATCCAAGATAACCCACACTGAGGAGTTAGCTCAAGCCATGACAAAACATTTCGGCATGGGACTCCAACAGTCAAAGATCCAAAGAAACCAGAACCCTAGATGCATTAACTATGGAGAGAACCACTACACCAATCTGTGCACCAAAGCAAGAAGGCACTTTCCGGGAGATAAAAGAGTTATCAAGTTCTACCCACGAAAGAGGCAGTGAAACAATGCAGCAGGACAAGCACACCAACGAATGGGGAGGGGAAGAATGTACCAAAACCACTACCTCTGAGAGATATAGCTAACGAAGAAGGTCCACAACCTATCTTGAGTCAACAACAACCTCTACCTACCAATGTGGTGCCAATTAAGTACATACCTTTGGAAGAAAATCTGGAATGGGCAATAACACCTTCAACACCATTATATTATGAGGACTCTGAAGAGAGAGGCCCCATATCCTACCGAGAGTAACACTAAGAAGATGAGAGGTTGGCCAACAAAGGAAATCAATACATTGTCTATCAGAATAGTACTAGGAACTCTGAAATGGGTCCCACCACTTTCATGTTTGTAGCAAACAAGTTCATGGCCCAACAAAGAATAAGTAACTAAAACCCTAAATTTTCAAAGGGGAACTTGCTACAGGTGTGGGGGAGATCACTTTATAAGAGATCTCCTTCAACGCCCTATACTGATAATAGAAGTGCACTACAAGGACTGTGGGAAAGATCACCTCATAAAGGATTTCCCAAGTAACCCTAACAAACCCAGTACAAGTACATGCCCATTAAAAGTTGTAAAGGTGGTAGAATCAAATGTCAAAACTAGTAGTGAGTCTACAATACCAAGTGATGATGAATCAAAAGGGAGAGTGCAAGTTCAAGTGATAACAAGGGCTGAGGCTAGAAAGAACCCTGAGAAAGCAGTGGTGGACGAAATTCTAGAAGAGTAGATGGATAAAAGAAAGAAGAGCTCTTGGAGAAAGAGGAAGGAGAGAGATAACACAAAAGAGCAAAAATAGGATCCAAAAGGGAATGAGAGAAAAGGAAAAAAGGGAGGATTCGTTTCGGTAGAGCCTTTGTCTAAGCAAATGAGGACTTTGATGAAGCAATACCAAGGAGCCCTCAAAGAAATTCCACAACAACAAGAGGAAGGATACCCAATACTTGAAGTGAAAAAGAGGAGATTTGCTCTGTGTAAGTAACTCATAGAAATTGCTCAGCAATTATTGGAAAAAGACCAAGCTTTGAAAGAGACTAGAATGACAGATGGATCAAGTCATTTGGAATGAGTTAAGAGAACAAAAGGAAAAAGAGTACAAAGAGGAAAAGCCTCCTATAGGGGAAGTGGGAGAAGAGACACCACAACATGAGGAGGAACATAGTGTGAAGAGCACAAGCTTAAGACTACATGGCCAAAGTTCCAGGATGAAAGCACTAGAGTGTCAAGACATAAGTGACATGTAAAATCTCATGGGACCAACTTGTGAAAGAAAACCCTAATTTGGAAAGAATGTGTAGAGATTCTATTAAAAAAGACAAGGACTCATGTGAGGGGGAAATAATAATGCAAGTAAACTTGGACAAGATAGGAGGATATTGTGAGGGTGAAGAACAGAACTCTACCATAATGTTGGACTTCCAAGGCCATGAAGTACAAGCTATATTAGACAGTGGGTCTGGAGTGGCCATTGTAACCAAAGAGGTATGGGGGAAATGGGGAAAGCCAAAGATGAAACCCTCCAAGCTAAAACTTTAGTTAGTTGATGGTCGTATAGAGCAGCTCATTGGACTGCTAGAGCACATGGACTTGAAGACATGTGGAATCAAATTCCAACACACCCTAGTTGTAGTAGATTTTCCTAAGTTCACCACCTATGATATCATCTTAGGAAGACCATTTCTTAGACAACTCAGGGTAGTACAAGATTGGGGGACTGACCATATCTACTTACAACATGAAGATAATGTGACTAAAGTGAACCTAAAGAATGGCACTTATCATGATATCTCTGCTAGAGATTGGAGAAAGGTGCACCCCAAAAGAACCACCTCAAGGGACTCCAGTTTATTAGGAGAAGTGGATTTGATAGAGAGTGTTAATCTCCAAAAGAAGAATCTATCCTTGATGTTAGAACATCTCTATATCAAGAATAACTTTAAACTCTCATCAATTTCGGAAGACAATCACTAAATTATCAAAAAATTAGCTAACTATGAAGAAAGCCATTTCACATAAAAGTCTGCTGCACACTAATCACTCATTGACTAATCATTTGTGTAAAGTTTCTGATGAAACTTTGTAGAATGTGTTGCCTAGAGTAGCCGCACCTTCTTCAACTCAAAACACTTCAAAAGCTTAAGTAGATTATGAGAAATGGTTTGAACAATCTGCCTATGTCTGAAACTGCCTTCCTGTAGAGTCGACTTTGACACCTGCAACTTCTAAGACATGGTTCTCTCAAACTAGAACCCGTTTAAGCAAATGCTTTTAGCCACAGATGGTTTACCTTCCAACTTAGATTTTGACTTCTCATTTGTGTAAAACTTTACACTGTGCACTGAGCACTGACCATTTCTTTGACCATCGAATCTGCGCCTGTTGTAGAAGACACTCAACACTTTCTCACATGTAGATGTTCCTACACAAAATCCTCTCAACCTGTTTACAATTGGACTCTCAAAATTTAACCATAGATAGATTAACTATGGACTTAGATGTGTACAAAAGGATTTCACAAAAGATCTAACACAAAAGGAGAAAACTCAGAAATATCGAGCGCAACATTTTCTTCATTTTCTGAAAAAATTACATCTGAGTGATGAGAGAGTCTTAACTCATTTCTAGGATGTCTAATGCCTCATACAACTCCTGATTACTCTATTCTCATGCTCTCTCATACTTGCCCCAACATTTTTCATAGTATATATAGACAAAAATTTACAAGCTTATGAGTATTCAAAAGTATAAGTGACCTATATCTGAGCTAATGTACATATGTGTACACATCTTCATCTTCTGAATGTATTCTTTCTTCATGCTTCACAACTTGAACCTTTTCTTCAATCCTTGACTCCAATTCTTCATTCAAAGCATCAATTGTTGATTGTCCTGCACCAACAGCTCCCCCTCAATCATCAATTGAGGTTTTCTCTATTTTCTTTATACCTGCCATGTCTTTGAATCTCTATAGCTTTGGTCCATCCAAGCTTTTGGTTAGCATATCAACTATCTGATCTTTTGTTGAGGTATGTATTAATTTAATCTCCTTATCCATCACCTTCTCTCTTAAAAAGTGATACTAAATCTCAATGTGTTTGGTCCTAGCATGAAACACAGGGTTAGCAGCTAGATACAATGAACTCATGTTACCTCCATGAATAGTGGGTGTACTCTGTATGATGTCAAAACTCTTCATGAGAGTCTGAAGCCATATCACTTCCTTTGCAGCTTCAACTATACCTTTGTACTCAGCCTCTGTAGATGACAAAGCAACTGTGTGTTGTTCCTTTGAACACCAAGAAATTAACTTATCTCCCACATAACACAAGTATCCATATGTTGATCTCCAATCATCAGGATTACCTGCCCAATTTGCATCACTATATATCTTGATGTTTGTATCTGATGTAAAACCATAATACAAACCCTCTTTGAGTGTACCCTTAATGTACCTCAACACTCTTTATCCTGCAATCCAATGTTCTTTCCTAGGGCAATGCATGAATTGAGACCATACTCCCACTGCATATGATAAGTGAGGTCTAGTTAGTGTAGCATAAATCAGACTACCAACCAAACTTTGATATAGCTTCATGTCCTTGAACTCTTCTCCTCCATATCTACTCAATTTGTGATTCACCTCCATTGGAGTAGGTGCTACCCTGCAATCATTCATCTTAAACTTGACTAACAAGTTTCTCAAATACCTTTCTTGAGTCACATACACTCCATGTTGAGTGTATGAAATCTCCATGCCCAAGAAATATGACAAATCTCCCAAGTCACTGATTTTAAACTCTTTCTCCATTTGCTTCTTTAGGCTTTGAATGCCTTTCTCATCTGTACCTGTAAGAATTATATCATCAACATATATGCACATGTAAATGAATCCATCATCACTTGCTTCAACAAGCGAGCTACTATCTGCCTTTGACACTTGAAATCCAAGTTCTTTCAAGAACTTCACAAGTCTATAATTCCATGCCCTTGGGGCCTGCTTCAAACCATACAAAGCTCTCTTGAGCTTGCACACATAATCTGGATACCTTTCAAATTTGAATCCTTGGGGTTGCTCCATGAAAACATCATCTGAAATATAAACATTCAAAAAAGCATTCTTCACATCTAATTGACATAATTTCCAACCTTTACATGCAGCAATAGTTATGAGTGTCCTGATGGTTGTCATCTTTGCCACAGGACTATAGGTTTCATCATAGTCAATACCATATCTCTAAGCAAAACCCTTCACAACAAGTCTAGCTTTATACCTAGACACACTTCCATCTTGTTTGTTGTTACCCTTTGGAGTTGTCCTCTCCAATCATTTAGCATAAGAATCAACAATACATGTTATATTTGTCAATCCTGGAAGTATACAAGAGATCACAGCCCCTTCTAGATGATAGAATCCAAGAAATAAGAGAAAATTGGCTGGATTTTTGAGAATAATGAAGATGAAGAGGAATTTCTAGGGTTTGGATTATCTTGAGCAATACTTCATCATTTTCAATAATCTTGGTGTCTAAAACATGTTATTTTCTCAGCAGAATACAATCATAAAGTCAAAACTCAAAAATGATACCTATAACCTTTAGACGAGACAATTGCGATTCTGTGAAATCAGACGATTTTCATCTCCAACACCATTCTTCATCAATTTCTCACTCAACATATCAGCAATCAACTCTCTTCATACACATTCATCAGAAATACACAATAGAAGCTTAAAAATCTCCATAGATACACATAGAATAGACTCAATCAAATCAAAGAAATCATATAAAAGGAGAAAACACGATTTTCTGCAGGAAACTTCTCTCTTTGCTTAGATAGCATCCGCTACAAATAACCAACCCTCTCAAAATAGAGGAAATTGTCTTTTATACATTTTCAAGTGTCCCTTTTCACACTTGAATTTTGGTCCTTTCCTCTTTTATTCTAAAAATATGCTATCTAGGAGTTTCCAAAAATTCTAGAAACAATACATATGATTCTACTCTTCATAAGGAAAACTCTTCCTTATTTTTACATCCTTTGCATAAATGTTTTTACAAATTTTTGGCATTTTAGAATTATTTTCCATAAAAAATACTTCTTCTAACATTCCTCCCCTCCTAGACCTTTTGGCTCCTGACAAAAGACATTCTTGGTCATATACCCTGAATGCTTCCTTTACTTCTTCTTTCTTTGATAAACATGTGACAATAGGTCATGGCTCTTTCTTTCTGTAATGTTCAAATTGTTTACCATTTCAAATAATTCTTTCCTCCACTGTACAGTAGCCTCTGGTTTATCAATTACATCTTTTTTCAAGTATTATGTGTATGCGGCTTCATAAGCAGTGAGTCGAGACTTTGTAACTACTGACAAGTTTCCAAATATCTCTGATTCCCTTTCAAAAAACCCATAATCAAATGCATCTTCAAAAATCTAGAGATAATGGCTGCCCAAGAATATTATTCTGCTATAATAAGCCATCAAACATATCCTATCAGGTGTTTCACTTAGATCAAATATTAAAGCATCAGATGGTGAATTGAAACCAATGTAATTGAGAACTCTAACATCTGTATCTGTAAAGGTCTCTATACATGCCAATATGATTCTCATTATTCTAATTAATAAAATACATGCTGGGTCATTAACATCTTTATATGTGGATATGGCAGACTCAACTGTGTCCACCATATACTTCTTTGTAGGCCATGTTCCTGCCTTAGGACCTGCTATCTTTGGAAAATTCAACCATTTAGATGGAATCTATCCTTCTTTCCAAAAAAAAGATTGTCCACTCCCTTCTCCTTGCTACTGGGCAGTATGCTTGATTAATCTTCAGCTGAATAGGTGCTTCCTTCCATATTTTTCTGCACTCTTTATTAGCATCCAACCACCTATTCCTCCATTTGGGATTAGCTTTTCCAAATAACTCCTTGGTCACAATGATATCTTCCTCATATTCTAAATATTTGTTTGGAGGTAATCCCACCCTTGCCAACTGATAATTTTTAATACTTTCCATGATCATGCACAAGGGTATGCCTAATCCATCTACAGCCCAATGATGTTGATCCGGATTTATCCCTTTATTTAAAGCAAATGTGACAATCTGTTCCTCGTATTCATCATGCATTTTTCTAATGAATTCCATTCTAGATTCTCTGTCTGTCAAAATTTTCTGGACAAACTCCTCTAAGTACTCTTCTTCTGGTGCTTTATTTTCTGGTTCACTGCCATGTTGAGTTCTGTCATCATTTCCTACTTCATAATCTTTTGTATGTGTAGTCTCTATCTAATCTTCCACCTGAGTTTGTGGTTTTTCCAGCTTTTTCTGTAACTCTTCTATTGTTAACATTAAACTTCTATTTTGAGATTCCCATATCTCTCTTTCTGCTATCCACTCACTTCTTTCCTTTTCTATACTTAACTGCCAATCACTTCTCTCTTTTTCTATATCCATATGCAACTTATTATATCCTCTCATAGAAGTAGCAGCATGTATACTTGCTTGTTTTTCCAGTTCCTTTGCTTCTTTCAACTCTGTTTGCAATCTCATGATTTCTTTGTGCAAATCTTCCTTCTCCTCCTATGTCACCTGAATAGTCTTGCTTTCTTCCTTCAACTGGCCTTCTTCCATTAATAATTTGTTGATTTCCTCATTTTCTTTGACCATGATTTGATATGAACTTTGTAAAGTTCTGTATCTACCTTCAATTTTCTTCAGCTCCATCTCTAGTTTACTACTCTGCTCTGTTTGTTTTGCACACTTTTCTTCAAGATATTGGATTTTGTTTTGTTGTTGTACCTCTAATTCTTCCAAGGAAATTACTCTATGTGTCAATTTCTCATTTTTCTCCTGCACAATCCTCAACTGTTCTGTTAAATATACCTTTTCCTTCTTTTGCTCTTCAATAATTTTGCTGCCCTTCTCAAACTCGGATTCAGCTACCATTCTTGAAATGATCATGTTTTTGCTTGATGGTCTAAACTGTTCTATATTGCTCATAATAATTTTGCAAGCAGATCTTATATTTTTAGGTATCCTTTCCAACCCAACTTCTATTTCCATTTGTTTGACTTCTATCTGCTTGTTTTCTTTGCACTCATTCTCCTCTTCATCTTCTTCCTCATACTCTATGACCTGGGTCTTTTGTTCTTCATGGATTTTATCTACTTCCATTTTTCCTTGATCTGCAATATCTTCTTCATCTTCCAGTATCTGATCATCCTTATTCTCCTGTCCTGATATATCTTTAGTTGTCTTTGTTTCTTCTGCCTTCTTGTTCTCCATCACTTGTTGTTCTTCTTCAAATAGATGTCTTTCCTTTACCTGTACTCTCTTTTCCTGAATTAGGGTTGATTTAGTTTCCTCAGTAAACTTTATCTGATCATTACTTGTCTGCTTTTTCTGTCCTTCCTCTTTTTCTTGATCTTTTGTATTTGTAAATTCTTCATTATGATTCAAGTCATATAGTATTTCTTCTATGCTTTGGTTGATTTCTTTTTCTGTAATTCCTTCTTCCACCTCTTGAGCTTTCTTCTTTTCCACTATTTCCTCTGTTCCTTGATTGAATCTGTATCTTTTTGTTTCTTTGCTGGACTGCTTAACTAAACTCCTTCTTCTGCTTCTATTTTTTCTTCATCCAATTTGAAATGGGTTTGTTGAAAAGATTTTGTACAAAATGTCTTTAATCCAGATTCCACTAAACCACAATTGAATGCCTTCCTGACTTCAATCTCTTCCTCCATCATTACTGCTTTACCTTTCATCATCCTTCTTTCTTCTTCAGGACTAAGCTGCTTTGCTGCTTCATCCTGGACTTGCTTTCCTTGTGGCTTCTCACTTAAATCTTCTGGTTTTTTACTCTTTTTAGAGGCTTGTGTGATCACATTAGGTGTACTAGGCACTGAGAAATTCAAGCTTTTCAACAGAAAGTTTTCAATATCACTTTCAGAATCTGAAGAGAATTGGGAAGAGCCTGCTATTCCTGATTTTTCCAATCTTGACTCCTCCACAATCGTAGATTCCTTCTGGTTCCTTTCTTCTGCTATCACTGCTTCTGTCTCCATCATTGGTACAGGTTTTGCTACTAATTTTCCTTTACTTTTCTTGGTTAACTTCTTCTTCTATACAGGTTTCTTCTGAACCTTCTTTTTCACTACAACTGTGGTTTTGGTTTTAGGAGGTCCCTGTAGCTCTTTGAAATATGCTACTAATTCCACTTCTTTTCTAACAAAGACTTCTTCTGTTTCTGCTGCCATTATCTGATCATGCAGTTCTTCATAGTGTTCTACTTCCTCTTGAATCCAATCTGTTGCTTTGCAAGAATAGTTCTCCAACATCTTTTGATATTGGGCTTCATATACTACCCTTTTATTATTTCCTTGGGTTAAATAGGTATACAACTGCTCCTTGCTTGTCTGAGGTGGGTGAGGGTCATTTGAAGACTACACCTGCTTCTGAGCAGCTTCATGCTCTTCCTTAGTTGCTTCTTCCTGCTCCAATTCAACTTTTCTTGGATCCAATCTTCTTTTCTTTACAGGAACAACTTCCTCTGAGATTCCCTTTCTTTTCCTTTCTGCTCCCCTCATACTGAATTGTCCTTCTGCTTCTCTCACAGACATCTTCCTGGGAGGACTCTTGATTCCTGTCATCATACTTCTGAAGTACTGAGCTTCTGGAGCTAGTTGTAATTGATCTTCCATTCCAAGGACATGATATATAATTCTAGTTAAGAATTGGGCTCCATTCATGTATTTCTTTTGCTCCCAGTGTTTAGCTGCTTCTTTCAGCTGTTCATGTATGTATGGGGTTACATCCATTACCCCAAAAGGTTTAGTTCTGTCCTTATTGTTGAACATAATCAGTGTAACTCGTTTGTGTGACATTGTATATCTGGGTAGTTTTGGAAAACAAAAGTATTGCAAAAACATCCTAATGGCATACTCTTCATTCTCTTTTCCCTTAAAATCAGGAAATTTAGAATATCCTGTATATGTTTCTTTATTCTTTTTCACAAAGCTGTTATCAGGCTTAGTTCCCATTGGGTAAAACTGTAGAGCTGCTCTGATATGCTCTACTTTTATAGTGATATTCACCTCCTGGTTTTCTTTGTCCTTGACTTTACACCGGAAATATGCCTCATTTCCTTTCCCAACTTCCAACATGTTGTTCATTACCTGTGCCACTCTTTCAAAGTCTATGAAAAATATGGGTTCATCCAACAACTTGTGTAACCCTACTGGTTTCCATCTTTTATGATTGACCGCAATTCTTTGGAATCTGTAGAGCTCTTGACACAGCATAGTGTATTTGTAACCCCCCACTCCTACTGTGAATATATGTTGGCCAATAATACTCAGGGTTTCCTTGAGCTCCTTAACCACCTTTTCTACTTTTGGAATTTCTTGCTCTTCATCGGACTCCAGGTCCACCTTCTCTACCACAGCTTCACTGTCCAAGAACCAATGTCCTCTAGACAGAGTGACTAATTCTGCTTTGAAATCATGAATTGGCAGCTCCTTTGGATTCACCATTCTGGAGAAAATATAGCATCACACAAAAGAAAAAACTCCACCCACATGAGTCACAAGAAATCAAGAATGATATTTATTTTGAGATGAAATGAAAGAAGAATAAAAAATAAACTTTCAATTAAATTCTGACTACTTCAAAAAAAAAACTCAATTAAACTGATCATTACATGTGTAGCAAGATGTCTAGTGCTCTCCCCTCTTCTCACAGCTCTTATCTAGGAAGGAGATGTTTAGAAGAAAAATGAAATAAAAAATAAAAAATCATAAAAAATAGAAATACAAAATACAAAATAATAAATAGAAACCTGCTACCCTTCTACCTATATCTTCCTTTGTGCTATATAACCTATAAAAGAAAAAATAGATAATTTTTCTCTTTCTTTCTTTTCTTTTAATAATAATTTCTTCTATTTCTTTTCTTCCCCTCCTAATTCTCTTTTTAGAAAAAGGATAAGGTAGAATATTTTATCCTGATTTCCAATATGTTATGAATTTCTTTTCTACACATTCTGATCTGTCTCTGAAAAATTTCTAAATACAGATCAAATATAGATGGTCTTTTTCCATTGAATCAACTCTGATCTTTTTACCCAATAATATTTAACCCTAGTTGCCCCTGTCTCAGGAAAAAATCCATCTCCTTCTGATAAGCAGTTTTTAGAATTTTTTGGCTTCCATATCCATTTTGTCTTGGAATTTTGTTTTGATGAGCAGGCCTTGTGTATGCTTTGTTTCCATCTCCTTCTTGTTCTGATGCTTTGATGCTTCGGACTATGCCATAGTTGCCACCTTGCTTCTGTCTCTTCGCCCTCTTTTGCTCTTTCAATTTTTTGCTAGTTTTGATTAAATGAAGCTTGATCATTTAATATTTGTATTGGAAATGTAGGTATGTCTTCTAATGTAGTATTTTCCCATTCTTCACAATCTATTTTCATATATTCTTCATTGAACTTAACTTCAATAGAAGGTGAAGACATGCTTTGTATTATTTGTCCTTCCAAGGTTTTGATAAAGGTTTTGCTTTTAGTCCTCTTTAGGTTAAACTTATTCAACAATGCTGAACTAATCAAATTCACTTGTGCACCTGAATCTATCAACACCCTGATTTTTTTAGCTTGAAAATCTATTGTTATCAGAGGCAAATGTTCTTTTTGTTTTAGAGATGTTTCACACAAAAGGACTTCTCTAAGATTTTTGGTTTTTCTTATCCTTTCCTTTGCCTCCTGTTGAGCCTCTTTTCCTCTTCTTTTTTCCTGTTTTGAGCTAGATCTAATCTTCTCCATTCAGAAGCAGTTAATGGGAAATCATACCTTTTAACTCTACATCCACTTATGAAGTTTGGCATGATCTCTCCATCTATGTTAGCTAGTTGGATAGCTCCACTATTACTTATCTGATGTATAATATAAGGCTCATGTCCTTTTTTTTGAAACTTCTTATGATGTTCCTTGATTGTGTATGCCAGGACTATATCTCCTTCTTGTAGATCTTTTTCTTTTATGTGAACATCATGATGGGATTTTTGCCTTTTCTTGTCTGCATATATACTCATAATTGCTTGGAGTCTAGAAGCTCCTAGTTTTTCCAATTCTATTACTCTCTCAGATAATTCATGTCCAATCCAATTCTAGTGACTACCCACTTTTAATGATGGAATGAGGAATTCCATATGTAGAACTGCATTTTTCCCATATACCAAATTAAATGGAGTAGTTCCTAATGCACTTTTGTATGCCACTCTATAAGCCCATAGAACATGATTAAGTTGTAAGTTCCAATCATTCCTGTTTGTGTTTACTAATTTTAACAATACAATACAAAGTACTTTATTAGTACTTTTTGCTAACCCATTGGCTTGTGGGTGATATGGGGCTGACTTTCTATGACTAATCATGAAGTATTCAGTTATGTTTTCTATGATTTGGTTCAAAAAATGAGTCCCCCTATCACTTACCAATTCAATTGGAAGTCCAAACCTGGTGATGATATACTCATAGAGAAATTTTGCAGTAGTCTGAGCATCATTTCTTTTTGTAGCCTTGGCCTCTGCCCATTTTGTCAGGTAATCTGTGGCTACTAGTATGTATTTAGCATGGGATTGTCTTGTTGGAGGGTGTATGGGTCCAATGAAATCTAACCCCCATTTACTAAATGCTCTTGCTGAAATCAATCGAACTAATGGCATATTGTCTCTTTTATTAGGTTGACTTACCCTCTGACAAATGTCACATCTTTTTACATATGTTCTTGCATCAGGAAATAGGGTTGGCCACCAAAATCCAAAGTATAATATGAGTTTAACAGTTCTGTCACTTGAGAAATGTTATCCTGCCACTCGAGAATGTGCCATCTCCAACATTTCCAGATATCTATCTTCAGGAACACAAATTCTTAAACATCCATCCATCCCTCTCTTATACAATTGATCTCCTATGAGTTGATACTCTTCAGAAATCATTTGTAGATTCTTTGAGCTTGGACCAACTCTTACTTGTTTCCCTTTCTTGTTCCTTTTCAGCTCTTCTATCATGTTCTCACTCCATTCTGGGTTTTTTTTAAACCAATATAGAGTTATAAGTTCTGAATTTTGCAAGGATTGGCATTCCCAGCATTTAGCAACATATTTTGTTACATCTTGAGTCTTATTAGGCCAATGTACTCCCATCCTATTGAGATTACTAAGGGTGACTATTATGGAAGCATGAGTACAAGGGTTCCAACAATGAGCTCTTCTCAGATATTCCTGTTGCTCCTCTTCTGGAGTACAATATTCTAGTATACCTATATGGTTGAGGTGATACAAGTGCCCAGCTAGCAGCATAAAGTTCCTGCTTTGTAATACTAAATGTGTGTTGTTTCCAAATGTTCTACAAGGTCCCATGGTTAGCAAAGGTACTAAGGTTATGGCCCATTCAGGAACACTTTCTACTTTGAATAGATATGTATCTGGCAGATCATCATCTAAAGGTGAACTTGGTTCTTTAGCCTGGATTCTAGACAAATGATCTGCTCTCAAATGGGTTTTTCCCTGTCTGACCACCACCTCAAACTCAAACTCCATTAGTAAAAGAAACCATCTGACTATTCTACCAGTGTGACAAGGTTTGTTTACTAAATAAAGTAAAGCTTGGTGATCCACAAAAAAACTTAAACTTGTTGGCCAAAAGGTAATGTCTATATTTTTTTACAGCAAATATCATTCCCAACCCTTCCCTCTCAGCGGTTGTGTAATTTTTTCTCTACTGAATTCAGTTGCCTACTAGCATATGCCACTGGGAAATCTAACTTGCTCCCTTCTATTGGTTGTGCTAACACACATCCCAAAGCATAATTTGAAGCATCCACATGGACATGAAAATTTTATCCCACTGAGGTGTTTTCAGAATTGGGGCTGTAACCAAACAAGTTTTTAGAATCTCAAAAGCTTGGTCACGTTCTTTGGTCCACTCAAATTTTGTGATTAGGGCATACAAAGGTTTAGCTATGTCAGCAAACTTGTGTACAAATTTTCTATAATAACCGCAGTGTCCCATGAAAGTTTGAAGTTCCTTTACATTTGTCGGTCTTGGAAGTTCCACTATGGCTTTTATTTTTTTCTCATCAGTTGAAATTCCATTTCTAGAGACTATGTGACCTAACATTCTTCCTTGTCTCACAAAGAATACACACTTCTCTGGATTTAAACATACTTTGTATGTTCTGCATTTCCTGAATATATTTTCTAAATCTTGCAAGTGATCCTGTCTTTTTAATGAAAAAGTACAAAGATCATCCACATATATTTCCATTACATTTCTCAAGAACTCTTTGAAGATATGACACATTAATCTTTGGAAAGTTGCTGGGGCATTGGTTAACCCAAAGGGCATAACCCTAAAAGCATAAATTCCCTATTCTGTGGAAAAGGCAGTTTTATGTTGGTCTTCCAATGCTATGGGTACTTGATTGTATCCTGAAAACCCATCCAAAAAACTATAAACCTTCTTACCTGCCACTCTTTCCAGAAGATGATTTGTTATAGGCAATGGATAGCTATCTCTTATAGTTGGAGCATTCACCTTCTTCAAGTTAATGCATACCCTAAGTTTCCCATTCTTCTTTGGTACCACAACTATAGGAGATTATCCATTCTGTATACTCAATCTCATAGATGAAATTGGCAGCTAGCAGCTTGTCAATTTCTGTTGGAGATAGACGTGTGCGGAAGCACGCGAACAGCACAAGGAAGAAGAAGAAGCTTGAAGCACAAACACACAATACTGAATGTATTACTAGAGAATGTACAAAGATAAGTAGCCCATTAGGGCAATAGGCGTATATACAATCCGGGGGAAAAAAAACCTCCTAAAGAGGGAAAAAAGTGCCCCGGCGGTCCTAGAGTGTTCACACACATCACTACCTAAATATATCAACAAATCCCCCCTGGGAGTGATGCGGTGAACAAGGAGCTGGCACTCATGTATAAGGAAGTGCCAAGCTATGTGGAAATCACTCCACAAAAGGAAGTAAGCCCAAAGCTTTGCGGAAAGCTTCAAACTTCTCCCTAGGCAAAGCCTTCGTGAAAAGGTCTGCAATGTTCTCCTGCGTGGGCACATATGCCAAGCTGATCTCCCCAGCAGAGAACATCTCCCTAGCATAGTGATAATGCACCTCAATGTGCTTAGTGCGAGCATGGAACACAGGGTTCCTCGCAACTTCCAATGCGCTCTGACTGTCTGAAGATGGTGGTGGCAGAAGACTGGCCAACACCCAAATCAGCCATAAGGTGTCTGAGCCACACACACTCAACAGTCGCTGTGAAAGCTGCCCTATACTCAACCTCACAACTGGAAGTGGCCACAGTAGGCTGCTTCTTGCTCAACCAAGATATACATGAGCTACCAAGCATGAAGCAAAAACCACTGGTGGACACACGAGTGTCATAGCAACCAGCCCAATCTGAGTCAAAAAAAGCATGCAAATCTGGCGGTAGTGATCCCCCCTTGGGATAAAACAACCCAAGTAGCCGAGTACCACTCAAGTAGCAAAAGATGCGCTTAACCGCTTTCCAATGCGTGACTCCTGGGCAATGCATAAAACTGCTCATCTGTGACACAGCAAACTGAATATCTGGCCGAGTAATGCATAAGTAAATCAAGCATCCAACAGCCTGCTGATAGAGAACAGCATCAAATGCATCTCCAGCATCATGAAGACTCAATCGTAAACCTGTCTCCATAGGAGTGGCCATAGGCTTCCAGTCTTAAAGGCCAAAATGCTGCAATAATGTGTCAATATATTTCGTTTGACACAAAGTCATTCCACCATCAATGTGCATAAACTGAATGCCCAAATAATGATGCAAATGCCCCAAATCAGACATCTTAGAAGTAGTCTGTCTTCTACTTCATAAGTCTTTAAATTTTCTAGAACATCGAACTGTTGATCCTTGTTTGTCATTTTCTCCTTTTTTTCATCCTCTTGGTCTTTTTCTATTTCTTTATGTTTGTTTTTCTTATATTTGCCTGAGATTTTATCTTTTATTGCATCTTCAGCTTTTACCTCTTCCAAATATTGTGTTTTTCCATTTTTCAATATCATTTCTTTTTCCTTGTCCTCTTCTGTTTTTGATACCTTTATCATTTGTATTCCTATGTGAAAAACATCATATCCTTCTTCATTTTGAAATCTCACTCCCACATACTCATCTTTGGCTAGATCCATGGTGGCCAAAATCTGGTTCCAACCATAAGGCTCAAATTCTTCATCTTTGAACTTTTGTGGTATATATCTCTCATCTTGTAATTTTCTTCCTTCTACACAATCTTCTCTTCTTAATCTTCTTTTTCCTTTTGTGAGGTTTCTTATCACATTGCACTTCCATATTGATGATTTTGTTTCATTCTGGTCTTCCATCTCTGATTCTTCACTTAATTCTTGATTTTGATGTATTTTATACCATTCTTGAGGGGATATGTCACAATAATGCCCGTTTCTTAGATTCACTTTGGTTATCCTTCCTTTGCTCTGAAGGTATAGGCAATCATTACCCCAATCTTGCACAATTTTCATTTGTCTCATAAATGGTCTTCCAAGGATAATTTCATATGAAGTGGATTGTGGAAATTCAACTACGGCAAAGGTATGTTCTATTTCTATTCCACATATGTCCACAATCACTTTTTCCCATATTCCTAGGGGTTTTTCTATGTGTCCATCTGCAAGTTGCAATCTCATTTTGGTGGGTATTAATTCATTTTTTCCCCATTTTTCCCAAGTTTGTTTAGTCATGATGGCCACACCTGATCCACTATCCAATATAGCTTTGGCATAATTTTTACCAAGTTCTATTTTTACGGTTGAGTTTCCCTCATCTCCTTCACAATATCCTCCTATCTTATCAATGGGAATGTACCACAATTCCTCCGATTCCTGTGGCTATGGATCAAGATTTTCTGGTATTGTTTACTATTTTTTCATTTTGTTTTGTAAGTGAGGATTCTGTTTTACCAATTCCTCCATTGTGGTGTGGTATAAGATTGTACATTGTTTATCTATTTTTACCCGAAATGTAATTTGTGGGTTATCTTCTTGATTAATATTTCCTCTTGTTATTGTTGCCTCAGATTCCCCAACTGTTGTTTGAGAATTGTCTAATTCCCCGAGTTTGAGTTGTGCTTCTTGTATGATTTGTTTGCACTTTTGCATCCTTTCATGTTCTATTTCTGGCATAGCATAAGCCATTCCATGGTCTGTAGGGTTTGGTCCCTCTTGAATTCTTCCCTTGTATGCTTTTATCAAGGTGTCTAGACTCTGTGAATTTCTTATCTCTGACTGGGTTTGTGTCTTTTGAGGAGGAATATGGTTTGACTTTTCCATACTCTCTTCTTCCAAACTTTTACCCATTCTCATTTTCCTTTCCCACTTCCCTTTTTTTCTATTTTTCTTCACCTTTGACACAGAACTCTTATTTTGTTCTTTAGTTGTTTCTTGTTGTTTAGCTTGTGCCCTTGTTATAATATTTACATTTACTTGATCAAGGTCACTCAATTCTTCTTGCTCCATGATGTTGACTGTTTTTAGTGGTATGTTATTAGATGTGTTTTGTTGTTTTTGAAGACTTCTTGGACAATCCTTTATTAAATGTTCCCTGCCACAATCCTTGCAATAGGCTCCTATTCTTAGTGTAGGAGGTTGTGGACAGTCTCTAATGAAATGTTCTCCCCCACATCTATAACAAGTTATCTTTTGGTTCCCTTTGAACTGAGGTTTCTGATTGGACATATAATTATTGGTTATATACATGAATGTGGCTGTATCCATCTCAATTCTCCCATTTCCAAAATCTAGGGCTTGTAGTTCTGGTTCTCTTATCTCATAACCTTCCCACTCTTCCTGATATCCTTCATTCCAATGATATTCTTCTTTGTATGGTGATCTTATTCTTGAGTTTCCTTCCTGTATTGGTGTGTATTTAACTGGTACCACATTTGTTGGTAATGGAGGTTGTTGCCCAAGTAGAGGTCTTGGTTGCTCAATAAATCCACATTCTCTTTGGTTTGCATAATCTCTCTCCTTAATGGGTTGTTTATTGTAGAAGCATTCTTCTCTGGTATGATTTGTCCATTTTCTTTCTAGTGTACAGTATTTGAGTGTTTTCCTATCTTGCAAATGTTGTGGTTTTTGATATGGACATTGTTGTACTAAATGATTCTCCCCACAATTATAACATTTTTTATTAGTTGTTATCTTGGTGTTTATCAAATTGGTTTTGGTGCTAACTTCTAGGGCTTTAGCAATGGCTTGTGCCAATTCTTCTGTTGGTGGAATTTTATCTTCATTTGTTCTAGGTTGATCAAATGCTAACAGGTCTTGTCCTCTGTTGTCTTCCAAATCTATTGCCTCTTTCACACATGCTCCTAGGTCAGGGCATCTCCTATAATACACCAGAGTTCTTAATTGGGCACTTCTTAATCCTTCTATGAATAGGGATACTTGTCTTGCCATGGAAGGTACTTCTTCTCTGGGACATCTCTCAATGTACTGCTTGAATCTCCTAGCTGCCTCTCTGACATTTTCATCTTTTTGTTGTTTAAATCTATGTATCAATGTAGCTGTGCTATGTTTTATTTCAGTTTTTTAGAATTTCCCAATGAAGGCTTCTAGGAAGGATTCAATATCTAGATACATTTCCTTTCTCAAGGGAATGAACCAAGATAATGCAGGTCCTGTTAGGGTTAGACCAAATGCCGCAAATTGTACTTTGTAATCCTCAACCTCTTCTGCTCTAATTAGTTGTCTGAATTCTGCAGCATGAGCATGAGGATCAGAATATCCTTCATATTGATTTTTCATGCATTTGGCTACTTGATAGAGTCTAAGCATTCTGCCCTGATTTTGCCAATGATGTCTTCTTCTCAAAGGAAAATTATTAAATCCCTCTGGTTCCTTTTCAAAAGGATTTGGGGAAGTATATGTTCTCCTACCTTCTTGTTGTTCACCATTATTGTGAATTTCATGAGGTCTTGGCAAGTCTGATTGCCCTAGGTTCTGTTCCCAAGGTCTCTTGTCCGCACATTGCCCTAGGTCATTAGAATTTTCTGGGTCTTGTGAGAAGATGTATACACATCCCTGCCTATCCTCATATCTACCATCCTTAAATTGTGCTATTGGTGTTATGTTCAGGGGAACTTCTAAGTTTCTCAATCTAATGAGAAACTTATGCATCCCATCCTGATATACATAGGTTCCAAACCTATTTGTATACATGTATTTGAGGATGTTTCTATAGTCCCCAGTTTCAGAGGATTCATTTGTTTCATTTAAATTTTCCATATTGATTTCTTGCCCTAAATCTCTTTTTTGCAATTCCCCTACCACTGGCTCTACTTCCTTCCTTCCCAGTTCTTGCTTGGGATGTGTGTACAATTTATTACCAGACCTAAAGATCATTCAATTAATTTCATGATTTTGTGGTGAGAATCGTGATTTGCACGATTGTGTGAAGAGAATCGTGATTTTCACAATTCTGTGAAGAGAATCGTGATTTTCACGATTCTGTGATGAGAATCGTGTTTTTCACAATTCTGTGACTCGAATCGTGTTTTTCACGATTCTGTGACTAGAATCGTGTTTTTCACGATTCTGTGAAGAGAATCGTGTTTTTTTCACGATTCTATGACTAGAATCGTGTTTTTCATGATTCTATGAAGATAATCGTGTTTTTTCACGATTCTGTGACTAGAATCATGTTTTTCACGATTCTGAGCAGAGAATCGTGTTTTTCACGATTTTGTGACTAGAATCGTGTTTTTCACGATTCTGTGCAGAGAATCGTGTTTTTCACGATCTGTGGCTAGAATTGTATTTTTCACAATTATGTGCAGAGAATCGTGTTTTTCACGATTCTGTGACTAGAATCGTGTTTTTCACGATTCTGTGTAGAGAATCGTGTTTTTCACGATTCTGTGATTAGAATCGTGTTTTTCATGATTCTGTGGTGAAAATCGTGATTTTCACGATTCTGTGATGAGAATCGTGTTTTTCACGATTATATTCCCAGACAATCGTGATTGCTCACAATCGTTAATAACACAATTCTCTTATGAAAATCGTGCTCTGGGAATCGCAATTTTGTGCTTTGATTCTGAGAATCGTGATTTTGTGTTTGACTACAGAATCCCGATCCTGATCAGATTTTGGAAAAATAATTTTAAGGTATTGATTTTCAAATTTTTGTTTCTTCAATAGAATCGCCTTAGTTATTATTTAACATGCAATGAAAGAGTTTACTCAATATTATTATTTTTTCCACAGAAAACTCAAAAAATCAAAACATCACTATTCCGTGTTTTTGGCTATTTTGTGTTCTTTTTGTGCTTTAATCATCATGTAAGTTTAAAGAAATACAAAAAATTGTATTGAGAACTCCTTACCTTGCTTGCTTGATCCAGAAATCTCCAAAACTTATAGTTGTAGACGATTGCGATCTTGTTCCTGCTCTCACTCTCTCTCTCTCTCTCACTCAAATGAGGTTTTTTTTCTGAGATTCAGGGTTTTATAGTGTCCACACAATCGCGATCCTATGCAATTTCCTCAGAATTTTCACTTTTTACTTGTCCAATTTTATTCTTCAACAGTTTTATGGTTCTAATCCTCAATTCCTAACTTTTCATCATTAGTCACTCCCATTATCCCACTGGAGAAAATCACGATTTTGTACTTCTTTTCCACTTCTCCCACTTGATACTCAATCCTCCCTGATTCTTTGGAATTTGACTTCCTTCACTCACTTAACTTAATGAAATCTCTTACAATTACCTATCTCAAAACCCAAATATGCTCGAAATTCCAAAAAAAAAATCTCTTACAAGAAATCCGGATTTTGTGGAGAGAATCGTATTTTTTCTGTACTTCTTGTTTTTTGCAATTTTGAGTCTTTTTTTCTCTTGTTTCCCTTCAATACCCTTTACCAATTCCAATTCAGCTGTCACCTGCAGTTTTACATCATTAACAAAAAATTATCCAGAGAATCGCGATCCTGTGAAGAGAATCATGTTTTTTCTGATTTTCTAGTTTTTGGCACTTTTTTGCTTTCCTACCACCTGGTCTCTTTTACTCTTGACAACAACACTTCAGTCCAACTTCCTAAGGAGAAAAGAAATTTTTTTGATTGTTTTAATGAATTTTATGAACTTTTTTAGTATTTTACACTAAATTAAGGTAAACACTTCACTTAGGGTTTCTTGTTTAGTGATCCATTGATCATGTGTTCCCTGATTGGTTATACTCCTATATGCTTTGGCTATCAAAACAGTTCATGAGCAAAACTTCCCAAAGAAAAATGTGCTAAGAAATGCAAATATCAATTTTTGCAAAGATAAACTCAAACATTTTTCTTTTCAAGATGCAAATCAACTTTTTCTCAAGATTATTGCTTTGACTTGGTTAACAAATGGATCTTATCTACTTGCATCTAACTACTTTACTTGACTTCACTCAATGCAATCATGTCATCTTCCCAAGATCCACAATTTTGCTTGGTACTTGGTCAAAAAGCATTCTACAAATGCAAAGATAGACACATTTTACCTTATCTTTAGCTTTCTTGATTCAGTTTTTCACACTCCTACACTTTACTTCAAAAAAATGATATGAGCAACTATCAATTTGCAAGAATTTCAACACTTCTTATTCTCAAAAGATTATCTATTGCTTTCTTTTCCCAAAAGACAAACAAAGAAATCTACCTTTTCATGTTTCCATTTCTTGATTAAAGAGTATTACCTTTCCAATGTGTTCAATACCATCAACAATAGAAGATCCAGCAAGGTCCAACTTTAATGAAGCTTTTGATATACTCCCCAGCAACGACGCCAAAAAATGTTTGTTGTTACCCTTTGGAGTTGTCCTCTCCAATCATTTAGCATAAGAATCAACAATACATCTTATATTTGTCAATCCTGGAAGTATACAAGAGACCACAGCCCCTTCTAGATGATAGAATCCAAGAAATAAGAGAAAACTGGCTCGATTTTTGAGAATAATGAAGATGAAGAGGAATTTCTAGGGTTTGGATTATCTTGAGAAATACTTCATCATTTTCAATAATCTTGGTGTCTAAAACATGTTATTTTCTTAGCAGAATACAATCATAAAGTCAAAACTCAAAAATGATACCTGTAACCTTCAGACGAGACAATCACGATTTTGTGAAATCAGACGATTTTCATCTCCAACACCATTCTTCATCAATTTCTCACTCAACATATCAGCAATCAACTCTCTTCATACACATTCATCAGAAATACATAATAGAAGCTTACAAATCTCCATGGATACACATAGAATAGACTCAATCAAATCAAAGAAATCACATAAAAGGAGAAAACATTTCTGCAGGAAACTTCTCTCTTTGCTTAGATAGCATCCATTACAAATAACCAACCCTCTCAAAATAGAGGAAATTGTCTTTTATACATTTTCAAGTGTCCCTTTTCACACTTGAATTTTGGTCCTTTCCTCTTTTATTCTAAAAACATGCTATCTAGAAGTTTCCAAAAATTCTAGAAACAATACATATGATTCTAATCTTCATAAGGAAGACTCTTCCTTATTTTTACATCCTTTGCATAAATATTTTTACAAATTTTTGGCATTTTATAATTATTTTCCATCAAAAATACTTCTTCTAACACATCTGCAAACCTCTTTGTCTTGTAGACCTATTTACATCCAATAATCTTCTGGCTATTTGGTTTAGGAACCAACTCCCATGTCTGAGTCTCCATCAATGCATCATATTCTTCCTGCATAGCTTTCTCCCAATTTTCTTTACCTTTGCCTCTTCATATGTAGAAGGGTCTCATCTGTCTTTATCATGTAAGCATAATCTTTGGTAGCCAAAAAAGAAGTGTCATAGCTATACCTTGTAGGTTGCCATTTGTGTCTTGATGACCTTCTGAGTTCTCCACTCCTTGAGGTTTCTGGTTCATCACACTCTAGATCAAATCTTGGAACTTCTTCAACTTCAACCTGCACTTCATTATTCTCCTCTTCATCAAATATATGAACCTTTGATTTACCTTTCTTTTGATTTACATCTTCTTCATCTCCTGCATTAATATTGATTGTACCTGCATACCAAGTACCTTGCTCATCAAATGTAACATCCTTTGATACAAGGAATTGTTTTGTGGATGGACTCCACAACCTATATCCCATCTGCTTATCATCATATCCAATAAAAACATATTTTTCTGCTTTAGGTTCCAATTTGTGCCTTAATTGTGATGGCACATATGCATATGCCAAACATCCGAATACTTTGCAATGATTCAAGGTAGGTCTCTTACCCCACCAAGCTTCATAAGGTGTCATACCCTGCAAGGCTTTACAAGGTAATCTATTGACCAAATAAGTAGCTGTATTTACAGCCTCAGCCCACAAATAATTAGGGCAATTTTTCTCCTTCATCATTGACCTTGCAAACTCAACAAGAGTTCTATTTCTTCTCTCTTCTACACCATTTTGTTGAGGAGAGTATCTGCAAGTAATTTCTCTTTTTATACCTACATTCCACAAGTAATCACTGAACTCATTAGAGAAATACTCTCCCCCTCCATCTGACCTTAGTCTCTTCAACTTATGACCTGTAATTCTTTCTGCATACACATGATAATGTTTGAATGTATTGAACACCTCTGACTTATCTTTGATCACATAGATAGTAATCCATCTGGTAGCATCATCAACATAAATCACATGATACCTTGATCCATTTATACTGAAATCCTTTGATGGTCCCCACACATGTGTGTGTACCAACTCAAGCTTTTCTGAATACATAAAACCATGCTTGGAATAAGATTGCTTATGAGCTTTACCTAATTGACATGCCTCACATCTGTATGTCATATGTTGACCTGCAACATTAGGCAACCCAAGCACTGAACCATTGTTAATCATATCTTTGATACCTCTTTCATTGAAATGTCTAAGTCTTTTGTGCCAAAGATCTAACTTAGAGATCTTATGTCCTCCATAAGTGAACAAGGCATGACCAACATTACCTTGAATCTTCAATGTGAACAATCTTCCTTCTTTCTTCCCTGAAACAATTTGATTATACCCATTGCTAGGGTCTTCCACAAACACCTTCATTAGTGAATCTAACTTCATAACCCTTTTTAACAATTTGTCCTACACTTATCAAGTTCTTAGGAATTGTAGGAACATACAAGACCTTACTCAAGAGGGTGCTACCATCCTTGGCCTTCACTGATCCAATTGACTTCACATTGTGCTTTGTATTGTCACCTGTTTGAACTACATGATTAGTTACCTTGTTTTCCAAATCAGTCATCAAAGCTATGTTACCACTTAGATGATTGCTACACCCTGAGTCAATGTAGAAGACTCTTTGGTCTTCACTTTGCCTTTCACAAGTTGCATTCATTATCAATGTTGAATCCTCCTTCCGATCTGAAGCATAATTGTAGTAGGTATTGTTGTATTGTTGACTTTGGAATCCTCTACCTGCATTTCTTCCAAAGTAACCCCTACTACCTCTACCTCTGAAATTACCTCTTTGGTTTCTGCCACCTCTTCCTCTTGAATTAAAGTTCTGATTATATCCACCATTACTCTGAGTATTATGCCAACAATCATTTGCTAAGTGATTTGTCTTACCACAAATCCACCAAGCTTTTACTCCATCTTTGTTACTCCTGCCTTTTCCTCTACCTTTGCCACCACCTCTTCCTCTTAGGAAGTTAGCTTGGCTAGTTGTACCTTCTTCTTCATTTGCTTGTTGCTTTCGTTTGATATTCTTCTTATTATCTTTTGAATACATTGCATGACCTGCACTTTTATCCTTTTCACCTTTGACATCCTGCTCAAAGGTTAACATATGTCCTAGCAACTCATTTAGGTCAGGAGTGAAATGATCAAGTGATAATTCAGTAGACAAAATGAATGGTTTCCATTTGTCATCACCTCTCAAACCTGTGAGAATTTGCCTTACCAATTTATCCTCCTCAATGTCTTCATCAACTGCTCCTAATGCATCTGCAATGTCCTTCATTCTGGTTACATAATCTGAGATTGATTGAGAAGCCTTCTTCTTGAATGTGGTAAATTCTGCCCACAAGGATGCCTTCCTTGTAATCATTGACTGCCATATAGATAATGCTCCTAGCTTGAGCATCTTTCTTCATCCAAGTCTTCAAATCTGATAATTCTTCCCTAGTTGGAACACTAGGATCTCTGAACTCAGGCTTTTCTTCTTCACCTCTGATATAAGCTATCAAGTCTTTGCTCATAAGATGAGCTTCCATCCTCATTGACCATGTTGGATAGTTCTCTCTATCCAACTTCTCTATTTGAAGGGAATCTCCCATCCTTTCTTCACCTGTACTCTCAAATCTTTAATCCTTATAAGGAATGAATGTACCTTAGCTTTGAATGTTTCTCCTTCTAATCCTTTTGATAACCTTTATGTGTCTTCCTTCAGTCCTTCTTTCACACTTTATTCTTTTGAACCTTCAAGATGTGAAATTTGTATGTCTGCAGTAGTCGGAGTCTTCATTTTCTCAATTTTGATGCTTCCTGCTCTGATACCACTGATGGAGAGTGTTAATCTCCAAAAGAACAAGCTATCCTTGATGTTAGACCACCTCTTATCAAGAATAACTTTAAACTCTCATCAATTTTGGAAGACAATCACTAAATTATCAAAAAATTAGCTAACTATGAAGAAAGCCATTTCATGGAAAAGTCTGCTGCACACTAATCACTCATTGACTAAGCATTTGTGTAAAGTTTCTGATGAAACTTTGTAGAATGTGTTGCCTAGAGTATGGGCACCTTCTTCAAGTTAAAAAACTTCAAAAGCTTAAGTAGATTATGAGAAATTCTTTGAAGAATTTGCCTATGTTTGAAACTGCCTTCCTGTAGAGTCGACTTTGACACCTGCAACTTCTAAGACATGGTTCTCCCAAACTAGAACCCATTTAAGCAAATGCTTTTAGCCATAGATGGGTTACCTTCCAACTTAGATTTTGACTCCTCATTTGTGTAAAAATTTACACTGTGCACTGAGCACTGACCATTTCTTTGACCATCAAATGTGCGCCTGTTTTAGAAGACACTCAACACTTTTTCACATGTAGATGTTCCTACACAAAATTCTCTCAACTTGTTTACAATTGGACTCTCAAACTTTAACCATAGATAGATTAACTATGGAATTAGATGTGTACAAAAGGATTTCACAAAAGATATAACACAGAAGGAGAAAACTCAGAAATATCGGGTGCAACATTTTCTTCATTTTCTGAAAAAATTACATCTGAGTGATGAGAGAGTCTTTACTCATTTCTAGGATGTCTAATGCGTCATACAACTCCTGATTACTCTATTCTCATGCTCTCTCATACTTGCCCCGACATTTTTCATAGTATATATAGGCAAAAAGGTACAAGCTTATGACTATTCAAAAGTATAAGTGACCTATATCTGAACTAATGTACATATGTGTACACATCTTCATCTTCTGAATGTATTCTTTCTTCATGCTTCACAACTTGAACCTTTTCTTCAATCCTTGACTCCAATTCTTCATTCAAAGCATCAATTGTTGATTGTCCTGCACCAACAGGATTCTCATGAGTTTGCCCAGTTATGGATGTGAAAGCCAAAAAGGGGGGGCATGTACAAACTAAACAAAAACAAATGTATTCTAGAGAGAAGCATAGAGGACTCTATCTACATGCCAAAGTGCTTTGAGGAAAACAATTTTGAGCCCTATGGATGGAATCAAATTTTGTCAACCCTAGAAGTAGTTGTCAATGAATCAAACCTATCCCAAATCTTTGATTTAGAAGGATATGAGCTAATACCATTCAACTTGGTTTAGACAATGTCGAACACAAGGAATCACAAGACCAAGAATACCTCCAAGATGCTGAAGGAAGAAAAGAAGAACAAGTAGAGACCCAAATGGATGTGCCACAGCATTTGAAGAGATATGAAGTGGAATAAAGTAAAGTAATATTCCAAAAACCCCAAAGAGAATGTAGAACAGATCAAGCTTATGATAACATAGAAGGGGTAAAGCAAGTGATGGTCATAGTGGAGGATGGAGAAGAGAGAAAGATAGTCATGGCCAATGATATTCACCAAGAAGAGGAAGAAGAGTTGGTAGCCTTAGTCAAGGAATTTAGGGAGGTGTTTGCATGGAGTTACAAGGATATTAAGGGAGTGGACCCAAGTATTTGTGTGCAGAGTATACCCGTTTCCCTTAATTCTAAACCCTCCAAGAAAAGGAACTACACTTATAATGATGTTGATGCTGCAAAAATCAAGGAAGAAATTGATAAACTGCTATCAGTAGGGTCAATCTAGGAGATAGAGCACACATAATGGATATCTCCCATAGTGGTTGTACCTAAGAAAAATGGCAAACTCAGGGTTTTCATCAATCTCAAGAAGCTTAATGTTGTTACCATTAAGGACAATTATCCATTGTCGATCACTGACCATTTTTTGGAGAGAGTAGCTAGAAAGGAGGTCTATAGATTTCTTGATGGTTTCTCCATATAAAATCAAGTGGCTATAAGCCCTAGAAGACTACCTCTGAATTACTTCTCTTGATGAACAAAGAAGTATCTGCTTTACTCATGACAAAACCTTGGTCTTGAAAGTATGTACTCAACCTATGGTTCCATGCCCTCAATCCATAAACAGCTTTGTTCAATTTACATACATATGTTACCTTGTTTGGGTCCTCATAGCCAGGAGGTTGAGACATGTACACCTCCTCTGAAATCCAGCCATTTAGAAATGCATTTGAAAAGTCATCATCCAACCTGATAGAACAAAAAAATTCAGTAATGTGATTCCAGAGACATACATAGGTGATATAGAGCAAGGGAATTTAGCAAGAGAGCCCAGAACTCCTCAAGGAAAATCAGTCTTTACTAGAATCATAACTCTAGAATGGGTTCCCCAAGACAACAAGAGCATAGACCTGGTCTTAAACCGAGAGACTGGCGAAGCATTTTGAAGGTATAGGCCTGACCAGCCTAATGAAGTAGGAATGCTTACAATCTATGAGTTTAAAGATCCTGATAGCCAAGGCAAAGTGACCTACCTCAACAATACTTCAGAGAGGATCTTCGTGGTCACAGAGCATGGTAGGCATGCCTACACTTGGAAGGGTGAATTTGTTTTTCCCCAACCAAGATCTAATGCCTCCTATAGTCACCAAGGAGATGGAGCATTCCAAGCTCATGGAGGTCACAAAGACAAGAGTAGAGATAAGACGGAAGTAAGCTTTGTTAACCCATTGGGAATAGAAAGAACAAGAATGGAGACAGATAGAATGGAAACCGAGAGACCTAGAGACCCAAGGAACCAAAGAAATAAAGATGAATTTCCTCTACCAAGGCCTAGGGAACACACGAGGACCTTGAGGCCTACACAACTAGTTAAGTCCATGAAGAATTGCTTCGATGGCACCGGAGACCCGTACGATCATGTAGCAGAATTTAGGCAAGTCTTGGGAGCCGAGCAAGTTGATGACCTATTCACGTAGTACAATGCATTTGGTCTAACTCTCAAGAACACAACCCTTACATGGTTTCAACCACTACACAAGAGGTAGTTTAGGAACATAGAACAACTTCTAGAGGCTTTCATCACATAATTTTCTAAGAGTGGCATACAACACAATACTTCCTCACTGATTCATAGCTTCAAGCAAACACCTCAAGAGATGGTTAGACTTGGAGGAGGGAGGTTTAGGCAATACCTAGAGAGATGTCCTATTCTAGAGTTACCCACTCCAACCAAACAAGTGGCTTTATTCTTAGATGGATTGTTGAGTACCAAGTTGAGATATTATGTGTACTTGATATTATGTGTACTTGAAGGACCCTAGAACCATAGAAGAGTGTGTACGCATGTGCATAGACATTGAGGATAATCTAGGAGAAGAATTGGAGCTTTCAAAAATCTACAAAGATTCAAATAGCTCTACTAGACTCAGTTCAAATCCATCCACATCTATTGAAGAACTTGCTGAGAAAGTAGCTCGGAAGTTAGGAGTCTCAAGAAAACAGAAACCAAGGTTTGCCCGAGTGAAAAGATGTTATACTTGTGGAGGTGACCATATGAAGAATGGTTGTCCCATTATGGCTCAACCTCAAGTGAACCCTAGCAGCCAATACTACACCATAGAGCAAAGTTCCACTAACCACACTACTCAAGATTGTCCCTATAACAAACAAACTGTCAGACAAAATTATCCTCAGCCATATCCACAATAGGGAAGATACCAGAACTAGTACCCACCAAAACAATATGGTAGACCACATCAACCCTATCAGCAACCCTACCAAACCCAACAAAGGCCTCAACTTGTGTTAGCTCAACAACCTCCAACTCCATCCAGTAATGTATGCAGCTATATAAGAAAATCTGAATAGAGCTTTAGTGCCAGTGACTCCATTACGTTTAGAAAGTGACCCTAGTGCTCATAGTTTCAACTCTACTAATATTGATAGCCCCCAGGCTTACTACATGCAGTCACACAAGCATAATAAGTCCTACTATTATGAAGACCCGAGTGAACCTAGTTGAGAGCCAGAGTATGCAAATGTCATGTACGCAAACCCCAACTCTAGACGTCAACCTAGGCAGGTAAGACCCCCATTTCCTAGAGGACCATGCTATCAATGTTAGGGAGATCACCTCATTTGTGATTGCCCTATGCTTGCACCTACACAACCCCAATCTGTGACAATTCAAGGCTTTTGTCCCAATTGTGGGAAAGAGCATTTCTTGCAAGAGTATCCTAAGAACCCCAAAAATATGCCAAAAATCACTCCTGTCAATGTTATTGGGTTAGTCGTAGACTCCACAGGAAGTGTAACTTCCACTACCCCAGTGCAAGTGGTTACTAGATCCCAAGCTTTGCAGCAAAACCAAGGTTTAAGACAGGAAAAGAGTTATGAGGTTAGCAAAACTGAGAGTATAACCAAGAAAAGGACAAGAGCTTGGAAGGATATCCAGGAGAGGATGAAAAGACAATGGTCGAAGAAAACGAGTGAGATCGAGGAAAGCCTAAGAGAAACCAAAGCCAAAATAGTTGAACTCACCTCTCAAAGGCACTCTCTCATGCCACCACCACCACCATCCCTATCACCATCCAATCTACCACCTTCCAACCCACCTCACCCAATCCCACCACCCCCTAGAGTAGAATTAGACTTAGTAGATCTCACTCCCAAGGACCTAGACATGATGCTTAAAGCATATCAGGCTAGAATTCAAGAAAGGCGGAACATAACGGAGCATGAAAAGTGTTACCCTAAAGCTAAACTAGAACTCGAAGGAACTAAAATTTGTGCTAAGATGGTGGAGTTGCTCAAACCATCTTTGAAGCCAGTTGCCTCTTTAACTTGTCTAGCTCAACTAAGACGTAGTTGCACTTTGATGGACTGCTAGAAAGATTGGAGAGGCTAATTGCAAAATCTGAAAAGGATCCCACCTCTCAAGGTAAGGACAAGGCAAGTGAAAGGATAAGCGTTCCTACCTAGGAAGCTTATGTGCCTAACTCCACAGAACCAGACACATTTTCTTCTATGAATCAATATTCCCCAAAATTTCTAAGAGAGATTCATGAAGAGAAGTGGGCTAAAGAAAGTGAAACTCCTCCCATGTGGATGAGTTGCACGATCAATTCCCACAAGACATTCCTTCCATTTATGGAGAGTAGGAGAGTGCCCAATCTCATGAGAGATTAGACTTTGAGTCTAATTCCTTACAAGAACTAGCCCATTTCATAGGCCCATGGGAAGCTAAGTCTACTTGTATGAGAGCACCCATAGTCATGGTAAGGAATGAAGATTCAATCATACCTAGGAATACAGAGGTAGTAAAGAACACTAAAGTGCAGTGCAATCTCACCTTAGAAGAGCTACTCAAGGTTAAGCCAAAATTATGGAAACATGTAGCAAATCAGGTGCCAGAAGTAGCAAAACCTCATTCCCAAGTAGGATCTCATAGAACTGTGCCAGAAATACCTTTGGACAAGATAGGAGACATGCATGAAGGTGAATCTTTGTTTGAGGTCCCAGAAAATTTTAAGAAGTATGTGATAGAAGATAGGAGAGTCATGATAAGAATGCCTAAACGTGATGCACAAGCTAGAGAAGCCTACGATAACAAAGATACCACCAAGAAAATTGTTGTAACCATAGAAGAAGGAGAAGAAAAATGCACATACAAAGGACATGACGTGATTGAGGAAGAGGAGCATGAGTTGATAGCCTTATTATGAGAATACAAAGATGTTTTTGCTTGGAGTTACAAGGACATGAAAGGTGTAGACCCTGATATATGCTCCCATATGATCCCCATGACCTCAGAGGCCAAACCCTCTAAGCAGAAGCCATACACATACAATGATAACTATGCTGCCAAAATCAAGGAAGAGATAGATAGATTGGCAGAAGCTCGATTCATCTATGAAATTGAGCACACTGAATGGGTGTCCCCCATTCTAGTGGTACCCAAGAACAATGGCAAGTTACATGTATGCATTAACTTGAAGAAAGTTATTGCAGCCACCATTCAAAATGACTATCCGCTTCCTATCACTGGGCATCTACTAGAAAGAGTAGCATGCAAGGAAGTGTACAGCTTCCTTGATGAATTTTCTCGCTACAATCAGGTAGCCATTTCTCTAGAAGATCACCATAAGATGACTTTTGCCACAGAGTGGGGCATATTTGTTTTTTGGGTAATGCCATTTGGTTTAACCAATGCGCCCGCTACCTTTTAGAGGCTAAGGTGTCATGTATTTAAAGAATTCTTGAGGAAGAATTTGGAAGTCTATGTTGATGATCTCTGTGCTCATTCCAACATTAGACAAACCCATATCCCTGAGTTGAGAGCTATCTTCGACAAATGTAAAGAATATCAAGTCTGCTTCAACCCAAAAAAGTGTGTTTTCATGGTTAGACAAGGCAAAATTCTAGGACACATAGTGTCAAAGAACAACATATCTACAGATGAGGAAAAAGTTAGAGCTATTGTAGAGCTACCTAGGCCCAAGAATATCAAGGAAGTACAAGCTTTCATGGGGCATTGTGGCTATTATCGCCAATTCATTCACATGTATGCAATCATTGCAAAGCTATTGTACTCCCTTTTGACAAACTTTGAGTGGACCGAACAATGTGAGAACTCTTTCAATGAGCTGATTATGTTCAGCACCAATCTTGACTACACCAGATTGGAACAAACCCTTTCTTGTTCATGTGGATGCATCCAATTATGCTATTGGATGTGTACTTGCACAAGCCACTAGTGAAGGTAATATGGATCTTCCAATTGCCTATGTTAGTAGACTGTTGAAGTAGCTGAATGAAACTATACTACCACCGAACGAGAAGGATTAGGCATGGTATATGAGGTTAGGTTTAGAAACTATTTTCTTGCAAATAATTTTAAATTTTTTACTGATAATCAAGCTCTATTGTACTTGATAAACAAGCCATGCAAATGGGCAAACTAAAAGCACCAATAAGATTCTATGCAATGTGATGACCAAATTAGTGAATAATAATTGCTCTGATTGGGACAAACAGCTACACGATGTTGTTTGGGCATATAGAGTTGCCTATAAAATGGTACACGAAGCCACACCCTTTCACATTGTATTTGGCCAAAATGCAGTGCTACCATTGGACTTCTTGATACCTACACTGAAAGTAGCACAAGAACATGAGTGGATAGGGCATGAACTCTCTTCAAGGATCTTTGACTTGAACGGATAGGTGAAACGAGATTGAGAGCTGCTGCAGGGATTTATTCAGCTAAGAAAAGACAAAAGGCATACTTCGATGCCCATGTGAAGGAGAAAGCCTTGAAGGCCGGAGACTTAGTTTTTGTGTATACCCTGAAACAACATGCAAGAAAGCTAGAGAAGCGTGGATATGGACCCATGATTATTAACAAAATATCAACAAGTGGGACAATTCAATTAGCCACCTTAGAAGGCAATATCCTACCAAGTTACATTAGTGGATGCTGACTCAAATTATATCAAGAACCCCTCACAGAGGAAATTCTTAATCGACTTAATACTACAAAGAAACACAAAGAAGAAGAAAAATGAATCCGAGAAGAAGCGTAGCCAGAAGCTTTGGAATGCATCGAAAGAATGAAATATAGAAAACACGATAGAGATCAGCCTAGGACAGATGCCTATGAAGCTCCAAGATATCACATGGCTATGTGTGAAGTCTCAGGTGTAAGTTCCCATAGAATAATTGGCCGACCTCCTTTTGTGACTTTAGAGATAGGACAAGGAAATAGTGCAAGGACTGTACGAGCCTTGATTGACTCAGGTGCAGCCACTAGTGCTGTTAGACTTTCTTATGATCAAGAGTTGAAATTAAGTGTCAATCCTATAGAAGCATACCTCATAGGATTGGGAGGTGTGGAAACCCTTAACATGGGTGAGATGGAGCTTCCCCTACACATTAAAGATGTTCTAATGAGAGCTAAGATCCTAGTGTGTCAAGATGAGGATCTCACTGAGCCACTTGTCTTGGGTCAAGACTGGATATATGATCATGCAGTCAACCTGAACCTAAGAAGTGGACTCTTTCATGTCTGGGTAAGTCAGACTCGCATTACCATCGAGTTAGAAAATAAGGCACTCAATAAAATAGAAAAGGCACCAACTGCTGGTACTTCCAGGATCACAATCATGGAAAAAGATGCTTTTCTTGTCCAATACTCTGTGATGCAAAAAACCAACAGTCGAGGAGATGTCACATAGTTCGAACTCCCTTCTATTCCAAAAAGGGCCACAATTGAGGAACTATCAACCCATGGGAAGAGGATGAAGCAGAGAAGCAGTAGTCTCAAATAGTGGATAGCCACTGCCAGGGTGTCTCAGCCATGGAAGCAAATATGGGTACAGAAAGGCGAGCATCATATTGTTGCTAAACTAGAATCACCGGCTAAACATCATACTAGTGATCGATGACAGGACACTAATAAGAAGCCTCTCAAAGACTCACCTACAAAAGTAAGGTCTATTTGGGTACCCAAGAAGTAAATGAAGGCTGAGCCACAATCAAGACAAATTTGTGTGCCTAAGGCTTGTTTGCGGGCTCAAATAGCCATACAGAAACCACGCATTGTAAATCATTATTCACACACTCAAGCAACCCATATCCATAATTGTTTGGCACACACAATCACATATCCATCCACATGCACAAGCAGGATCACTAGTAAATGGGTCCCTAAAAAGCCTCATTTCCAAGTAGACACTCTTGTAGAGCCTTTTAAAGTCTTCATGAAAATGTAAAGCCATACATTATGTTTGGCAACTGAAATCTTGTAATAAATCCCCTAACCCCACTGTGTAAACCCACCCCTACATACTAACTGTATCCATACTCCATTACACCACTCCAAATAGCACCTAGGAACCTGTCATCCACTAACCACACTTCACAACCACGATCACATGTGCACTAACTAACCCGCTAACCACATCAAAATTCATCAGGTTAATGTTTTAATGGGGACACAGGGTCACTTTGTGTCCATTGCAATGTTAACATGCATTTATATATTCTCACATAACCGGTGACTGATTTCCTCAAAATGGCAGAGGCTGCAAGAACGAGCTCCCAGGTAGGCACTGGTCCTCAAATAGTGGACATTGAAAGTATCCCTATTCAGGGGGAGTTGAAGGAATGGCCACAAGAGTTAACAGCAGTACAAGTCATAACCATTCAAAATCCTCCCCAGGGGCACACATCGCCAGTTAGAAAGAACTCCCATTGGTTTAGTGAAGTCGTAGGACCCCTTGGGGATGGCACCTATTCATGGGAAGCTGAGATAGAGTTTAATGGATGGTGGGGCCGGTACCATTTCTTTACATGAGAGTTCAAATTCAGAATAGTGAAGGATTGCGATCGATATGGAAGAAGGCCGGATTGGATGACTACTTCTGTGCAAGGTTACCAAAGTCTGACTTCCTAAGGTGTTCATACCTAGTTGGCACACTCACTCCCAGCAAAGATAAGAAGGGGAGAAGAACCTTTGTACTTCCTTCTCTTACATGAGCAATGAATTGAAGCATTTTAAATTAACCAACAATTTGGTAAGTAAAGCTTTAGAAATGAGAGGTCTGCACATCCCTACTGAGAAGGAGACAATGATCCTGGACAATATGAAGAACAAGAACCTAACTAAGCTAAGGGACATGGTGGCAATGACCCCAACTATTTCCATGCACCTCCGAATGTGCATGCAACATTTCGCATTCCCTACCCAAGAAAGATTTACAATGCCGCCCAAGAAGACTTGGTTTAGTTTATACTTGGCAGACACGCTGAACCTAACAATGAATATGCCACATTGCATTATAGAACCAATCCATCTTGCACATCAACACTCGTATAATAAACAGAAGTCAGTGCTCTATGGATGTTGTGCACTTACTAGAATTGTGTATTGATGTCTGGTGTATGATGTGCCAATTCAAAGGGCACTCATTTAGACTAGGGTGCAGGAGTTTTTGCAAAGAGGATCAACCACAGGATCCCCATCAAAGAAAATGAGAGGAGTTGTTTAGATGCCATGTGCACAGGCTTGGGGTGCTACAGTAACATGGGACATGACTCCGCCACCCCAAAGGCGAGTACAACCCTTCACCATCAGATTACCAAGGCACAATGCAAAAGGACCTAATTTGATCTTCCCATCGATCCCCAACGATTTAGAGTCTCCTCACGGCTTCACGCTTGAGGATTTAACTGATGAGGAAGTAGCTAGGATAATCAATGCAACTAACTTGGAAATCGAAATAGAGCAGTTAAATGAACAACAAACAGTCACGGACCGGCCCGACCAAACTCAACTAGTTGTAGTCGAAGTAGAGGAAGATGAGGAGGAGACTGAAGAAGAGGAATAAGATGAGGAGTAGGAAGGACCACCTGCTGAAGACAAGCCTGAATATGAGCAACATGTTATACTGTAACTTGTGGGAGCCCCAACATACACAACGCAAATAAAAAGATTGTATGATACTATGAACATGGTTCAAAAACAACATAGACTATCCTTGGCATCAAGGAAGGCCTTAATGAACCAGATACTTGAAGAAGAAGGTGTGGATGATCGATTCAAAGCTTCCCTCGACATGCTCGCAGATGCATTGGGGGCATGAGAGGCTGTGCACACAGCCCTCGCCCACTCTTAGAGATTTGAATGAAGGCATGGGAGATGCCCTCCAAGTTCAAGGAAGCATATACATTTTATAGTATCAGAACCACATGGCACCACCTCTACAACTAGCGGCAGAGCACACTCCATCCAACACACTAAAGAACCCCATGCGTCAAGTGCACCCCCATCACCACCCCTACCACCCTCCCCTCCAAATCCACCCCCATCACGTCATACCACCACTATCATCCCTACTGTCACTGCTAGGGTCTCCCTCGCCCTTAGTGAAGCACACAATATGAGTCAACCTTCACAACTCTCACAATCTGACACCACAACTATTGTAACTACCACCACAGGTGATAGCACTCTAACCATGGTTATTGGAAATCCAATTCTTCTTGTCACACTTCTAGGTGGCCCACATGCACCCTTAAACACACCATTGTACACCTTCACTACCATCATCACACCTACCATTCCCATGTATATGGTAACTCCCACAACCTCATCCATGCACGACCACATGGACATATCACCCACATCTGCACCTCTCCCTCCCCCTATAATCCCACAATCTCCCATTTCCCCACCAGCCACGACCATTCTCAAGCACAACATCCACCATCCCTTTCTCTTTTCCCTACCCCCCTGCATTCCAAACCTTCCCAACACTCACCCTCATAAATAATGTATTCAACACTTTATATCAATGTGTGTCTCAGTTACAATAGAATTACCAGCATTTAGATGCTCAGCACAAAACCTGTTCAAAGTCCATGAGACACTACAAGAACGACTCACAAACATGGAGAAGGACAAGTCGCAACTACAACATAATTATGATACCTTGCAGAGACAATATGAGGAATTAGTGGCCAATTCCCCCCAACCAAATTCATAGGCACAACAACACCTCGAGGAAATGCTACGCATCCAACAAGAAGACAATCTCAAAATCCATCGTAACCTAGCATTCAAAGGAAACACATGTCAGTAGCACTAGAAGAAAATAAACGGCTACAAAGACAGAATGAAGAAAATCTCGAAGCAGTGATGGAAGGATCACCAAAAGAGATCGACCCAGAGTGGTTCAAAGCCCTCCTGTCAGCCAACATGCAGATCATATTGGACACCCATGCCAACCTCCTAGAGGCATATGATGCCTTAAAAAAAGAGCATGATGACCTATGGAAGCAATTGGCCAATCAACGAGAGCAACCAAAAGAAGCATCACCTATAGACGTCACATCTGAAGAGGTGATGGAATTGAAAGCACAACTGATGGCTTTACAAAATAAGCTTCTCCAATATGAATATCAACCTTCCCCTCATGGAGCCAGAGCCTGTAGAACTAGTTCCAATTGAAGTAGAAGAGACATTTGAGGACCCTTATGAACCTATGCATGCACCTGGAGGTAGAAAAACAGAGGAAGGAATTGATACATTTGAAATTGAAGCTCCAGAATGGCTGCAAAGGTTAGAAAAGGTAGGCCCAACTCATGATGACAGAGTAGCAGTGTAGATGCAGCCCATGTCTTGTCTGGAAGAAGTCCTCATCAAATCGGACTACTTCAAGAACCTATCTCATCATCGATGGATTGGTGCATCCGATGATTTGTATATACCATTTTGTGTATTATTGGCAGATTATAATGTAGAGATCAAACACTGCACCACAAAAGAGCCAACCTCCGCAACCCAATTTGCCCCAAATGACATTCTTGAGAGCGATGTGCAGGGCAACATCTTCCAACCTACATGGAGACTATGGTTACTTGAAACCTACCCCGAAATGGTGCGCACATGGAACAACATGCCCTTGTACATTAAGTATAACCCCTGTTATTGTCCTATTTTTCGATGAAGATCATGGCCTGAGTTCACTCACACAATGAAGAACATCAAAGGATGTGTGTAGATCCCTCTCTCTCTCGGGCTTCTTTGAGCTCTGCTACCGACAATGTGTTCAACTTATGGTTTCGGTCTGCTAGCAGTGATGATCGGAATGGAGTAAGACCTTAAGAAGAAGATATCTTGTCTATGTGATTAAAAGCTTTGGAGTGATGACACACTACCATGACATTGGATATGTTGAAAGTAAGTGGAAATCCTATCTATGATGCCTTCAAGTATGATAGGCCAGGTCACTCAATCAAATGAGTATCTTTGGTGGCTTCATCCTCGGTCTCAATTATGTCGGGGTTGTTAATTTTGTAACACTTGATTGGCTTCCTCTTGGCCAATTTGGAGTAGAAAGATGTCGACTTTATCGACTTTATCACAAAGCTATGATTGACAGAAGTACACGTGCACTCTCTACTCCATGGACAATAGAAGAGGATCCCGCTTCGTCGTCGACCCCAAGATCCGACAGGGCGAGCTCTGCCATGGAGGGCATGAGCCTCAGGGGAGACCATCTTTCTCTGATAGATAGTGGCATCAATTTTTCTGAAAGAGGGCGGCATCAACTTCTCTCTCTCTCTCTCTCTCTCTCTCTCTCTCTCTCTCTCTCTCTCTCTCTCTCTCTCTCTCTCTCTCTCTCTCTCTCTCTCTCTCTCTCTCTCTCTCTCTCTCTCTCTCTCTCTCTCTCTCTCTCTCTCTCTCTCTCCCCGCTGCCCCGCATGCCCCCCCCTCCCCCGCAGCCTGCCACCTCCCCCTCCCCCGCAGCCCGCCACCTCTCCCGCCACCCCCCCCGCTGACCCCCGCCTCTACCCGCCCGCAACCCCCGCCTCTCCCCGCCATTTCCCCCGCAGCCCCCGCCATTCCTCCCGCCACCCCCCGCCAACCCCCCCGCTCACCCCCGCCATTCCCCCCCGCTGCCCTCCGCTCACCTCCGCCACCACCCCCGCTGACCCCCCCGCGACCCCCGCCTCTACCCGCCCGCAACCCCCGCCAACCCACACACACACACACGGGAAGAAGATCAAGGTCCATGTGGAGTCACTTTTGTCTCCAAAGAAGGAGAGAAAGAGGCGAAGTAAGGGAAGATGCAAGTCTCTCAGCTAAGAACTCTCCATGGCTTCTTTCCTACCAGAAGGAACTCTCTCATCGCTATCCAAAAACAGCGCCTTCTTCTCCTTTGGCCACATTCAGCGAAGGGCAGCTCATTGCAGATGTGGAGGAGGACAATGATGCCTTTCATCACCGAAACTAAGAGCTCGCTTCAGGAGGAAGCTACAACAGAAGACACAATAGTTTCCACGAGTGATGGTGATGAGGTTCCTGAAGATCCAGTAGCAGAGGAATTGAGTAACGAAACTGCAACTTCTGAAGAAGCTAGGGTCCCAAGGTAAATGTAAAGTTTATTTTGGAGAAAAAATGTGAATTTGGGCAGAGATTCAACGTTGTGGGAAATGATCCATTGCTTGGCAACTGGGAAGTATCGAGTGCCATACCCATGGACTGGGGTGAGGGAAATGTCTGGACAGTTGAAGTGGATGTGCCTGCCGAAAAGCAGATCGAGTTTAAAAACGTGCTAACTGGAGAGAGTGGAGAAGTGGAGTGGTAGCCAGGGCCAAATCGAGTATTTGACTCAACAGAAGGCTTTTCATCTGTAGTTGTAAAAGAGGAATGGAATAATGTGACTAAAGAGTCAGTAGTTGAAATAGGCGATGAACTGAAGGAGATGCCAGAATAATCTTGTAATTGAAGAGTCAGAGGAAACACTAAGAAAACAGTCTTCTGCTCTGGGAACAGAGGGGGTTTTCGTTCAAGATGATGAATCTGATGAGAAACTAGTTCCGGATGATGTTTCTATAACAGAAGATCCAAAAAAAAAGAGATAATCAGTGTGCTGGAATCTAAAGCTGAGGATGCAGATGCAGACTCATCATTGGATGAATCAGAATCGACAGCACCTGAAGCTCCTCAATTAGATCTAGCTGCAACATCCATAAATGCCCTTCTTGCATGTGATGATAATGCTTGAGTCTGTTGAGTGTTAACCTGTTTCAGCATTGCAAGGACTTGTTTTTAAATGCTTGTACAAAACAAGATCCTTATAGCATGCGAGATGCCTTTTCCAATTAAGGTATTTTTTGGGGCTCTGGGATTGGTGAAGTTAAAATCAATATCCACCCTCCCTTTCTCACACTCAACGGGTGTTTCTAAATCACCGGTGACACAAAGTAAGGATCTCAATTTGAATACAAAAGGGTATGTGATAAAAGTGTGCATGGTAAAAAGTGAAGTGGAGAAAAAACTATTGCCACCAACCATTCACGACGGCCTATTTTTTTTGATCCAATTCAAACCAAAGGAATAATTGACCTACCCCTCCAATCTTGGGAAATTAACCGGCGCATGATTAATGGATGTGAAGAATCGGCAAGGCCCTCTTGGCCTATTGGAGCCTATAAAAACAATGGATTTGTGCTCATTTGGGGTACAATTTTTAGAGATACATTGGTTCAGATACGTGCAAAAGTCCTCTCTTGCACTTTGTGGTTCAAGCCTACTGTAGGAGCCACTCTATAGTGTGGATAAAGCGTGTGCTTCCCAGTGGAGGGCTAACAACACTATAGTGTAAGAGAGTGGCTTGGATTTTTTGTAGGGACAAGGATATTGTAAGCCCTATTGTCTAGAGGAATTCTCCACCGCTTGTATTGATTTGTGTTTGTCTGCATAGAGTGCCACGAAGCTCTGAGCATGAGTTTTTGAGCATTTCTTTGACCCATCTTGTAATTGTCTTATTTGAATCAAGAAGTGGATGGTCTTCTTGGTCATTTGTTGTTGATGTTTTCTGGAGTATGTACAACTCTGTGCAATTATTTTCCTCTGCTTGCTCACAGAAATGTTAAAGGGTATACTTCCCTAAAGAGAACCTCCCTTGAGTAGGTGACGTACTGGACGTATTTATTCTCTACTCTTGATAAAAGAGGACACCCCAGTACCTCCTCTACAGTTTGGCATGCACGGTGGGACCTTTGCATTTCTGTGAGAGGTATTTTTGCCCTATTACATTTGCAAGTAGGTACATGACCCATACACGAGCAGATAAGGAGTCTCTTCGTGTTCGGAGGAGCCTTAACAAGTTAGCCATAACAACAACTAGTGAGTCTACCTCCCCTCTGCCCTCCCTAAATTTATCTATTGATTTGGGTGTGACAGCATTGTCAAAAGAGAGGTATAGGAGAACCTTAGACTTCTCTTCAGATACGTCCGAAGAAACACCAATACAAAGGGAGTATCTCTCTCAGTTACTCTCCAGATTAAACATTAAATTCCCTACCTTCAAGGGACAAGCTTATGAGGATGCTGATGATCATGTGAGAAGATTCATCTCTTTATGCCGTGGACGAGGTCTGCACAATAGAGAGGATGCAATGCTGGCACTCTTTCCATCCACATTGGAGGGTCTTGCAGATAAATGGTATAGTCAATATGCAGATGGCCATTTCACTACATGGGAGGCTCTGAAGGCGGCGTTCTCACAGACATTCCGACCAAGTGATTCCTCGGAAAGAGCTCTAGATCAGCTAGAGAATTTGAAGCTAAGATCAGGTGAATCCTTTCATGAACTTCACACTAGAACAAAAGCACTTGTTGCACGTCTGCCACATGCTCCAGGTGACTTCTTGGTTAAAAAGTGGATAGAAAAGGCTCTGCCCAGGTCATCTCAGCAGAAGCTTCGTGAGTCTCTTAGATTGGATGCAACCCTCAATGATTTTGTTGCAACGGCATCACGCATTGAAGAAGCAAGGCAACATTTTGAAGGGGATACACAACCAAAGTATGCTGTAGACCTGGATCCTATTGGGCAACTGAGGAGGGAACTGGATGTTAGTATATGATCAATGTCTACTCCTCATGATTGTATGCACATTTTGGAAGGCCCCCTTTATGAGGAGAAGCCAAGCGTGCATTACCCAATTGATGGGAATCCCAACTTGAATGTTGGATGAAGGTCATATTGGACCATGTAAGATATTATAAGGAAAGGGAGTTACCAGGGTCCCCAATTGTGGGGTCCGGGGCAGCGGTGAGCAGCCCCGACTGGGGGGTCCAAGGGGGCCAGCGGGCCCCCTGGCTGGGGGGTCCCAGGGGGCCAGCGGGCCCCTTGGTGGGGGTCCGGGGGCGCTGCCCCCGGCGCGACGGTAAAGGGAATATTCCATGGAATATTCCATGTCGGAGTCAGAAATCATTTATATTTGTTAGGTCGGTTCAACCAGTTTAAGCCGTGTATGGCAATTACGCGGGCGGTGGCCGCCCACGCTCTACCGCCCATGTATAGCCGTCCATGGCAGGCCACCCATGATCCTAGATATACATGACTTCTGCACTACCTAAGATATCGAGTTGAGCCAGCATATCTCTACCTTGTATCTCCCTATCTAGAGTTGTCTAGATCACCATTTAAGCTCTACCTTGAGAGCGCACGGGTGGACAACGCCATCATCTTTGTACTTGCTGCTAGTAGAAAATTGTTGAGATTCTCCTATATCTGTTATCTTCTCTGCTATTGCTCCTGTGTTATATTGCATAACTATTGTCTTACATGGTATCAGAGCTGTAAGGTTTGAATAGCTTGAGAAGTATCATTATTTTAGCCTACTAGCAGACTAGAATATCAGTAGATTATTCGAGTGATTACATGATGGCTTCATCGTCGAATAGTAGTCTTGGTGCTTCAGCTAATGTTAATGCTGCACCTATTCGAATTCGTCCACCTGCATTCACTGAAGCGAAGCTGGATGGAACCAACTATACACTCTGGAAGTTCAAAATTTCTGCAATTTTGGACTCCTATGAATTACTTGACACTGTCATGGGACCGATGGGATTGGATCCAGAGCCTATACCAGTTGAAGATCCAGCAAATTCAAGATTGATGATTCAGCCAGATCCAGATCTTCTACGAGCTTGGAAGAGGCGGAATGCTGATGCATTATGTGCGATTGTCACTAGTGTAAGTGATTCTGTGCTTACTTTAGTTCAACATACTACTAAAGCACATGAGGCTTGGGGCATATTGGCTCGACAATATGAGACCAAGAACCACACTAGGATATAGAATTTAGAAAATCAGTTGGCAAATGAAAAGCATTCTGATTCTGAAAAGGCTGAAGATTTTATCAAATGGATAAAGCATCTTCAAGATCAATTGGCTGCAGTTGGTGTTGTTATAACACCAGAAGAGCTGGCTCGAAGATCTGTACGTGTTCTTCCAGCAAAGTATGATGGATTAGTAACAGCCCTTAACACTCAGGTAAGGCCAACTCCTCTTACATTTGAAGAGTTTTGTGCCATGCTTTTAGAAGAAGAGATGCGGCTGAAGAATCGGCAAAGTACAACTGATGCTGCATTCTCAGCAAATGCAAAAGGTAAAGGCTCTTCAGAGGGATCAAAGAAGAAGCCAAAGAAGAAAAAGTTCACAGGAAGTTGCTTCTATTGTGAAAAGAAAGGCCATGCCATCAAGGATTGCAGAAAGAAGCAAGTTGATGAACGGAATGGGACTGTAAAATCATCATGGAAGAACAAAGAGTCTGCAAACAACACAGAGCTGGAACTTTGGGTAGCTATTGAAGAGGTATGTTCATCTGCTCAAGCTCGTGTTGATGAGCCATGGATTTTAGATAGTGGAGCTTCTCGCCATATGACTAGTAAAAAGGATTGGTATAGTTCCCTAGTGCCTCTACGGGAATCCATCAATGTAGTGGTGGGAAATGACTCCAAGTGTCCAGCTGAAGGAACTGGAACCATCTCTTTTATCACTTCTCCAGGTGTTGAGAAAAAGTTATCCGATGTTCTCTATGTACCTACACTCAAAAGAAATTTGTTGTCAGTTTCTGCAATAACAGATCGTGGACTCGAAGTTCACTTCAATAAGAGTGGTGCGGAAATCATGGATTCATCAGGTAATGTTGTAGGTAAAGGCATATGACGGGATAACTTGTATGAGTTAAGTGCTTTAACTGCTACAGAAGATAAAGATGTAAGCAGGTTATGGCACCGACGATTTGGGCATCTCGGATTTGCAGTTTTGAAGGAGATGCAACGAATAGGGATGGTTGCTCATATGCCTGCATTTTCAGAGTTGCAGGAACCTTCTGAAGCTTGTATGATGGGCAAGCAACAACGAAAGGCATTTCCAAGAGAGACCAGCAATCGATCTCAAGCTCCTCTAGAGTTGGTACATGCTGATCTCTGCGGTAAAATGTCTACACCTGCTTTAGGAGGATCTTTCTACTTCTTGCTGTTAGTCGATGATTATAGTAGAAAGATGTGGGTTTATTTCATTCGAGAGAAGGCTGATGCTTTTGAAAAATTTAAAACGTGGCATAAGTATGTAGAAAATGAATCAGGAAGGAAACTGAAGAAATTTAGAACAGATAGAGGAGGTGAATTCTTGTCAACAAAATTCAACAATTACTGTAAGGAGCATGGTGTGAAAAGGCAACTTACCACAGTTCATACACCCCAACAAAATGGCGTTGTTGAGCGCAGGAACAGGACAGTAGTTGAAATGGCTCGTTGTATGTTGAAGGCTCAAGACATGCCTGATTCATTCTGGGCAGAAGCAGTCAATACAACAGTCTACATCCTCAATCGAAGCTACACAAAAGCACTGAAGGGGATGACTCCTCAAGAAGCATATTCTGGTAAAAAGCCTTCAGTTTTGCATTTCAGAATTTTTGGTTGTTTCTGTTATGCACATATTCCTGATTCAACAAGATCAAAGTTGGATTCAAAAAGCAAAAAGTGTGTCTTCCTAGGATATAGTGAAGAGTCTAAAGCATACAGGTTATGGGATCCTGAGGCAAGGAAGATTTTTGTCAGCCGAGATGTGGTGTTTGATGAACGACCACGCTTAGTAGAAAATAAAGGTAAATCTACTATCTCATCAAGCGGAGAAATATCTCACCTTGTGCCTATCAAAAGACAGGTTAAAGTTGAGGAGGAGGAAACATCTAATGGAGAAATTTCCTCAATAAAAAGCCAACCAGTTGTAGCTGCACAGCGTAAGCCACTACCGAAGTGGGCACAACAGCTCTTTGATGATCACAATCCACATGTAGATGTACCAGAATCATCATCGGATGGATTACGAAGATCAAAGAGAATAGAGGAGCAAAGAAGAGCCTCAGAACACATTGTTAACATGGCTCTAATGGCAGATATCATGGGTTCGATAAAGGAACCTACCACCATTGAAGAAGCCATTGATGATCCAGATTGGAGAGCGGCAATGCAGTCTGAGTATGATAGTATACTCAAAAATGATACATGGGATCTAGTCTACTTGCCGCCAAAGAAGAAGGTAATAGGTACTAAATGGATTTGGAAAGCTAAGTATAAAGCTGATGGAACATTAGAAAAGTATAAGGCACGATTAGTTGCACATGGTTTTTCACAGATTGAAGGATTTGATGTTCAAGAAACTTTTGCACCAACAGCACGCATGACAACTATTCGGACGGTACTTGCAGTAGCTGCACAAAAGTCTTGGCCTATTTTCCAGATGGATGTCAAATCTGCATTTTTGAATGGTCACCTCAAGGAGGAGGTATATGTATCTCAACCACCAGGTTTTGAGGTGCCCAATTCAGAAAATAAAGTTTGCAGGTTGAAGAAAGCTTTGTATGGACTTAAGCAAGCTCCACGGGCTTGGTACCAACGAATAGATCATTTTTTCAAAAATATGGGTTTTGAAAGAAGTACTTCTGATGCTAACTTGTATGTAACGAAAAGGGATAGCAAGCTAGTTGTTGTCATTGTATATGTAGATGATTTGATCATTACAAGAGATCATCAGGAACTCATCAATCAAACTCGGATCAGCTTGGGAACTGAGTTTGAAATGACAGACTTAGGTCTACTCCATTTTTGTCGGGGAATTGAAGTATGGCAAAGGAAGGATGGCATTTTCATCTCACAACAAAAATATTCCAAAGAAATTCTCAAGGCATTTGGAATGATGGACTGCAAACCAACTAGCACACCTATGGAGGTAAATCATAAGCTATCTATGGATGATAACATGCCTCATGTAGATGCTAAGAAGTATAGGAAGCTCGTTGGAAGTCTTATTTTTCTGTGCAACACTAGACCAGACATTTGCTATGCTGTTGGAGTGTTAAGCAGGTTTTCCAACAAACCTAAGGAGAGTCACTGGAATGCTGGAATGCGAATTCTAAGGTACATTGCAGGAACCTTGGATTTTGGTATTTTGTATACCACAGGTGATACACTTCAAGGATATTGTGATTCAGATTGGGCTGGAGATTTTGATTCTAGAAAATCAGTTTCTGGATATTGTTTCTCACTTGGTTCAGGAATATTTTCTTGGGTAAGTAGGAAGCAACCAACTCTCGCACTCTCCTCCACTGAAGCAGAGTACAAAGCAGCTTGTTTTGCTTCTTGTGAGGCAGTCTAGTTAAGGAGAATTCTTGCAGATATAGGCTTTCCATCAAATATGCCAATTGTACTCAAGTGTGATAATCAAAGTTGTATGGCTATTGCAAAGAACCCAGTATTTCATGCTCGCACCAAGCACATAGAAGTACAGTACCATTACATTCGTGAGCTAATTGAAGATGAAATTGTGGAGCTAGAATATTGCCCAACAGAGGCAAATTGTGCTAACATATTCACTAAAGCACTTGGAAGAGAGCAGCTCAACAAGCATCTTCAATAGATGGGCATAGGACCAAGACCTACTTGATTTATCATCGGTAAACATTGAGGGGGGGTGTTAGTATATGATCAATGTCTACCCCTCATGATTGTATGCACATTTTGTAAGGCCCCCTTTATGAGGAGAAGCCAAGTGTGCATTACCCAATTGATGGGAATCCCAACTTGAATGTTGGATGAAGGTCATATTGGACCATGTAAGATATTATAAGGAAAGGGAGTTACCAGGGTCCCCAATTGTGGGGTCCGGGGCAGCGGTGAGCAGCCCCGGCTGGGGGGTCCAAGGGGGCCAGCGGGCCCCCTGGCTGGGGGGTCCCAGGGGGCCAGCGGGCCCCCTGGTGGGGGTCTGGGGGCGCTGCCCCCGGCACGACGGTAAAGGGAATGTTCCATGGATTCCCTGTCGGAGTCAGAAATCATTTATATTTGTTAGGTCGGTTCAACCAGTCTAAGCCGTGTATGGCAATTACGCGAGTGGTGGCCGCCCACGCTCTACCGCCCATGTATAGCCGTCCATGGCAGGCCACCCATGATCCTATATATACATGACTTCTGCACTACCTAAGATACCGAGTTGAGCCAGCATATCTCTACCTTGTATCTCCCTATCTAGAGTTGTCTAGATCACCATTTAAGCTCTACCTTGAGAGCGCACGGGTGGACAACGCCATCATCTTTGTACTTGCTGCTAGTAGAAAATTGTTGAGATTCTCCTATATCTGTTATCTTCTCTGCTATTGCTCCTGTGTTATATTGCATAACTATTGTCTTACACTGGAGGCATTGAAAATGCAACAAAACCAACAAGAAGAGAAGGTCTTGCCACCACTGCGTCGCACTGATGATGAAGTAGCCCAACTTCGCCGTGAGTTAGAAGATTTGAGGACCACTCAGGATATAAGGAGACAAATTTGGTGTACAATCTGTAACAACAATGGACATTCCAATGCTAATTTCCCTATTAAGGTAAGCTGTCAATTTTGTGGAAAGGATGGTCATGAAGCCAGAGATTGCTACTACCTCAAGGGTACACAGCAGAGAGGTAACCCTCAAAATTTGGATTCATATTATGCTAGTACTTCAAATACATCTAATAGAGAGGAGAATCGGCCTGCAAAGCCTAGATATAATAGACCTTTGATGTGCTATCGTTGTGGTGAGTACGGCCACATGCAAAATAGGTGTTCCCTCCCAGAAGATGCACCTCCTTGTCAACATTGTCCAGAGGCCAAGGATCATTATACCAAAGATTGCCCAAGAGGTCGTCCTGCTCCAATCCATATGATTGCAGTCTCTCCACATGAAGAAGGGAAAACCACTCAATCTTATGCCGTTTCATCCTCTACAATGCGCATGATGACTAGAGCTAGGCAAGCAGCTGCAACCCACAGGGATGAACAACAAGGATTTCAGGATAAAGAGGAAGAAAAGAAGTCTGGATGGAAGGACCAAGCAGAAATTGAAGGAGCTTATGATAAGATGGCTACTTCTCTAAAGGGCCAACCAACAAGTCTACAAGAAAACACTCAGGAGATAAACATTGAACAGATCTTGAAAGGTATTCATCACAAGGTTAGTCTATATGAACTTATAAGGATGGATTCAAAAATAAGAAGTGACTTACTGAAGATTATACACTCTGCTCACTTGGTCCAATCACCTAGCATAGATGGTTTCATGGTTGATTTTCCCCCTGCACCCTTAGCAGACTACCAAAGCTCGAGATTATTTGTTTGTATAAAGGATGAAACTCTCACAGGTGTGATCATAGATGGAGGCTCTGGTATCAATTTGATGCCAGATTTCACAATGAAGAAACTGAATTTGAACCCCACCAAAATGGCACCATTTACAGTTACACTAGCAGATCAACATCGGGTTGCGCCTCTTGGCATTATTGAAAAGGTACGGATGATAGTACAGGGTTGCCGCTTTGTGTTGGATTTTGTTGTTATTGCATTTCCACAGGAGACTTCCTATCCTTTACTCCTGGGGAGACCTTGGCTGAGGCAAGCAAAAGCTTTGCAAGATTGGGGGAAAAATAAACTATGGATTTCAACAAGCACCAATAGCCAACTACAATTACATTTGGAAGAAGGATTCGACTCAGGAAAAACTGCTGGATATACTGTGGACACTCAGGTAATGCCCTCTCTACGCCAAGAAGATGATACATTGTTAAATTGGATGATGGGAAGTGCAGAGTGTTGCACAGTGGAGATCAATGAAATTGAGGAAGAAGTTGCAGATAAGGTAAATGAAGACCACAAGGTATTGGAGAATGAGCAATTGCAGGAAAATACAAGCTTTGAAGAGGCAACCAATATAACAGTATCGGAGGTGGAAGGCTATGAACTTAAGAGCAGAGAAGATCTTCCTTTTGCAGATATACCTCAAGGATGGATAGAAGAACATGTTGCAGAATATAAATTAAAATCCACTCCTGCATAAAGTGGAGATGATTTCTCAAACAAGACCAGTCTTGAAACATTGGTTCAAGAAGTAAATTTAGGGGATGAAGAGAACCCTCAAGTAATCCACTTAGCATCTTGGTTGTGGCATTATCCTCCTTTACTACAGAAGGTAACTTCTTTGCTTTTTACCTACAAAAGTGTCTTCGCATGGTCCTACAAAGATCTAACAAGGATACCAGAAGAGCTTGGGTTACATCGGATACCCTTAGTTGAGGGAGCCGCGCCTGCAAGAAGTAGACCATATCGACTCAATCCGAAGTATGCAGAGGCGGTAAAAGCAGAAATTACAAAACTGGAAGAAGTAGGTATAATTGTCCCAGTAGAACATTCCAGGTAGCTTTCTTCCATGGTTATTGTACCCAAGAAAAATAGTGGAAAAATAAGAGTATGTGTTGATTTCAGTGCTTTGAATAAAGTGACTATTCAAGATGGATTTCCTCAGCCCTTCACAGAGCAAGTACTTGAGGAAGTAGCTGGTCACACTTTGTATAGTTTCTTGGATGGTTTTAGTGGCTACAATCAGATAGTGATCCATCTTGATGATAGGGACAAAACCGCCTTTGTCACTCCTTGGGGCACTTATGTCTATACTCGAATGGCTTTTGGTTTGAAGAATGCACCAGCTTCATTTAATAGAACAATGTATCTGATATTGGGCAAATGGTTAACAACCTTTCTACGCATTTTCATGGATGACTTTTCAGTATTTTCAGGTACAGATAAAAGAGCAGCAGTTCAAGATTTCCATGACCATTTGGAAAATCTAAAAGAAATTTTTGAGCAATGTCTCAAAACAGGTTTGAAATTGAATCCTGATAAATGTCACTTTTTGGTCACTAAGGGTACTCTTCTTGGTCACATAGTATCTGCTGAAGGTATAACCGTAGACCCTGCAAAGGTTATGGCTATTCTTTCCATGCCAATTCCACAAAGCCCAAAAGAAGTGCAAAGTTTCTTGGGCCATGCAGGGTATCACAAAAGATTCATTCGGATGTATTCAGAAATTGCTAAGCCCTTGTCAAGGCTTACCAGTAAAAAGGTCCCTTTCTCATGGAGTGCTGAAGCTGACAAAGCATTTTGTGAACTAAAATTGAGGCTATGTACTGCTCCACTTTTAAGTGTTCCTAATTGGTCATTGGAATTTCATGTGCATACAGATGCTAGTCTTCATGCTGTGGGTGCAGTTCTAGCTCAACCATCATCACATAAGGTGGATAGACCTATCTCCTATGCCAGCAGACTACTCAACCAAGCCGAAAGGAATTATAGTACAACGGAAAGAGAAGGTTTGGCTATCGTATTTGCTCTTCAGAAGTTCCGAGATTATCTCCTTGGTGTACATTTTATAGTTATTTCTGATCATCAGCCCTTGAAGTACTTGATAAACAAACCTAGAGTAGCTGGAAGGATTTGGAGATGGTTACTCCTATTTCAAGAATTTAATTTTGATATTCATATTAAGCCAGGAAAAGAGCACTACATGGCAGATCAAGTGTCCAGGACTGCAATGAGCGAAAAGGCAACAGGTATTAATGATGAACTGGTAGATAGCAATCTTTTTCTAGTAGCAATTCAGTCTGGTTGGTATGATGAAATTCTCCATGTTCTTACTATTGGAAAGATCCCAGAACACTTGACACCTGTAGAAAAGAGAAGATTGCTCCTGAAAACCAAAGCATATTCTCTTATAAATGGAAATTTATATAAATACTGTCAGGATGATATACTGAGAAGATGTGTCTATCCAGAGGAGGTAAATCTTCTGCTAGAGGCTGCACACAATGAAGGACACCTAAAGGGGGAAGAATTGGCTCATAGAATCATCCACATAGGTCAATGGTGGCCGCATATTTACAAGGATGCAATCAAGTTTGCTAAGGAATGCCACATCTGCCAGAGGTGTGCCCCCGCGCCAACCAGATTGAATTTCAAACCATTGGTCATATCTACAGGATGGCTCCCATTTGAACGATGGGGTCTTGATTTCATAGGACCAATTAGTCCAACTGGTCAACCAGGGGGTAAAAAGTATATATTGATGGCCACATGTTATGCCACTAAATGGATAGAGGCCAAAGCCACTATGGACTGCACGGCTTTAACAGTAGCTAAGTTCTTGTATAAACGTATTTTCTCAAGATTTGGTTGCCCACTAGAAATCACTAGTGATAGAGGCACACATTTTATAAATCAATTGCTCCAGTTTATATTTGACAAGTACAAAATCTTCCATAAAAAATCTTGTGCCTACTATCCGAGGGCAAATGGCCAAGCAGAGAGTTCCAATAAGATTTTGATTGGATTGCTTCGCAAATTATCTTTCGATCATCAAAGCTCCTGGCCACTAGCACTGATCGGTGCAATTTGGGCTTTCAGAACCACGAAGAGGGGAACCACTGGCGAAACCCCATTCCGCTTGGTATATGGAAAAGAGGCATTGGCCCCATTTGAGTTCGTTATCAAAAAGGAAACAGGAATCAAAATGATTGGAATTGAACCCCCCATTCAGAGATTGGTGGCATTAGAAGAGTACAGAGAAGGGGCAATGCAGAAACTTCTGGTAACACAAGAAGAGCGTAAGAGATTGCATGACAGGTATCTCAGATCCAATGAAGTTCAGGAAGGGTCCATGGTTTTAGTGCATCAAGTCCCGGAAATTTCAACTAAATTGGCACCTAAATGGGTAGGACCATATAAGGTTATCAAGGTATTACATCATGGCGCAGTGCATCTGGAGGATTTGCAGGGTAAAAGGATTCCCCTGGTCAACATCTCCAGGGTGAAGAAGTATCTGAATTAAGTCAAAATGGAAGCACTTCATCCCTTGTACATACCGTGTTTCTTTTCAGTAATTGCAGTATAACTAGATCTCATTGAAATGAATACAATAAGGGAGAAATTGCACCAGGGACGGTGCAAAAGCTTGATGTGGGGGTCTGTAGATCCCTCTCTCTCTCGGGCTTGTTTGAGCTCTACTACCGATAGTGTGTTCAACTTATGGTTTCGGTCTGCTAGCAGTGATGATCGAAATGGAGTAAGACCTTAAGAAGAAGATATCTTGTCTATGTGATTAAAAGCTTTGGAGTGATGACACACTACCATGACATTGGATATGTTGAAAGTAAGTGGAAATCCTATCTATGATGCCTTCAAGTATGATAGGCCAGGTCACTCAATCAAATGAGTATCTTTGGTGGCTTCATCCTCGGTCTCAATTATGTCGGGGTTGTTAATTTTGTAACACTTGATTGGCTTCCTCTTGGCCGATTTGGAGTAGAAAGATGTCGACTTTATCGACTTTATCACAAAGCTATGATTGACACAAGTACACGTGCACTCTCTACTCCATGGACAGTAGAAGACGATCCCGCTTCGTCGTCGACCCCAAGATCCGACAGGGCGAGCTCTGCCATGGAGGGCATGAGCCTCAGGGGAGACCATCTTTCTCTCATAGACAGTGGCATCAATTTTTCTGAAAGAGGGCGGCATCAACTTCTCTCTCTCTCTCTCTCTCTCTCTCTCTCTCTCTCTCTCTCTCTCTCTCTCTCTCTCTCTCTCTCTCTCTCTCTCTCTCTCTCTCTCTCTCTCTCTCTCTCTCTCTCTCTCTCTCTCTCTCTCTCTCCTCTCTCTCTCTCTCTCTCTCTCTCTCTCCCCGCTGCCCCGCATGCCTCCCCCCTCCCCCGCAGCCCGCCATCTCCCCCTCCCCCACAGCCCGCTACCTCTCCCGCCACCCCCCCCGCTGACCCCCGCCTCTACCCGCCCGCAACCCCTGCCTCTCCCCGCCATTTCCCCCGCAGCCCCCGCCATTCCTCCCGCCACCCCCACCAACCCCCCCGCTCACGGGCCCCGCTGCCCTCCGCTCACCTCCGCCACCACCCCCGCTGACCCCCCTGCGACCCCCGCCTCTACCCGCCCGCAACCCCCGCCTCTCCCCGCCATTTTCCTCGCAGCCCCCGCCATTCCTCCCACCACCCCCTGCCAACCCCCCCGCTCACCCCCGCCATCCCCCCCCCGCTGCCCTCCGCTCACCTCCGCCACCACCCCTGCACCCCCCCGCCAAACCCCCTGCTCACCCCCGCCATTTCCCCCCGCTGCCCTCCCCGCCCCCTCATACACACACACACCCACACACACATACCCCCACACATACACACACACACCCCCACACATACACACACTCCCACACACACACACACATACACACCCACACACACACACATACACACCCACACACACACACACCACACCCACACACACACACACGGGAAGAAGATCAAGGTCCATGTGGAGTCACTTTTGTCTCCAAAGAAGGAGAGAAAGAGGCGAAGTAAGGGAAAATGCAAGTCTCTCAGCTAAGAACTCTCCATGGCTTCTTTCCTGCCAGAAGGAACTCTCTCATCGCTATCCAAAAACAGCGCCTTCTTCTCCTTTGGCCACATTCAGCGAAGGGCAGCTCATTGCAGATGTGGAGGAGGACAATGATGCCTTTCATCACCAAAACTAAGAGCTCGCTTCAGGAGGAAGCTACAACAGAAGACACAGTAGTTTCCACGAGTGATGGTGATGAGGTTCCTGAAGATCCAGTAGCAGAGGAATTGAGTAACGAAACTGCAACTTCTGAAGAAGCTAGGGTCCCAAGGTAAATGTAAAGTTTATTTTGGAGAAAAAATGTGAATTTGGGCAGAGATTCAACGTTGTGGGAAATGATCCATTGCTTGGCAACTGGGAAGTATCGAGTGCAATACCCATGGACTGGGGTGAGGGCAATGTCTGGACAGTTGAAGTGGATGTGCCTGTCGAAAAGCAGATCGAGTTTAAAAATGTGCAAACTGGAGAGTGTTAAAGGTAATTATCGCTTACTACCAACTCAATTATTAAATGCCCGACAATGACGTAAATTACTCGTTCGGAACGGCAATCCTCGGTGACTCCAGACCCTGGTCCACACTTGCGTGCCAGGCAAAATCCGAGTCTCTCTGTATTTAATCTTACCGTAAAAGTAAATTGACTCTAGCCCCGTGGGTCCTTGGGAGTGGTAGGGGTCTGTTAAACAGAGGCCCTGTACTATTTTCCCAATTTCTCACTCAACTGTTGTTTCGGTTTTCACGTCTTAGCTCAGTATTTGCTCCTGACTAGACCATCATACTGGAACTCAGGGCTCCCAGACTATTCCTGCCGTAGTAGTTGAACAGTATTCCGGAATTACAGCCCAATACTTTTAGTAACTTAACAGGATTGCAACACACAATCTTGCTGGTATAGACTTACCGCGTTTCTACCTTCAAACCGCACTACCTACTGACCGTAAGATGTGTTGCGCATTACCATCATTCTACTCGTAGTTAAACCTTACCGATAGTACTTTTGAACCTAGACTATAATGCCGATTCGGTCATTTACAGAAGATCATAACACACAGTAACCAATACCTATTCTTCACGCTCGTCCATTCCACAAAGAAATAACAGAGGGATAACACACTAACATCTTACGCAGAATCAAAGATATCTTAACTCGTTATCCACAGAATCGCACACTCACAGTACCGATTCGTAACAGCGTCGTGTAGCGTACATACTCAGACGGACAGTTACACAGACAAGGCACGCAGAACAGGATAGGGCCAAGATGCTCTAATCATACACACACACAGTAGAAGGGGAAAACCCCAATTCAGAGTTCTCCAAATGCATTCACAACTCCCACAACAGGGCTCGAGTACGCTTAAGAAATACTTCAATCATTACCGGATGAACTCTCTACAGTACAGCATCGATTCGTAACACTGCGTATAACATGAATACGCGCACAAGCACATACACAGACGAGAGAGTGGAATAGACGGAACAGGACAGAGTTACTCGATTCTACACATACAATACTATACTTGCAAATCCCTCAACACCCGGCTCTCTGCCGTTCTCTTTTCATTGCTTTAAATAGAATTCTGTTACAAGGCTTGCGCGAATCTTTCTTTACCGCGTACTTCTCAAAAGGGTTCTATCTATATTAAAAGCCTCTGTCTAAGTACAATTGTCCTTATTCGGCGGCCGTCTAACACTGGCACGCACGGTGGACTCGAATCCGCAAGTTCCTATGGTTCGGATACTAGACCTTCTAAGTACATACTTCGGGCGAGCCTAAATGTTCGGGTAATTTTCTTTTTGATGGTTTCTAACATCTGTACTAAGGTGGTAGGTTCTAATAATTGGGCGTCGGTTCTTACTGCACTGAGGGCTATGGCTTGATTTAACAAAATTTCGGCTTGGGTTTGAAGAAAAGCCTCCTGTAGATAAAATTCGTTGGCTAATGCCGCATCTCGGGCTGTCGTTATTTCGGTTAGTTTGGTCTACATTTCTCTGATACACTCCTTCTGGTTGCGTATTTGGTTGTCTTGGTGTTCGAATTGCTGGGTTTGGAAATCCAGAGTTCGTTTTAATGCATCTCGTTCCCGGCGAGCATTGGCGATATCTTTTTGGTATTGGCCCTCCCATAGTAATTGTCGTTTGAGAATGCTGTTAACCGCTTCTGCGCATTCTTCGGCTCGCCGTAACTGCTCTTGGACTTGGTTGGCTTCTTTCTGTTGGTCCTGCATCTTCTGAGTGGTTTCTTGTAATTGAGTCTTCGTGTCTGCGATCAATTCTTCGAGAGATGCGTTGATATCTTCTTGTTCTTGCAGGGCGGTCTTCAGTGTTCGAATTTCCTCATGTGCGTCGTGTATGAGTTGGTCTTTGGCAGCTAGCTGGTCCAGGGCTGCATCTCGTTGTTGTACTAGCGTCTGCTCTGTCGAAAATCGTGCTTGGAGTTCTGCTAGCTGTGTCTGTAGTTGATGATTCTCGGTCTTTACGGCATCAACTTCTTCCTGGAGGGGGGTGATGTCAGCTTCCAGGGTGTCTACCTTGTGCTGGTATTCGCGCTTCAGGTGGTCCGTGGCTGCCGTAAACTGTGCGGGCAGCTGGTGTGATAACTGGATAAGGAACTGCCCCATGGCGGCAAGTTCCGAGAATGCGTTATGTGGCGGTGGTGGTGGAGGATGACGAGGTTGAGAGGATGTATCGGTGAGTAATTGTTGGGAGTTTGGCGGAGAGTAGTTAGGGGAGGAAAAGGAGGATGCTACGGGTTCAGTGAAGGGTGGGAGGGGTGGTTCCGGTGGGGGGAAGGGTTTGACAGGCGGTGGTGTAGGGAGAACGGTATCTGAGGGGCTTACCTTGGCGAGTGTTTGTTGTACGGTTTCTGTATGATTGATGGCGTCGATGAGTTGATCCAGTGCTTTTGTGGCCGATTCTTGTTCATCCTGGTGATGCTCAGATTCTTTTTCGGTGGACACTATTTCTGTCTCTGCTTGATCCTGCTGGTCGGGTTGCTCCGTCGATGTTTCGTTGTGTATCGAAGTGGCGGTGTCGTGGTATGTTTCCTCTTGGTCGTCTGGCTTGGTCTCCTGATCTTTTCCGGCGGATCCTTGGACTTCACTTTCCGAGGAGCTGATCCGAATTCGCTTGGTGCGGAAGAGTTGATTAATCTCTTCGTCTTCTTCTTCAGTGTCCTCGATCGGTTGTGCGGATTCTTCGTGTCGAAGTGCGGGGCCTGCGGGTGGGGGTTGTGCGGCGAGAATGGTTGGGAAGAGGAAGGAGATGATGTGGGGAAGGCGAGAGCGGGGGGTAGATCCCTTTTGGAGCTGTTTTACGATAGCTACACATTCTTTATGGATTCTAAGGAAGAAGTAAGAGGCAAAGTTTACAGGTTCGCTGGCAGCTAATTCTAAGGCGGAGTAGAAGGGGCGAGAGATACCATATGTTCGCTTTTGCAGGTTGAGAATTGCTACAAGGAACTGTAGGGCGGATCGCTCGGGTTCTGGGCGGCAGAGAATGGCGTATTCGTTGGATGAGGAGCGGGGAAAGAGTTCGGTCATGCGTGCGACAGGTATGCTGGGGCCATTTTCGCGGCCTTGCGGGGCGAGGCGGTAGGCTGCAGAGAAGGCTTGGAAGGTGATGACGGTTCGGGATGGGAGAGAAGTGAAGACCCACTGTCGTTCGGTGGTGGGGCTTTGGGCAATGGCTTGGATGATCTGTGCAGAGAAGGGATGGGCTTCCACTGAGTGCCAAGGCAACTCAGCGAAGTTGGCCAACCCTCTGCAGCGCAGGTATTCGCCTACGTCTGTAGGGATACCTTCACGGAAAGCAGCGTAGTTGGCTAGCGCTTCCATGGTGTTCACAAGCACACTTACAGAAAACACAGAATACTGGGATAACACAACAATCACAAAAACACAATAGCGGTTTCTGGCGCAACGAAGGGGATTAAATATGGAGAACACGGTGTGGGGTTGAGTATCATTGTGCGGTGCGGGAATGATACGGTTTGCATGCTAGTGTGCGTACTGAGTGACCGATAGGGAGGGGCGGCTGGTGACATAAAGATTTGTACAAAAGACGGCTAAAAGCAAAACACAAAAATTTATACAAAACGCGGTTCGTCGCCGAATACTTTAATGCGTACTGGTAGTGGGATAATATGGCCGCAGCTTCGATCCATTAATTACCTTTGGAAGTGGAATTCCGGTCAACGTAGTCAACCGAAAAGTAGCCGGACCTACTTGTGCTGAGATCTTGAAAGGGCCGAACCATCGTAGTTTGAATTTTCCTGCTGCTCTATCAGATTTTGCGTTATAGCAGAGTACCAGCTGTCCTACCGAAAAGATTGGCGTCTTCAAATATCGATCGTGTGTCTTAGCTTGCCTTAGTTGAACTTCACGCATAGTTAAAAAACTGAGCCATCGGTGCTCATCAAGTTCTCTGAGTGCGTCCATTCGTGCTGTCAGTGAAGATTTCGGTAACATCTTCTGAGTGATTGCTACCCGCAAACTTGGGATGACTACTTCCATGGGAGCGATTGCTTCTAAGCCATAGGCAAGCTTGAAAGGTGTCAAGCCTGTTGTCACCTTATAGGTAGTTCGGTATGCCCATAGAACCGCAGGTAGTAGTTGATCCCATCTTTCCGGTGCTTCCATGATCAATTTCCGGAGGATATTTAACAGTGATTTGTTTGTACTTTCGGCCAATCCATTGGCACGTGGGTAATAAGGAGAGCTAAATTTATGTGTGACCTGGAATGACTGGGTGAGAGCCTTCATTAAATTGTTTGCAAAATGAGTGCCTTGATCTGAGACAATTTCCAGAGGTAAACCAAATCGTGGGAAGACATCCGTGAGTAGACATTTTGCTACCGTAACTGCTGTAGCAGACCGCAAAGCCCAAGCTTCTGCCCATCTAGTTGCGTAATCTGTGCAAGTCAGTATGTATCGATTGTTACTGGATACTGCTGGAGGTGTAATTGGCCCGATAAAATCCAAACCCCATTTCTGAAAAGGTTCTAACGGTAAGATGGGTTGCAGGGGAAAAAGATGCCGTTGTAAAGGTTGACCAGCTCTTTGACAAGTATCACATTGTTTAACAAACTGTGAGATGTCCTTGTGCATTGTTGGCCACCAGAGTCCTCCTTGCAAAATTTTTCGGTGAGTTAAGTCTGCTGCAAAATGGCCACCGGAAGGAATTGAGTGAGCCAAAGTGATAACTGAGTTAACTTCATGTGGGGGAATACAGCGAAGTAGTATTCCGGTATGATCTGCATAATATAGTTCGCCAGCAATTAACCGAAATCGGCGGCTAAAGACCGCAATTTTCCTTCGAACTGCCTTGGCAGTTGCGGCTGGAAAGCATCCTTCGGTGAGAAAAGTTAGAATCTGATCATAGTATGTCTGTGGTGTTTGTAAGTTGGCAATCTCATCGGGCAATGGTTCAGCATTATAAATCGCAGGAGTCGTATCATCTATGCCTACCGGAGCTTCACCGTAATCTAGGCGTGATAAGAAGTCTGCTAAAGCATGTGCATTTCCGGGTCGGTGAACGACATCATAGTCGAATTCTTGTAAAAGTAGCACCCATCGTGCTAATCGTCCACCTAAATGCTGCTGTCTTACTAGATAAACAAGGGCAGCATGATCCACATGAAAGGTAAATTTCCGGCCTAGTAAATAATGTCTGAACTTTTTGATTGAGTAAATCAATCCTAGACATTCTCTTTCCGTGGTGGAATAGTTCTTTTCTGCCGGTGCAAGCCTTCTACTGGCGTAATAAACAGGACGAAACCACTTCTCTGTTTGTTGCATCAGAATACTGCCAATTGCAATATCTGAAGCATCGACAAAAACATGGAACGGATTGTCCCAGTCTGGTGGTTGTAAAATTGGGGCTTGCGTCAGGAGATACTTGAGTCGCTCAAATGTAATTTGACATTCTTCAGTCCATTCAAACCGTCGGGGAGTTTTTGTGATTAGCCTGTTCAGTGGTACTGCTAGGTGAGCAAGCCACCGTAAGTGTCTGCCGTGCCACCGTACTTGACCCATAAAACGCATTACTTCCTTCGGAGTCGTGGGTATCGGGGCTTCTAAAATCGCTGAAATCTTATCTGGGTCCACTCGGATACCTTGAGCAGATACAATATGCCCAAGTAGCTTGCCACATGAAACCGCAAACACGGATTTGTTGGGATTAAGGCAGAGTCTATATTCTCTACATTTGTGAAAATAGCATCGTAATTGAAACAAATGTGCTATCATCTTCCCAAAGATTGAGAAGTCGTCGAGATATACCTGCATGAATGAAGTGAGATAAGGGGAAAATATCTCCTGCATACATCTTTGAAATGTGCTTGGTGCATTTCGCAATCCGAACCACATTACTGTGCAGGCAAAGACCCCCCAATTGGTAATGAAGGCAGTTTTTGGTATATCCTCTTCAGCCATTCTAACCTGATTGTATCCGCTGTATCCATCTAAAAATGAATACATTTCATGACCTGCGACTCTATCCAGCATGGTATCTAAAAAGGGGATCGGGAAAGGATCTGGTACTGTTGCTGCATTTAATTTTCGGTAATCCACGCAGATTCGTAATTGCTTGTTTTTCTTTGGCACGATCACAATTGGTGAAATCCATTCAGCGTGTTCTACTGGGACAATGAATCCGACTTTTAATAGTCTATCCAGTTCGGCCTTTACTTGTGAGGCATAATGGGGGTTCATCCTGTAACTGGGTTGTCTGTTTGGTTTCACTTCTGGTTTTAACATGACTCTGTGTTGATAGATGCGCGGATCTAATCCTTTCATGTCCTTGTAATCCCATGCAAAGACGTCTGCGAATTCGCGAAGAAGTTTAATCAAATCCTCCTTAAATGTGTCCGGTAAGTTTTGCCTTATCTTCACAGGTCGTGGATGATCTCTATCTCCCAGATTGTACGTTATCAGCTGGTCTTCTGGGACATAAAATTGTTGAGGTTTCTCTATATCGTCTGTTGGCTTGAACAGTGGTTGTAATTCGTCGTCATGGGTTGAGGAAGTATCTTCCTGGACCGACTTTCCGGTAATAGCTACTACTGTACATACTGACGTGTTCCAGTTATCTATGACGGATTGTAGGTCAACAGTTCCTAGAGACATTAAATCGGCATTACTCTTCAAAAATTGCTCTTCTTCATCATCTGATAGTCCATCTAACATATGAACTGGTTCAGCAAAGTACGGTCTGGCGTGAGGTTCGCAAGGTTGTATAGCATCTAGTTTTACCACATATTTACGATGGGCATCCTTGAATGTAAGCTCTTGTGCAGACCAGTCCTGTATTACCTTCGCATGCTTCAGCCAAGGTCGGCCGAAAAGAAGATTGTAATCCAAAGTGGATTCGGGTAGATCTAGTATGACAAAAGTCATCTTGAAAGTCGTACCTTGTAGAGTGATGGGTACATTCCGCACAAGTCCTACAGGATGGACTCTCGATTGATCCGCCATTCGAACAAAGAATTGAACTGGTTCAATTTCGGTCCAGCCTAGCTTTTTGCATAATGCTGTGGTCGCAATGTTTACGCCTGAGCCTCCGTCAATTAATACCTGCGTGATCGTCTGATTCTTATACCATACTGTGATCAAGGGCACTGCATGATCAATTGCAGCATCAGGTTCCGGTTGGACTGTGGCTGTTGTCGGAATGCAAGACGGTACTGGGCTGAACTGTTGCTGAAACTGTTGTCGGATCCCGGGCACTAAGGCCAGAAGTTGGCCTAGAGGAAGAGTGATGGATGCTTTGGACAAGATTTCCCAGGCCTGTTGAGCTTGACTGTCTTGTTCTTTTGGACTTGAGGTTTGTACTGACGCAGAAGTGTCTGCTGTTGTCTCTTCTGATGATGATGGCCCTACTGATGCATCCTTTTGTGTTGTTTCGTCCTTTGATGAAGAAGCCTGAGTCACCGGAATAGGTTCTGGGAACACTGGTGGTTCTGTTGTGGTCCAGTGACTAGCTTTGTTGTACATCCTTCGTTGTTCTTGTATCCCTGGTTCAAAGATTTCTGCTGCTGGCTGAAGTGGTTTACCGGAACGGGTCTGGACTGTAGCGGTCTGTGTCTCGATCGGTGTAATTTTTACCATGTTGGCCATTGGATTTTGGCGCTCCTTCTTTCTTTGATCATACTCCATTGCATCCTTACAAAATCTTCTAATGTGACCGAATTCGCCACAGAAATGACAGCGTGGAGGTGGTAGCTCGGGGTTTTCCGGTGGTGGTCCATTCTGCCATCGGTTGGCATTATAATTGTTGTTTCTCTGTCCTCGGTAGTTCCGATATCCTTGTTGTTGATTGTTTCTTAGTTGTGGAGGCACATAGTGATTTGCTGGCTGTCCATGCTCTTGGATGACTGCATTGACGTTTGCTGTCCCCTGTATTCTTGCGTTGTAGACACAGTTTCCGGTGGTGTGTCCGGCAGTGTTGCAGATAGCGCAAAACGCTTGATTCAATGCACAGTTGGCACTTGTATGCCCCGAATTTTTGCATGTGGTGCAGTATACTTGCCTGGTGATATCTTCAGCCATATTTTTGTTTGTTTTTAACCATTCCAAGTCTTCTGAAAATCCACCAACCTTGGATTCTAGCTGTAGAGCCATTGCAATGACGGCATCCAAGGTCATAGCTCCGACACATCTTATGATCATGATCTGCTTCAGTTGTGGGGTTAATCCATTGATAAACCATTGAGAGATGACATCATCAGGTAGATTAGCATGAGCCTGTGGTATCTGCCGTAAATGTGTTCTAAAGAGGGTAGCGTACTCCTGGACGGTCTGATTTACCTTCTGTCTGTTGTTCTGTAGATACTCAAAGATTTCAGCAGGATTCTTCTTTAGTCTGAATCGCTGTAAAAAGGCGTCTCGTACTGCATCGTAAGTACCGAAATGATTGATATCATATTCCGTGAGCCATCTTGCTGCCTCATTGATCAGTGTAGATTGAAAAACAATGGCCTTATACGCCTGATCTGGTGGATGGTTAAGGACTGCATAACTTATCTCGAAAGTTCGTACGTGGGCGTCTGGGTCATCTCCTGGGAATCCACCGAATTTCGTGTAGGTTACTCCTGTTGGAGGCGGCCTTGGCTGACCTAGCTGTTGTTGTTGTTGCCCGCTCATTGTGAATTTTTCAGGGCGTCCTTCTGTATCTCGGGATCGATTGGTTGAACTATCGGGACTTGTATTGCCGGAGGGTGCGCTTTCCGGTGTGTTGTTGCGACTCAGGATACTTCGGATCTCCGTTTCGAACAGCTTTCCTTCCTGCTGGATGTCTAATATTCGAAATCTTTCTTCCAAACACGAAGGTTGAGCTGATGACTCCGCAAAAAAGGCTAAACCTTTGCCAGCGATCGGCGATTCTATCACCGGAATCTCACCGGAATGGACCGAAATTGGGCCAGAATGCCATGTTATACTACTTTTGCCGAATTTTCCTAACGTATTTCTAACCGTGGATAACTCTAAATCTTTATCTGATATTGTTAAACTAGGTTCCAACGGTGTTTTGATAGATTCCGGACTTGCTATATCTTCGATAGGCTGGGTCGAAGTAGCACCAGACTGTATCAAAGGCGTTGATCGTTCTACCGGAATATGACCGGAATCAGTTGTGACGTTTCCACTTTTCTTGACCACTGGGTCAGATCTAGTTATGCCTACTTCTCCCGAGGCTATCTTTTGTGATTTTCGTGCTTCAATCTGACGATTCTTAGGATATGTTTCGCCCGATCGAGTGACCGGCATGTATCATTCCCCAGTGATATTATCTGATCAGTTTGCAACAATCTGGGTCGGTTGCTACTGTCAGTGAAGCAAATGTTATTGGATGTTTGCTTCTTACAAATTGCTAGCGCTCTAATGCCACTGCCTCACAGGTAACTCGTAATCAAATACTACTTTACCGCAGAGACTGATAAACAGTTGCCACTTTCCCACAGACGGCGCCAAATGTTAAAGGTAATTATCGCTTACTACCAACTCAATTATTAAATGCCCGACAATGACGTAAATTACTCGTTCGGAACGGCAATCCTCGGTGACTCCAGACCCTGGTCCACACTTGCGTGCCAGGCAAAATCCGAGTCTCTCTGTATTTAATCTTACCGTAAAAGTAAACTGACTCTAGCCCCGTGGGTCCTTGGGAGTGGTAGGGGTCTGTTAAACAGAGGCCCTGTACTATTTTCCCAATTTCTCACTCAACTGTTGTTTCGGTTTTCACGTCTTAGCTCAGTATTTGCTCCTGACTAGACCATCATACTGGAACTCAGGGCTCCCAGACTATTCCTGCCGTAGTAGTTGAACAGTATTCCGGAATTACAGCCCAATACTTTTAGTAACTTAACAGGATTGCAACACACAATCTTGCTGGTATAGACTTACCGCGTTTCTACCTTCAAACCGCACTACCTACTGACCGTAAGATGTGTTGCGCATTACCATCATTCTACTCGTAGTTAAACCTTACCGATAGTACTTTTGAACCTAGACTATAATGCCGATTCGGTCATTTACAGAAGATCATAACACACAATAACCAATACCTATTCTTCACGCTCGTCCATTCCACAAAGAAATAACAGAGGGATAACACACTAACATCTTACGCAGAATCAAAGATATCTTAACTCGTTATCCACAGAATCGCACACTCACAGTACCGATTCGTAACAGCGTCGTGTAGCGTACATACTCAGACGGACAGTTACACAGACAAGGCACGCAGAACAGGATAGGGCCAAGATGCTCTAATCATACACACACACAGTAGAAGGGGAAAACCCCAATTCAGAGTTCTCCAAATGCATTCACAACTCCCACAACAGGGCTCGAGTACGCTTAAGAAATACTTCAATCATTACCGGATGAACTCTCTACAGTACAGCATCGATTCGTAACACTGCGTATAACATGAATACGCGCACAAGCACATACACAGACGAGAGAGTGGAATAGACGGAACAGGACAGAGTTACTCGATTCTACACATACAATACTATACTTGCAAATCCCTCAACACCCGGCTCTCTGCCGTTCTCTTTTCATTGCTTTAAATAGAATTCTGTTACAAGGCTTGCGCGAATCTTTCTTTACCGCGTACTTCTCAAAAGGGTTCTATCTATATTAAAAGCCTCTGTCTAAGTACAATTGTCCTTATTCGGCGGCCGTCTAACAAGAGAGTGGAGAAGTGGAGTGGCAGCCAGGGCCAAATCGAGTCTTTGACACAACAGAAGGCTTTTCATCTGTAGTTGTAAAAGAGGAATGGAATAATGTGACTGAAGAGTCAGCAGTTGAAATAGGCGATGAACTGAAGGAGATGCCAGAAAATAATCTTGTAATTGAAGAGTCGGAGGAAACACTAAGAAAACAGTCTTCTGCCCTGGGAACAGAGGGGGTTTTCGTTCAAGATGATGAATCTGATGAGAAACCAGTTCCGGATGATGTTTCTATAACAGAAGATCCAGAAAAGTGCTGGAATCTAAAGCTGAGGATGCAGATGCAGACTCATCATTGGATGAATCAGAATCGACAGCACCTGAAGCTCCTCAATTAGATCTAGCTGCAACATCCATAAATGCCCTTCTTGCACGTAATGATAATGCTTGAGTTTGTTCAGTGTTAACCTGTTTCAGCATTGCAAGGACTTGTTTTTAAATGCTTGTACAAAACAAGATCCTTATAGCATGCGAGATGCCTTTTCCAATTAAGGTATTTTTTGGGGCTCTGGGATTGGTGAAGTTAAAATCAATATCCACCCTCCCTTTCTCACACTCAACGGGTGTTTCTAAATCACCGGCGACACAAAGTAAGGATCTCAATTTGAATACAAAAGGGTATGTGATAAAAGTGTGCATGGTAAAAAGTGAAGTGGAGAAAAAACTATTGCCACCAACCATTCACGACGGCCTATTTTTGTGGATCCAATTCAAACCAAAGGAATAATTGACCTACCCCTCCAATCTTGGGAAATTAACCGGCGCGTGATTAATGGACGTGAAGAATCGGCAAGGCCCTCTTGGCCTATTGGAGCCTATAAAAACAATGGATTTGTGCTCATTTGGGGTATAATTTTTAGAGATACATTGGTTCAGATACGTGCAGAAGTCCTCTCTTGCACTTTGTGGTTCAAGCCTACTGTAGGAGCCACTCTTTAGTGTGGATACAAAGCGTGGGCTTCCCAGTGGAGGGCTAACAGCACTGTAGTGTAAGACAGTGGCTTGGATTTTTTGTAGGGACAAGGATATTGTAAGCCCTATTGTCTAGAGGAATTCTCCACCGCTTGTATTGATTTGTATTTGTCTGCATAGAGTGCCACGAAGCTCTGAGCATGAGTTTTTGAGCATTTCTTTGACCCATCTTGTAATTATCTTATTTGAATCAAGAAGTGGATGGTCTTCTTGGTCATTTGTTGTTGATGTTTTCTGGAGTATGTACAACTCTGTGCAATTATTTTCCTCTGCTTGCTCACAGAAATGTCAAAGGGTATACTTCCCTAAAGAGAACCTCCCTTGAGTAGGCGACGTACTGGACGTATTTATTCTCTACTCTTGATAAAAGAGGACACCCAGTACCTCCTCTACAATGTGCCAAATGGCTGAACTATGTATATGTGGCACCGTTGCATGGTCCAACAACGGTCGCGTATATGATTTCTACCATCCAGCATTGGGGCATTAGGTTCAAGAATGTATCAGATGTCATGGCATAGATGTGCCTGAAAATATTCGAACTCATGCTCATCACATTCTGGACTTTCAAAAATGTTAAAGAACCTCACCTCTCGGCCCTAGGCTTCATTGAAGGCAACCTTGACGTAGTCTATGATATGAGCAACACCAAATCCATCAATGTTGTATATGCATGGCATGCTCCTATCAAATATCTCCCAACATGTTGCAAACAAACGTTTGAAGAAATGTTTATCACATGGTTCTGGGAGTATCACTCAAAAATATTCATACCCAGACCCTCTCATCTACTACACTTATTTGCTGTGGAGCAGGCCCTACACTCAAACAAGCTACGCATGCCACATCTGGAGGTACCTGGGCTAGTTGATTGGGATGCCTTACTCACAGATTTAGCTAGAGGAATGAGGCTAGAAGAGCATCACTTGGCCACAGATGTCATCGAATACTATGTCAAATGTTCAGCTCAACAAGGGTCTGTCAAAAACGATAGATGCGAGAGAGGGGGGAGTGTTGGAAGCACTCATGGAATCTCAAGACAAAGGAGCCAACATAAGGAATCAGAGCAAAGAGAAGGGACAAGTAGGCAAAGCATTCAAAGAAGATCCGACAAGTAGGCCTTTCATTTTTTCCTACCTAATCTCTTTTTAACAGTGATTTTCATCACTAGATGAACATTGTAAATACCTTTTTTGGTATATTTGACTCCATTTCGTTCAAGCCAAGGAGTCATTGAGCTTGAGGAGTATTATAAGTATTTATGTACCAATTTTCATAATTTTTAGAGCTCGTTTGAGTCTCAAAATAGCTTAGGAACCTAAAGAATGGCTAGATACGTATACATGTTGAAGTTCAGGGGATTCAAATTTAATGTGGTCACCTTGGATATAATAAAATTACACAAGCATGAGGACATTAAAGAGATTTGGCGGGAAGCAGAGATCCCCGTATTCTTGGATTTGGATCTCATCATGATAGATATCCCAAGATGTATCACATCTATGGAAACCATGGACAAGCACACTTGGAGGGAGAGCGACCAAATGGAGTACTTAATGTGCTAGGTGCTAGATTTCACAAGGCAAATGAAGACCATCAAGATCAACCAAGCCCTAGTCAAGGAAGCTTTGAAGTTTGAAGGTGGAAAGAAATACAACTTGAATGATATTAAAAAGGGTATGGACTAGTACACAGAAATTAAGAAACTCCCAGAATTTGATTCAGAAGTGCTTAATATGGCAGCCACGCTATTCCTCCAGCACTTCTTTTTGATTCAGATGACCCAATATACCATGCGACACAAAGCAGTGAACCTGGCATTTATGAAAAGAGGTGGTCGAGACAGAATGGACTTGTTATGCTATGTCTTGAAATCTTTCTATGAGGCAGCCATGCATTGGAAGGAAAAGAAATTTTTGGGAGGAGGGCAAGCTCTAACAAGAATCCTGTATAAAGCCTTGAATGAAGATGAGGATATGGAGTTAATGCTCAATAGAAGAAAAATGGAGGACTTATTGAACACAAAGAAAGTGTCTTCTCCTATGAGGATAGGAAGGAAGAGACTCACCAAAACCCACCACACAAAGCAAGTGTCTTCTCCTATGAGCAAGGAGTTGGAAGACTCACCAAAACCCACCACACAACAAACAATAGGGAAATCCATGAAAAGAGTGTGGCAAGTGGTAGGAGTCATTGAGCCTGCTAAAAAGAAATTAAGGGTATCAAAAAGAGTGAGGAGTCAAGCCCCACAAGAAGAGAAACCTATTGGAGAAAATCTAGGACAAGCCTAAGTATTGGTTTGATTCTCACAAATTCATTGAAGAAACCTCAAGAGAAGACAAGGTATGAAGGGTTAACTTGTGAACCATCTCTTGTAACTTCCTTGAACATTTACTTGATGTAAAAGTGAAGAATCAAAGTGGTTGAATCCACTTGATGATTAGGCAAAGGAAACTCCATGAATGTGTAACTGAGTTAGTTAGAATCTATCTCTAGAAATCAGGGAAAGTGATTTAGGTGAGCTCCCATTCAAATTCAAAATCTGGCTCCAACTTTCACTATATATACATGGACTTTTTTAGTTGCGAGTAGAGCCTCAATCTTCAGAGCTTATTGCAAGATCAGTGTGTGATTCCAAGGCACATATATGTACCAATAAATCATTGTACTATTCTCAATATAGAACTAATTTTATGATCATTTATTGCCATATTGTCAAGTCTATTTGTATGAACTCTTCTCTACCACATTCTCTAAGTTTTCAATCATCTTGGAGAGTCGATTTCTCTGAGCATGGTTGATCTTTTTCAGATATTTAACTTACTATTGGTAGATCTCCAAGTATACTATAATATTCCAGAGTTTCATCTCTATTGCATTTGTGTGCTATGAGCAATGCACATTTAAGCTTGACTATGTATAATTGTCTACTATTTCCTAAAAAGTCGGATTGACATAGGTGAATTGTTAGACTCATTTCTCATCATATGGTTCATCATTTTCAGTGAAATAACTTGTGATAGGTTTCTTTACTTTCTAGTTAGATTCTTCTAAAAGATCTCTGACCAATTTTGATTTGAAAAGGAGCACTAAGTAAGACACTGAGTGTCCTATTTTAAAAAATAGAAGGTTTGAGCTAGTTGACTTTTAGTCAAACTTGTCTGTCTTGATTCAACTCTTTGCAAGTGATCTTCCAAGGTAGATAGGGTCTCAAATATACTCATTGGCAAGCTAAAGGGGCCTACAACACTTCTCTAGAATTTATTTGGCTAGTGTAGTGCAAGGATTTTGCAGCACCACTTCATCTTCAGGAGCATATCAATCCATCGCTTCACAGTGGTATCATAGCTAGTATGGCAGATGGATTCCCTTCATCAATTGACAAGTTGGATAGTGGTTATTACTCTGATTGATCATTAAGGATGGAAGCTTATCTCCAAGGCAGGAATCTATATGGTTATGTGAATGGAGATGAAGTTATGCCTACATTTAGAAACAAGATTCAACCAACATATGAAGAGCAAGAGAGACTAAGTACATGGTGTCCCAAAGATGCATTAGCAACGTCTTATCTCTCAGCTCTATCTGTGATTTTTTGTTACCTCATATCAGAAGCTGTAAAACATCTGAGGAAGTTTGGAATGCACTTGAAGCCTTCTTCTTTTCAAGTACCAAAGCTAGAAAGCATCAACTATGGCTGGACTTTACAACTCTTAAGAAAGCGCCCAAGCAGAATGTGACTCACTTTGTCACAAAAATCAAGGACATAGATTATTAGTTAGGAAGTATTGGAGAAGTAATAGATGAAGAGCAGATTGTAAGGCAAGTCATGAATGGCATAAAGGTAGATAAAAAGTGGGAAGATTTCACTACAACAATGGATTTGTACATGGATATGCATGTACTGACTTCAACCCTCGAATTGGACAATTACTCAATCAAGAGGCCAAACTCATGAAGGATGGAGAAGGCTTCAAAGGTAATCAATCTTCAGCTTTATACACTGATAAAGGCAAGAATAAAGATAATAAAGGAAATGCAAAGAAAGTAGATGATGAAGCAGGTATGCATCAAGTTAACTATGCAAGTAGAGGAAGACATGGCAAAGGTAGAGGAAGAGGATGTAGCCAAGGTAGGGGGAGATCTCAAGACCCTAATCCTTGTTCTATTTGTGGACTAACCAATCATACAACTAATTTCTTTTTTAGGAATTCCAGGAATCAAAGAGGCAGAGGATACAATAGAGGAGGATATGGCTATTCAAGGCGAAGATTCAACAATGGCTATCACGACAGTCACTCAACCTATCAGGGAAACTACAAAGGAAGAAGAGACTTCAATAATTACATAGAGGACTCAAATCAAGAAGACTCGTTACTAATCATGAACATGGCAATGCCCCAAGGTAAATTTTCTACATAGATTCAGGTTTTTCCGATCATGTGGCAATAAATGTGGCCCTCCTATCAGATTTATAAGATATTCCAAGGAACAAGCATGAAGTACAAATGGGAGATAATACAAAAAACCTTATGCAAAAAATAGGAAATGTCAAAGCACCTAATGGAAACATCAACCTACTCAGTAAGGTACTCTATTTCCCTACCATTACAAAGAATTTGATAAGTGTTGGGCAGATAGTAGAGAAAGGGTTGCAAGTCAGGTTCACAAGAGGAGGAGCATATGTTGAAGATCCTAGCCAAGGATTCAGAAGAATTGCAAAAGGAGAAAAAACAGGTTGATTATTCACATTTGAGTTGCAAGGCAAAAGGAACATAGTTCTTTTCAATTATCGTAATCAAACACTCATAGAATTGGAGGTATGGCAGAAGAGGTTAGCACATATTGGTGAAAGATCATTGAAGCAAATATGTAGAGACCAAAGTGTACTTGGACTCCCTAATTTTTCAAAGCAACACATGATTTATAAATGCAACGCATGTCAATTTGGAAAGTCTCACAGGTTACCCTTCATGAAGAAAGGCTATATGCATGGAGACCTCTTGAAATTGGTCCACACAGATGTATGGGGACTAGCAAAGATGCTTCGCTTTCTAGATCAAGGTATTATGTAACATTCATTGATGATTGTAGTAGGTGAACTATCCTATTCTTTATGAAACACAAAGATGAAGTTTTTTCATGCTTCAAGAGATATTTAGCTCTTGTGGAGAATCAAACAGGTAAATCAATTAAGATATTAAGGTCAGATGGAGGTGGAGAATACTTCTCCCATGAATTTGACTCTTTCCTTTAAGAAAGAGAAATCAAAAGAGAGGTAACTACAAGGTACACTCCTGAGGAAAATGGAGTGGCCGAGAGGAGGAATGGGACAATTGTTGAAGATGTAAGGTCTATGTTAAATGAAAAGCATCTAGCGAACTATCTATGGGCTAAGGTTGTATCCACAACCACTTTTTTTATTAACAGGTTTCCTTAAAAATCCCTTGATGGGATGACACCATATGAAGCTTGGAATGGAAGAAGACCAAGCCTAGATCATTGCAAATTTTTTGGTTGTATTATTTATGTTCATATTCCTTCACAGGTTAGAGGAAAGATGAATCCAAAGGCAGAAAGGTGTGTATTCATTGGATATGACAACAATCAAAAGGGCTACAAACTATACAACCCTACCAACAAAGGATTTTTGGTGAGTAGAGATGTAGTATTTGATGAGAACAATTCATCGTATGAGGATTCATGCAGGAAGGACAATTTGCCCTATGATCTTGAAGATGTTTTCCAAGGCTTGTTAAAGACAATCAACCTAAGATTGCAGAACAAGACACTTCAGAGGATGATGAAGAATCTCTGATGGAAAGGATCAAGGCATGGAAGTCTAAAGGTAAAGCAAAATTGCAAGAACTTGGACAAGAGGCAGAATCATCACATCATGGCGCAAGAAGGTCTATAAGGGAAAAGAAGAAGCTAGAGGGGTATGGTTTCGACACCACTCTAGTTACTAAGCACTCTATCTAGATAGCACAGGATATGAATCAAGAGGAGCACTCATCATTTGAAGAATCCAAGGCAAAACTAGAATCGAGGCATGCAATGAAGGAGAAAATTCAAGCATTTGAGGAAAACAATACTTGGGATTTAGTTCCCAAGACTTCATCCATGAAGGTAATAGGTTCAAGACGGATCTACAAACTCAAAATAAAAATTGATGGGTCTACAAACAGGTATAGAAAAGATGCCTACAATCAGATTTTTGCTTAATATTGCTTCTTCCAAGAATTGGAAGATACTCCAATTAGATGTAAAAAATGCATTTCTTAATGGTTGGATAAGAGAAGAGGTATATATGGCACAACCACCTTGTTTTGAGAATCAAGTGTATCCTGATTATGTATGTAAATTAAACAAAGCATTGTATGGTTTCAAGTAAGCTCCAAGAGCTTGGAACTACATTTGTTTCATTCTTGTAGGAAAAAGGGTTTCAACCAAGCAAGGCAGATCCATCACTCTTTATTAAAAGGAGTAATTATGAAGTCATCTATTTATGTGTATATGTAGATGATGTTATACTTACAGGAAATGATACAGATGGCATGAAGAGAATCAAAGAGCAAATGACAGAAGAATTCAAGATAAGTGATTTGGGATCACTTACCTACTTCCTAGGATTGGAAGTTGTCTACAAAGATCATGGTTTGTTTCTCACTCAAAGAAAGTACATTAAGGACATGTTGGCAAAATTCAAGATGCAAGATTGTAAGATTGCAGGTACTCCAATGAAGGTTAATCACAAACTAAGCTCACATGAAGGTGAACTCATAGAGGATGTCACAGCATATCAAAGTCTAGTGGGTAGTTTAAACTATGTGTTGGAACTCAAGGTCAAGCACAAAGCATGAAAGCGCATCAAAGAAGTGGACACACAAGAGGAAGGAGCAAGTAGGGAGCTCCAAGAAGTGTATGTCAAATTTTCAAAAGAATCCCCTACAAAAATAGTGATTTTCATCACTAAAAACCATTGTAGATACCATTTTCTATTTTTATAACCCCATTTTGTTCAAGCCGAGGAGTCCTTGAGCTTGAGGAGTATTAGAAGTATCATCCTACCAATTTTCATAATTTTTAGACTTCGTTTGAGCCCTCAAATAAGCCCTGGAACCTAATTTTTAACTAGGTCGGACACTAGGTCTGGACAGTGCCAAAACTAGTCAAAAAACTATAAAAAGAGCTAGAGAGCTCATTTTTGGGGTTAGCTTGTTAGAGAATACAGCTTTTGTAAGAGAACTCTTTTGCAATCAATTGTTCCTCTCTTTGATCTTACCTTGTGCGCATGTGTGTATGTGTGTGCATGTTTGTGTGCTTTCACTCACGCACTTGTGCCTTCACTTGCTCATGGTCTTCATACCGGTCCTCACGTCTCCGCGGATTGACAAGTAAAGGAGGTGGTGCTTATGCTTGAGCTACACCAAATTTTGGCGCCGTTGTCGGGAGAGAGCTTCGAGGATGAGCGTTGTGATGGTAAGATCGTAGATTTGCGACGTTGGAAGGTAAAAAAACTATCATTTTTGTTCATTTTCTGATTTGTCTTCTTCATCTTCATCATCATCACCATCTCCATCTTCTTTCATCTTCTTCTTCATAGAAATTTCTTGTTTTTTAGTGCATTTTCACCATTTGCATACCATTTTTCATGCATTATTGTGTGAGAAGGAGTTAGGAGGTGCAAGGGAGAGCAAGCACTGTGTTTTTTCATGATTTTGTGCACATATGGAGCTCGCCATTGCTCGGCGCTCAAAAATTCGAAGTTCTCGCCAAAAAACGCGATTGTGTGAAGAAAATCGCGATTTTGTGAAAATTCAAATTTTTTTGAAAATCACGATTTTCTATTTCCCGCTTAAAAGCTTGCTGAAAGAATCACGATTCTATGATCATTCTCAGAACCGCAATTTTGTGGTTGTGCTCAAAATCGCGATTCTCACAAATCACGATTTTCAGCCAAAAACACGATTCTGAGAAAATACGATTCTGTGGTTGTGCTCAAAATCGCAATTTTCTAAATTTTTGAAAACCACGATTCTCTGAGACAAAATCATGATTCTCTAGAACACGATTCTCTAAAACACGATTTTCATCCAAAGTACAAAATCACGATTTTCAAAACACGATTCTGTGAAAACACGATTCTGTGAAAACACGATTCTGTGAAAAACACGATTTTGTGAAAAACATGATTTTATGTTGGCAATCGCGATTTTCAAAAACACGATTCTCTGCTCAAAATTGCGATTCTCACAAATCATGATTTTCAGCCAAAAACATGATTTTGTGAAAACACGATTCTCTAGGTACACAATCGCGATTCTCTGACTTCACACAATCGCGATTCTCTGATTTCACACAATCGCGATTCTCTGATTTCACACAATCGCGATTCTCTTAGTTTCATAGCATCGCGATTCTCTTGAAGTTCACAAAATCGCGATTCTCTTGAAGTTCACAAAATCGTGATTTTTTCCAAAAGGTCCTGTTTGCCTGTTTTGACCCCCAGGAGCCTGATTTGACATAACTTTTTCATCCAAAGTCCATTTTTTGAGCTCCATAGCTCGTTGGAAAGCTCATTTCAGATAGACTAATTTGAAGTTGACCCTCAGCTGGGACTAGGGAACCAAGGAGACTCTAAATGTTTTTGAACCATACCAAGGGGAAATTTTGGACTCTTAACCAAAGCTTATGAACCTAAGATCTGGTAGACACCTAGGCAAGGATAGAAAAAGCCTTAGATCTTCTCAGTCTAGTGTCAACCATACAGCTAAGTCTTGGGCACAACAACTAAGTGGTTGTCCTTACATACTCAACTCTGACACAAGTGACTCAGAAATGTCTTTTAGCATGGGGAAACCTGCAGGTGGCTCAAGAACTGCCCATCTACAAACACCAGAGGGTCCCTATAAGACACAATTGGAATACATTCAGACCAACCAATTAGGTGTTCGCATCTATGAGGATGGCCTGAGGCGATCAGTGGTCCAACTCAAAAATCCAGATCAACCCTTTGGACTTGAACACCCAGTGGTTAAGTTCGAAGAGGGTTCATACATTGATAAGGAAGGAACCATGTATGTGGTCACCAACCTACCAGATAGGACTAATGAGTTTGGAAATTTCATTCCTGAGAATGAGATAGGATACCTAGAACAAGGAAATGTAGGACAAGGACCCCAGACTCCTAGAGGTAAGTCGGTTTTGACCAGAGTGATCACTCCAGACTGGATCCCTCAAGACCACAAAAGCATAGAACTATTCTTGAATAGAGAAACAGAGGAAGTCTTTTGGAGATTCAAGCCAGATCAACCTAGCCAATTGGGCATAGTCATCATCTACGAGTTCAAGGATCCAGAGATACCAGGCAAAGTTGTCTACCTAGATAACACATCAGAGAAAATATTCTTGGTAACAGAACATGATAGACATGCATATACTTGGAAGAGTGAATTGATTTTCCCTCCACCAAGATTCAATGTGTCCCATGGCCTCCAAGGAGTAGGATCGTCCCAAGCTCATGAAGCCCAGAGAGAAAGAAATAGAGAGAGACCTGAGGTTAGTTTTGCACGCACTGTGGTCATAAATAGATCAGGATTTGAAAATGAAAGACCTGAAAGAGAGAGACATCAAGCACATAGGCAACAAAGAGATGAACATGATTTTTCATTGCCTAGACCCCGAGAGCACCCAAGAACCCTTAGACCCACTCAAGTGATCAAGGCAATGAAGAATTATTTTGACGGGACAGGATATCCTTATGATCATGTGGCCGAGTTCAAACAAGTGTTAAGAGCTGAACAGGTTGAGGATTTGTTCACCCAGTATGAGGCATTTGGTTTGACTCTTAAGGGCACTGCCTTGGCTTGGTTTCAACCACTGAGTAGTCGAAACTATCATGATATAGGTCAGCTGCTAGACAAATTCATTGTAGAATTTTCCAAGAGTGGTATCAGGCATAACACATCATCTTTGATCCACAGTTTCAAGCAGACACCCCAAGAAACAGTGCGACTAGTAGGAAGAAGGTTCAGACAATACTTAGAAAGATGCCCTGTTCTAGAGTTGCCCACACCTGCCAAACAAGTGGCTTTGTTCTTAGATGGCTTACTGAGCACAAAGTTAAGATCATATGTGTACTTGAAAGAGCCGAGATCCTTAGAAGAGTGTGTGAGGACATGTATTGACATAGAAGACAACTTGGGTGAGGAGTTAGGACTATCCAAACTCTATAAGGACTCTGACAGTTCTACTAGTCATACTTCGAAAGTCTTCACGGAAATAGAGGAGATAGCTGAGCAAGTTGCCAAGAAGCTGGGAGTCCAAAATAGACAAACACAGAGAGTCAACCCATTGAATCGGTGTTATACTTGCGGATGCGACCACATGGCTAATGTATGCCCTATGCACAACCAGAACATGAGAGAAAGGAATACCCCATACTAATCTATTGAAAAGAAGTACACAAACCATACGGCTCAAGATTGTCCCTACAATAGGCAGGCTGTTAGACAGAATTATCAGCAACCCTACCCACAAGGTAGGTATTAGAACCATTACCAACAGCCATACTATAGACCACCACAGCAATATCAGGCACCATATAGGCCACAACCAGTCCTAGGAAACCAACCACCAGCTCCTGCCAATGTGATTCCAGTCAAGTATGCTGTGGGAGAGGAAAATCCAAATAGAGCATTGGTGCCAGTGACCCCACTGATCTCAGAGAATGACTCTCATGCCCATAGTTCAGACTACTCCCATGAAGGTAGTCCACATGCTTATTACACAGAGTCACCTGAACATAGTGAGATTTATCCGTATCAATATGAGGCACCACCTATGGAAAAAAATTGGGAGCCAGAATACTCCGATGTCATGTACACAAATCCTAACTCTAGGCCCCAATTGAGACAAATGAGACCACAAGCCCCTAGAGGATCTTGTTTCAGATGTCAAGGTGACCATTTCATTCGTGATTGTCCCCAGCCACCATCTCCGAGTCAAGATCAGGGTATCACAATACAAGCTTTTTGTCCTGATTGTGGCAAAGACCATCTCCCCAGAGATGATTACACCCATTAATGTGGTAGGCTTAGTGGTAGATTCAAGTTCAAGTAGCAGTAATGTGGCTCCTATACAAGCCGTCACTAGAGCACAAGCTTTAAAATAGGATAAACCAACAACACAATCAGAGTCGAGTGAATCAGGAGAGCCTAGTAAGAGGAAAACAAGAACATGGAAGGATACTAGAGAAAAGGCCAATCGCAAGTGGAATAAAAAGTTATCGGAACTAGAAGAAAATTTGAAAGACACAAAAACAAAAATAGAAGACATTGCATCTCAAAACCCCTCGCATGCCGAAACTCAATCTACTCCACCTCATCCCACCCCACCACCCATTGTAAATAGACCGCAACCAGGGTCTGTTCTGGCAGATCCAACCCTAGAAGGCTTGGACATGATGTTCAAGGCCTACGAGGCTCGACTTCAAGAAGGGCCAACAGCTGCAAACCTAGACAAGAGTTACCCTAGAGTAGATTTAGAGATTGAACGGATGAAAATGTGCATGAAAATGGTAGAACAAGCTCAAGCTATACTTGAGACTAGTCAAAAGTTCAATCAGACAAACTCTGTCAAAGCGGATTTGCATTTCTAGGGCTTACTAGAAAGATTAGAGCAGTTGGTAAACAAACCACAAGTTTCTTTACCTCCACAGGATCAACCAGTTATTGAAAGAGGAAGCTCACCATCAATGGGAGCTTATGTTCCTAATTCCACGGATGCCGGAATACCTCCTTCAATTCAACAGTACTCTCAAGAGTTCTTGCAGGAAATATAGGAAGGGAAATGGGCAAAGGAGAAGGGTAATTCCCCTCCTATTCCTGAGATAAATGATCTTCATGATCAATTTCCCCAAGACATTCCATCTATTTACGGAGATCAAGTAGAGCAACAAGAAGACCAAAGGTTAGATTTTGAATCTAATACCTTAGAAGAACTGCCTCAATTTCCAGGCCCATGGGAATCTGAATCTCTTCATATCAGAGCTCCCACAATACTGGTCAGACATGAAGACTCAGTGGTCCCAAGGAACACTGATGTCGTGAAGAACACTAAGGTTCAATGTCATCTCACTGTAGAAGAGCTGCTCAAAGCAAAACCTGAGCTATGGACTCATGTGAAGGATCAAGTCCCAGAACTTGAGTCCAATATGCCAAAAGCAAGCTCTAAGCAAAAAGTGCCAGAGATACCTCTAGACAAAATAGGGGACATGTGTGAGGGTGAAGAAGGTAATACTTATCTTCCAATCACCTATCAAGGTTACACAACCAAATCAATCATAGATTCCGGTGCTGGTGTTGCTATTGCGACCACCTCCCTGTGGAAGCAATGGGGCAAACCCACATTAAGACCAACTAGAATGAAGCTTCAAATGGTAGAACGTCACTTTGAAAGACATCTAGGATTGCTAGAAGGGATAACTCTAACCACTTGTGGTGTAGAGTTTGAACATACATTTGCTATATGTGACTTTGAGAGTTTATGAGATGATCCTAGGAAGACCCTTCCTCTGACAATTGCAAATAGTACAGGATTGGGGAACCAACTCCTTGTACTTACAACACGTAGGGGTCACCACCAAGGTCAATTTGAAGGATTACTCCTTCAGAGATGTACCACCCCTATAGTGGAATCCTATCCACAAAGCGAAAGAAGATTCCATCTCTGTGCATTTTGAAAGTTCACGTGATCCATCATGGCTGCATGAAGATACTCATTTGTGGATGTGCAAGGTCGCAGAGGAAGAGGAAAAACACTTGAAGGCGAGAGAAGAAGGAACTTCACCAGGAGATAGACCGGTTAGAGACCCAGCCTATACACCAATGATCTTTCCAGATGAGGAATTTGAGCCTCATGGCTGGCCAGAAATCTTAGCCACCATGGACATTGTTGTCAATGAAGAACAATGGACACCTCATTGTGATGAGGAGGGTTATGATATTTCAGTGTTCATGTGCCAACCCTTGCTAGAAGAATGTGACCCTAGTGAGGTCATAGAAGAAGAAGAGGATGACGATGATCTAGAGTCCATTGTGATGGATAGTTTCTTTAACTCAGAAAAGCACTATTTAGAAGATGTAGGAGTGTTTAACCAAAAAGAAGAAGAACCTCTCACAAGCATTAAAACGGTAAATTCAAAGGATGGAAGTGAGAGCAGTCAAAAGAAAAAGAAAAGAAAAGCTGTGAAACAAGAAGAGGAGGAATCATTGTTTGAAGTACCAGAAAACTTCAAGAAATATGAAGTTGACGACCGCAAAATTTTGGTACGAATGCCTAAGAGAGAGGCCATCATAGGAGAATCATATGATAATAAAGAAAAGACCAAGAAAATTGTAGTGACCATTGAAGAGAACGAAGAGAGATGCACATACATAGGAGATGACCTAAGCGCAAGAGAAGAAATGGAGCTCGTAGCTCTATTAAGGGAATATAGGGATGTGTTTGCATGGCACTATAGAGACTTGAAGGGGGTAGATCCAAGAATATGCTCTCATACGATCCCCATGACTGCTGATGCCAAGCCCACCAAACAGAAGCCCTACACATATAATGACACTTATGCAGCCAAAATAAAAGAAGAAATTGATAGGCTGATTGAAGCTGGATTTATCTATGAGATTGAGCATATAGAATGGGTGTCCCCCATTGTAGTGGTGCCCAAGAAGAACGGAAAGTTGCGAGTGTGTATTAACCTTAAAAAAGTTAATGCCGCTACGATTAGAGATAGTTATCCGCTTCCAATCATAGAACACCTATTGGAGCGTGTTGCAGGCAAGGAAGTTTATAGCTTCCTTGATGGATTTTCAGGTTACAATCAAGTAGCCATTGCCCCAGAAGATCAACACAAAACAGCTTTTGCCACAGAGTGGGGAATCTTTGCATTTCGTGTGATGCCATTTGGGCTCACCAATGCACCTGCAACATTCCAAAGGCTCATGTGTCATGTCTTCAAAGAGTTCTTGTGAAAGAGCTTAGAAGTATATGTGGATGATTTATGTGCTCATTCCCAAGAAACAAGATTTCACATCCCTGAGCTCAGACAAATCTTTAACGTGTAGAGAATATGGAGTGTTTCTGAACCCAAAAAAGTGTGTGTTCATGGTGCGTCAAGGTAAAATCTTAGGTCATATTGTTTCTAAAAACGGAATCTCAACAGATGAAGATAAGGTACGAGCCATAGCGGAGCTGCCAAGGCCAAGGAATGTTAAGGAGGTACAAGCCTTTATGGGCCATTGTGGATATTACCATACGTTTATCCACATGTACACGATCATAGCTAGACCCCTTTATGCCTTGTTGTCTAATTTTGAGTGGAACGATGAATGCGAGAATTCTTTCAATGAACTGAAGAAACGTTTGTGCACAGCACCAATATTGACCACTCCTGATTGGAATAAACCATTCCATGTCCATGTAGATGCATCCAATCACGCCATAGGATGTGTGCTAGCATAACCCACAGGAGAAGGAAACTTAGATTTACCCATAGCATACGCTAGCAGACAGCTGACCGCAGCTGAGCGAAACTATACCACCACTGAGCGAGAAGGCTTAGGCATGGTATATGTTGTGAAGAAGTTTAGCACTATTTATTGGCCAACAAGTTCAAGTTTTTCACTGATCATCAAGCTTTGTTATATTTGGTCAATAAACCTTGCAATACAGGACGTCTAGTAAGATGGTTCCTCTTGTTAATGGAATATGACTTTGAAGTTGTGGTTAGAAAAGGTAGGACCCACCTTCGGGCAGATCATCTTTCTCACATCACTTCAGGAGAGTCACCGCAAGGAGTGTCCGACGACCTACCCGATGCTTATCTGTTCAATTTAGAAGTTGTTCCTAAATGGGCAAATAAGTTGGTACCAGTCCTAACCTTCGGCCCTGCAAATAAGAATGTGAAAACATCACAAGAAGAAATTGTAAAATCACAAAAATATCACATATTGGCAGGAAGCATGTACAAACAAGATACTGAGGGTGTATTAGCTTGTTGTGTGGAGGATAATGAACATAGTAGTTGGTTGCAGCAAGCTCATGAAGGATTGCTAGGAAATCATTATTCTAAACAACGAACATTGCAGAATCTGAAGCGTTTAGGAGTGTATTAGCCTACCATGGACAAAGAAATACATGAGTGGATTAAGATTTGTCAATGTGCAGAGAGAGACCACCAGTGGAGCATGCCACCCTTTATCAAGTGTCATTAATTCTTGATTGGAGTGCTCCATTGGTAGAGTTTATGAGATCGGGAAGATTACCCAAAGAAGCTAGCCTAGCAAGAAGACGAAGCATGGAGCAAGAGGCTCAAGGCTATGCCTTAGTAGGAGACAACCTATACTGCAGAGGCAAAGATGGTTACTTAAGACTGTGCGTTCATGAATTAGACTATTTAAAGGTCTTAGAGACTGCACACAGTGGTGTTGCAAGTGGACATTTTGGTCCTGACCGAGTGATCAAGACCATTCTATTCTCAGGACTTTGGTGGCCCACTCTTCATATGGATGCACATACCTATGTGAAGAAATGTGAAACATGCCAATGTGCACAATATCCAGTTAGAAACGATGAGATGCCTTTGAGGCCAATGATGGGAGGGCGTGCATTTTTGAAGTGGGGTATAGACTTCATAGGTCATATTAACCCCCCAGCTAGAAACTCCCATGCAGAGTATATTAATGTAGCCACAGACTACCTTACCAAGTGGGTAGAAGTCAAAGCCACAACAAAGAATGAGGCTCAAATGACAGCTAAGTTCTTATTTGAGAACGTGTTCACGAGATATGGGTTACCTATAGAGCTAGTAATTGATAGAGGCACACACTTCTTGAATGAAGTCATTGAAAACCTTCTCCAAGAATTCTTGGTGATACATAAGAAGTCTGCCCCCTATCATCCACAAGCTAATGGACAAGCTGAGAGCACAAACAAGATCCTATGTAATGTCTTGAATAAATTGGTAAATACTAAACGCTCTGATTGGAACAAACAACTTCATCATGCTATTTGGGCTTACCTAGTTGCCTACAAAACGGTACTCAATGCCACCCCATTTCAGATGGTCTTTGGACAGAATGCGGTGCTACCATTAGATTTCTTAATCCCTGCTTTAAAAGTAGCACAAGAGTATGAGTGGAATGGACATGAGTTGTCCTCGAGGATCTTTGATCTAGAACGCTTAGGAGAGACAAGGCTACGCGCGGCGGCAGGCATCTATGCTGCAAAGAAAAGACAAAAGGCATATTTTGATGCACACATCAAAGATAAAGGATTGAAAGAGGGAGACCTAGTGTTGGTTTATACACTAAAACAACATGCCCGTAAGTTGGAAAAAAGAGGATATGGACCCATGATCATTAACATAATTTCCACTAGCGGTGTAGTTCAATTGGCTACTTTAGAAGGTGATATCTTGCCCAACTATATTAGTGGATGTCGAGTCAAGTTATATCAAGAACCTCTTATAGAGGACATGCTAATGAGACTCAACACTGCTAACAAACGAAAAGAAGAAGAGATGAGAGTCAGAGAAGAAGCACAAGTAGAGGCTAGAGAGCGCATAAGGCAAAATAAGTTAAGGAGATTAGGCCTAGATGTCAACTCAAAAGCCCCAAAATATCACATGGATATGTGCCAAAAATCAGGCATAGCGACTTCTCAACTCATTGACCGACGTCCCTTTGTGACCATAGAGATAGGACAAGGAAAGGGTGCAAGGACTGTGAAAGCATTGATTGACTCAGGTGCAGCAAGTAGTGCAGTTCGACTTTCCTACTTCCAAGACTTGCAGTTGAACATCAATCCCATAGAAGCTTATCTCATAGGATTGGGAGGTGTGGAAACCCCTTGTTTGGGCGAGGTGGAACTTCCCATCTACCTTCAAGATGTTCCAATGAAAGTCAAAGTGCTAGTGTGTCAGGATGAGAAGCTGACAGAACCACTTGTGTTAGGACAAGATTGGATTTATGACAATGCAGTCAACTTGAACCTAAGAAGTCAACTTCTTCAAGTTTGGGTCCAGGGACAATGCTTTACATTAGAACTAGAAAATGGCATGCTCACAAATCCAGATGTCACATCTTGTAGTTCTCCGAGGACTAGTCTTAGCAAACAAGATGTTGTATGTGTCAAATGCTCTATGATGCAGAAGGAGTCAATCGTGGAAGAACAGGTTCGACGACAGGTGGATCTTTCTTCTTCTCCAAAGACTCAGGTGGCCATAGTAGTTCCACCACAAAGACAAACACAATTGTTCACGACAATTGCTAAATCAAATAGAAAGACACCATTCAACAAGAAAGCAGTTTTGGGCATGAAGCAGATCTGGGTACGCGAAGGAGAGCAACCACCAGCATTGCCCCCACAAATTCCATCCAAGCAAGCCCACCAGGCAAGCAAACGAACGAAGAAGCTAGGGGAAGCTCAACCACAAGGTATCCGACAAGTTTGGGTGCCTAAGAAATTAGTTGTAGCTCAACAAAGGCGATTACAGATGTGGGTACCCAAGAAGCTCCTACATACACAACAATCTATGATCTCCCACACCAGGAAAGTCGTAACAAAGAAGCCAAGGCGGGGCAAGGGTCAGAACCAAACACGAAGACTAAAACCAGATCAACTCGCCTCTTCAACATGGGTTAGAAGACCAACCACAATGGTATGGGTATGGAAGCCAAAAGCAGTGGTAGCCCCTCCAAAACTAAGGAACCAACCACGTGGGATACAAAAATTAAGAGACCATCCAAAGATGAAGACTCCTGAAGTGATCTCTACAGGGCCAAATGTTGTTCTAAGATGGACCCCAATCAGGAGAATTACAACATTTCAAGATCCAATGGATACCTCCACCAAAGCCGGCGTCAACATCTACAAGTAACATTGAAAGCCTCGACGAGCAACAACCATGTGCTCCTTGCACAACCCTATCTTTTGCACCATTCAGGTTATGCATTTCCAAAGTATGCATTAATATAGGGCCACATTACATTGCCGTGCATAGACACATTGGAGGATCCCATGCACAAGAGCACATTGACATATGTAAACTATTTTTTCTGATACTAACATATGTCTTCTTGTTTGGTGACATTGTTCCCAAAAAAAAAAGGGGAAAGAAAAAAAGGGGGAAGAGGAAGCACTGGTTCCCAGGTTTGGCTCATGAAACATGAATGAGTCATGCTTAGTTGAAGGTGGAATTGTTGATTACTGGGCATTTATCAGTTTGGATAGAAGTGTGTCTCGGCTAGCAGACGATATAATTGTTGTCTTATCTGGTAGATGTCAAGAACTTGGCATGAACATGGCATCCACAACTATGGTTTCTTCTTACCATGGTAGGATTGAAGAGCTTGAAGGTCAGCAACTTGAGTGATGCTTAACTGCTGCATGTACGAGAGCATCCATGGAGATATCTGCAAGGGGTAGTTCTGGTACCCTGCAAATCTTTGTCTATATCCTGGAAGAGAAGACTCCTGCTTATGGTGAGCTAAAGAGAATACGTGCAACTAAGCTTGGTGTAGTCACCCAATGTTGTTTGTCAAGGAATATAAAGAAATTCAATTCTCAGTATTTGGCAAATGTTGCTTTGAAAAGAGGAGACAGGACTAGGCACTCATGAAATTTTCATCAGTGGACCATCAACACGGACATTCATCCACAATGTTTCATCACAAATGCCGGGTGTACAACATGAAGAGATAAACATCCATCGAACCTTCACCAAGGTAAGTATCTTTCCTTTGGCAAACCCATAACCATGATAGATTAGGAAACCTCTTCGTCGGCATACCCTTGAGCACTTAGCTCAAGACCACCAATTTTTGCACCATACTTCTTCCAATGCATTTTCCAAGTAAGCATGCATAGGGCTACCTTACAAGGCCGTGCACAAGGCACGTATTTTCCTCAACCCATGCACGAACACACTTAACCATCATTCATTATGGGTTATGAATACTTGGCATGACTGCCATGAACATCAACTTTGGAAGATCTAGAGGACATCAACGGAGACTCACAACGACACAGTCATGCTGATATCTGTTTGTTATTGATCTTTGGAGTTGTCCTCTCCAATCATTTAGCATAAAGAATCAACAATACATCTTTATTTTGTCAATCCTGGAAGTATTCAAGAGACCACAGCCCCTTCTAGATGATAAAATCCAAGAAATAAGAGAATAATGGCTAGATTTCTAAGAATGGTGAAAATGAAGAGGAATTTCTAGGGTTTGGATTATCTTGAGCAAATCTCCACCATTTTCCACAATCTTGGTGTCTAATACATGCTATTTCATCAGCAGAACACAATTATGAAGTCAAAACTCAAAAATATTACCTGTACCATACAGATGAGACAATCGCGATTCTGTGAAAATAGACGATTTTCATCTCCAGCACCATTCTTCATCAACTTATCACTCAACACATCAGTATTCAGCTCTCTTCATACACATTCAACAGAATTACACAATAGAAGCTCACAAATCTCCATGGATACACAAAGAAAACAAATCAATGAAACCACACAAAGAGGAGAAAACACGATTTTTAGCACGAAACTCTTTCTCTATTGACTTGGATAGCATGTCAACAAATGATTAACCAACCCCCTCATAATAGAGGAAATTGTCTTATATACATTTTCAAGTGTCCCTTTTCACACTTGAATTTTGGTCCTTTCCTCTATTATTCTAAAAATATGCTATCTAGCAGTTTCCAAAAATTCTAGAAAAATTACATAAAATTCTAGTCTACATAAGGAAGACTCTTCCTTATTTTTACATCAATTGCATAAATATTTTTACAAGTTTTTGTCATTTTACAATTATTTCTCATCCAAAATGCTTCAAAAAATACATCTTCTAACATCCTTCCCCTCCTAAACCTTTTGGCTCCTGACAAAAGACTTTCCTGCTCTTATGTCCTGATTGCTTTCTTCACTTTTTCTTTCTTTGATAGACTTGTGACAATAAGTCATGACTTCTCCTTTCTGTAATATTCAGGTTATTTACCATTTCAAACAATGCTTTTCTCCACTGTATTGCAGCTTCTGGTTTATCAATGACATCCTTTTTCAAGTACTCTGTATAGGTGGCTTCATATGTTGTGAGTCTGGACTTAGTAACAACTGACAAATTTCCAAAAATCTCAGATTCTCTTTCAAAAAACCTGTAATCAAATGCATCTTCAAAAATTTGTAAATAGTGACTGCCCAAAAAATATTACTCTGCTGTAGTATGCCATCAAACAGATTCTATCAGGTGTTTCGCTAAGATCAAACAGTAATGCATCTATTGGAGAATTGAAGCCAATGTAATTTAATGTTCTGATATCTGTATCGGTGTATGTTTCTAAACAGGCCAGAATTAATCTCATTATTCTGATCAGTAAGATGCATGCAGGGTCGTTTACATCTTTGTATGTAGCTATAACGGACTCAGTTGTATCCACCATGTAGTTTTTTGTAGGCCATGTTCCTACCTTTGGACGAGCTATTTTTGGGAAATTCAACCATTTAGGTGGGATTTGACCTTCTCTCCGTCTTTCCCAAAAAATTGTCCATTCTCTTCTTCTTGCCACTGGACAGTAAGCTAGATTAATTTTCAAGTGAAGAATGCCTCCTTCCAAATTTTCCTACATTCTTTATTTGTATCTAACCATTTGTTCCTCCACTTTGGATTGGCTATTTCAAATAGTTCTTTAGTCACATTGATATCCTCTTCATACTCTAGATATTTATTTGGAGGTAGCCCAACTCTGGCCAACTGATAGTTCTTGATACTCTCCATGATCATACAAAAAGGTATGCCCAGTCCGTCTACAGCCCAATGATGCTGGTCTGGATTAATCCCCTTATTCAATGCAAATGTGACAATTTGATCTTCATATTCCTCATGCATTTTTCTCATGAAATCCATTCTAGAATCTCTATTTGTCAGCAACTTTTTTACAAATTCTTCTGAATATTCTTCCTCTGGTCTTTTATTTGCTGGTTCACTGTCATGTTGTATTCCATCATTATTTCCTACCTCATATTCTTCTGTATATGTGGTCTCTACATGTGTTTCTTCCTGAACTTGTGGCTTGTCCAACTTTTTCTGTAATTCCTCTATTGTCATCATCAGACTTCCATTCTGTTTTGCCGATAACTCTCTTTCTTTTATCCATTCATTTTTTTCCTTTTCCCTCCTTGTCTGCCAATCACTTCTTTCTTTTTCCATATCCATGTGCAACTTGTTATATCCTCTCATTGATGTAGCAGCATGTATGCTAGCATGCTTCTCTAGTTCCTTGGCTTCTTTCAATTCTATTTGTAATCTCTTAATCTCCTTGTGTAATTCTTCCTTTGTCATCTGAGTTGTCTGACTTTCATCCTTTAACTGACCTTCCTCCAATAATAGCTTGTTGATTTCCTCATTTGCTTTAGTCAAAATCTGATAAGAGGTCTGCAAGGTTCTATATCTTCCTTCAATTTTTCTCAACTCCATTTCCAGTTTATTATTCTGCTCTGCTAGTTTTACACTTTTTTCTTCTAAATATTGAATTCTATTTTGTTTCTGCACTTCTAATTCTTCCAAAGCAATTATTTAGTTTGTAAATTCCTCATTTTTCTCCTGCACCTTCTTCAGTTGTTCTAACATTTGTTCCTTCTCCCTTTTGTGCTCTTTAATGATCATACTACCTTTCTCAAATTTAGACTCTGCTACCATTCCTAAAATGATCATATTCTTGCTTGAAGGTCTGAACTGCTCAATGTTACTCATAATAATCTGACAAGCTGATCTTATATTCTTGGGTATTCTTTCCAATCCCCCTTCCATTTCCATTTGTTTAGCTTCTATTTGTTTGTCTTCTTTGCATTCATACTCCTCTTCCTCTTCTTCTTCATATTCTATAACCTTGGCCTGGTGTTCTTCATTGTTTGGATGAGTTTCCAGTGTTTCTGGATCTGCCATGTCTTCTTCATGTTCCAAAATCTGAGCACCCTGATTCTTCTGCTCTAAGACATCTGAAGTCAGCTTTATTCCCTGTACCTTTTTGTTCTCCATCTCCTGTTGCTTCTCTTCAAAGAGGTGTCCTTCCTTTATTTGTACCTCCTTTTCTTGGATTAGGGTTTCCTAAACCAGAGTAGATTCAATTTCCTCAATAGAGTTTACCTGATCTTTACCTGTTTGCTCTTCCTATCCTTTCTTTTCCTAGACTAGAATTGATTCACTCTCCTCAAAAATTTTGACCTGATCATTACTTTTTTGTTCTTTGTGTCCTTCTTCCTGCTCATCAATGTCCGTGAAATCCATTTCTCCCTCTTGTTCCTGATCTTTATTGGTGGTAAATTCTTCATTATTCTTCAAATCATGAAGTACATCTTTTATACTTTGGATAATCTCCCTTTCCAATACTCCTCCTATGACTTCTTGAATATTGTTTTTCACTACTAGTTCCTCTTCTTCCTGAATTTGATCTTGATCTACACCTTTTTTATTTATAACTGGACTGCTTATTTGTGCTTTTTTGGCTATTTCTGCTATGCTCTCATCTAATTTGAAGTAGGTTTGTGAGGGTTTTGTCCATATTGATTTTATTCCTGTATGCACCAGTCCACAACTGACTTCTTCTCTTATTTCACTTTCTTTTTCTATCATAGCTGCTTTTCCTTTCATCAACCTTCTTTTATCTTCAGAACTGAGCTGTTTTACTGCCTATTCCTAAATCTGCTTCTCCTGAGACTTCTTCTTCAAATCTTCAAGTGTTTTCTGTTTCTCAAGGGCCTGTGTAATCACATTAGGAGTATTTGGAACTGATAAATTCAGACTCTTTAATAAAAAATCTCAATATCACTTTCAGAACCAGAGGAAAAATGTGAAGGTCCTCCTCTTTCTGGTCCTTTCAGTCTTGATGCTTCTACCACAGTGGATTGCTTCTGTGTTTCTTCCACTATCACTTCCTCCATTTCTTTTGTGGTTATAGTTTCAACTACTGATTTTCCCTTTCCCTTCTTGGTCAACTTCTTCTTTTGCACTGGTTTCTTTGGAACCTTCTTTTTTACAACAATAGTGGTTCTGGTTTCTGGAGGTCCTTGCAATTCTTTGAAGTAAGCTAGCAACTCAACTTCCTTTCTAACAAACACCTCTTCTGTTTCAGCTGTCATCATCTGATCATGAAGTGCTTCATAATGCTCCACCTCCTCTTGGACCCAATCTGTAGCCTTACATGAATAATCTTTGAGCATCTTCTGATATTGTGCCTCATACATTTCTCTTTTGTTATTTCCTTGAGTTAGATAAGTGTATAATTGTTCTTTGCTTGTTTGGGGTGGATGAGGATCACTAGAGGATTGGACCTACCTCTGTGCATCTTCATGTTCTTCTTTTGTAGCTTCATCCATCTCTAGTTCAACCTTTCTTGGGTCCAACCTCCTTTTCTTTACAGGAATCACTTCCTCAGATATTAACTTTCTTTTCATTCTTGTTCCCCTCATACGGGTTTGTCCTTCTATTTCCTTCACATCCATTTTCCTTGGAGGACTCTTGATTCCTGACATAAGATTTCTAAAATATTGTGCCTCTGGAGCCAGTTTCAATTGATCTTCCATTCCTAGGACATGATAAATGATCCTGGTTAAAAACTGGGCTCCATTCATGAATTTTTTCTGTTCCCAGTGTTTTGCTGCTTCTTTTAGTTGTTCATGGATGTATGGTGTCACATCCATTACTCCAAAGGGTTTGGTTTTGTCCTTGTTGTTAAACATAAGTAGTGTCACAGATTTATGTGGCATGGTATACTGTGCTAACTTTGGGAAGCAGAAATATTGTAAGAACATCCTTGTGGCATATTCCTCATTCTCTCTTCCTTTGAAGTCACTGAATTTTGCATACCCTGTATAGGTTTCCTTATTCTTCTTTACAAAGCGGGGATCAAGCTTGGTTCCCATAGGGTAGAATTGTAAAGCTGCTCTGATGTGTTCTGCTTTGATAGTGATAGCCACCTCCTGATTACCCTTGTCCTTGACTTTGGACCTGAAATAAGCATCATTCCCTTTTCCTATTTCCAACAGACTACTCATTACTTGTGCCACTCTTTCAAAATCAATGAAGAAGATGGGCTCTTCCAATAATTTGTGCAACCCTACTGCCTTCCATCTTTTCATATTGACAGCAACTCTTTGAAATCTGTAGAATTCCTGACACAGCATTGTATATTTATATCCTCCTACTCCCACTGTGAATATGTGCTGACCAATTATGCTTAAGGTCTCCTTGAGTTCCTTCACCACCTTCTCAGCTTCTGGAATTTCTAGCTCTTCATCTGACTCTAGGTCCACCTGTTCTTCCACAGCTTCACTGTCTAGGAACCAATGACCTCTTGATAGAGTGACTGATTCTGCCTTGAAGTCATGAATTGATAACTCCTTTGCATTCACCATTCAGAGGAAAATAAAATACACAAAGAAAAAACTCCACCCACATAATTCACAAGAAATCAAAGAGTAATATTTATTTTGAGATGTCATGACATGAGAATGAAAATAAAATCCAAAATAAATTCTGTTTCTTCAGAAAGACTCAAAAAGTGATCATTGCAGGTGTAGCAAGATGTCTAGTGCAGTCCCTTTTCCTAACAACTCTTTTGGAGAAAAACAACACATTTATCAATGATAGAAAAAAAAAATTAATAAAGAATAAATAGAACTCTACTACTCTTCTACCTAGATCTTGCTTTGTGCTATATAATTTTTGTAAAAAAGAAGGGAAAATAAACAATTTTTCTCAACTTTTCTTTCTCTCCTGTTTTTTTTTTAATATTTTTTTTCTATTTCTTTTCTTGCCCTCCTAATTCTCTTTTTAGAAAAGAGAATCAGGTCAAATATTTTTGTCATAATTTTCAACATGTTATGATTTTCTAAATACAGATCAAATATGGATGATCTTTTTTCCTTTGGAACAACTCTGATTTTTTGACCCAATACTTCCTGAATCTAATTGTCCTGGTTCCTAGCAAACAACCATTCCCTTCGGATAAGCATTTTGTAGGATTTTTTGGTCTCCATATCCATTTTGTCTTGGATTTCTGTTTTGATGAGCAGACCTCCGGTAGGCTTTGATTCCATGTGCTTCTTGTTCTGATGCTTTGATTCTTTGGACAATGCCATGATTGCCACCTTCTTCCTATCTCTCCACCCCTCCTTGTTCTTCCAATCTTTTGCTAATTTTGATTACATGAAGCTTGATCATTAATCATTTGTATTGGTAATGTCTGTGTATCTTCAAATGCAAAAGTGAATCCTTCCAAGTGTATATCATGAACATCTGATTGAATTTCCTGTTCTTCATTACTCAATAAAAATATCAAAAACCTTTTGTCATTTATGTTCAATTTAAGCTTCATTTTTTCAAAATCCAAAATCACTTTACCTTGTTGGAGCCATGGTTGACCTAAAATCACTTTTTCAAACATCAAATGATCTGGCCATTCTTCACACTCTATTTTCATATATTCTTCATTGAACTTAACTTCAATAGACAGTGAAGACATGCTTTGTACTATTTGACCTTCCAAAGTTTTAATTAAGGTTCTGCTTTTAGTTCTTTTTATGTTAAATTTACTTACCAAAGCTGAACTAATCAGATTCACTTGTGCTCTAGAATCTATCAAAACCCTAATACTTTCATTTTGAAAATATATTGTCATCACAGGCACATGTTCTTTTGGTTTTAGAGGAATTTCACACAGACAGACTTCCCTAAGCTCTTTGATTTTTCTTATCCTTTCCATAGCTTCCTGTTGAGCCTCTTTTCTAATGTCTTCCTCTTCTTTTTTCTTGTTTTGAGCTTGTTGCAACCTTCTCCATTCATCACCAGTTAATGGGCAATCATACCTCTTAACTCTACATCCACTTATGAAGTTTGGCATGATTTCTCCGTCTATGTTAGCTAGTTGAATGGCTCCACTATTGCTTATCTGATGTATAATATACGGTCCATGTCCTTTTTTCTGGAATTTTTTCTGATGTTCTTTGACTGTATATGCCAGGACTAGATCTCCTTTCTATAGATCTTTTTCTTTTATGTGTACATCATGATAAGCTTTTTGCCTTTTCTTGTCCACATATATACTCATAATGGCTTGGAGTCTAGATGCTCCCAATTTTTCCAATTCTATTACTCTCTCTGATAGTTCATGTCCACTCCAATTGTAGTGACTACCTACTCTTAATGTTGGAATAAGGAATTCCATAGGTAGAACTGCATTTTGTCCATATACTAGATTGAATGGTGTGTTTCCTATTGCAGTTTTATAAGCCACTCTATAAGCCCATAGGACATGATTAAGTTGTAAATCCCAATCATTCCTGTTTGTCTTTACTAATTTTGATAGTACAGTACATAGTACTTTATTAGTACTTTCTGCTAACCCATTGGCTTGTGGGTGATATGGGGCTGACTTTCTATGACTGATCAGGAAATATTCAGTGATGTTTTCTATGATTTGGTTTAAAAAATGGGTCCCCCTATCACTTACCAATTCAATTGGAAGTCCAAATCTGGAGATAATATTTTCATATAGGAATCTGGCAGTAGTATGAGCATCATTCCTTCTTGTGGCTTTGGCCTCAGCCCACTTTGTCAGGTAGTCTGTAGCCACTATGATGTATTCAACATGGGATTGTTTTGCTGGAGGATGTATAGGTCCAATGAAATCCAACCCCCATTTACTAAAGGCTCTGGCTGAAATTAATGGAACTAATGGCATGCCATTTCTTTTATTTGGTTGACTCACCCTCTGACACATCACACCTTTTTACATAGGTCCTTGCATCCGGAAATAGGATTGGCCACCAAAAGCCAGAATATAAATTGAGTTTAGCAGTTCTGTCACTTGAGAAGTGTCCTCCTGCCACTCCAGAATGTGCCAGTTCCAACATTTCCAGGTATTTATTCTCAGGAACACAAATTCTTAAGTATACATCCATTCCTCTCTTATACAACTGTCCTCCTATCAATTGATATTCTTCAGAGATTACTTGTAGATTTTTTGAATCTGTACCAGCTATCACTTGTTTTCCTTTCTTCTTCCTTTTCAATTCCTCAATGATATTTTCACTCCAATCTGGATTTTTCTGGAACCAATATAGAGTTATGAATTCTGAATCTTGCATTATTTGGCACTTCCTGCAATTAGCAATCTATTTTATTACATCTTGAATCTTATTAGGCCAATGTACCCCCATTCTATTGAGATTACTGAGGGTAACTATCCTAGAAGCATGAGTGCAAGGGTTCCAGCAATGTGCTTTCCTCATATATTCTTGTTGCTCTTCCTCAGGAGTACAATATTCCAATATGCTTGTGTGGTTGAGATGGTACAAATGCCCAGCTAGCAACATAAAGTTTCTGCTGTGTAACACTAAGTGTGCATTGTTCCCAACTGTTCTGCAAGGTCCCATGGTTAATAATGGTACTAAAGTCATGGCCCACTCAGGAACACTCTCTACCTTAAACAAATAAGTGTCTGGCAAATTGTCATCTAAAGGTGAACTGGGTTCTTTAGACTGAATTCGAGATAAATGATCTGCTCTCAAGTGTGTTTTCCCTTGTCTGACCACCACTTCAAACTCAAATTCCATTAGCAAAAGAAACCATCTGACTATTCTCCCAGTGTGAAAAGGTTTATTACCAAATATAATAAAGCTTGATGGTCTACAAAGAACTTAAACTTGTTGGCCAAAAGGTAATGTCTATATTTTTTTACAAGAAATACCATGCCCAATCCCTCTCTCTAAGTGGTTGTGTAATTTCTTTCTGCTAGATTCAATTGCCTACGAGCATAAGCCACTGGAAAATCTAACTTGCTTCCTTCTATTGGTTGTGCTAACACACATCCTAAAGCATAATTTGAAGCATCCACCTGGACATGAAAATTTTTATCCCTTTGAGGTGTTTTCAAAATTGGGGCTATTACCAAACAAGTTTTTAAAGTTTCAAAGGCTTGGTCACACTCCTTGGTCCACTCAAACTTAGTAATTAGGGCATATAAGGGTTTGGCTATGTGAGCAAATTTGTGTACAAATTTCCTATAGTACCCACAATGTCCCATGAAAGTTTGAAGTTCCTTTACACTTGTTGGTGTTGGAAGCTCTATTATGGCCTTTATTTTCTTCTCATCAGTTGAAATTCCATTTTTTGAGACTAGGTGACCTAACATTCTTCCTTGTCTTACAAAGAATACACAATTTTCTCGATTTAAACATACTCTGTAGGTTTTGCATTTCTTGAATATATTTTCTAAATCCTGCAAGTGATCTTGTCTTTTTAATGAAAAAGTACAAAGATCATCTACATAGATTTCCACTACATTCCTCAGGAACTCTTTGAAGATATGACACATCAATCTCTGAAAAGTTGCTGGGGCATTAGTTAACCCAAAGGGCATAACCCTAAAAGCATAAATTCCCCATTCTATGGAAAGGCAGTTTTATGTTGGTCTTCCAATGCTATAGGAACCTGGTTGTATCCTGAAAAACCATCTAAAAAACTATAAACCTCCTTCCCTGCAACTCTTTCTAGAAGATGATCTGTTATAGGCAGTGGATAATAATCTCTTATAGTTGATGCATTTACCTTTTTCAAGTTAATGCATACCCTAAGTTTCCCATTCTTTTTTGGTACCACAACTATAGGAGATATACATTCTGTATCTCAATTTCATAAATGAAATTGGCAGGTAATAGCTTGTCAATTTCTTCCTTTATTTTAGCAGAGTATTTATCATTGAATGTGTAATGACTCTGTTTACTAGGTTTTGCCTCAGGTGTAATAGGAATCTTATGCTCACACATTTTAGGATCAATACCTTTCAAATCCTTATAGCTATAAGCAAACACATCCCTATAGTTTCTTGCCAAGTTTCTTAGTGCCTCCTCTTCTTGAGTTGTCATGTCATCAGCCACTACAATATGTCTTTCTTCTCCCTCTTCCTGAGTGATCATGATCTTTTTAGTTTGTTGCTCATTATCATAAGCCATCCCTTTCTTCTTTTCCCTCTTTGGTTTCCTCTTGAGAATTAGCCTATTTTCTACTTTATAAGTCTTGAAATTTGCAGGTACATCAAACTGTTGATCTTTGTTTGTTTCCCTTGTCTTCTTCTCATCTCCCTGATTTTCTTTGATTTCCTTGTGCTTGTTCTTCTTATACTTGCCTGAAATTTTATCTTTAATAGCATCTTCAACTTTTACTTCTTCCAAAAATTGAGTCTTTCCTTTTTCTAATATCATTTCTTCTTCTTTATCCTCTTCTGTTCTGGATACCTTTATCATTTGTATTCCAATGTGAAAGACATCATATCCTTCTTCATTTTGAAATTCCACCCCTACATATTCATCACTGGCTAGATCCATGGTAGCCAAAATTTGATTCCACCCATAGGGCTCAAATTCCGCATCTTTGAATTTTTGTGGTACATAGTTCTCATCTTGTAACTTATTTCCTTCCACACAATCCTCTCTTCTCAATCTCCTTTTCCTATTGGTAAGATTTCTTATCATATTGCACTTCCATACTGATGATTCAGTTTCATCCTGGTCTTCCATTTCTGATACCTCACTCAATTCTTGATTCTGATGTATTTTATACCATTCTTGAGGAGATATGTCACAGTAGTGTCCATTTCTTAGATTTACTTTGGTTATTCTCCCTTTGCTCTGCAGGTATAAGCAATCATTACCCCAATCTTGCACAATTTGCATTTGTCTCATGAATGGTCTTCCTAGGATAATTTCATAGGAAGTGGATCGTGGGAATTCAACTATAGCAAAGGTATGTTCTATCTCTATTCCACATATGTCCACAATCACTTTTTCCCATATTCCTAGGGGTTTTTCTATGTGTCCATCTGCAAGTTGCAATCTCATTTTGATGGGTAATAATTCATTTTTTCCCCATTTTTCCCAAGTTTGTTTAGTCATGATAGCCACTCCTAATCCACTATCCAGAATAGCTCTGGCCTGGTTTTTACCAAATTGTATTTTTAAGGTTGAGTTTCCCTCTTCTCCTTCACAATATCCTTCTATCTTATCAATGGGAATATACCACAACTCCTCTATTTCCTGTAGTTGTGGGTGAAGATTTTCTGGTGTTGCTTCCCATTTTTTCATTTGGTTCTATAGGTGAGGAATTTGTTTCATTAAATCTTCCCATGTGGTATGATATAGAATTGTACATTGTTTATCTATATTCACTTGGAATGTTACTTGTGGGTTTTCTTCCTTGATACTATTTCCTCTTGTTTTTGTTGTCTCAGACTCCTCAACTGTTTTTTGAGAATTGTCTACTTCCCCCATTTTGAGTTGTGCTTCCCGTATGATTTGTTTACACTTCTGCATCCTTTCATGTTCTAAGTCTGGCATAGGATAAGCCATTGTATGATCAGTAGGGCTTGGTCCCTCATGAATTCTTCCCTTGTATGCTTTTATTAGAGTGTCTAGACTTTGTGAATTTCCTATCTCCAACTGGGTTTGTGTCTTTTGAGGAGAAGTACTGCTTGATTGTTCCCTATTTTCTTCTTCAATATTCTTACCCATTTTTTGTTTCCTTTCCCATTTCGCTTTTTGTCTATTTTTCTTCACCTTTGAGATTGAACCTTCATTTTGTTCTTTAGTTGGTTTTTGTTGTTTTGTTTGTGAACTTGTTATAACATTTACATTTACTTGGTCAATGTCACTCAGTTCTTCCTGTTCCATGATACTGACTGCTTTTAGTGGTATGTTATTAGGTGTGTTTTGTTGTTTTTGAGGATTTTTTGGGCAATCCTTTATCAAATGCTCCCTGCCACAATCCTTGCAATATGCTCCTTCTATTCTTAATGTAGGAGGTTGTGGACAGTCTCTAATGAAATGTTCTCCCCCACACCTATAACAAGTTATCTTTGGTCCCCCTTTGAATTGAGGTTTTTGATTGGACCTATAATTATTGGTTATATACATGAAAGTGGCAGTGTCCATCTCAATTTTTCCATTTCCTAAGTCTAGGGCTTGTAATTCTTGGTTCTCTTAATTCATAACCTTCCCATTCTTCTTGATATCCTTCATTCCATTGATAATCTTCCTTGTATGGTGACTTTGTTCTTGAGTTTCCCTCCTCTATTGGTGTGTATTTGATAGGTACCACATTTGTTGGTATAGGAGGTTGTTGCCCAAGCACAGGTCTTGGTTGTTCAATATATACTGATTCTCTTTGGCTTCCATAATCTCTCTCCTTTATGGGTTGTTTATTTTAGAAGCATTCCTCCCTGGTATGATTTGTCCATTTCCTCTCTAGTGTACAATATTTGAGTGTTTTTCTATCTTGAAAATGTGGAGGCTTTTGATATGGTCATTGTTGTACCAAATGACTTTCTCCACAATTGTAGCATTTTTTGTTTGTGTTTATCCTGGAGTTTATCAAATTGGTTTTAGTGCTTACCTCTAGGGCTTTAGCAATGGCCTGAGCCAATTCTTCTACTGGTGGGATTTTATCTTCATTTGATCTGGGTTGATCAAATGCTAACAGATCTTGGCCTCTGTTATCTTCCAAATCTATTGCTTCTTTTACACAAGCTCCTAAATCAGGGCATCTCCTATAGTATATTAGGGTCCTTAATTGAGCACTTCTTAATCCTTCTATGGATAGGGATACTTGTCTTGCCATGGAAGGTACTTCTTCTTTAGGACATCTGTCAATATATTGCTTAAATCTTCTGGCTGCCTCTCTGACATTTTCATCTTTTTGTTGTTTAAAACTGTGTATCAGAGTGGCTGTGCTATGTTTTATTCTAGTCTTTGAGAATTCCCCAATGAAGGCTTCTAGGAAGGATTCAATATCTAGGTACATTTCCTTTCTCAAAGGGATGAACCAAGATAATGCATGTCCTGTTAGGGTTAGACCAAATGCTTCAAATTGGACTTTGTAATCTTCCACCTCCTCAACTCTAATTAATTGCCTAAACTCTGCAGCATGAGCATGAGGATCAGAATACCCTTCATATTGATTTTTCATGCATTTGGCTACTTGATATGGTCTAAGCATTCTACCCTGAGGTTGCCAATGATGTCTTCTTCTTAGTGAACATTCATTAAATCCTTCTGGTTCTTTTTCAAAATGATTTGGGGAAGCATGTGTTCTCCTCCCTTGTTGTTGCTCAGTACTAATGTAGTTTTCATGTGGTCTTGGTAGATCTGATTGTCCTAGATTATGTTCCCAAGGTCCTTTGTCAGCACATTGCTGTAAGTCATTTGAATTTTCTGGGTCTTGGGAGAAGATGTATACACATCCTTGCATATCCTCATACCTACCATCTTTGAACTGAGCTACTGGTGTTATGTTTAGGGGAACTTCTAAGTTTCTCAATCTAATGAGAAACTTATGCATTCCATCCTGATATACATAGGTTCCAAATCTATTTGTATACATGTATTTGAGGATATTTCTATAATCCCCAGTTTCAATGGGCTCATTTGTTTCATTTAAATTTTCCATGTTGTTTTCTTGCCCTAAATTTCTTTTTTGCACTTCCCCTTCCACTGACTCTATCTCCTTCCTACCTAAGTCTTGCTTAGTATGTGAGTTTAGTTTGTTCACAGATCTAAGGATCATTCACCTAATTTTCACGATTCTGTGGTCAGAATCCTGTTTTTCACGATTTTGTGACTAAAATAGTGTTTATCAAGACTTTGGGTTCAAAAATTGTGTTTGTCACAGTTTTATGCTCAAAATCGTGTTTTTACACGATTTTCTACTCAAAATCGTGTTTTTCACGATTTTCTGCTCAAAACGTGTTTTTCACGATTTTCTGCTCAAAATCGTGTTTTTCACGATTTTTTTATCAAAATCGTGTTTTGCACGATTTTCTACTCAGAATCATGTTTTCCATGATTTGGTGCTCAAACTCGTGTTTTTTCACGATTTTCTGCTTAAAATCGTGTTTTTCACGAGCTTGTATTCAAAATCGTGTTTTTTCACGATTTTCTGTTCGAAATCGTATTTTTCACGATTTTGTGTTCGAAATCGTGTTTTTCACGATTTTCTGCTCAAAATCGTGTTTTTCACGATTTTCTGCTCAAAATCGTGTTTTCCACGATTTTCTGATCAAAATCGTGTTTTTCACGATTTTGTGTTCAAAATCGTGTTTTTCACGATTTTCTACTCAAAATCGTGTTTTCACGATTTTTCTACTCAAAATCGTGTTTTCACGATTTTTTAATCAAAATCGTGTTTTTCACAATTTTCTGCTCAAAATCGTGTTTTCCACGATTTTCTGATCAAAATCGTGTTTTTCACGATTTTGTGTTCAAAATCGTGTTCTTCACGATTTTCTGTTCAAAATCGTGTTTTTCACGATTTTGTGTTCAAAATCGTGTTCTACACGATTTTGTTCCCAGACAATCGTGATTGCTCACAATCGTAAATAACACGATTTTCTTATGAAAATCGTGTTATGAGAATCGCGATTTTGTCCTTAGTTCAGAGAATCGCGATTTTGTGTTTGACTAGAGAATCGCGATTCTGATCAATTTTTCTAGAAATTTTTAGATATAGAATTTTAAAGTTTTATTTTACCTATAGAATCGCCATGCCTATTTTTTAACATGCAATGAAAGTGTTTACTAAAAACTTTTCATTTTTTTACAAAAATTCCAGAACTCTAAAATCACAATTCCGTGTTTTTTCTAATATCTTCTATTTTCTGCTTTTTCTTATCAGTAGAATGTAAAGAAATGCAAGAAAATAATATTGAGACCCCTTACCTTGCTTGCTTCATTGAAAATTTCTCCAGAATACTTGGCTGCAGAAAATTGCGACTTTTTGCTTGCTCTCACTCTCTCTCACACTCACTCAAATGAGTTTTTCTTGCAATTCCAAGATTTTATAGTGTCCAGAAAATCGCGATTTTGTGTGATTTGTTCTTTACTCTTTCCTTTGTCCAACTTCACTTACCCAATCTTGATGAAACCTCTTGCAATTACCTTTCTCCAAAAACCCAAATATGCTGAAAATTCCAGAAAATTTCTCTTACAGAAAATCGCGATTTTGTGCAAAAAATCGTGTTTTTTCTATACTTCTTATTTTGTGCAAATTTAAGTATTATTTTCTCTTGTTCCCCTTCAATACCCTCTACCAATTGCAATTCAACAGATTCCTGTACTTTTGCATCAAAATCACAACATTACTCAGAAAATCGCGATCTTGTGCAGAGAATCGTGTTTTTCCAATTTTCTAATTTTTTGACAAATTTTTGCTTTTCTTTCACTTGTTCTCTATTACTCTTATCAACAAAGCTTCAGTCCAACTTCCTAAGAAGAAAAGAAATTTGTTTGATTGTTTTTAATGAATTTTATGAATTTTTTTAGTATTTTGCCCTAAATTAAGGTAAACACTTCACTTAGGGTTTCTTGTTTGGTGATCTATTGATCTTGTGTTCCTTGATTGGTTATACTCTCTTATGCCTTGGCTATCAAAACAGTTCATGAAAAAACTTCCTAAAAGAAAAATTGTGCTATGAAATGCAAGTATCAATTTTTGCAAAGATAAACTCAAATATTTTTTTCTTCAAAATGCAAATCAGCTTTTTCTCAAGATTAATGCTTTGACTTGGTTAACAAATGAATCTTATCTACTTGCATCTAGCTACTTTACTTGACTTTTCCTTAATGCAACCATGTTATCTTCCCAATATCAACAATTTTGCTTAGTAATTGGTCAAAAAGCACTCTAAAAATGCAAGAATAGACACTTGTTACCTCATCTTCAACTTTCTTTGACTGTATATGCCAGGACTAGATCTCCTTTCTGTAGATCTTTTTCTTTTATGTGTACATCATGATAAGCTTTTTGCCTTTTCTTGTCCACATATATACTCATAATGGCTTGGAGTCTAGATGCTCCCAATTTTTCCAATTCTATTACTCTCTCTGATAGTTCATGTCCACTCCAATTGTAGTGACTATCTACTCTTAATGTTGGAATAAGGAATTCCATAGGTAGAACTGCATTTTGTCCATATACTAGATTGATTGGTGTGTTTCCTATTGCAGTTTTATAAGCCACTCTATAAGCCCATAGGACATGATTAAGTTGTAAATCCCAATCATTCCTGTTCGTGTTTACTAATTTTGATAGTATAGTACATAGTACTTTATTAGTACTTTCTGCTAACCCATTGGCTTGTGGGTGATATGGGACTGACTTTCTATGACTGATCAGGAAATATTCAGTGATGTTTTCTATGATTTGGTTTACAAAATGGGTCCCCCTATCACTTACCAATTCAATTGGAAGTCCAAATCTGGAGATAATATTTTCATATAGGAATCTGGCAGTAGTATGAGCATCATTCCTTCTTGTGGCTTCTCAGCCCACTTTGTCAGGTAGTCTGTAGCCACTATGATGTATTCAGCATGGGATTTTTTTGCTGGAGGATGTATAGGTCCAATGAAATCCAACCCCCATTTACTAAAGGCTCTGGCTGAAATTAATGGAACTAATGGCATGCCATTTATTTTATTTGGTTGACTCACCCTCTGACACACATCACACCTTTTTACATAGGTCCTTGCATTAGGAAATAGGGTTGGCCACCAAAAGCCAGAATATAAAATGAGTTTAGCAGTTCTGTCACTTGAGAAGTGTCCTCCTACCACTCCAGAATGTGCCAGTTCCAACATTTCCAGGTATTTATTCTCAGGAACACAAGTATCCATCCATTCCTCTCTTATACAACTGTCCTCCTATCAATTGATATTCTTCAGAGATTACTTGTAGATTTTTTGAATCTGTACCAGCTATCACTTGTTTTCCTTTCTTCTTCCTTTTCAACTCCTCAATGATATTTACACTCCAATCTTGATTTTTCTGGAACCAATATAGAGTTATGAATTCTGAATCTTGCATTATTTGGCACTTCCTGCAATTAGAAATGTATTTTATTACATCTTGAATCTTATTAGGCCAATGTACCCCCATTCTATTGAGATTACTGAGGGTGACTATCCTAGAAGCATGAGTGCAAGGGTTCCAACAATGTGCTTTCCTCAGATATTCTTGTTGCTCTTCCTCAGGAGTACAATATTCCAATATGCTTGTGTGGTTGAGATGGTACAAATGCCCAGCTAGCAACATAAAGTTTTTGCTTTGTAACACTAAGTGTGCATTGTTCCCAACTGTTCTGCAAGGTCCCATGGTTAATAATGGTACTAAAGTCATGGCCCACTCAGGAACACTCTCTACCTTAAACAAATAAGTGTCTGGCAAATTGTCATCTAAAGGTGAACTGGGTTCTTTAGACTGAATTCAAGATAAATGATCTGCTCTCAAGTGTGTTTTCCCTTGTCTGAGCACCACTTCAAACTCAAATTCCATTAGCAAAAGAAACCATCTGACTATTCTCCCAGTGTGACAAGGTTTATTTACCAAATATAATAAAGCTTGATGGTCTACAAAGAACTTAAACTTGTTGGCCAAAAGGTAATGTCTATATTTTTTTACAACAAATACCATGCCCAATCCCTCTCTCTTAGTGGTTGTGTAATTTCTTTCTGCTAGATTCAATTGCCTACTAGCATAAGCCACTGGAAAATCTAACTTGCTTCCTTCTATTGGTTGTGCTAACACACATCCTAAAGCATAATTTGAAGCATCCACCTGGACATGAAAAATTTTATCCCATTGAGGTGTTTTCAGAATTGGGGCTGTTACCAAACAAGTTTTTAAAGTTTCAAAGGCTTGGTCACACTCCTTGGTCCACTCAAACTTAGTAATTAGGGCATATAAGGGTTTGGCTATGTGAGCAAATTTGTGTACGAATTTCCTATAGTACCCACAATGTCCCATGAAAGTTTGAAGTTCCTTTACACTTGTTGGTCTTGGAAGCTCTATTATGGCCTTTATTTTCTTCTCATCAGTTGAAATTCCATTTTTATAGACTATGTGACCTAACATTCTTCCTTGTCTTACAAAGAATACACATTTTTCTGGATTTAAACATACTCTGTAGGTTTTGCATTTCCTGAATATATTTTCTAAATCCTGCAAGTGATCTTGTCTTTTTAATGAAAAAGTACAAAGATCATCTACATAGATTTCCATTACATTCCTTAGGAACTCTTTGAAGATATGACACATCAATCTCTGAAAAGTTGCTGGGGCATTAGTTAACCCAAACGGCATAACCCTAAAAGCATAAATTCCCCATTCTGTGGAAAAGGCAGTTTTATGTTGGTCTTCCAATGCTATAGGAACCTGGTTGTATCCTGAAAAACCATCTAAAAAACTATAAACCTCCTTCCCTGCAACTCTTTCTAGAAGATGATCTGTTATAGGCAGTGGATAATTATCTCTTATAGTTGATGCATTTACCTTTTTCAAGTTATTGCATACCCTAAGTTTCCCATTCTTTTTTGGTACCACAACTATAGGAGATATCCATTCTGTATCTCAATTTCATAAATGAAATTGGCAGGTAATAGCTTGTCAATTTCTTCCTTTATTTTAGCAGAGTATTTATCATTGAATGTGTAATGACTCTGTTTGCTAGGTTTTGCCTCAGGTGTAATAGGAATCTTATGCTCATAGATTTTAGGATCAATACCTTTCAAATCCTTATAGCTATAAGCAAACACATCCCTATAGTTTCTTGCCAAGTTTCTTAGTCCCTCCTCTTCTTGAGTTGTCATGTCATCAGCCACTACAATATGTCTTTCTTCTCCCTCTTCCTGAGTGATCATGATCTTTTTAGTTTGTTCCTCATTATCATAAGCCTTCCCTTTCTTCTTTTCCCTCTTTGGTTTCCTCTTGAGAAGTCTGTTTTCTACTTCATAAGTCTTGAAATTTGCTGGTACATCAAACTGTTGATCTTTGTTTGTTTCCCTTGTCTTCTTCTCATCCTCCTGATTTTCTTTGATTTCCTTGTGCTTGTTCTTCTTATACTTGCCTGAAATTTTATCTTTAATAGCATCTTAAGCTTTTACTTCTTCCAAAAATTGAGTCTTTCCTTTTTCTAATATCATTTCTTCTTCTTTATCCTCTTCTGTTCTGGATACCTTTATCATTTGTATTCCAATGTGAAAGACATCATATCCTTCTTCATTTTGAAATTCCACCCCTACATATTCATCACTGGCTAGATCCATGGTAGCCAAAATTTGATTCCACCCATAGGGCTCAAATTCCGCATCTTTGAATTGTTGTGGTACATAGTTCTCATCTTGTAACTTCCTTCCTTCCACACAATCCTCTCTTCTCAATCTCCTTTTCCTATTGGTAAGATTTCTTATCATATTGCAGTTCCATACTGATGATTCAGTTTCATCCTGGTCTTCCATTTCTGATTCCTCACTCAATTCTTGATTCTGATGTATTTTATACCATTCTTGAGGAGATATGTCACAGTGGTGTCCATTTTTTAGATTTGCTTTGGTTATTCTCCCTTTGCTCTGCAGGTATCAAGACTTTGGGTTCAAAAAATTGTATTTGTCACAGTTTTATGCTCAAAATCGTGTTTTTACACGATTTTCTACTCAAAATCGTGTTTTTCACGATTTTCTGCTCAAAACGTGTTTTTCACGATTTTCTGCTCAAAATCGTGGTTTCCATGATTTTTTGATCAAAATCGTGTTTTCCACGATTGTCTACTCAGAATCGTGTTTTCCACGATTTGGTGCTCAAACTCGTGTTTTTTCACGATTTTCTGCTCAAAATCGTGTTTTTTCACGATTTTGTGTTCAAAATTGTGTTTTTCACGATTTTCTGATCAAAATCGTGTTTTTCACGATTTTTTGCTCAAAATCGTGGTTCCATGATTTTCTGATCAAAATCGTGTTTTTCACGATTTTGTGTTCAAAATTGTGTTTTTCACGATTTTCTACTCAAAATCGTGTTTCCATGACTTTCTACTCGAAATCGTGTTTTCACGATTTTTTGATCAAAATCGTGTTTTTCACAATTTTCTGCTCAAAATCGTGTTTTCCACGATTTTCTGATCAAAATCGTGTTTTTCACGATTTTGTGTTCAAAATCGTGTTTTTCACGATTTCCTGTTCAAAATCGTGTTTTTCACGATGTTGTGTTCAAAATCGTGTTCTACACAATTTTGTTCCCAGACAATCGTGATTGCTCACAATCGTAAATAACACGATTGTCTTATGAAAATCGTGTTCTGGGAATCGCGATTTTTCGTTAGTTCAGAGAATCGCGATTTTGTGTTTGACTACAGAATCGTGATTCTAATCAATTTTTCTAGAAATTTTTAGATATAGAATTTTAAAGTTTTATTTCACCTATAGAATCGCCATGCCTATTTTTTGACATGCAATGAAAGTGTTTACTAAAAACTTTTCATTTTTTTACAAAAATTCCAGAACTCTAAAATCGCGATTCCGTGTTTTTTCTAATATCTTCTATTTTCTGCTTTTTCTAATCATTAGAATGTAAAGAAATGCAAGAAAATAATATTGAGACCCCTTACCTTGCTTGCTTGATTGAAAATTTCTCCAGAATACTTGGCTGCAGAAAACTGCGACTTTTTGCTTGCTCTCACTCTCTCTCACACTCACTCAAATGAGTTTTTCTTGCAATTCCAAGATTTTATAATGTCCAGAAAATCGCGATTTTGTGTGATTTCCATTGTTCTTCACTCTTTCCTTTGTCCAACTTTACTTACCCAATCTTGATGAAACCTCTTGCAATTACCTTTCTCCAAAAACCCAAATATGCTGAAAATTCCAGAAAATTTCTCTTACAGAAAATCGCGATTTTGTGCAGAAAATCGTGTTTTTTCTGTACTTCTTATTTTGTGCAAATTTGAGTATTCTTTTCTCTTGTTCCCCTTCAATACCCTCTACCAATTGCAATTCAACAGACTCCTGTACTTTTGCATCAAAATCACAACATTACTCAGAAAATCGCGATCTTGTGCAGAGAATCGTGTTTTTCAAATTTTCTAATTTTTTGACAAATTTTTGCTTTTCTTTCACTTGTTCCCTATTACTCTTATCAACAAAGCTTCAGTCCAACTTCCTAAGAAGAAAAGAAATTTGTTTGATTGTTTTTAATGAATTTTATGAATTTTTTTAATATTTTGCCCTAAATTAAGGTAAACACTTCACTTAGGGTTTCTTGTTTGGTGATCTATTGATCTTGTGTTCCTTGATTTGGTTATACTCTCTTATGCCTTGGCTATCAAAACAGTTCATGAGAAAACTTCCTAAAAGAAAAATTGTGCTATGAAATGCAAATATCAATTTTTGCAAAGATAAACTCAAATATTTTTTTCTTCGAAATGCAAATCAGCTTTTTCTCAAGATTAATGCTTTGACTTGGTTAACAAATGAATCTTATCTACTTGCATCTAGCTACTTTACTTGACTTTTCCTTAATGCAACCATGTTATCTTCCCAAGATCAACAATTTTGCTTAGTAATTGGTCAAAAAGCACTCTAAAAATGCAAGAATAGACACTTGTTACCTCATCTTCAACTTTCTTTCACTGTATATGCTAGGACTAGATCTCCTTTCTGTAGATCTTTTTCTTTTATGTGTACATCATGATAAGCTTTTTGCCTTTTCTTGTCCACATATATACTCATAATGGCTTGGAGTCTAGATGCTCCCAATTTTTCCAATTCTATTACTCTCTCTGATAGTTCATGTCCACTCCAATTGTAGTGACTACCTACTCTTAATTTTGGAATAAGGAATTCCATAGGTAGAACTGCATTTTGTCCATATACTAGATTGAATGGTGTGTTTCCTATTGCAGTTTTATAAGCCACTCTATAAGCCCATAGGACATGATTAAGTTGTAAATCCCAATCATTCCTGTTCGTGTTTACTAATTTTGATAGTACAGTACATAGTACTTTATTAGTACTTTCTGCTAACCCATTGGCTTGTGGGTGATATGGGGCTGACTTTCTATTACCGATCAGGAAATATTCAGTGATGTTTTCTATGATTTGGTTTACAAAATGGATCCCCCTATCACTTACCAATTCAATTGGAAGTCCAAATATGGAGATAATATTTTCATATAGGAATCTGGCAGTAGTATGAGCATCATTCCTTCTTGTGGCTTTGGCCTCAGCCCACTTTGTCAGGTAGTCTATAGCCACTATGATGTATTCAGCATGGGATTGTTTTGCTGGAGGATGTATAGGTCCAATGAAATCCAACCCCCATTCACTAAAGACTCTGGCTGAAATTAATGGAACTAATGGCATGCCTTCTATTGGTTGTGCTAACACACATCCTAAAGCATAATTTGAAGCATCCACCTGGACATGAAAAATTTTATCCCATTGAGGTGTTTTCAAAATTGGGGCTGTTACCAAACAAGTTTTTAAAGTTTCAAACGCTTGGTCACACTCCTTGGTCCACTCAAACTTAGTAATTAGGGCATATAAGGGTTTGGCTATGTGAGCAAATTTGTGTACAAATTTCCTATAGTACCCACAATGTCCCATGAAAGTTTGAAGTTCCTTTACACTTGTTGGTCTTGGAAGCTCTATTATGGCCTTTATTTTCTTCTCATCAGTTGAAATTCCATTTTTATAGACTATGTGACCTAACATTCTTCCTTGTCTTACAAAGAATACACATTTTTCTGGATTTAAACATACTCTATAGGTTTTGCATTTCCTGAATATATTTTCTAAATCCTGCAAGTGATCTTGTCTTTTTAATGAAAAAGTACAAAGATCATCTACATAGATTTCCATTACATTCCTTAGGAACTCTTTGAAGATATGACACATCAATCTCTGAAAAGTTGCTGGGGCATTAGTTAACCCAAAGGGCATAACCCTAAAAGCATAAATTCCCCATTCTGTGGAAAAGGCAGTTTTATGTTGGTCTTCCAATGCTATAGGAACCTGGTTGTATCCTGAAAAACCATCTAAAAAACTATAAACCTCCTTCCGTGCAACTCTTTCTAGAAGATGATCTGTTATAGGCAGTGGATAATTATCTCTTATAGTTGATGCATTTACCTTTTTCAAGCTAATGCATACCCTAAGTTTCCCATTCTTTTTTGGTACCACAACTATAGGAGATATCCATTCTGTATCTCAATTTCATAAATGAAGTTGGCAGCTAATAGCTTGTCAATTTCTTCCTTTATTTTAGCAGAGTATTTATCATTGAATGTGTAATGACTCTGTTTGCTAGGTTTTGCCTCAGGTGTAATAGGAATCTTATGCTCACAGATTTTAGGATCAATACCTTTCAAATCCTTATAGCTATAAGCAAACACATCCCTATAGTTTCTTGCCAAGTTTCTTAGTGCCTCCTCTTCTTGAGTTGTCATGTCATCAGCCACTACAATATGTCTTTCTTCTCCCTCTTCCTGAGTGATCATGATCTTTTTAGTTTGTTCCTCATTATCATAAGCCTTCCCTTTCTTCTTTTCCCTCTTTGGTTTCCTCTTGAGAATTAGTCTGTTTTCTACTTCATAAGTCTTGAAATTTGCTGGTACATCAAACTGTTGATCTTTGTTTGTTTCCCTTGTCTTCTTCTCATCCCCTTGATTTTCTTTGATTTCCTTGTGCTTGTTCTTCTTATACTTGCCTGAAGTTTTATCCTTAATAGCATCTTCAGCTTTTACTTCTTCCAAAAATTGAGTCTTTCCTTTTTCTAATATCATTTCTTCTTCTTTATCCTCTTCTGTTCTGGATACCTTTATCATTTGTATTCCAATGTGAAAGACATCATATCCTTCTTCATTTTGAAATTCCACCCCTACATATTTATCACTGGCTAGATCCATGGTAGCGAAAATTTGATTCCACCCATAGGGCTCAAATTCTGCATCTTTGAATTGTTGTGGTACATAGTTCTCATCTTGTAACTTCCTTCCTTCCACACAATCCTCTCTTCTCAATCTCCTTTTCCTATTGGTAAGATTTCTTATCATATTGCACTTCCATACTGATGATTCAATTTCATCCTAGTCTTCCATTTCTGATTCCTCACTCAATTCTTGATTCTGATGTATTTTATACCATTCTTGAGGAGATATGTCACAGTAGTGTCCATTTCTTAGATTTACTTTGGTTATTGTCCCTTTGCTCTGCAGGTATAAGCAATCATTACCCCAATCTTGCACAATTTGCATTTGTCTCATGAATGGTCTTCCTAGGATAATTTCATATAAATTGGATTGTTGGAATTCAACTATAGCAAAGGTATGCTCTATCTCTATTCCACATATGTCCACAGTCACTTTTTCCCATATTCCTAGGGGTTTTTCTATGTGTCCATCTGCAAGTTGCAATCTCATTTTGGTGGGTAATAATTCATTTTTTCCCCATTTTTCCCAAGTTTGTTTAGTCATGATGGCCACTCCTAATCCACTATCCAGAATAGCTTTGGCCTGGTTTTTACCAAATTGTATTTTTAAGGTTGAGTTTTCCTCTTCTCCTTCACAATATCCTCCTATCTTATCAATGGGAATATACCACAACTCCTCTATTTCCTGTAGTTGTGGATGAAGATTTTCTGGTGTTGCTTTCCATTTTTTTCATTTGGTTCTGTAGGTGAGGATTTTGTTTCATTAAATCTTCCCATGTGGTATGATATAGAATTGTGCATTGTTTATCTATATTCACCTGGAATGGTACTTGTGGGTTTTCTTCCTTGATACTATTTCCTCTTGTTTTTGTTGTCTCAGACTCCTCAACTGTTTTTTGAGAATTGTCTACTTCCCCCATTTTGAGTTGCGCTTCCCGTATGATTTGTTTACACTTTTGCATCCTTTCATGTTCTAAGTCTGGCATAGGATAAGCCATTGTATGATCAGTAGGGCTTGGTCCCTCATGAATTCTTCCCTTGTATGCTTTTATTAGAGTGTCTAGACTTTGTGAAGTTCCTATCTCCAACTGGGTTTGTGTCTTTTGAGGACAAGTACTGTTTGATTGTTCCCTATTTTCTTCTTCAATATTTTTACCCATTTTTTGTTTCCTTTCCCATTTCGCTTTTTGTCTATTTTTCTTCACCTTTGAGATTGAACCTTCATTTTGTTCTTTAGTTGTTCTTTGTTGTTTTGTTTGTGAACTTGTTATAACATTTACATTTACTTGGTCAATGTCACTCAATTCTTCCTGTTCCATGATACTGACTGCTTTTAGTGGTATGTTATTAGGTGTGTTTTGTTGTTTTTGAGGATTTTTTGGGCAATCCTTTATCAAATGCTCCCTGCCACAATCATTGCAATATGCTCCTTCTATTCTTAATGTAGGAGGTTGTGGACAGTCTCTAATGAAATGTTCTCCCCCACACCTATAACAAGTTATCTTTGGTTCCCCTTTGAATTGAGGTTTTTAATTGGACCTATAATTATTGGTTATATACATGAAAGTGGCAGTGTCCATCTCAATTTTTCCATTTCCTAAGTCTAGGGCTTGTAATTCTGGTTCTCTTAATTCATAACCTTCACATTCTTCTTGATATCCTTCATTCCATTGATAATCTTCCTTGTATGGTGACTTTGTTCTTGAGTTTCCCTCCTCTATTGGTGTGTATTTGATAGGTACCACATTTGTTGGTATAGGAGGTTGTTGCCCAAGCACAGGTCTTGGTAGTTCAACATATACTAATTCTCTTTGGCTTCCATAATCTCTCTCCTTTATGGGTTGTTTATTATAGAAGCATTCCTCCCTGGTATGATTTGTCCATTTCCTCTCTAGTGTACAATATTTGAGTGTTTTTCTATCTTGCAAATGTGGACGCTTTTGATATGGTCATTGTTGTACCAAATGACTTTCTCCACAGTTGTAGCATTTTTTATTTGTGTTTATCATGGAGTTTATCAAATTGGTTTTAGTGCTTACCTCTAGGGCTTTAGCAATGGCCTGAGCCAATTCTTCTGCTGGTGGGATTTTATCTTCATTTGATCTGGGTTTTTTTAATGCTAACAGATCTTGGCCTCTGTTATCTTCCAAATCTATTGCTTCTTTTACACAAGCTCCTAAATCAAGGCATCTCCTATAGTACACTAGGGTCCTTAATTGAGCACTTCTTAATCCTTCTATGAATAGGGATACTTGTCTTGCCATGGAAGGTACTTCTTCTTTAGGACATCTTTCAATATATTGCTTAAATCTTCTGGCTGCCTCTCTGACATTTTCATCTTTTTGTTGTTTAAAACTGTGTATCAGAGTGGCTGTGCTATGTTTTATTCCAGTCTTTGAGAATTCCCCAATGAAGGCTTCTAGGAAGGATTCAATATCTAGGTACATTTCCTTTCTCAAAGGGATGAACCAAGATAATGCATGTCCTGTTAGGGTTAGACCAAATGCTTCAAATTGGACTTTGTAATCTTCCACCTCCTCAGCTCTAATTAATTGCCTAAACTCTGCAGCATGAGCATGAGGATCATAATACCCTTCATATTGATTTTTCATGCATTTGGCTACTTGATATGGTGTAAGCATTCTACCCTGAGGTTGCCAATGATGTCTTCTTCTTAGTGAACATTCATTAAATCCTTCTGGTTCTTTTTCAAAATGATTTGGGGAAGCATGTGTTCTCCTCCCTTGTTGTTGCTCAGTACTAGTGTAGTTTTCATGTGGTCTTGGTAGATCTGATTGTCCTAGATTATGTTCCCAAGGTCCTTTGTGAGCACATTGCCGTAAGTCATTTGAATTTTTTGGGTCTTGGGAGAAGATGTATACACATCCTTGCATATCCTCATACCTACCATCTTTGAACTGAGCTACTGGTGTTATGTTTAGGGGAACTTCTAAGTTTCTCAATCTAATGAGAAACTTATGCATTCCATCCTGATATACATAGGTTCCAAATCTATTTGTATACATGTATTTGAGGATATTTCTATAATCCCCAGTTTCAATGGGCTCATTTGTTTCATTTAAATTTTCCATGTTGTTTTCTTGCCCTAAATTTCTTTTTTGCACTTCCCCTTCCACTGAATCTATCTCCTTCCTACCTAATTCTTGCTTAGTATGTGAGTTTAGTTTGTTCACAGATCTAAGGATCATTCACCTAATTTTCACGATTCTGTGGTCAAAATCGTGTTTTTCACGATTTTGTGACTAAAATAGTGTGTATCTAGACTTTGGGTTCAAAAAATTGTGTTTGTCACAGTTTTATGCTCAAAATCGTGTTTTTATACGATTTTCTACTCAAAATCGTGTTTTTCACGATTTCCTGCTCAAAACGTGTTTTTCACGATTTTCTGCTCAAAATCGTGTTTTTCACGATTTTTTGATCAAAATCGTGTTTTCCACGATTTTCTATCCAGAGTCATGTTTTCCACGATTTTGTGCTCAAACTCGTGTTTTTTCACGATTTTCTACTTAAAATCGTGTTTTTCACGATTTTGTGTTCAAAATCGTGTTTTTTCACGATTTTCTGTTCAAAATCGTGTTTTTCAAGATTTTCTGTTCAAAATTGTGTTTTTCACGATTTTTTGATCAAATTTGTGTTTTTCATGATTTTCTGCTCAAAATCGTGTTTTTCACGATTTTCTGATCAAAATCGTGTTTTTCACGATTTTCTGCTCAAAATCGTGTTTTTCACGATTTTCTGATCAAAATCGTGTTTTTCACGATTTTGTGTTCAAAATCGTGTTTTTCACGATTTTCTACTCAAAATCGTGTTTTCACGATTTTTTGATCAAAATCGTGTTTTTCACGATTTTCTGCTCAAAATCGTGTTTTCCACGATTTTGTGTTCAAAATCGTGTTTTTCACGATTTTCTGTTCAGAATCGTGTTTTTCACGATTTTGGGTTCAAAATCGTGTTCTACACGATTTTGTTCCCAGACAATCGTGATTGCTCACAATCATAAATAACACGATTTTCTTATGAAAATCATGTTCTGGGAATTACGATTTTGTCCTTAATTTAGAGAATCGCGATTTTGTGTTTGACTACAGAATTGCGATTCTGATCAATTTTTTTGGAAATTTTTAGATATAGAATTTTAAAGTTTTATTTCACCTATAGAATCGCCATGCCTATTTTTTGACATGCAATGAAAGTGTTTACTAAAAACTTTTCATTTTTTTACAAAAATTCCAGAACTCTAAAATCGCGATTCCGTGTTTTTTCTAATATCTTGTATTTTCTGCTTTTTCTGATCATTAGAATGTAAAGAAATGCAAGAAAATAATATTGAGACCCCTTACCTTGCTTGCTTGATTGAAAATTTCTCCAGAATACTTGGCTGCAGAAAATTGCAACTTTTTGCTTGCTCTCACTCTCTCTCACACTCACTCAAATGAGTTTTTCTTGCAATTCCAAGATTTTATAGTGTCCAGAAAATCACGATTTTGTGTGATTTCCACTGTTCTTCACTCTTTCCTTTGTCCACCTTCACTTACCCAATCTTGATGAAACCTCTTGCAATTACCTTTCTCCAAAAACCCAAGTATGCTGAAAATTCCAGAAAATTTCTCTTACAGAAAATCGCGATTTTGTGCAGAAAATCGTGTTTTGTCTGTACTTCTTATTTTGTGCAAATTTGAGTATTCTTTTCTCTTGTTCCCCTTCAATACCCTCTACCAATTGCAATTCAACAGACTCCTGTACTTTTGCATCAAAATCACAACATTACTCAGAAAATCGCGATCTTGTGTAGAGAATTGTGTTTTTCCAATTTTCTAATTTTTTGACAAATTTTTGCTTTTCTTTCACTTGTTCTCTATTACTCTTATCAACAAAGCTTCAGTCCAACTTCCTAAGAAGAAAAGAAATTTGTTTGATTGTTTTTAATGAATTTTATGATTTTTTTTAGTATTTTGCCCTAAATTAAGGTAAACACTTCACTTAGGGTTTCTTGTTTGGTGATCTATTGATCTTGTGTTCCTTGATTGGTTATACTCTCTTATGCCTTGGCTATCAAAACAGTTCATGAGAAAACTTCCTAAAAGAAAAATTATGCTATGAAATGCAAGTGTCAATTTTTGCAAAGATAAACTCAAATATTTTTTTCTTCAAAATGCAAATCAGCTTTTTCTCAAGATTAATGCTTTGACTTGGTTAACAAATGAATCTTATCTACTTGCATCTAGCTACTTTACTTGACTTTTCCTTATGCAACCATGTTATCTTCCCAAGATCAACAATTTTGCTTAGTAATTGATCAAAAAACACTCTAAAAATGCAAGAATAGACACTTGTTACCTCATCTTCAACTTTCTTGATTCAAATTTTTCACACACCTGCACTTTATCTTCAAAAAATGAGATGAGCAACTATCAATTTACAAAAATTTTAGCACTTCCAATTCTAAAAGATGATCTATTGCTTTCTTTTCCCAAAAGACAAACAAAGACATCTACCTTTTCATGTTCACATTTCTTGATTAAAGAGTGTTACCTTTTCTATATGTTCATTACCATCATCAACAGAAGATCCAGCAAGGTCCAAGTTCTATGAAGCTTTTGAAATACTCCCCGGTAACGGCGCCAAAAAATGTTTGTTATTGATCTTTGGAGTTGTCCTCTCGAATCATTTAGCATAAAGAATCAACAATACATCTTTATTTTGTCAATCCTGGAAGTATTCAAGAGACCACAACCCCTTCTAGATGATAAAATCCAAGAAATAAGAGAATAATGGCTGGATTTCTGAGAATGGTGAAAATGAAGAGGAATTTCTAGGGTTTGGATTAACTTGAGAAAATCTCCACCATTTTCCACAATCTTGGTGTCTAATACATGCTATTTCATCAGGAGAACACAATTATGAAGTCAAAACTCAAAAATATTACCTGTACCATACAGACGAGATAATCGCGATTCTATGAAAACAGACGATTTTCATCTCCAACACCATTCTTCATCAACTTATCACTCAACACATCAATATTCAGCTCTCTTCATACACATTCAATAGAATTACACAATAGAAGCTCACAAATCTCTATGGATACACAAAGAATAGACTCAACAAATCAATGAAACCACACAAAGAGGAGAAAACACGATTTTCAACAGGAAACTCTTTCTCTATTCACTTGGATAGCATGTCAACAAATGATTAACCAACCCCCTCATAATAGAGGAAATTGTCTTATATACATTTTCAAGTGTCCCTTTTCACACTTGAATTTTGGTCCTTTCCTCTATTATTCTAAAAATATGCTATCTAGGGGTTTCCAAAAATTCTAGAAAAATTACATAAAATTCTAGTCTACATAAGGAAGACTCTTCCTTATTTTTACATCAATTGCATAAATATTTTTACAAGTTTTTGTCATTTTACAATTATTTCTCATCCAAAATGCTTCAAAAAATACATCTTCTAACGATATCCAACGACGAAGTACATACCAAGGACTACAAGTTGCAAAGGCTCACAGTGACAGATGAAGAATCGGACAACCATCCCTACCACATCCGGAAGCCAGAAGAATTTTGTTCATACAAGAAGGACACTCCCTCTCAAAGCACTACTTGGAACAACCACTACCACAAGGGTCTATCAGGGACGACAAACGCGAGAGGGGGGGAGTGTTGGAACTCAAGGTCAAGCACAAAGCATGGAAGCGCATCAAAGAAGTGGACACACAAGAGGAAGGAGCAAGTAGGGAGCTCCAAGAAGTGTATATCAAATTTTCAAAAGAATCCCCTATAAAAATAGTGATTTTCATCACTAAAAACCATTATAAATACCATTTTCTATTTTTGTAACTCCATTTTGTTCAAGCCGAGGAGTCCTCGAGCTTGAGGAGTATTAGAAGTATCATCCTACCAATTTTCATAAGTTTTTAGACTTCGTTTGAGCCCTCAAATAAGCCCTGAAACCTAATTTTTAACTAGGCTGGACACTAGGTCTGGACAGGGCCAAAACTAGTCAAAAAACTATAAAAAGAGCTAGAGAGCTCATTTTTAAGGTTAGCTTGTTAGAGAATAGAGCTTTTGTAAGAGAACTCTTTTGCAATCGAAGCTTTCCATTGTTCCTCTCTTTGATCTTACCTTGTGCGCGTGTGTGTATGTGTGTGCATGTTTGTGTGCTTTCACTCACGCACTTGTGCCTTCACTTGCTCGTGGTCTTCATATCGGTCCTCACATCTTCGTGGATTGACAAGTAAAGGAGGTGGTGCTTACGCTTGAGCTACACTATGCCACATTGACAAGGGTAGATATATTCTATAGTGTAAGTGTGCTAAGTCAATTTATGCACACACCCAGGAAACCACACATGGAAGCTACCAAAAGGATACTCAAGTACCTCAAGGGGACCATAAATGAAGGATTTTATTAGCCTCATGTATCTGATTTAGGTCTAAAGTTTTTTTCTGATGTAGATTGGGCTGGCTCCAAGGAAGATAGAAGGAGCACTTTAGGATATCTCACTTTTGTAGGTTCAAAACTTATCTCATGGTCATCCGAGAAGAAACCTACATTTGCTCTCTCTTCCAGAGAGGATGAATATAGAGGACTTGCCATAGCTACTCAAGAAGCTATGAACAAAGATGGTAGAACCCACTTGGGAGGAAGTAGTGGCAACGCAAGGAGAAGATCTAGCCCCTTGTCTACCTATGACAAAAAAGCAAAAATTATATACCTACTTCTTACAAGGCTATGAAGACAAAAGGTTGGCCTATGAAAAGAAATACAAAAAGATGTTGGATGATTACTTGGATAAGGCAACCGATTGGACACAAGAGGAGTTGGAAGCTTACAAGAAAGCTCATGAGAACCTCTTGGACTCAAAAATTGAAGCAACGTTTGTGAGAATGGAGAAAGTATTAAGCAGGATCTTTGAACGACTAAACATAGCTAAAGATTAGAGGAAGCTAGTGCCTCCCAAGAAGGTAAAAGTGGTGGCCCCCACCAAAATTAAAGATGTAGTGGTCAATAGAGGAGAAGAGGATGTCCGGCAACAAATGATTATAGAAAGAAACAAAAGATTCTCTAAGGAGGATGAAAAAAAGAGGCAGTACGAGCAGCCAATGCCATACTTGCTGGAACCCCCATCGAAACGCCTAGAAGGCAAATCCACCCTAGTGATCATAGAAGATATGTAGCTTGTGTGCATACCACAACCTTAGGAGCAGGAAGAGTATTACGGGGAATATAATAAGGAAGAAAAAAATTTTGAAGAAGAAGAGGAAGAAGAAAGGAAACTACTACAACAACTTTTTAACTCACTAGAGACAGAAAGACCATCAGAAGAATTCAGCATCCAAACGCAGAGAGATGGAACAAGAAGCAAACTTGGATGACTTCTTCGATGCATCCATGGGGTTTGACATAGAAGCAGTAAAGGAAACACAACAGGAGAAAACAACGGTTCTAACCACTTGTCATGAAGAAGATCAAAGCCAAGAAATGATGGTGTACCAGGAGCCGATGTTGTAATGGAAGAAGTTGAAGAGCAGGAGGTGGTTCAGAAGGCCTTAACAGAAATACTCGAAGAATGAATGCACTAGGGAAAGTACAAGAAAGAATATTACATCAAATTCCAAGGAGAGGAGGAAACTGAAGATATAGCTAAGGAAATGATTGTGGCAACTCAAAGTGAATCGAAGGACCTTCAAGAAGAAGCTGCACAACAAGAGAATGTCCAAATAAAGGGAGAGAAGTCCAAAAAAGAAAGTAGCTTGGGGGGAAGAAAATAACATAAATAGTATGGAGGATGTGGAGATAGAGTAGTTAGAAAGGGAGATCCAAAGCGAGGAGAAAAGAGTACAGGAGAAAAATAAAGAGAAAGCTGCACAAAAGGAAGAAAAGACCACGCTACTCCCACTTAGTCCAATTCAAGATGAACCTAGAAATTGTGATGGAATCAGAGAAAGGAGTGAAGGCAGAAGAAGTTAAGTCAACAAAGCTAGAGCATGAGAGATCAGAAACTGAAGGTAAAGAGGTCCATTTGTGTCTAACCCAAGGTCAGGAAAAGGAAGAGAATGGGGACCTTCAAGAAATCAAGACCATCATCAATCAAAGAGTGGGACAATTCTCTCGGGGGTTGAGATGGGCATTACTCGTAGGTCTACAAATGGAAGAAGAGAAGAGACAATTATAGAAAACTTGAAAGATGGAAAGGAAAGATTTAATCAAGCAAAATGAGGCTCTGGTTTGGGACAACAAAATACTTTAGGGAGAAATAATAAAGGTAACGGAGGAGATCGTAGCCATAGGACACCAAATGAATGAGGCCTAGAAAGAACATCAAGAAATGGAAAGTAGATTCGAGGATGAGTTGGAAGAATGCCAACTTCACCTACAAAGCAAGAAGATTGAAGTGTTGAAGCTTCATCAAGAAAAAGAGAAGTGCATGGAAGATTTGGAGATCAATAGGATGGAACAAAGAAACTTGGAGCAGAAATGTAGAGAAAGCCAAGAGGCTGCTCAGGTGAGAGACTAGACCATCCAAGAGATCCTAAAGGAACTCAAGTAAAAGAATTCATAGTTCTCAAGAAAAGATAAAGAAATAGAGAATCACAAAAAGACATAATCTATATTTTTTCATCATTTAAGAAGATCAAGGAGCAAGATGATGAGCTGTTGTCAATTTGGATCCGGACAGTAGCAGAGCTTTCAGAGTAGCCAAGACTTAGATAGAGTGAAGGAATTGGAGAAAGAGTTAGAGAAAGCTAGAAGAGAAGCCTCCCAGGTAAAGGAACAGTTAGCAGCAAAGGTCGACACCTCCGAAGATGATGATGCAACTAACCATACGACGACATCCCTAAAGAAGAGCTTCCACTTTTCTGTGTTTATCTTCAATCGTGTCCACTCAAAGACGAGCAAGAATTAGCTACATTCGACCTCAAGCCTCTACGGACCTGAGGACTCAAGGACCGTAACAATTCAGTAGTGATGTCTATAGCAGCTTCACCGTAATTCATGGAGTCAGCTTAAGCGGACTATGGTGCATTACACAAAACTTCAGATGCACATATAATTTCAGAACATCGCTCTGATCCCTAGATACAGCTCAATCGCTCATTGCTTTTTGTCTGTAGCTAAAGCGATGGCAATGGCATCTTGGGGTAGCCAACACACATCTTGTTCACTATCAGAGAGCGTCCGTGCCTATCTTCTTTCGCGGAATGCTACACGGTCTATCGTGACACTTCAAAACCATCTATCGGGGCTCTTCAAAACCGTCTATTGGTGGTTTTTGACTTCCATCGTGGATTGCTTCATGGTCTTCTGTGGTTCCCTTCAAAATTGTCTATCGTTGGTTTTCACCAACCATCGTCGATTGCTACACAGTCAATCGTGGTCCTAGCAAAACCATCTATCACGGCTGTTCAAAACCATCTATCACGTGTGATGCTTCTCTTGGGAATTGCTCCAAAGCCTCACGTGGGCAGGTCTGTCTCGTCCGTTGCTGATGTGGCAGACAGTGCCATCGCTGCGATCTTTGACTAGAATTCTTTTTTTTTTTAAATAAAGGAAGTTCGGCCTTAGCCTAATCTCCCGGACTTTAATTATAATAAAGAGAAAAAGTTACAAGTGAATGGGACTAGTGCCCATGGGACCCCCCAAATCCCACAACGCAGGGGAGGAGTATGGCAAGCTACAGGGCATTACAAATGAGGCGGATAACATTACCATCACCCTCATGTGGGACCCATTTGGGTTTCAACTTGTTGTTTTCGAGGAGATAAATACAGTGATGTCTAAACGGTGGTGATCTCTTGACTCGGGAGATTCTTTTACCAAGGAGAAACAAGGATTTCTCGATCGACCATTCCTTAGGAGTTTGGCCAAAATTGACGGCACAGCGCTCTCTCCAAATCTTCCAGAGAGCCTCACCTCTGATGGCATTCCATAGCCTCGATGAGCATCCGATCGCCTCACCCAACATCCCTTGTTGCCAGTTGATTTGACTCGTTAGTCTCAAAACCCGGGACACGTGATGCCAGATAACACGGGACTTGGGGCAGTCAAAGAACAGGTGGGCTAAATCTTCGATGCACCGAAGACAACGCTTGCACCATGGCGGCACACCACAGATTTTGTTAGCCCTTGCATTGGTCCAGATTCCCTTATGCAAGACCTGCCACATGAGAACGGACTTTTTGACCTCAATTAGAGGGTGCCAAAGAGACATGAATTTTAGCTCCCACCGAAGTTTGGTCCAAGCAAGGCACCATCTCTTGTTAAGGGTGTGGTGAACATCCAAATCCCCTTTGAAGTTCGGGATTCTGGAAAGCTTCTTACCATTGCTCCATTTGAGGCCCTCCGAGCAAGGAAGATCCTGACCGCAGAGAAGGCGGGTAGTTGAGCGGTCCCAGGCTAAACACCTGCTTTGAAGAAGAGTCCATTCCTCAAAGGTAACGCTAAGTCTCGGATCCAAATCTTCGAACCTAATCCACTGGCTGGTCTCTTGTTTCCAGAGCTGTTTCCACTGTTTGAACCCCTTGTTCCATAACCGCCTTGCAGTTTGGAGGTTCCAAGATTCCACTCCCCGAATGCCACTGATCGGGAACCAAATAGAGTCATTTTGTCTTATGCCAGCTGCCCATTTCCAATCATCGCTGATTCTGATGAACTGTTTGGCCTTGTTCCAATTCTTCCATAAGGAACACACGAGGCTAGAGCCTTTAGGGCAGACCGGGTGGGGGGAGAACAAAAGCGTGAGAATCCCTATGTCCTTCCAACCAGGGAGGCCGACAAAGGTAAAGTCTTCCGTGTTTCTGAAGATCAATTTAGCCCAAGAGGACTCCCTATTGCTCCAGGCCTTGATAAGCCATTTAGCCGCCAGCTTGTCAGCTAATCCAGCAATATCCAAAATACCCAAGCCCCCTGAGTCTTTAGGGCTAATGCAAGTTTCCCATTTGATTTTGGGAACCCCCCTTCTGTTGGGGTCCCCAGTCCAAAGAAAGTTCCTGCAGATTCTTTCTACTTTGGCCAAGTCTTTCTCCTTAGGTCTCCAACACGAGATAAAGTAAATAATTGTAGACAACATAAAAGTGTTAATAACCATAGCACGTCCTGCCAGGTTGACTTGCATACCTTTCCACTGATTCAGCTTGCTATCCAACTTGGATAGCACCCAGTTCCATCGTTGGTCCATTGAGATGTCGAAACCCATCGGAATGCCGAGGAGACGGAAGACTTGACCGCTAGGGATAACTTGACACCCTCGATCCACCAACAATTGGGGAGTAGGCCCGCTGATCGCTCTAAAAGCAATTTTAGCATGGTTGATTTTTGAGCCTGATGCCACACAAAAGGTGTGGAGGCACCACCAAAACACCTCAATGCTGTTTATATCGTTATGCACAAAGGCATTCATGTCATCAGCAAAAAGTCTCACAACCATTTGGCCGTGGTTTAGAGGTAAGGAGAGACCCTTGAGATTGCCAGCGTCCATGTGATGCTTTAATAGGCAGCTGAGTCCATTCGAGGCGATAGCGAATAGTAAAGGAGCCAGAGGGCAGCCTTGCCTAATTGATCTTTTTAAACGAATGGGCTCAGAGAGCTTACCGTTGATGTTTATTCTAGTTGAAGCATTTCCAAGAAGAGTGGAAACCATCTTCGTGAACTTTTGGCTGCATCTAAGGTCTTTCAATGATTGAAGAATAAAGTCCCATTCCAATCTGTCATACGCTTTGTCGAAGTCGATCTTAATGAAAACTAGATCTTGAGCAGACTCCTCAGCAAAAGCAAGGCCTTCCCAAATATCAATAATTGCTTCAAGTATAGATCTACCTTTGATAAAACCTTTCTGGTCCTCGCACAGCCATGACTTTAAATGACAAGAGATTCTGTTGGCGATAACTTTTGCAATTATCTTGTATCCAGTTTGGAGCATGGTAATCGGACGCCAGTTTTCAATTTTGTTCTTATCTCCCCGTTTGTGGATTAACTTGATGACGCCATTATTCAGGCACTCAGGGAGGGCACCGAAGGAGAGAGCCTCTTGCCACACGAGGCGCAGTGGGGTGGCCACCTGAAGTTTGAAGGACTTAAAAAACTCATTGGTAAGGCCATCTGGACCCGGACTTTTCCCATTGGGAAGGGCATCAATAACCTCGATAATTTCATTCTCGGAGATGTTAGCATCCAGTAGAGCAATCAAGTTCTGTGGGATTCTGGTTTGAGCAACCCTTGAGATGGTTGCCATGGAGTCGCGCCTGTGGGGGGAAAGAGGAGTCGAGACCCCGAGAAGATTGGTAAAATGTTCGACGATGATAGTTCTATTCTCCACTTCCGTGCAACATTCAGTTCCATTGTTATCGACCATTAGGGGGATGGATTCCCTAGCTTGTTTCCTTTTGAGGATGTTACACATCTCTTTCGTTGGTTTGTCTGCCTTCCCTGCCCACCAATCTTTGAAGAAAATTTGGAGATTTTTCCTTTGGACCTCCTCCTCTAATCTTAGCCTACCCCTGATTTTCAAAAGACCCTGTTGGCAATGTAGCTTACCTTTGTTCACCTCTTCTTCAAGCCGTGAGAGCCTCCGGTACACCGTTTCTCTTCTTTTTTTTCGAATTCCTCTTATAGCCTTTTGAGTCCTGTTCACCTCTTCTTCAAGCCGTGAGAGCCTCCGGTACACCGTTTCTCTTCTTTTTTTTCGAATTCCTCTTATAGCCTTTGACTAGAATTCTTGATTATCGAGCTCTAGTCTCCTTTTATGCTGGGCACTGGCAGGTCCGTTTTAATTTAAAGTGCAGATTTTAGAGAATAGCTTAAAAAGACTAAATCCCGTCCAAAGGAAAGAAAATAAATGTGAAAAGAAGAAATGTGGGAGCCTACAGAAGTACAAATATTTTTGAGCTTTTTCTCTCTCTATGGGTCAGTTTGGAGCGTGCGTTTTTAGTGTTCGTGGCTACAGCTTTGCTTAGCTTTTCTTATTCGTACCTAAGGGCTTTATCTATTGGTTCTTCTTAAGTTTTGCTTTACAAAGGGTTTCCAAAAGGCATTTCTAAAGTGGCTTTCCAAAAGGCGTTAAGCTTTTGGACTCTATTCTTCTCCTTCCTCGGGTTCCTTTTGTGGAGGCCATGTCAAGTAAGTGGTATTTAATTTTTTTGTAGGCTTGGATTTTCACTAATAGGTGTTCTTTTGGACAACATATTAGAATCGAAGCTATTGAATCTTTACATAAAAGAGAGGATTCTAGCATTGTTTCTTCTTTTAAGCAACTATCACATGCTAGCTCAAAAGACACGAACCTTATAGATGGTCAAGTTGGTTATGTGGGAACTATTGATGGTATCTACGAAATATTTTTTATAATAGAGTTTATTATTTTTTTAAGCACCTAATAATGGTTTTTTGTTTTTATATATTTTGATAGATCATTTTGAAGGTTGACTAGTTTTGAGCCGAGTATAAAGATAGTAATTCTACATTGAGAAAGGAATTATCTGGGTTTCGGGCAATTGATTCTTCCAAGTTAATGAAATCTATTGGAGAACCATCTATTCTTCCTAAGCATATTGAACAAGCATTTTTTTTTATAAAAACCTTGATGCTCATCCTTGGTGGAAAGTCACTGATGTTCAACCTAGAGGTAGGTCATTGTTTGAATAGTTTATTGTTACAAAGATTGAAGAAATTCCTCTTCATGATTCACCATCAGATACTAATACATCGACATCTCAAAGAGAAATTAGAATCGTTGTACATGACAGGGATACTAATCTTCTTGATGAAGAAGATAATACTCTACATGTTGATTCTAGTGATGATGAAGAGGAATTGACAAAAATCGATATTAGTCCATCAATAGATGATGTCATTAATGAGAACACAGATTTAACAATCAAAGAAATAAATGAAACCAATAAGGATAATGAAGATGAGACTATATTATATCTTACCAAAATGATGGCAATAATGAAAACTTATGAGTAGATTAGATAGTAAATCCTACTCTAGTTATTGATCGATAACTTGAATTGTTTGAATGGGTATCAGATAATAGATTCTCCTTTCTTAAACTATAATATCAGTGAATCCCATCAAAGAGATGAAATCATGTTCATTTAAGTTAGAACATGAAGCTTGGGGGTATGCCTAAAATTTTATATATAGCTTTATTTTTGAGGAAATTTTTTTTATCATGTATGTATGCATATGTGTGTGTATTCATTTGTATTATATGTATACAAAAATTAGTATGCAAATATGTGTGCTTCATGTATATGTATGTCTGTGCATGTGTGGATATATACATGTGTTAGTATGCACACATGTATGTATGCATATGCATTTTTGTAATATATGGAAGTGTGTTTATAGTTTTGTATGCACATATAAGTATACATGTGTGCATGTAGGCATGTATATGTGATGTGTATATATGTATATGTGTATATGTGTAAATGAGTACATGAAAATATGTATGCATGTATATGTATACATGTGTGCATGCAGGCATGTATGTGTGATGCGTATGTATCTACACCATCATTTTATATATATGTATGTGTATCTACATGATGTGTATGTATCTTTATATATATAATGGTCCTTGTTGATTAGAGTAGATATATATAGAGGCATAAGGTTGGGAGGAGAGACATCTCCCTAGTAGGCGATGGGAGGAATAGATGCAATGTGTACAAATACCTCAACCATATGGAAAAAATGTTGAATTAGGATTTCTAAATTAGGGTTTTTAAAATTAGTGTTTTTCGATTAGGGTTTCTGAAATAGGGTTTTTATTTAGGATATATATATATATATATATATATATATATATATATATATATATATATATATATATATATATATATATATATATATATATATAAACCCTAATATCAAAATTAGTGTTTTTCAATTAGGGTTTTTGAAATAGGGTTTTTTATTTAGGATATACACACACACATATATATATACACACATATATACACACACATATATACACAAACATACACATATATCAGGTCACATGCATACATGTGTATGTGTGTATGTATATATATATGTATGTATGTATGTATATGAAAGAGAGAAAGGAGTGCAACTAGAGGTACACACATACACACACATACATGCACATTTCATATGTACACACACATAGACTCACATAATCATATATACAAACATATATACACATACACATACATACACACACATACACCAAGTGTACACACACACACATACACACACACACACATATATATATATATATGTACACATATATATATATATGTACACATATATATATATATGTACACATATACATATATATATATATATATATATATATATATATATATATATATATATATATATATATATATATATATATATATATATATATATACATATATATATATATATGTGTGTGTGTGTGTATGTGTGTACCTCTAGTCACACTCCTTTCTCTCTTTCATATACATGCATACATACATATGTATACATACACGCATACACATGTATGCATGTGACCTGATATATGCGTATGTTTGTGTATATATGTGTGTGTGTGTATATATGTGTGTGTGTATATATATATATATATATATATATATATATATATATATATATATATATATATATATATATATATATATATATATATATATATATATATATATATATATATATATATATATATATATATATATATGTATGTATACTTAGACGTATAAATATAACAAATAAGAGCAATGCATACCGTGCATTATCATGATGATGAGCCATAAGTCTTCACATCTCTTTTAAACCCCACTTATGTGACCACCCAGACCCAAATTCTCTCTCCAATGAACTAAGTACATATTTTTTATCCCTCTCATCATGCTTACTACAAAAAAAAGTCATGTAAATAAAACATAAAATAATTATTTCAATTTATATGTAAAACTTATACTTACTTCCACTTCAAGTGAACAAGGCACAGGTAGGAGTCACATAAAGCTCTCATTCTTCTTTTGAACTCCAATCCATTCCCTATATACACTATATTCCCATCTGACCCTATATCGCACTCCAACCCTAGGATGCCTATGCATCTCCTCATAGGCACATGTGCTCTATTCTCATGATCTGGAGGTGATATAGGTGTCCTAAAAATAGAGAGATAAAATTAAATAAAAATATGTGTTATAATTTCATTTAGAAAAACTTTGGTGAAAAGAAAACATACCTATGGGTAGATAGCTCTCTTCCTGCATGTGGAGCCATAAAAGAGCCCTCCTCTAGTTGCTGGGTAAGCATCTGGTCATAAACTCCAACTCATCATCATGCATCTCTAAGTACTCATGCGTGACAATCCCTAAGGTATCACGCGAAACTTTTCCTCTCATAAGACTTTTTATAAGAGTAATTTTTGTCTTTCTCTCTCTACTAGGATCAATAATATCTGTACATATAAAACAAAATGGGTTAGAAATCAATATATGTATCTCTATATATGTATGCATGTATATGTATGTGTATGTATATGTATGTGTATGTATATGTATGTGTGTATGCATGTGTATGTGTGCATTGTGTATGCATGTGTATGTGTATATGCATGTGTGTATGTATGTGTGTATGTTTGTGGGTAGGTATACATGTGACTTGATGTGTGTATACGTATATGTATGTGTGTGTGTGTATTGTGAAGAGATGGATTTGTAGTTGATGAAGATGAAGTGGTGCTACAAAAACTTTGCACTACACCAGCCAAATGGACTCTAGAGATATGTGGTGGGCCTTTTTAGCTTGCGAAAGGATGTATTGGACACCCTATGTACCTTGGAAGATCACTCTCAAAAAGTTGAATCAAAACAGATAAGTTGGAGTAGATTCAAGAGCCAAAAACTTGCTATTTATGTTCATACAACTGTCCAAAGTTTTGAACAATTCTCTGGCCTTAATAGCAATTGTGAGAAGTGGAGAATGACATGCCTGGGACTCACCTCCTAGCCTATTTATAGCCCTTGCCTAGTCACCATCTAGAGTTCTCTCTAAGGTTCCTCTACTCATCTGGCCATCATGAGTAGGTACCTCATATGAACTCTCTGGCTTTAGGCCTTGGCTATCCCTCGAGCAAGGAACTTCTCGTTCCTCCAAGCATGTAGATCTCTCGAATATAACACTCTCTCCCCCTTCTAAAGATCATTGTCCTCAATGATATAGAAGGAGTTGTAAGCTGGGAATCAAAATCCGTGATTCCAAATAATAGAGTAGAGTGTGCTAGGTGTCTGAAATACTAGATGCTCAAAAGTAGACAACTAGTCTTTGTGCTTTATATCTAGCATTTCCACCAACAAATAGTAGTCCTTGCCTTGTGCATACTGTGGGAATCCTTCTAAGGCCCAATGAGTCCAGATGTGCGCAGCATAAGTACTCGGAATATCCTTGGACTCCCTATGCCTAGACCTTGACCACTAACTTGTGACAGCTTGTCACCTGTAGAGACCTCGGCAGCTTGCCCATGTCTCCCTGAAATACCCACTGACAGCTTTTCATATGGTATAATCATAAAAGAAAATCACTTACTCCACTAGAGTAATGAACAAAAAAACTATGCTCATTCAAAACAATGTGACTATGTCCCAAATCTCTGTGGAAAAACTACTAAATATAAATGGAAATCTTTTCCAAGTAACGCTTAATCTCTAAGCTCAAGTAAATCTGCTTGATTTACTCACTGTAATGAAATGAAACTTAAGAAAATCTCATCATGATCCAAACTATTAATCCAAGATTATAATCTATCAATGATCCAGACTATGGAACAAGATGTCAATTTGTCAATAATCCAAACTATGGACTAGATCTCGATGTGTCATATATAATAATCCAAAGTATGGATCAAAAGCTTGATCTGTCATATATGATAATCCAAACTATGGATCAAAAGCTCGATCTGTCATATATAATATAAAAACTATGGATCAAAATCTTGATCTTATCATATATGATAATCCAAACTATGAATCAAAATATTTCCCATACAAAGTAAATCCCAATCCACTCTGTGGAACTAAGTGCATCATGCCAAGTGAAGACGTGCTAAGAAAGTATGGCAACTACTGGAACTACCACTGCCTTCTCAATAATAACATGTAAGATGTTCCAAGTGGATGAAACTTGCTTTATCTCTGATCACCGTCTGATCATCACTATGATCAAATCATTCCTAACTAGGAGTTGTTGATATATATAGGTAGTGATGTGTGTGAACACTCTAGGACTGCCGGGGCACTTTTTTCCCTCTTTAGGAGGTTTTTTTCCCCCGGCTTGTATATACGCCTATTGCCCTAATGGGCTACTTATCTTTGTACATTCTCTAGTAACACATTCAGTATTGTGTGTTTGTGCTCCAAGCCTCTTCTTCTTCCTTGTGCTGTTCGCGTGCTTCCGCAGACGTCTATCTCTAACAATTGGTATCAGAGCAGGTCGTCGCTTCTTCTAGGGCGCCGTCGACACTCCTCCATTTGCAGTCTCAGATTCGCACAAAATTTGGTGAGCATACTCAGGGTGTTTCCGAGATCAAAACTGCTTCGCTTTGTGGTGCCGAAATTGCGATCTGAGCTCGTTTCGGCCTCCGAACGCACTATCGCAGTGCTTGTGTAGGCTATTTCGTCCTTTTGTGCCAAAGGTATATACCAGTTTCTGTTTGCCATTTTAAGCGTCTCGAAGTCTGTTACAGGTCTAGCAGAACTCGTCTAGGCAGTTCTGTTCAACTTTTTGAGATACAGTCAATTTTCTGCATCAAGGTATTTTAGTCACCGGCCATGGCTGAAAGCAGTGATGTATTCCGTATGTTGGCTGTTGAGGATAAGTTGAATGGTACCAACTACCCATTATGGGCTTATATGATGCGACATGTACTGGTTGCAAAAGGATTGTGGAACATTGTGCAGGGTGTTGAAAGACGTCCTATTACACCTGTAACGACAGGTACTGCAAATACAGGTGTTGGAGCTGATGAAGATGGTGTCGAAGATGATATTCCGTAGATTCCTGTTCGTACTGTTGTTTCTGTTGCACCTACTGTAGAGCAGATTCATTGGGATGGCAGAGATGCCCAAGCACATGCATTGATAGCTTTGTCTATCAAACGTGCCATTATTCCTCACATTCACTCTTGCAGAATAGCAAAGGATGCTTGGGATACACTTACCACTTTGTACTAGGCTAGGAATGAGGCTCGTGTTGCTTACCTCCGAAAACAGTTGCAGAGTGAGCACATGAATGAAGGTGATTCTATGGACAGTTTTCTTACAAAGATCAAAGACCTGAAGAAACAATTGATTTCTGTTGATGAGGTTATACCTGATAGCTCACTTGTGCAGACCATTCTGAATGGTCTTCTTGATTCATATCAGAGTTTTGCCTCTACTCTTCGGTTGATGATGAAAGGCAATGCCTTGTCATTTGAGGAATTAGTCTCTGTTCTGTTGCACGAAGATCAGTCCAGGCACAACAGGTCCATTATGTGTGTTGCAGATCAAGCTTTCCTGGCTAGTCAGAAGGGCAAAGGAAAATGGAGCTCTTCTACTAGTAAGCAGAAATCTGCAAATGCTGCACAATCGAAGAACCAGGATAAAGATGAGAAGAAATCAGAAAAGTAGAAATTGTTCTGCAAGTACTTTAAAGGAAATGATCATATTATAAAGAACTGTCCAAAACTGGCTGCTAAAGAGGCAAAGAAGAAAGAGGCTGGAATGGTTGTTGCAGAGGCCTCTACACCAAAAACAGAGTCTGCAAATCTTGTGCAGGAAGAAGAATGGGCGTTTACTACTGTCTGCAGTTTTGACCCATCTTCTCATGATCAGTGCATGTCTGTAGTAGACTCAGATGTTTGGTACTTTGACAGTGGGGCGACCAAGCATATTACCTCGCAGCGCAGTTTCTTCTCTTCACTCGAGCCTGCCCCTACAGGGAATACTGTCACATGCGCCAATAACTCCTCTTATCCTGTTATGGGAGTTGGTAAGATCATTCTGAATACTGCTGATGGTAGTTCTTTCACTTTGTCAGATGCTTTATTTGTGCCAGGGATAAAAAAGAACCTGTTATCAGTTTCTGCATTAGCCAAGATTGGCTTGGTTGTGAAATTCGTTGATGATAGGTGTATAGTCCATGATCTCTCAAATGGCGATGTGATTATTGCTTCTCGCATTTTATGTCGTGGGCTGTATAAGCTCATAGACTATGAAAGATCTGTGAATGTGCAGTTCATGATTCTCAGGCTATGTCAGATGCAAAGCTTTGGCATGCACGCTTTGGTCATCTGAATTTTGCTAGTTTGTTACGCCTGCAGAAATCTGAAATGGTGTCCTCCTTGCCCAAACTTGAGACACCTGGAAAACATGTTTGTGAAGGCTGTATTTTGGGCAAAATGCAGCGTTCTTCCTTTCCAAAAGATGGTTCAGTTCAGGCTACGCAAAAATTGCAGCTTGTACATAGTGATGTCTGTGGTCCTATGCAGACACCCTCTTTTGGAAATTACCTTTACTTCGTGACTTTCATTGATGATTTTTCCAGGCATGCATGGGTATATCCACTCAAAGCAAAGTCTGAAGTGTTCATGTGCTTCAAACACTTTTTGGTTTTGGCTGAAAATCTATCAGCATGTAAAATGGGCACCCTCCGTTTTGATCGAGGGGGGGAATATATGTCTTTAGATTTTAATGCATTTCTGGCTGAACATGGGATAAAACACCAGTGTACAGTGCCGTATACACCTCAACAGAATGGAGTTGCTGAAAGAAAGAACAGGTCACTCATGGAGATGGCAAGGTGCATGGTCAAAAGTCAAGCTTTACCACATAGTTTCTGGCTTGAGGCTGTCATGTGTGTAGCATATGTACTGAACAGGTGTTCCACTAAAGCGTTGCAGTCTATCACTCCATATGAGGCTTGGCATGACCACAAGCCATCTGTTGCTCATCTGCGTGTTTTTGGTTGTTTGGCATATGCATTAGTGCCTGAACAACATCGCAGAAAATTAGATGATAAGGCAGTAAAATGTATTTTTGTTGGGTACAGTTCTGAAAGTAAAGGCTATCGTCTGTATCATCCACAGACTAAACGCATTTTGGTTAGCCGTGATGTTGTCTTTGTGGAAGATGCTATTCAGCCATTGCTTTCATGTACTAAGGAGACATCTGTTAGCTCCAAAGACATGTATGATACTTTGATGCCTCTTTTTATAGGTGGACAGGCTAGTGCTGGTCCTAATGAGGCAACTTCTCAGCCTTTGCAGGTTTCATATGATGATGCAGATCATTCCATTTCTGATGCATATTTACATGATGCACTTGTTGATGAGAGAGCTGATATTGAGCAGGCAAAAACTATGCCAAAATGTCTGGTGCAGACTTTGCGTGATAGCAAATTAGATGCACCTTTGTCATATCGTATCGTTCAGGCTCTCATAGTGCCTCCTTTGCATCAGATTGCTATGCTATGGCTACATCTAGTCTCTGTGATGAGAATGAGCTTGTTTCTTTTAATGAAGCACAAAATTCAGAAAATTGGATGGCTGCTATGCAATTTGAATATGATGCTATAATGAAGAATGGTATGTGGTCTTTATGTGACTTGCCTCCTGGTAGAAGGCCATTGGCACTAAGTGGTATACAAGCTGAAGCGTAAACCTGATGGTACAGTTGACAGGTATAAGGCTAGGCTTGTTGCAAAGGGTTATGCACAGGAAAGAGGCATTGATTTTGATGAGACCTTTGCACCTACATGTTGTATGACTACTGTTCGGAGCATTTGTGCACTTGCAGCCCATCATGATTGGAATGTACATCAGTTGGACATTAAAACAGCATTTCTGAATGGTGACTTGCATGAAGAAGTGTATGTTTTTCAGCCCCGTGGCTTTGTGCAGAAAGGGCATGAAAACTAGGTTTGCAGGTTAAAGAAGGCATTATATGGTTTAAAACAAGCACCACGTGCTTGGTATGAGAAGATAAATGCCTATCTGATTGCACATGGTTTTGAGAACAGTCCAACTGAAAGCAGCTTATATGTTAAACGTGCTAATGATGTGCTTCTGATCATTGTTGTCTATGTTGATGACATGCTGCTCACTGGTCCTATTGAGACACATATTGCTGATTTTAAGGCTGATTTGCATGCCTCATTTGAGATGTCTGATTTCGGGCATTTGCATCACTATTTGGGCATTCAGTTTATGCACGTTGATGGTGGAATGGATTTGTGTCAAACGAAATATATTGACAAGTTATTGCAGCGTTTTGGCCTTGAAGACTGTAAGCCTATTGCCACTCCTATGGAGACAGGTTTATGATTGAGTCTTCATGATGCTGGAGATGCATTTGATGCTGTTCTCTACCAGCAGGTTGTTGGATGCTTGATTTACTTATGCATTACTCGGCCAGATATTCAGTTTGCTGTCTCACAGATGAGCAGGTTTATGCATTGCCTAGGAGTCACGCATTAGAAAGCGGTTAAGCGCATCTTTCGCTACTTGAGTGGTACTCGGCTACTTGGGTTGTTCTATCCCAAGGGGGGATCACTACCGCCAGATTTGTATGCTTTTTCTGACTCAAATTGGGCTGGTTGCTATGACACTCGTGTGTCCACCAGTGGTTTTTGCTTCATGCTTGGTAGCTCATGTATATCTTGGTTGAGCAAGAAGCAGCCTATTGTGGCCACTTCCAGTTGTGAGGCTGAGTATAGGGCAGCTTTCACAGCGACTGTTGAGTGTGTGTGGCTCAGACGCCTTATGGCTGATTTGGGTGTTGGCCAGTCTTCTGCCACCACCATCTTCACTGACAGTCAGAGCGCATTGGCAGTTGCGAGGAACCTTGTGTTCCATGCTCGCACTAAGCACATTGAGGTGCATTATCACTATGTCAGGGAGAGGTTCTCTGCTGGGGAGATCAGCTTGGCATATGTGCCCACGCAGGAGAACATTGCAGACCTTTTCATGAAGGCTCTGCCTAGGGAGAAGTTTGAAGCTTTCCGCAAAGCTTTGGGCTTACTTCCTTTTGTGGAGTGATTTCCACATAGCTTGGCACTTCCTTATACATGAGTGCCAGCTCCTTGTTCACCGCATCACTCCCAGGGGGGATTTGTTGATATATATAGGTAGTAATGTGTGTGAACACTCTAGGACTACCGGGGCACTTTTTTCCCTCTTTAGGAGGTCTTTTTCCCCCGGCTTGAATATACGCCTATTGCCCTAATGGGCTACTTATCTTTGTGCATTCTCTAGTAATACATTCAGTATTGTGTGTTTGTGCTCCAAGCTTCTTCTTCTTCCTTGTGCTGTTCGCGTGCTTCCGCAAACGTGTATCTCTAACAGGAGTGAGGTGTCTCAAGTAGACTACTATAATAATCTGGCACTAGGCTAAGCATCTAGCTCACCTCATACATGTATGAACCATGGCCTATTCTCAGGCATATCAAATAAAGTAGTACGTACTCTGTAAATTTCTTCTCAATGCAATTGCCTGTTCATAGTTCTTATGTGCAAACCTTGCCTTTCCACTTCTAGGCTACTTGCCTCCGGACTTCCCTTGTTTGCGATCACATATAGAGTGACTGTCTCAACTACCCCTCTGGTTTCTAATAATAAGATGATACCAGAAGATCATATAAAAGAACCCCAAATCATATAAAAAATACAATCTCAAAGACTTCTCTCCCATACCATCTGTCTTACACCTAGGTAGAATACAAAGTTTGATGTCCCATACCACCAACTTTATACTCCACATAGATGCGTGTATAAGATTAAAGTCGAACACTTCTCTCAAAAATGATAAGAATAACTCGGTGAGTACTCACAACCATAAATAATGTAATGAAATCATGAAGTGTTCCTAAAGTGTTTCCTTCCCTCGATGGAAAGAACAGAGTCATTCCTATGACTCTATCACGCATACTATCTGTAACATCAACTCCTCTTGAGTTGAGAAATGAAAAACTATACAATCGATCAACTCAACTAGAGTTGTGAAGGGTGCGGCTTGCATCAGATATCAAATCATGCGACTTGAATCAAATATTAAATCACAATAAATTAGAATTTATACAACTTGTATGAATCCAATTATATGAAATGAGAACAACTAGCAAAGTTCTCCTGTTCCATGCTCTCATGGCACTATATATATTTCTGAAAATTTCGACAAAGTCTCCTCTGTCCTACTGAGAATGGTCACCAAAAACCAATGCTCAATAAACACATATCTACGGAATAACTAGCCCATGGTGATCACAACACCTCAAAAAATATCATTAAAAACCTGTGAAAAGTCTTTTCCTTTCAACAATGCCTCCTGCATAAACAATTTCCAACAGCAGCAGATTAAATCTTAATTTGAACTAACTTCTACTCATCCAAAATCTATGAAACTTTCGAGCCTTTTGTAACTTTTCTCAAGCTTTAATTATGCACAAAAATCTATTGATTTGGATATTGTTGCAGAGTTTTATGACCATTCTACTAGAAGGGTCGAAGACTCGATGACCAACTTTGAAAATGTACAGGGTCATCTTCTTGAAGCCCTTAGACTGATCAAACAAATTTCAAATTTCATTTTCATTATGCCCAAATCTAGAGTAACTTATCTTGTTTGAGCTCACAAAATGTCAATTCAAAATTCAATCAATTACGCATTCAAAAGTATAATTCTATCTCTGCTACACCTGCACTTAGGTGAGCTTAGAAACACTACTACGGCACTTTTATAATATCTTCTAACTATAAAGATAAATTCCAAAATCCTTCAATTTTGAATATAGCATAGGATCTATACTGTAGTAGCTTCTCCAGCAAAAATTTTTGAAATTGGAGTTCCCAATATGAAAATATCATGTGCTCATTAGTCACATGTACCACTCTTTGGAAAATCCTCGCCAGAGATTAGTCTGAGATGAATAGATCATTTGACCTATCAAATGATGTCTAACTTCTTCAAAATTTTAATAGCATATCGGCTACTAGTATCTATGTATATTGATATAAGGTTCATAGTATTTGGACATTTGGATCTTCCACAATGACCAAAATACTAAGCCTCTATACCTACAAAAGTTTAAACATTTGCAGAGGCTAAGTTTTACTATTTTCTTTATATCTCTTAAATGGAGAAACATTTCATCTTGAAATTTTATATACACTATTAGGAGGCGTGTACCAAATGTTAGAAACAAAAAGTACTCAATTTAAGTAAATGAGCTAAGAGAACCAATCACCTCTAGCTGACATGGTCTCTAATCATTTCATAAATTCCAGAGGCTGCACTTTGATGTCTAGAGATTATTTGAACTATCAAATGATCTCTAAAAATCTTGAAAATTGGTATGCACAAAGCGTCTCTATCAAAGCTTGCATCTTCAACAAAAAGCATTCCATTTGGATCTATCAAATAAGAGAAATGCCCTTTGCAATAGGCCTATGTTACTTGTTGGCTGCTACCTCACTAACTATTTGCTCGATCAATTTTTTCAAACTTAAAAATAAGGAGACATGTTATTCCTTATGATTAAACAAACTAACTCATTATCTTGGATGTATTATGTCATGGAGATATATCCATGCATATAATGATCATCTAGATCAATGCAAACCAAATAATCATCCAAATCGTCTCGTTGAAAAAAAATCAACTCTTTACATAGTATCCACCCTTTTGTAAAAGTGAAAATCTATGGATGTCATTCTAATTATTTTGCTCTTGCACATTCATTAATCTCATTAAAACCAATCATATACAAGCACTTAATACTTGTATTGATGATCATATCCATAACACTCTTGTGTGGACTCGAGATAAGCATCTATATCAAGTACATATACTCGCATGAAAAACAGTTTATGTCCTCATGCGTTATTAGTTAAAAACACATCTTAGTTGCTCTTGATGTATATACCTTACCTTTTATTTTCTAAAGGCATAATTAGCCTATGTCTGGTACCTCAATCACATACCTCATGCTCACCCTAACTCGTTGTGGTGATACATAAAAGTGATCTTCTATAAACAGAAAATGCATCATGCACTTCAACTTTCTAACAATCATATTGTCTATGCATACATGCATTCACTCATGCATTTTATTCTCTACTTCAATAAATATATATGCTTTTCACTATGCTGACAGAAGACTTCCTCTCTCACACAACACAACATCACTCTAGTTCTCACATGGCATATAACGCCATGTGGCTACAAAATTTTCGACAACATTTTGCCAAGAAAATGAAGCCTGAAGAAAAAATAATAATAGTCTTTACAATGATAGGCATCAGCATAGTGGTTGGCAAACCACTCTCTTTACTCCAGAAACCTGCAAATAAGAAACTTTGCCAAAATGTGTTGTTGGGCACTACACGCGAGGGCCTAAAATTGACAGGCAAAATGCCTGTCATTGGCCATTTTGCCTGTCAAAAGAGGTGTTTTTTGAAACTTCCTGTCAAATGACAAGCTCTAATTGGTAATTTGTGTGTCATTTTTTATAGATCTCTATATATATTATATGTATATGCCTTGTATAAACATGTCAAAATTTCTATTATGAAAGGTAATTAAAGAAAAATTTGTCTGTCATATGACATTTTGTCTTGGCCGTGAAATTTAGGCCCTGCTTTCAATACTGCAAAAGATTCTAAAACACACAAACAAGATCTGTGCATGCTTTTATGAATCAACATAAGTTAGTGTAACTTCATGTGCATAGATAAATTCATGTAAAAACTATCTTTCATGCACCTTCCAATGTTGATTTCATAAAATTGGAAGAAAATACAATGCAAAATTATAAACTTTGATGCGAGAGGTATTCAAATGAATTTATTTGAAAGAAAAAATATGATGCAAATGTATAAAAAACAATTCTTTCCTATCCAAAATGGTTCAAAATATTATTAAAAAGTCCTAATTATCATAATTGGACACTCAATTCACTCAAAAAGGATTCCTCGCAAGTCAACAGCCATCTAAAAGCTTGTGTATAGATGGCGTTCAATGGTCCAAATATGGATTATGACCAGTCAAAAGAAAGGTCTTGAAGTGTAGAATCTATGCCAATTTGAATTTCTTGAGATGTACATGCTTGGAGGAACGAGAAGTTCCTTGCTCGAGAGATAGAAAGGGAAAAGCCAAGAGAGATAGAGAAAGAACATAAGAGAAGGAAAAAGAGAAAGAAAGAGAAAGAGAAGAAGGAGAAAGAAAGAAAGAGAAGGAGAAAGAAAAGAAGGAATGTGAGAAGTGGAGAATGACATGCTTGGGACTCACCTCCTAGCCTATTTATAGCCCTTGCCTAGTCACCATCTAGAGTTCTCTCTAACGTTCCTCTACTCATCTGGCCATCATGAGTAGGTACCTCATATGAACTCTCTCGCTTTTGGCCTTGGCTATCCACCAAGCAAGGAACTTCTCATTCCTCCAAGCATGTACATCTCTAGAATATAACAACAATTAACTTAATTCCTTTTTGAGACCTCTTATACACTTAGTAAGCTAACAACCATGAGTCATTTTATCAAAAAATATGAACTCCACAAAGAGAAACAAACTTAGCAGGTCATTGGATGACCTCGATTTTCCCGGGCTGCAACAATACTCAGACCCATGATTTGTAAAATGCAAATATCTCAAACTTTAAGCATCAAATGATTATGAACTTTTGTAGGAATATACTAGACGGTATGTTGAATCTAAAAAGCTTTAAAGCAAAGAAAATTGTCAAGTACACATTGAGAAAGAGCTCTCACAAAAGGATACTAGTCCTAATGGAAACATATTGATGAGTTTAAGGGTTATTTGCATGCCTCTTTTGAGATGCCAGATATGGGGCATTTGCATCATTATTTAGGCATTAAATTTATGCAAGTTGATGGGTGAGTATCTTTATGTCAAAAAAGAATATTGACACATTATTGAAACATTTTGGCTATGAAGATTTCAAACCTATTTCCGCTCCCATGGAAATAGGTTCATGATTGAGTGTTCATTGTGTTGGTGATGCATTTGATGTTGTGTCTATCAGCAGGTTGTTGGATGCTTCATTTACTTATGCATAACTTGGCTTGATATTTATTTTTTGTCTCTCAAATGAGCAAGTTTGTGCATTTCCTGGGTGTCCATTAAGCACATCTTTCTCTACTTAAGTGGTAGCCAACCACTTGGATTGCTTTATTCCAAAGGTGGATTATTATCGTGAGATTTACATGCTTTTTTTGACTCAAATTGGGCTTGTTACTATGATGCTTGTGTATTCACCAATGGCTTTTGCTTCATGCTTGGTAGCTCATGCATATCTTGGTTGAGCAAGAAGCAACCTACTATGGCCACTTCTAGTTTTTAGGTTGAGAATAGGGTAGCTTTCACAATGATTGTTGAGTGTGTGTGGTGTAGAGAGTACACACGCGGAAGCAAAATGAAAAGTAAAGTACTCTCACAAAAACAAAGAATGTGTGAGACACAAAATGAGTAGACCATGAACTGGGTAAACTCATGTGGATTAGAAATGAGCTTGCCAAGAGCATGGAGTAGGCTCCTCAAGCTTCTAGAGGGGAGAGCCCCTCCTTATATAGATTTGGGAGGGGCTCTCAAAAGTACATCATATGTGGGATAAGTCTCTTGAAAGGAGAATGAATACAACTAGTAGAAGCACATGGCAAGGTACCCAAATACAAAGGAAATACAATATAAAATGGAAATAGACTAGGAATGGAGTGCCTCCTGGGTACAAAATGGAGATGCACTCATGCAGATACAAATGTAGATGAAGTAGGAGCTGCAAAGGTCCACCAAGTGCTGAAGCGGAACCAGAGGTAGAGCCTTCGTGAACATGTCCACCAGGTTCTCCTAAGAGGTACACTGCTCCAGAGTAATCTCCTGAGATATGAGCTTCTCGTAGATGAAGTGGTACTAGATCTCGATGTGCTTCATCCGATCATGGAATACTAGTTTCTTGGTGATGGCCAAGGCTGACTAGCTGTCCATGCAAAGACATGTCAGAGTATCTTGCAGAACACCAATGTCGGATAATAAACCTTGAAGCTAGATGGCTTCACATGCTGCAAAGCTAGATGCTCAGTACTCGGCCTCGGTAGATGATAGAGAAACTCTAGGCTACTTCTTACTTGCCCAAGAGATAGGTCTTGAGCCAAGCAAGAATATATACCTAGAAGTAGACCGTCAAAGACCCAAGATCAGCAGCCCAATCTGAATGTGAATATCCAGTGAGTTTGATGCCCCCTCTATACCAAAGACCATGATGTCGAGTGAGGGCAAGGTATCAAAGTAGTCTGTGAGCAGCATCCCAAAAGGGGTTTTGTCTTCATACAAAGCGGCTAACATATCCCAAGCATCCTTGGACATCTTATAGACCGTGATATGTCCTTTCGTCAGTTCGTCATAGGCAAGTAACAACTGACCTAAAGCTTGTTTGTCCTTGACATTCCACACATGCCAATTGTCTAAGTTGGAATCCCTATTGGGTTTGGGGTCTGACCCATCTACTACCTCATGAAGGAGATTCGTGTAGAGATATGCACGCATGACATCTTTCCATAGATTGTAATTTTTTCCATTGAGGTATTCATCCTTAGGCATAAAAATAGGGGTGAAAGAGGGTGAGAAGTTAGCCATAGATAAGGAGCTACCTTCACTTTTGGTCATTACAAAGCTTTGAGGATAAAGTGTTTAGAAACATTATCAAAGACACCTTCCGAAAATATCGCTTCAACATAATTACAAAGCATGAAATGAACAATTGTACACCACACGTAAAATTCTTGTGGAGGGGGGGGGGCTTAGAGTAGCCCTGCACTTGTACAACACCAAGACAAGTCGACATGAGAGGAGGGCTTAGAGTAGCTCGTTGCACATCAACTAAGCCTTAGAGTAGGCTTGGGTCCGCAAGAAACTATGTGGGTGTGCTTAGACTAGTCTCCAACCCACAAGGGTGCGCACACACACAATACTTCTTTTTATATTTTGAGTGTACAAAGAGGGAGGAACTTAGTGCCTTGAGTGGGCCAAAATAGTGTAGAGGTACCTTGAGAAGTAAGCTCTTGAAAGAATACAAAGTGTGCTTACAACGTGGGTACCCTTGAGGACTTGGAATGTCCTATGACCAAGATTGGTGAGTAAAAACCCTTGAGAAAAGTACAAAAGAAAGGGTTGAAATCTTGAACAATACAAAGTGTGTACCCTGAATGAGTACGATGACAGAGAGCCAATTTGATTTTGCTGAATGATTGTTCACAACTTGCTAAAATGCTTTCAACTAGCACAAACTAACCTTCGATGACTTCACTGAATGGCCAAGAATAGAAAACATGGACATAAATGAGCGAAAATTTTTGGTGCTGTACTTTTCTCTCTTTCTGTTGATAGCGTTGGCTGTCTTTTTTTTGCCCATCAAAGAACTCTTTAGAGCCACAAGTGGTCATCCAGGTGAGTCCAAGATGCAAATAGGTGTCTCTCTGGTGCAAAACCTTCAAACCTTGCAATAGACTCAAGCACGATAACACAGTTTGGGTGCGAGAGTCTTGAGAATATTTGGCTACTAAGACAGTAACTTGAATTCCCCTAGAAGAGAAAAGAAGAAGGACGCAATGGGACCTGATCTCTGATGTCCCTGAGCTGGATTCTCTCTGTAGTGCGACTGCATTGTGACTTGTGAGGGCTGACTGCTACATAGACTCTCAAAGCTGCCTGTTTTGTTGATGGTAGAGCGACTCTGTGATGTTCCTTCTCTGTTGTTAGATCAATAGTTACCCTGTAGTTGCTTACTCTAAGCAATGCAAGGCACCATCAGAACAGTAGTGCCATAAGGCGTCAGAGAGTTGGTTCACGATTTCTCTCTTTGTCTCTCTCTCTCACGGCTCTCGTAGCTGGAGTGACAAAGCACGGTCTAGCTCTCTCTCTATAGAGGAATAGCAAAGAAAATGTTGCTCTCTCTCTCTCTCAGCTTGACAGAAGTCGTGGTCGATTTTTTACTATAGCAGAGAAAATCTGGATGAGAGCAGACCGAAATATGAAGATGCAGACTGAAAAATGACGATGCAAGCACTTGTTCATGGAGAAGAGAAGCATGAGAAAGTGGAGTGAGAATGGACACTTCAAAACCAGAGAAGCAAAAGAGAGGATAGGCAGAAGGTATGTCAAATCGTCTTGGCAAATATGGAATCTGAGTACTTGTCCAACAAACAATATACGATGGTGGACAATGGAGTCAAAAGTGTCTACACGCACTTCCAAAGTTTGAGATGACCCATCAGCTCCTTGAAAATGATCACAAACAAAATGAAGAAAACCAATAAAGGGTGCTGCAAAAGAGGGTGGGGAGGGGAAAATGGGGTAAAGGGTAAGATAATGGGCGAAAGAAAGGTGAGACACACCACCAAACTCAAGCACCACCACCATCAACACAACCACCAAATGCACCACCAAGACCTCCACCTAGCGCTCTGATACCATGTAGAGAGTACACACGCAGAAGTAAAATGAAAAGTCTGAGTACTCTCGCAAAAACAAAGAATGTGTGAGACACAAAATGAGTAGACCATGAAATGGGTAAATTCATGTGGATTAGAAATGAGCTTGCCAAGAGCATGGAGAAGGCTCCTCAAGCTTCTAACCAAGTACAAATGAGGGGAGAGGCCCTCCTTATATAGATTTGGGAGGGGCTCTCAAAAGTACATCATATGTGGGATAATTCTCCTGAAAGGAGAATGAATACAACTGGTAGAGGCACATGGCAAGTGTTAGCAGCGGACAAGGGAGAGAAGGCACAAGCAGACAAGGGAGTCAACGAAGATCTGGCAAGTAGGCCAACAATTTTCTTCAGGAAGAAGCACTTATGAACATTGAAGAAGCACTTATGAACATTCACGCAGATTTAGCACTAAGGCAACCTTAATTTTTCAAAACCTCTACACCAATTAAAAGTGATTCTCATCACTAAACACCATTGTAAATATCATTTCATCTTTTTGTAGCTCCATTTTGTGCAAGCCAAGGATTCCTTGAGCTTGAGGAGCTTTAGAAGTATCTACCTGCCAAATTTCGTATTTTTTAGATATCGTTTGAGCCCTCAAATAAGCCCTGGAACCTAATTTTTAACTAGGCCGGACACTAGGTCTGGACAGGGCCAAAACTTAGCCAAAAACTATAAAAAGAGCTAGAGAGCTCATTTTTGGGGCTAGATTGTAATTGAAACAAACTTGTAAGAGCTTTTGAAAGTAATCTAAGAACTCCATTGATTCTCCCTCTTTGTCTTGCTGTGTGTGCGCGTGTGTGTGTATGTGTGTGCATGCTAGTGTGCTTCTCACTCACGCACTTGTGCCGCCACTTGCTCGAGGTCTTCATACCATCCTCACGTCTTCCCGGATTGACATTAAAGGAGGTGCTACTCATCACTGAGCTACACCAAATTTTGGCGCCGTTGCCGGGGAACGAGCTTTGAGGACGAGCGTGTGATGGTAAGACGTAAAGTTGACGTGTTGGAGTTGTAGGTATTTTCTTCACTCTCATCGATTTTCTTTTACTTTCTTCTCCATCTTCATTTCCATCATCATCATCACCATCTCCCACCTCCATCTCCATCATCGCGAAAATTTCTGTTTTTTGATCATATCACCTTCCCCACCTCATTTCCCTCATTTCACTTGTGAGAGAGAGCGAGAGAGCGATATTGTGTGTGCGGATTTTGCATGTTTCTTGAGTTTCATTGCAGGTTCTTGCTGTATCATCATCCCCAGCTTCCTGCGCAGGTACGAAAATCATCGAAACTGTCTCGCGGTCGCAGGCTTCTGTCGATCGCGACTGACAGAAATTTTTGGCTTTTCACAAAACTAAGTGCACCATAAGAACAAGCACAAAGAGCACATCCTAAAACACTAAAAACAGTAGAAAAATTCCGAGGTTCTCTGTCAATCGCGACCGACACTGTCGATCGCGATCGACAGCCACGATCGACAGATTCTGTCAATCGCGACCGACAGCCCCTGTCAATCGCGACCGACAGACCCTGTCGATCGCGACCGACAGACCCCCGCGACCGATTGACTGCCACGTAGGACCCTGTCAATCGCGATTGATACCGTCGATCGCGATCGACAGCCACGACCGACACCTCTGTCAATCGCGATTGACACCGTCGATCGCGATCGACTGAAATTCCACGATTGATTGACTTTTGCGCGTAGCCACGTGTCCATCGCAACTGATAGGCCCCCGATTGACTGAAATTTTGGCGAAAAAACCGAAAAACGTGTCGATCGCGATTGATACTGTCGATCGCGATTGACAGCCACGATCGACTCTGTCGATCGCGATTGACACTGTCGATCGCGACTGACAGGCCCGACGGACACCTCTGTCAATCGCGATTGACAGACTTGTCGATTGCGATTGACAGGCTTTTCGGCCAAAAATTAGGGTTTGTTTTTGTTCAAAATTGGGGATAAATTTTGGGGCAAAATAGTCAATCCATTAGCATTATTGAGGTTCCTACACTTGTGTTTTGGGAGAAAATCCTAGGATCTGTCAGCCAGATTGAATCTTGTTTTAACCCCCTAAACCCTGAACAGTCATAACTTCTTCATACGAAATCAATTTTTTGAGCTCTAGGGCTTGTTGGAAAGCTCGTGGCATATACTACAAGCCCTCAACTGTTTTTTATAAAGATAATACGTTGATTTTCAGATAGAGTATTTTGAAGTTGACCATATCCAGGGGGATCAAAGTCAGGGGTCTTTAGGATTGTTTTCTTAAAAATCACTATGCAAGTTTGTGTTTGTGCTACAGGAATGAAAATCATTGGGTCTGTCTTTAGAATTTAAATCTTTAAGCTAACTTTGGAACTCTTACAGATCTATTGAGAGCATCGAAAAGCGTTCTAAGCAAGTGTAAGTGCAAGCTTGGGAACACACTTCCTGGGCACTCAAGGGCAACCAAGCAGGAAACAAAAGGTTGGAAACTTGTAACCCCCTCTGTCAATTCATAGTTTAGGCTAAGAACGACGAGAGGTAGGAGTAAGTCAGAGCGACGATAGGCAGGTATCAAGTTGAAGACTACCTAAAAACTCAAGTTCAAGCTAAAAACCTAATCTCTGTACTGTCGATAACATAAAGGAAAAGAACCTAATGTGGAACGATCAACCTAAAAGCACGAAGAACACTCAAGTATTCCGACGACGTAATATCAGACAAGACCTTAAACACGATAAATAACTAAAAAGAATCAAGTGACTGATACCAATTGATCGGCAACGAGGTTGTACTCTGGGCAAAGAATTGGGCTACTTAGATAGGCATATGAACCTTAGATCAGGACGACATCTAGTAAGGGAGAGACAGAGCCTTAGGTCTTCAGAGGCTAGTGTTAACCACACTGCTAGGTCGTGGGCCCAGCAGTTGAGCCACCACTCGTACTACCCTAGCTTTGAGACCAGTGAGTCAGGGATGTCTCAAGGTATGGACAGACCTACGGGAAGTTCAGGAGTGCCTTACTTGCACAGAGTAGAAGGCCCTTACAAAACACAGCTGGAATACCTTAAGACCAACCGATTAGGTGCTAGCATCTATGAGGACGGCCTAGGAAGATCCATGGTCCAGATCAAGAATCCTGATCAATCCATAGGACTAGAGCACCCAGCTGTCAAGTTTGAAAACGGTACATATTTGGACAAAGAAGGAACCACATACGTAGTCACCGGTCACCCAGATAGGACGGATGAATTTGGGAATGTAATCTCAGAAGCGGACTTAGGTGACTTGGAACAAGGAAACATGGGGGCAGAACCTAGAACCCCTCGAGGCAAATCTGTTCTCACTAGGATTCTCACACCTGAGTGGGTTCCCCAAGACAACAAGAGCATAGAGTTGCTCCTCAATCGAGAAACTGACGAAGCCTTTTGGAGGTATAAATCTAATCAGCCAACTGATATAGGAAATATCTTGATCTATGAGTTTAAGGATCCTGATAGCCCAGGCAGAGTGACTTACTTAGATCACGCTTCGGAAAGGATCTTTGTGGTGACAGAAAATGATAGGCATGCTTACACTTGGAAGGGTGAGTTCATTTTCCCCCAACCAAGATCGAATGTATCCTATGGTCACCCTGGAGCTGGAACATCCCAAGCTCATGGAACTCAAAGAGACAAAAGTAGAGATAGACCAGAAGTAAGCTTTGCCAACCCAGTGGGCAGAGAAAGAACGAGGACGGAGACGAATAGAGTAGAACCTGAGATACTTAGAGCCCACAGGAATCAAAGAAATGTGGATGGATTCCCGCTGCCGAGGCCTAGAGAGCACACAAGAACTTTGAGACCAACCCAGCTAGTTAAGTCCATGAAGAATTACTTTGATGGCACAGGAGATCCCTATGATCATGTGGCGGAATTCAAGCAAGTCTTGAGAGCTGAACAAGTGGAGGATCTATTCACACAGTACAATGCCTTCGGTCTAACCCTTAGGAACACAGCACTTACATGGTTTCAGCCATTGGATGAGCGACAATTCAGGTGTACAGACCAACTCCTAGAAGCCTTCATTGTAGAGTTCTCTAAGAGTGGCATAAGACACAATACCTCCTCACTGATTCACAGCTTCAAGCAAACCCCTCAAGAGACCGTGAGACTTGCAGGAAGAAGATTTAGGCAATACCTTGAAAGATGTCCTGTTTCGGAGCTACCCACATCTGCCAAACAAGTAGCCTTATTCCTTGATGGATTGCTGAGTACGAAATTGAGATCCTATGTGTATCTGAAGGACCCTAGGACTATAGAAGAATGTGTACGCATGTGCATTGACATTGAAGATAACCTAGGGGAGGAACTAGAGCTTTCCAAAATCTACAAAGATTCAGATAGTGCATCTAGTCACTCTTCCACGCAATCCACATCAATTGAGGAACTTGCAGAGAAAGTAGCTCAGAAATTAGGTGTAACTAGCAAACAAATCCCAAGGTTTGCTCCTGTGAAAAGGTGCTATACATGCGGTGGTGACCATATGGCGAATGTCTGCCCTATTATGGCTCAGCCCCAAGTAAATCCTAGTAGCCAGTACTGCACCATAGAACGGCGATACACCAATCACACCGCACAAGATTGCCCATACAACAAGCAGGCAGTTAGGCAACCCTACCCTAAGCCCTACCAACAAGGCAGATACCAGAACCAAAATCCACCACCACAATATGCTAGACCCCAACAAACCTACCAACCACAATATCAGGCCCAACAGAGACCCCAACCGGTGCTAGTTCAACAGCCTCCAAACCCAGCTAATGTGATTCCGGTAAAGTATGCTATTGCAGAAGAAAACCTGAATAGGGCCATAGTACCAGTAACCCCATTGATCTCAGAAAGTGACCCGAGTGACCATAGCTTTGATTCTACACATGTCGATAGTCCCCAGGCTTACTACATGCAGTATCCAGAACATGGTGAGTCCTACTATAGTGAAGAGCCAAATGAAATAAGTTGGGAGTCAGATTACACGAATGTCATGTATGCAAACCCCAACCCTAGGCCTCAACCTAGGCAAGTAAGACCTCCATTCCCAAGAGGACCATGCTACAGATGCCAAGGAGATCACCTCATTCGTGATTGCCCCTTACCTCCACCTACACAACCCCAGTCAGTGACGATCCAAGGCTTTTGCCAAGATTGTGGAAAAGAGCATCTCTTACGAGATTGCCCTAAAAATCCTAATAATATGCCAAAAATCACTCCCATTAATGTGATTGGGTTGGTTGTAGATTCTTCAGGAAGTGTCACTTCCACTGCACTAGTACAGGTAGTCACTAGAGCCCAAGCACTGTAGCAAAACCAGGGTGTAGGTCAGGAAAAGGGCCCAGAGGCTAGTGAAACAGAGAGCATAACCAAGAAAAGGACTAGAGCTTGGAAAGATAGTCGGGAAAGAATGAAAAGACAATGGGCTAAAAAGATGAGTGAACTTGAGGAAAGCATAAGAGAAACCAAAACCAGGATAACTGAACTCACAACTCAAACTCCCTCTCACACGACTCCACCACCACCATTCCCATCTCCATCCAACCCACCACCTTCCAACCCGCCTCATACTACTCCACCACCCCCCAAAGTAGGATCAGTCCTAGCACATCCCACTCCCGAAGACCTTAATATGATGCTTAAAGCATATCAGGCCAGAATCCAAGAAGGGCCAACCATAACTGATCCTGAAAAGTGCTACCCTAGAGCCGAGCTAGAGCTTGAACGAACTAAAATTTGCGCTAAGATGGTGGAATTGGCTCAAGCCATGTTCGAAGCTAGCCGCCTCTTTAATATCTCTAGCTCAGCTAAGACGCAGTTACACTTTGATGGACTGCTAGAAAGAATAGAGAGGCTAATTGCACAATCAGAAAAGGAACTTGCCCCTAACAGAAAGGAAAGGGCAAGAGAACGGATAAGCCAGCCTCTTCAGGAAGCCCATGTGCCTCCTCAAGAAGCTTATCTTCCCCCCCAAAAGGCAGATGAGCCTCCCTCGAAAGCTTGCGTACCTCCACAGGTTGCCTACATTCCTTCTCAGGGAGCGTATGAGCCTGTTCGGAAAAGTAATAGAATAAGTAATCCTCCCCAAGAAGCTTGTGCTCCAGCCATCTATGAGAACGAGGAGAGAGCCAACGATAGAATAAGCCCTCCCTCCCAGGTTGCTTATGTGCCTAATTCTACGGAGCCAGACACTTATTCTTCTATGAATCGGTTTGCACCAGACTTCCTACAAGAAATTCAAGAAGACAAATGGGATAACGAAAGTGAAGTCGCCCCTCCCTTTGAACTTGTGGATGATGCACACGACCAATTCCCACAAGACATCCCATCTATATACGGGGAACATGAGAGTACTCAGTCTCACGAGAGATTGGACTTTGAGTCTAATTCCATACAAGAGTTACCCCACTTCACAGGCCCATGGGAAGCAAAGTCCACGTGTATGAGAGCACCCACAGTCATGGTAAGGAACGACGACTCAGTCATACCTAGGAACACGGAGGTAGTAAAGAACGCCAAGGTGCAGCGCGATCTCACTTTGGAGGAACTGCCTAAAAATAGACTAGAAGCGCGGAAATGTGTAGCCAGTCAAGTGACGGAAGTTGCAGAACCACGTTCCCGAGTAGGATCCCATAGGACAGTGCCAGAAATTCCCTTGGACAAGATAGGAGATATGTGTGAAGGTGAAGAAGGGAACACCTATCTTCCCATCACCTACCAGGAGTACACCACCAAAGCAATTTTGGACTCAGGTGCAGGAGTTGCAATTGCCACTACTTCCCTTTGGAAGCGTTGGGGCAAGCCAGCACTCAGGCCAACGAGGATGAAATTGCAAATGGCCGATGGTCACATAGAGAGACCCTTAGGATTGCTAGAAGGAATAACTCTCACCACTTGTGGTGTTGAGTTTGAGCATAGCTTTGCTATATGTGACTTCAGCAAAAATCATGCCTATGAGATGATTTTGGGAAGACCATTTATGCGACAGTTGCAAGTGGTACAGGATTGGGGGACCAATTCTTTATACCTGCAACACTTAGGTGTTACGACCAAAGTCAATCTCAAGGATTACTCTCATAGAGATGTACCTCCTATCCAGTGGAATCCCATCCATAGAGCCAAAGATGATACGGAATCTGTGCATTCCATAGGGTCAGGATCCTCATGGATGCATGAAGATACCCACTTATGGATGTGCAAAGTAGCAGTAGAGGAAGAGAAGAGAGAAAAGGCCAGAGAAACAGGTGCAAACGAAACTCATAGACCCATTCAAGACCCAGCCTATGCACCTGTAGTCTTTCCGGATGAGGAATTCGAACCCCAGGGCTGGGCAGAAATTTTAGCAACCATGGACGTAGCCATCAATGAAGAACAATGGACCCCTCACTGTGATGAGGATGGCTATGACATTTCAGTCTTCTCCATAGAGCCGATCATGGGAGAGGCAGTTCTAGAAGAATACGAACCTAGCCCTGATGCATTTGAGGATGCAAGTGACTCCGATCTAGAGTCAATCATTATGGACCCACCATTTGCATCAGATGAAGAATACTTCCATGAAGTAGAATTTCAACCCCAGAGGCATGGAGAGCTTACAAATGATGTAAGATTAACCACACACGTGACTCCGAAGGAAGAAGGAAAGAAACGAAAGAAGAGAGAAGCCTCACCAGAAGAGGAAGAATCTTTGTTTGAGGTCCCGGAAAATTTTAAGAAGTATGAGATAGACGACAGGAGAGTCATGATAAGAATGCCTAAACGAGAGGCACAAGTAGGAGAGGCCTATGATAACAAAGAAACCACCAAGAAAATAGTAGTGGCCATAGAAGAAGGAGAGGAGAGATGCACGTACATAGGCCATGACCTAACAGAAGAAGAAGAGTACGAATTGATTGCCTTGCTAAGAGAATACAGAGATGTATTCGCTTGGAGTTACAAGGATTTGAAAGGGGTTGACCCTGACATATGCTCACACACCATTCCCATGACTTCAGATGCTAAACCCTCTAAGCAAAAGCCCTACACATATAACGATAATTACGCTGCTAAGATCAAAGAAGAGATAGATAGACTGGTTGAAGCTGGATTTATCTATGAAATTGAGCACACTGAGTGGGTATCCCCCATCGTAGTGGTGCCCAAGAAGAATGGCAAGCTACGTGTGTGTATTAACTTGAAAAAGGTTAATGCAGCCACAATTCGAGATAACTATCCGCTTCCCATCACATAACATCTCTTAGAAAGAGTGGCAGGCAAGGAAGTGTACAGCTTCCTTGATGGATTTTCGGGCTACAATCAAGTAGCCATAGCTCCAGAGGATCAGCATAAGACAGCCTTTGCCACAGAATGGGGCGTTTTTGCTTTTAGAGTAATGCCATTTGGGCTTACCAATGCACCAGCTACCTTCCAGAGGCTGATGTGCCATGTGTTTAAGGAGTTCCTGAGGAAGAGTTTAGAAGTCTACGTTGATGATCTTTGTGCTCATTCCAACATTAGACAAACCCATATCCTTGAGCTCAGACAAATCTTTAACAAATGTAGAGAATATCAAGTCTGCCTAAACCCAGAAAAATGTGTTTTCATGGTTAGGCAAGGCAAAATTCTAGGACACATAGTGTCAAAGAATGGCATATCTACCGACGAAGAGAAAGTGAGAGCCATAGCAGAGCTACCTAGGCCAAAGAATATCAAGGAAGTACAAGCTTTCATGGGGCATTGTGGCTATTACCGACGATTTATACACATGTATGCTGTCATTGCAAAGCCCATGTACGGACTCCTAACTAACTTTGAGTGGACGGATGAATGTGAGAATTCCTTCCAGGAGCTTAAACGAAGATTATGTTCAGCACCAATCTTGACCACACCAGATTGGAATAAGCCATTCCATGTTCATGTGGATGCATCCAATTATGCCATTGGATGTGTGCTTGCACAACCTACTGGTGAAGGTAATATGGATCTTCCAATTGCCTATGCCAGTAGACAATTGAATGCGGCTGAACGGAATTACACCACTACAGAGCGAGAAGGATTAGGCATGGTATATGCAGTTAAGAAATTTAGGCACTATTTGCTTGCAAATAAGTTTAAATTTTTTACTGATCATCAGGCATTGTTGTACCTCGTAAACAAACCTTGCAATACAAGAAGATTAGTGAGATGGTTTCTCTTGCTAATGGAATATGACTTTGAGGTAGTGGTGAGAAAAGGGAGGACTCATTTGAGAGCAGATCACCTTTCCAGGCTCACATCGGGAGAAGCCCCACAAGGAGTATCGGATGATCTTCCTGATGCTTACTTGTTTAATTTGGAAGTGGTGTCGCAGTGGGCCAAGCCATTGGTACCAGTATTGACATACGGGCCTAATCATCCAGTGGTAAACACACTGAATAGAGAGGTTGTAAACGCCCAAAAGTACCACATCATGGCAGGAAGCATGTACAAGCACACGGATCAAGGGATCTTGGCTTGTTGCGTAGAAGAGGATGAGTACGCTAAATGGTTGCAATTAGCACATGTAGGTGCACTAGAGCAACACCATTCAAAGCAACGAACTTTATAGACACTAAGGAGACTCGGAGTGCATTGGCCAACTATGGAAGCGGATGTCCAAAGGTTGTGCAAGGAATGCCCAATCTGTTGCACTAAACCACCTGTGGAACACGCTACTCTTTATCAAGTATCCATTGTGCCAGATTGGAGCGAACCTCTAGTATCCTTCCTGAGGACAAACACATTCCCTCCAGACATGACTCTGGCTAGGAAAAGGAGTGTAGAACAAGAAGCCCTGGATTACTCACTCATTGGTGATAATCTATACAAACGCGGTAAAGACGGTTACCTGAGGCTATGTGTCCATGAAAGTGAATATCTGAAGATCTTAGAAACCGCTCACCAAGGTGTAGCAGGAGGACATTTTGGACCGGATCGGGTGATCAAGGCAATACTATTTGCGGGATTTTGGTGGCCTACCCTTCACATGGATGCACATACCTATGTGAAACGGTGTGATGTCTGTCAGAGGACTCAGTATCCTATACGCAAAGATGAGATGCCACTGAAACCTATGATGGGTGGACGTGCGTTCTCTAAGTGGGGAATAGACTTCGTAGGTCCTATTAATCCCCCAGCTAAGGGTTCTCATGCGGAATACATCATTGTTGCAACAGACTATCTAACTAAGTGGGTAGAGGTAAAGGCTACGACAAAGAACGATGCTCAAACAACTGCTAAATTCTTGTTTGAGAATGTATTCACGAGATATGGGCTACCTATAGAGCTTGTAAGTGATAGAGGCACTCATTTCTTGAACGAAGTGATTGAAAATCTACTCCAAGAATTCTTGGTAATACACAAGAAGTCTGCCCCCTATCACCCTCAAGCTAATGGACAAGCTGAGAGCACTAATAAGATCTTATGCAATGTACTGACGAAATTAGTGAACACTAAACGCTCTGATTGGGACAAACAGCTACACCACGCTGTTTGGGCATATCGAGTTGCCTACAAAACGGTACTCCAAGCCACCCCCTTTCAGATGGTATTTGGCCAAAACGCTGTGCTACCTTTGGACTTCTTAATACCTACGTTGAAAGTAGCACAAGAGCACGAATGGAGAGGTCATGAGCTCTCCTCTAGGATCTTTGACCTTGAACGATTAGGAGAAACAAGACTGAGAGCCGCTGCAGGAATATATGCAGCCAAGAAGAGACAGAAAGCATACTTCGATGCCCATGTGAAGGATAAAGGTTTGAAAGCAGGAGATCTAGTTTTAGTCTATACACTGAAACAACACGCAAGGAAGCTAGAAAAGAGAGGCTACGGACCTATGATCATCAACAGGATCTCCACGAGTGGAGCAGTACAATTGGCCACATTAGAGGGTGATATCCTCCCAAACTATATTAGCGGTTGCAGAGTCAAGTTGTATCAGGAACCCCTCACGGAGGAAATGCTCAGCCGACTCAACACTGCTAAGAAACGCAAAGAGGAAGAAAAGCGAGTTCGAGAAGAAGCTCAAGCAGAAGCTTTAGAACGCATCAGAAGGATGAAGTTACGAAGGCAAGGTAGAGATCAGCCTAGAGCGAATGACTATGCAGATCAAGGATATCCTATGGCCATGTGTGAAGTTGCAGGAACAAGCTCGCATAGGATAATTGATAGACGTCCTTTCATAACCCTAGATATAGGACAAGGAAAGAGTGCAAGGAACGTAAGAGCCTTGATTGACTCAGGCGCAGCCACTAGTGCTGTTAGAGTGTCTTACTGTCAAGAGTTACAGTTAACTGTCAATCATGTGGAAGCATATCTCATAGGATTGGGAGGCGTGGAAACTCCTTGCATGGGTGAGGTGGAACTTCCCCTCTACATTCATGATGAGGAAATGACTGTTAAAGTACTGGTGTGTCAAGATGAGGATCTCACTGAACCTCTTGTCTTGGGTCAAGATTGGATCTATGCCCAAGCAGTCAATTTAAACCTAAGAAGTGGACTTCTCCAGGTTTGGGTCAATCATAGTCGAGTTACAGTAGAATTAGACAATGGAGCACTCAAGGAACTAGGAAAGGCACAGACTCCTGGTCCTTCCAGGGGTACACATGAAGATGACCATGCTGTTCTTGTCCAAAACCATGTGTTGCAGAGGAATGATATTCGCAAAAAAGGAGTCAGGGATGCAGCGGAACTCCCTTCTTTTCCAAAGGCCAGGAGGAGGCAGCAACCCAAGGTGGATCAAAGGCAGAAGAAGTAGAGTACTACCTATGTCCGAGATCAAAAGTACCTGCGCAGCAGAATGTCCCAGAAAGTAAACCATGTGTGGGTGCGGAAAGGCGAACAACCGGTTGCACCACCGCCAACTACTCGGGCTAAGTCTCTTATTAATAACCAACGACACGACATTAATAAGAAGTCTTGCAGAAATTCTCCTGCTAACGTGAAATCTATTTGGGTGCCCAAGAAGTCGATGAAGGCTAGCCCACAATCAAGACAAATTTGGGTGCCTAAGGCTTGCTTGCGGGCGCAAGTAGCTACGCCGAGGCCACAGCCTATACAGCTTAACCCATCGACTCGTACAGCCAGTATTCACTCGTTCTCATCACGCAGGAACACAGCAAGGCCCATGAGCATGCATATAATCAATTGTAAATGGGTCCCTAAAAGGCCTCATTTTCAAACCCAGATACCAATAAAGCTCTCTAGAGTCTATACGAAACCAAAAACAAAGCCCATCCATTGCATTTGGCAGCCTAAGACCTGTAATAAACCCCCCGACCCCAATTTGTAAATTCATCCCCACTTACTAACTTCATTAGTCTCCTAGGACTACCCAAGCATTAACTACACACACGTGCACCAAACACTTACTAACCCATTATTCGCTCCCGACCCTCATGTTAATATTGTGATGGGAACAACAACGGTCCTCCCTTGTCCTGTACAATATTAACACATGTTTGTATATTCTCACAGAGACAGACAGCAAGAAGTGAAATGGCAGATACAGTAGGAACTAGCTCCCAGGCAGGCACCAGCCCACAAGTGGTGGACATCGAAAGCCTTCCAGTCGAGGAAGAATTAAAGGAAAGACCAGTGGCATTACGGGCATTACACGCCATACCAATTCAGAATCCTCCGCAGGGTCACACAATGCCGGTGGGCAAAACCTCACACTGGTTCAGTGACGTTGCTGGACCTCTGGGTGAAGGCACATATATGTGGGAGTCCGAGGTCGAATTCAATGGACGATGGGGCAGATACCATTTCTTTACCAGGGAGTTTGAAAGGCTACAGAATAACGAAGGACTGAAGCCGATATGGAAGAAGGCTGGGCTTTATGACTACTTTAAGTCCCAACTACCAAAGCCAAATTTCCTAAGATGCTCATATCTAATTAGTACCCTCACCCCTAGCAAAGACAAGAAAGGATACAGCTCCTTTGTGCTCCCATCACTCACAAGGGGCAACAAGCTGAAGCGTTTCCGCTTGACTATCAACCTGGTAAGAGAAGCACTCGACATGCCGGGTATGCACATTCCAACAGAGAAAGAGACTATGGTTCCAGACAACATGAAGAACAGGAATCTGACGAAGTTGAAGGACATGGTTGCAATGACACCCACGATCGCCATCCACTTACGTATGGTTCACAATGCCTCCCAAAAAGATCTGGTTTAGCCTCTACCTGGCGGATGCCTTTGAGTGACCATCAATATGCCCCACTAGATTATCGACCAGATTCATATGGCTCATCAGAGATGGTATAAGAAGCAAAAATCTGTGTTGTATGGTTGTTGTGCACTCACAAGAATTATATACAGATGTCTCGCATATGATGTACCGGTGCAGAGGGCTCTGATCTGGTCCAGAGCACAGGAATTTCAACGCAGATTGTCAGCTGTAGGGCCTCCCTCAAAGAAGATGAGAGGCGCCGTCCAGATGCCTTGTGCACAAGCTCGCGGGGCAACCCTGACGCCTGAGACAACCCCACGACTTCCCCGACGAGTGCAACCATTTACTATCCGGTTACCCAGGCACAGCACAGATGGCCCTAATCTTGTGTTTCCACCAGTACCGACTGATCTGGAATTCCCGCATGGGTTCACTCTGGAGGATCTAACGGACGAAGAAGTTGCAAGAATCATCGAAGCCGTAAACGCGGAAGTTGAAGAAGAGCAAGCCCAGCCCAGCCAACCGGACGTAGTCAATGTGGACGATGATGAAGAAGCTCATGAGGAGGCACAGGGTGGACAATCAGAAGCCGAAGAACAAGAGTATGATCAAGAAGCCCTACAAGTACTGGAAGGTGCCCCCGCCTATACTAGCGCATTAAAGAAGCTTTACGATACAATGAACCGAGTTCAAGAACAACACAGGCTCTCATTAGCTGCAGGTAAAGCTCTCATGAACCAGATTCTGGAGGAGGAAGGTGTGGACGAGCAATACCGTGCCACCCTGGAAATGATATCAGATGCTTTGGGAGTACCTGAAACGGTGCACACCGCACTAGCGCAATCACGAAGGACAGAGAGAAGATATGGAAGACGCCCCCCACGAACGGGAAAACGAATGAATGTATTAGGATCAGGACCACAAGGCACCCCCACAACCACTGGCACAGCACACACAGTTCACGACACCGAGGAAGCCCACACATCGAGTGCACCCCCATCACCTCCCTTGCCACCTTCTCCCGCACATCCACCTCACTCACCTCCCTCTACCACTATAACCTCCACGGTCACCACCTCTGAAACCACTACACACACCAATGCACAAACCATCAGCCAACCCACACACTCTACTTCCACTGAAAACATAAGTCTAACTACAGCCACGGTACACCTCACTACCCCGAGCACACTTCCTAGGAGTTCACAATTACACACACCTCTATACACATTCACAACCCTCACCGCTACCACAATCCCCATGTTCACCGTCACTCCCACCACGAACCCCACTTTCATGGAGGTGTCACCCACCTCTGCACCTCTCCCACCCCCCATTTACCCACAATCTCCCATTCCCCCACCTCCCCCCTCACCCGTCCCCAGTACTGCATCCACAATCCCCTTTCCCTTTCCCTTCCCCTCTGCATTCAACACCATTCCTCTCAGTAACTTATTTAATAATATGCATCAATGCATGGCCCAACTTCAGCAACACTACCAACACCTGGACAACCAACATACAAGGCTCTTCCGAAGCCACGAAGATCTCCAAGCACGATGTAGGGATCTTGAAGAGCAGAAGCAGCTACTAGAACAGCAGCACGTGACATTATAGGAGCAATACGCACAATTAGAAGCCAACCCACCCCAAGCAGATGATGAAGAACGACGACATATGGACGAGCTGCTACATTCTCAGATCACGGAAAACCTGAAACTTCGACGGAACTTGGGCCTCCTCCGCAAGCATATGTCTACAGCGCTAGAGGAGAATAAAAGATTACAGAAACAGAACGAAGAAAATCTGGAGGCGGCCATGGAGGGTTCCCCACAGGAAATTGACCCAGAGCGATTTAAGGCCATTCCCTCTGAGAATATGAAGGTGGTGTTAGAAACTCATGCAGATCTAATGGAGGCCCATGCCGCTTTAGAAAAAGAGAGAGACGAGTTACGAAGACAGTTGGCCACCCGGCAGACAGAACCCAGCCAGAGCATAACCGCAGAAGAAACAGCTGAAGAGGTCACTAAACTCCGGGCCGAACTTGAGGAATTACGCAGCAAGGTCATGCAATATGAGCGTCAGCCCTCCCCTCTGGTAGAGCCCGAGCCTGACGATCTGGTGCCAATTGAAGTAGAAGAAACATTCGAGGATCCCTATGTCCCGATGCCAACACCCGGAGGTAAGCGCACAGAACAGGGCATGGACACAATTGAAATTGAGGCACCTGAATGGATGCAAAAGTTAGAGAAAGTAGCCACGACGCATGATGACAGGGTGGCAGTCCAAATCGCATTGATGTCAAAATTGGAAGAGGTGGTAATAAAATCCGATTATTTTCAGAATCTCTCACACCATAGGTGGATCGGCCCATCGGATGATCTGTATGTGCCTTTTTGCGTGCTAATGGCGGATTATAATGCGGAGATCAAGCGCCATACCTCAAGGGAACCCACCTCTACCACCCAATTTGCCCCTGATGACATCCCAGAGAGTGCCAAGCAAGGACATATTCGCCAACCAACGTGGAGAATTCGGCTACTCGAAACCTACCCGGAGATGGTAAGAACATGGAACAACATGCCATTGTACATCAAATATAATCCATGTTATTGCCCTGTATTTCGAAGGAGATCATGGCCGGAGTACACACAAACAGTGCTGACGATTAAAGGATGTGAGAAGTGGCTAAATTACGTGTACTTCGCACCCCCTAAGGGCGCACCTACAATTGGATATATGATTTCAACGATTCGACATTGGGGGGCCGTTTCAAGAATGTACCTGATATCATGACTCAGATGTGCCTGAAAATTTCGAACTTATGCTGGTCACCTTCAGGACCTTCAAAAATGTCAAGGAACCGCATCTCTCAGCACTAGGATTTAATGAAGGGAACCAGGACCTTGTATACAACATGAGCACAACCCCATCGATCAATGTTGTGTATGCATGGCACGCTCGCATTAAATATCTACCGGCCTGCTTCAAACAAACGTTTGAAGAGATGTTTGTCACGGGATTCTGGGAATATCACTCCGAGATATTCATTCCCAGACCATCCCATCTCTTGCAGTTGTTTGCAGTGGAACAAGCTCTCCATTCCGAAAAGCTACGTATGCCACATCCAGAGGTTCCTGGGCCGGTAGACTGGGATGCTCTTCTGACAGATTTGGCCAAAGGGTTGCGAATTGCTGAACATCATTTAGCGCAGGACGTCGTCGAGTACTACATCCAAAAACCCTCTCAACAAGGGTCTGTCAGGGACGACAGACGCGAGAGAGGGGGGGGTGTTAGCAGCGGACAAGGGAGAGAAGGCACAAGCAGACAAGGGAGTCAACAAAGATCTGGCAAGTAGGCCAACAATTTTCTTCAGGAAGAAGCACTTATGAACATTGAAGAAGCACTTATGAACATTCACGCAGATTTAGCACTAAGGCAACCTTAATTTTTCAAAACCTCTACACCAATTAAAAGTGATTCTCATCACTAAACACCATTGTAAATATCATTTCATCTTTTTGTAGCTCCATTTTGTGCAAGCCAAGGAGTCCTTGAGCTTGACGAGCTTTAGAAGTATCTACCTGCCAAATTTCGTATTTTTTAGATATCGTTTGAGCCCTCAAATAAGCCCTGGAACCTAATTTTTAACTAGGCCGGACACTAGGTCTGGACAGGGCCAAAACTTAGCCAAAAACTATAAAAAGAGCTAGAGAGCTCATTTTTGGGGCTAGATTGTAATTGAAACAAACTTGTAAGAGATTTTGAAAGTAATCTAAGAACTCCATTGATTCTCCCTCTTTGTCTTGCCGTGTGTGCACGTGTGTGTGTATGTGTGTGCATGCTAGTGTGCTTCTCACTCACGCACTTGTGCCGCCACTTGCTCGAGGTCTTCATACCATCCTCACGTCTTCCCGGATTGACATTAAAGGAGGTGCTACTCATCACTGAGCTACAGCAGGTACCCAAATACAAAGGAAATACAATATAAAATGGAAATAGACTAGAAATGGAGTGCCACTTGGATACAAAATGGAGATGCACTCATGTGAATATAAATGTAGATGAAGTAGGAGCAATCATGTCGTCAACATGTGGCGCATATGCCTTTTGGCGTATTTGGGTGTTGGCCAATCTTTTGCCACCAATGTCTTCACTGATACTTAGAGCACATTGGTAGTTGTGAGGAACCCTATTTTTCATGCTCATAAAAAGCACATTGAGTTGCACCATCATTATGTCAGGGAGAGGTTGTCTACTAAAAAGATCAGTTTCACTTATGTGCTCCCATAATATAATGTTGTGGACCTTTTTACAAATGCTCTTTCTAGGGAGAAGCTTGAAGCGTTTGGCAAAGCTTTAGGTACTTTGTGGAACGATCTCTTTCCACATATCTTGACACTTCCTTTTGTATGAGTGCCAGATCCGTGTTCGCCGCATCACCCCTAGGGGAGGAATTGTTGATATATTTTGGTATTGATGTGTGTGAACATACTTAGGAACACCATGGATTTTTTTCCCTCTTTCGGAGGACTTTCCCCTAGTTTGCATATATGTCAATAACCCTAACATGCCTCTTATCTTTGTACATTCAGTTGGTAATACATTTTGTGTTGTGCTCCAAGCTTTTTCTTTTTCGTCCTTGTGTTGTTCATGTGCTTTTGCAAACTGTGAGCTCCAACATTCTTTGTTATGTAATTATGGGATTTGTTTTATTTGGACACAACCAATTTAAGTGATTAGGTCAATCAAAGAACCTAGGATGGCCCTAATCGCTTGAATCAGTCCTATGTTTTATCTCTTTCTACCTTTTCCATGTTGATGTAATTCTTCCATCAAATGTTTATATGAAGCTAATTATGTATTTGAAAATCTTGTCCTTTTTATAGTCAATAGGGAAATCCAAGAACTTGTAATGGCCTTAATCCCTTGAATTGGTAATGTCTTTTATCTCCTCCTACTTTTTCTTTTGTTATGTCCTTTCATTTTGTTTAAGCAAAGAAGATTCATTTTTATTCTTGTTTTAGGTAGATCATGGCCAGGACAAAGCAAACTTCTAGAGAATCTTCCATAAAAAACAAAAGAAGTGAGGACAAAAACACAAGTACCTAGAACCAAAGTGGTTGTCAAAAGACCCATACCAAGAAATGGGTCAAATATCATTTCAATTCATTGTGGAAAATCAAAAGAGCATACAAGTCTTTGGGATCTCTCATCCCTAGTAGGTTTCCTTCATGAGAGTGGTAAAAGACATCTCTTTCAAGATTTTCTCTTTGATGTGCACAAGCTCATTTGTGAATGCGAGATGGCAAAGCAAAGCTCTTATATGTTTGCAAAACTATCTTGATCCTAAAGATAGTACATATGTAATGGTTGTTTCTAAGTTGAAATCATTGTTAGAGTCCATTGTGATGGACAGTTGCTTTAACTTAGAGGAGCACTATCTAGAAGACATAGGAATATTTACCCAAAAAGAAGAAGAACCTCTCACAAGCATCAAAACTGTAAATTCAAAGGATGGAGGTGGAGGTAGTAAAAAAAAAAGAAAAGAAAAGTAGTGAAACAAGAAGAGGAGGAATCATTGTTTGAGAATTTCAAGAAGTATGAATTTGAAGACCAAAATATTCTAGTACAAATGCCTAAGAGAGAGGCCATCATAGAAGAAGTGTATGATAATAAAAAAAGACCAAAAAAGTTGTGGTAACCATTGAAGAGGACAAAGAGCTATGTACATACATAGGGCAATACATAAGTGAAGAAGAAGAAGCAGAGCTTGAAGCTTTATTAAGGGAATATAGGGACGTGTTTGCATGGACCTATAGAGACGTAAAAGGGGTAGATATAGAAATATGCTCTTATATGATCCCCATGATAGCTGAAGCCAATGTTGAGATATCAAGCTCAACATGTGATGATCCCCACGTACCAGTTTTTCATTTCTCTGACGTGTATAGTGGTCACGCTGGTATATGTCAGGGATACTTCATTGAGCTTTATTAGATTTATCTACCGAGAGTGATGGCACATTTGTTCTTTGCCAGCTCACTCATTCACAGACATTAGGTTTTTCCTTATGTACTGATCTTTATAAATTGCACTTGTTGTATTCTTGTTTTTAGGTCATTCTTGTACATTCTTTTTTTATGTAATAGAAGAAGAAGAAGAAGATCACTCTTCCTTGTCTCAATCTGTCTGTGTGCTTCTCCTTGAGAGTGAGAGTGTGTGTGTGAGCTCTCTTCCTTATCTCCTTCCTCGTGACATGGTATCAGAGCCAGCGTGGCTATAGAGAGCTCATGGAGAAGGCAATCATGAAGAGTATGCAGCAAGGCGTGGAGAAAACGCGATTCACAAACGACCTCCATTTTGAGCCCGCAAGGTGGGATCTATAGAAAAGCCAGGTCAGATTCAGAAACTGTAAGTTGCCTTGTGTTCAACAACACTCATATATTCCAGATCCAGAATTTCAAGCAATTCTGTGTACTCTTGATACATGAAAACTGTGTTTTTCTGAGATCGAATTGTCACGTCATAGTGCGACAGTGTTCAAGCAAAAGTGCTGCTTGTAATGTTTTGTAGTGTTGCGAATTTTTGCGCAAATGCCAAACATAGATGGAATGAGTCAGCTTATGAGCGATAAGCTAGGAAAGAACAACTTCCATGCTTAGGGATTTAGAATGACAAATTTCTTGATGGGAAAAGGCTACTGGAAGTACATCGAAGGAGAGAATGAAAATGCTCGACAGTTATCAGAGAGGAATCAGACTGCAGAACAAATAAAAGCATATGAGGAATGGAATCAAGGAGCATGAAAGGAAATGTACTAGCTATTAGTTAGCATACAGGATAGCATGATTGGGCACATACAGGATGCCAAGACTCCGAAAGGGGCTTGGAACAGTTTGGACACATTGTAGGAGACCAATACAAAGGCACGGAAATTGCAACTCAAGAACGAGCTGCATACATTGGAGAAAAAGAGCATGTCGGTAAGTGACTACACTCTGTAAATCAAAATCATATGTGAGTCCCTTGCATCTATTGGCGTGATTGTAGATGATGATGATAAGGTGGAAGTGTGCCTTTATGGTTTAGGAGCTGCATATAAGCAGTTCAGAACTTTTATATAGACTAGGGAAAATATTCCAAATTTAGCAGATTTGGTATCCATGCTAATTATTGAAGAAAAGAATCTTGCTGAGGATTCAAACTCCCAAGGAAAGCCCAGTTATGAGTAGGTATTCTACTCCGACAGAGGAAGAGGAAGAGGTAGAGGTTTTGGAAATGGAAGAGGAAATAGTAGCCAAGACCAAGGTCAACAACAGAATCATGTAGGAGGAAGAGGACAGTTTCGAGGCAGGGAGAGTCGAAGAGGTCGTAGAAATTTCCAAAGAAATGATTTAGGTAATGATAGTAAAGGATTTTGGAATTGTGGTAAACCTGGACACTTTGAACGTGGTTGCAGGTTGAAGAATGAAAATAATAAAAGGCATCAAAATAACTATGCCTCCACATGATTCTGAGAAGCTGTTAATGGTTCAACATCACATGATGAATACGATGTCTGCTGGTGTTTCAAAATCGAATGATAATGTTTGGTATGTTGATTCAGGTGCTTCAAATCACATGAACAATCATGCGAAATGGTTTAGTACTTTGCAAAAATTGCCAGTTCCTGGATATGTTGAAACAAGTGATGACACATCACATCCTATTGAGCATACAAGAAACATAGCACTATTGATGGAGGATGGAAAGATAAAACATCTTGCTGATGTGCTACATTTTCCAAATATAACAAAGAATCTAGTTTCTGTTGGACAAATGGTTGACCAGGGATTACAAGTCAGGTTCAATGTTGATGGATTATATGTAGAAGAGTACAAGCAGGATGGATGATTGGTTGCCAAAGGAAACAAAGTGGGTAGGATGTTCACCTTAAATGTGAAGATTCCTGAAATGAATGCAGCCATGTTTGCAAAAGGTGCAGGAGTGATTCCAGATATAGAGATGTGGCACAAAGGGATTGGACATGCAAACTTGAAAAGGCTGAAATTGATGCAGTCAAAGGAGATTGTCCATGGACTACCAAATGTCAAAGTTGCAGAAATGCAAAAGATATGTGCAGCATGTCAATTTGGTAAACAGTCAAGAGCATCGTTTCCACATGACACACATGTTAATGAGAATGTACTATAAGTAGTACATACAGATGTTTGGGGTCCAACAAAGACCACATCTATGGGTGGTTGTAGGTTTTATGTTACTTTCATTGATGACCATACACACAAAGTATGGGTATATTTCATGAAAGAGAAGAGTGAGGTGTTCACTCACTTCCAAAATTTTAAAGCTATCGTGGAGAAGTAGACAAGGAAGTACACTCAAACATTAAGATCTGATGGAGGACGTGAATACATGTCAAATGAGTTCAACAGTTTTCTAAAAAATCATGGAATTCGGCATCAGTTTTCATGTAGGTGCCACACCACAGTAGAATGGCGTTGCTGAATGCAAAAATAGACATATTGCAAAAATATCAAGCGCCTTGATGGCTGAGAAGAATATGCCTCATTGCTATTGGGTAGAAGCTATGCATACTACTGTATACATCATGAGTAGAACTCCGACTACTGTTGTACATCAAGTTACATCTGAAGAGAAGTTTATAGGTAAAAAGCCAAACTTATCACATCTAAAAGTTTTTGGCTATATTGCATATGTACATGTTCTAGATGAGTTGAGGATGAAGCTTGATCCAAAAGCAGAAAAATGTGTCTTTGTTGGATACTCCCTTGAACAAAAAGGGTACCAATGTTATAACCCACTCACATGACAGGTGAAGGTGAGTAGAGATGTGGTATTTGATGAAATTTCAAGCTTCTCTGCAGATGCCAAAGAAGGACTGAATCTTGAACCAAATGACAAAGAAAATGTTGAAAAATTAAGTGCAGAATCTCAAGTTTTGAGTGGACCGAATGCATCACAAAGCAATAGTTCCAACTCAAATCCATGAAGTAGAAGATTTGTTGAAATATTTAGGTAGTGATGTGTGTGAACACACTAGGACCACCCGGGCACTTTTTTCCCTCTTTAGGAGGTTTTTTCCCCCGGCTTGTATATATGCCTATTGGCCTAATGGGCTACTTATCTTTGTACATTCTCTAGTAATACATTGAGTATTGTGTGTTATGCTCCAAGCTTCTTCTTCTTCCTTGTGTTGCTCGCGTGCTTTTGTAGACGTCTATCTCCAACAATTGGTATCAGAGCAGGTCGTCGCTTCATCTAGGGCACTGTCAACACTCCTTCGTTTGCAGTCTCAGAATCGCATGAATTTTGGTGAGCATGCTCAGCGTGTTTCCGAGATCAAAACTGCTTCGCTTTGTGGTGTTGAAAGCGTGATCTGATCTCGTTTTGGCCTCCGAACACATTATCGTAGTGCTTGTGCAGGTTATTTCCTCTTTTTGTGCCAAAGGTAAATACCAGCTTTTGTTCGCTAGTATAAGCGTCTCAAAGAGTGCTACAGGTCTAGCAGAATTCATTGGGGCAGTTCTGTTCAACTTTTTGAGATACAATAAATTTTCTGCATCAAGGTATTTTAGTCACCGGCCATGGCTGAAATACCAACTACCCATTATGGGCTTATATGATGCGACATGTATTGGTTGCAAAAGGATTGTGGAACATTGTGCAAGGTGTTGAAAGACGTCTTGCTACACCTCCGAGTACAGGTATTGCAAATACAGGTGCTAAAGCTGATGAAGATGGTGTCAAAGATGATATTCCGCAAATTCCTGTTGGTGTTGTTGTTTCTGTTGCACCTATTGCAGAGCAGATTCGCTAGGATGGAAGAGATGCCCAGGCACATGCTTTGATAACCTTGTCTGTCAAACATGCCATTATTCCTCACATTCGCTCTTGCAGAACAGCTAAGGATGCTTGGGGTAAACTTACCACATTGTACCAAGCTAGGAATGAGGCTCATGTTGCTTACCTCCGAAAACAGTTGGAGAGTGAGCACATGAATGAAGGTGATTCTATGGACAATTTCCTAACGAAGATCAAAGATGTGAAGGAACAGTTGATTTCTGTTGATGAGGTTATACTAGATAGCTCACTTGTGTAGACCGTTCTGAATGGTCTTCCTGATTCATATCAGAGTTTTGCATCTACTCTTCGGTTGATGATGAAAGGCAATCCAAATGCCTTATCATTTGAGGAGTTAGTCTCTGTTTTGTTGCAGGAAGATAACTCCAGGCAAAATAGGTCCATTATGCGAGTTGCAGATCAAGCTTTCCTGGCTAGTCAGAAGGGCAAAGGAAAATGGAGCTCTTCAACTAGTAAGCAGAAATCTCCTAATTCTGCATATTCAAAGAAGGAAGATAAAGATGAAAAGAAATCAGAAAAGCAGAAATTGTTTTGTAATTACTGTAAAGGGAATGATCATATCATAAAGAACTGTCCAAAACTGGCTACTAAAGAGGCAAAGAAGAAAGAGGCTGGAATGGTTGTTGCAGAGACCTCTACACCAAAAACAGAGTCTGCAAATCTTGTGCAGGAAGAAGAATGGGCGTTTACTACTGTCTGCAGTTTTGACCCATCTTCTCATGAGCAGTACATGTCTGCAGTAGACTCAGATGTTTGGTGTTTTGACAGTGGGGCCACCAAACATATTATCTCACAGCACAGTTTCTTCTCTTCACTCGAGCCTGCCCCTACAGGGAATACTATTACATGCACCAACAACTCCTCTTATCCTATTATGGGAGTTGGTAAGATCATTTTGACTACTGCTGATGGTAGTTATTTCTTTTTGTCAGATGCTTTATTTGTACCAGGGATAAAAAAGAACCTGTTATCAGTTTCTGCATTAGCCAAGATTGGCTTGGTTGTGAAATTTGTTGATGATAGGTGTACAGCTCATGATCTATCAAATGGCAACGTGATTATTGCTTCTGGCATTTTATGTGGTGGGATGTATAAGCTCATAGACTATGAAAGATCTGTAAGTGATTCAGCATGTGAAGTAAATGATTCTCAGGCTATGTCAGATGTAAAGCTTTGGCGTGCATGCTTTGGTCATCTGAATTTTGCTAGTTTGCTACGCCTATAGAAATCTAAAATGGTGTCCTCTTTGCCCAAGCTTGAGGTACCTAGAAAACATGTTTGTGAAGGCTGTATTTTGGGGCAAAATGCAGCGTTCCTCATTTCCCAAAGATGGTTCAGTTCGGGCTACTCAGAAATTGAAGCTTGTACATAGTGATTTCTGTGGTCCTATGCAGACACCCTCTTTTGGAAATTACCTTTACTTTGTGACTTTCATTGATGATTTCTCCAGGCATGCATGGGTATATCCACTCAAAGCAAAGTCCGAAGTGTTCATGTGCTTTAAACAGTTTTTGGTTTTGGCTGAAAATCTATCAGCATGTAAAATGGGCACCCTCCGTTCTGATCGAGTGGGGGAATATATGTCTTCTGATTTTAATGCATTTCTGGCTAAACGTGGGATAAAACACCAGTGTACAGTGTCGTATACACCTCAACAGAATGGAGTTGTTGAACGAAAGAACAGGTCACTCATGGAGATGGCGAGCTGCATGGTCAAAAGTCAGGCTTTACCACATAGTTTTTGGCTTGAGGCTGTCATGTGTGCAACATATGTACTGAACAGGTGTCCCACTAAAGCGCTGCAGTCTATCACTCCATATGAGGCTTGGCATGACCGCAAGCCATCTGTTGCTCATCTCTGTGTTTTTGGTTGTTTGGCATATGCACTAGTGCCTGAACAACATCGTAGAAAATTGGATGATAAGGCAATAAAATGTATTTTTGTTGGGTAGAGTTCTGAAAGTAAAGACTATCGTCTGTATCATCGACAGACTAACCGCATTTTGGTTAGCCGTGATGTTGTCTTTGTGGAAGATGCTATTCAGCCATTACTTTCATGTACTAAGGAGACATCTGTTAGTTCCAAAGACATGTATGATACTTTGATGCCTCTTTTTACAGGTGGACAGTCTAGTGCTGGTCCTAATGAGGCAACTTCTCAGCCTTTGCAGGCTTCATATGATGATGCAGATCATTCCATTTCTGATGTAGATTTACATGATGCAGTTGTTGATGAGAGAGCTGATATTGAGCAGGCAAAAACTATGCCAAAATGGCTAGTATAGACTTTGCATGACAGCAAATTAGATGCATCTTTGTCATATCGTACTCGTTCAGGCTCTCATAGTGCCTCCTTTGCATCAGATTGCTATGTTATGGCTGCATCTAGCCTCTGTGATGAGAACGAGCCTGTTTCTTTTGATGAAGCACAGAATTCAGAAAATTGGATGGTTACTATGCAATCTGAATATGATGCTATAATGAAGAATGATACATGGTCTTTATGTGACTTGCTTCCTGGAAAGAAGGCCAACTAAGTGGGTATACAAGCTGAAGCGTAAACCTAATGGTACAGTTGACAGCTATAGGACTAGGCTTGTTGCAAAGGGTTATGCGCAAGAAAGAGGCATTGATTTTCATGAGACCTTTGTGCACTTGCAGCCCATCATGGTTCGAATGTACGTTAGTTGGACATTAAAACAACATTTCTAAATGGTGACTTGCATGAAGAAGTGTATGTTTTTCAGCCCCGTGGCTTTGTGCAAAAAGGACATGAAAACCAGGTGTGCAGGTTAAAGCAGGGATTATATGGTTTAAAGCAAGCACCATGTGCTTGGTATGAGATGATACATGCCTATCTGGTTGCACATGGTTTTGAGAACAGTCCAACTGAAAGCACCTTATATGTTAAGCGTGCTAATGATGTGCTTCCGATCATTGTTGTCTATGTTGATGATATGCTGCTCACTGGTCCTATTGAGAAGCATATTGCTGATTTCAAGGCTGATTTGCATGCCTCATTTGAGATGCCTGATTTGGGGCATTTGCATCACTATTTGGTCATTTAGTTTATGCAAGTTGATGGTGGAATGGTTTTGTGTCAAACAAAGGCGTGTTGGCCTTGAAGACTGTAAACCTATTGCCACTCCTATGGAGACAGGTTTACGATTGAGTCTTCATGATGCTGGAGATGCATTTGATGCTATTCTCTATCAGCACGCTGTTGGATGCTTGATTTACTTATGCATTACTCGGCCAGATATTGAGTTTGTTGTCTCACATATGAGCAAGTTTATGCATTGCCTAGGAGTCACACATTGGAAGGCGGTTAAGTGCATCTTTCGCTACTTGAGTGGTACTCGGCTACTAGGGTTGTTTTATCCCAAGGGGGGATCACTACCGCCAGATTTGCATGCTTTTTCTGACTCAAATTGGGCTGGTTGCTATGACACTCGTGTGTCCACCAGTGGTTTTTGCTCCATGCTTGGTAGCTCATGTATATCTTGGTTGAGCAAGAAGCAACCTATTGTGGCCACTTCCAGTTGTGAGGCTGAGTATAGGGAAGCTTTCATAGCGACTATTGAGTGTGTGTGGCTCAGACGCCTTATGTCTGATTTGGGTGTTGGCCAGTCTTCTACCACCACCATCTTCACTGACAGTCAGAGCACATTGGCAGTTGCGAGGAACCCTGTGTTCCATGCTCGCACTAAGCACATTGAGGTGCATTATCACTATGTCAGGGAGAGGTTCTCTGTTGGGGAGATCAGCTTGGCATATGTGCCCACGCAGGAGAACATTGCAAACCTTTTCACGAAGGCTCTGCCGAGGGAGAAGTTTGAAGCTTTCTGCAAAGCTTTGGGATTACTTCCTTTTGTGGAGTGATTCCCACATAGCTTGGCACTTCCTTATACATGAGTGCGAGCTCCTTGTTCACCGCATCACTCCCAAGGAGGATTTGTTGATATATTTAGGTAGTGATGTGTGTGAACACACTAGGACCCCCGAGGCACTTTTTTCCCTCTTTAGGAGGTTTTTTCCCTCTTTAGGAGGTTTTTTCCCCCGGCTTGTATATACGCCTATTGCCCTAATGGGCTACTTATCTTTGTACATTCTCTAGTAATACATTCAGTATTGTGTGTTGTGTTCCAAGCTTCTTCTTCTTCCTTGTTATGTTCGCGTGCTTCCGCAAGCGTCTATGTCCAACAAATCTCAAGTTTTGAGTGGACCGGATGCATCACCAAGCAATAGTTCCAAATCAAATCCATGAAGTGGAAGATTGCGTGGAAATTTCAGTCCAGAAAATTCATCAAATACACCCAAGAAAGGTAAAGAAAAGTTTTATGTTGGTAGTAGAACATGTGCAAGTTTTGAAGATGTTGATGGAGATTCAAGTGGTTCAGAAAAGAGTCTTGATGAGGAACTTGGATTGCCCTCTGTGAGGACTCGAGGAGTAAGAAGGGCACATGCAGATGATACAAGGAGAAGTGACCCAGGACCAAGAAGATATGAGAGGATGCGTAATTCAGTGCAACGATTGACATATGATAGTTACATGGCTCCCCCTTGTGCCTACATGACAAAGGTAATACAAGATGCTGAACCTTCGTGTTTTGAAGATGCAATTGGTAATGCAGATTGGAAAAAGCTATGGACGAGGAGATGGCTACACTTTATGGAAATGATACATGGAAGTTGGTTCCATTGCCACAAGGAAAGAAACCCATAGGCTGCAAATGGTTTTACAAGGTAAAGCATAATGCTAATGGTAGCATAAGCAGGTATGAAGCACGATTGGTAGCTAAAGGATATGTAGAGACATATGGCATTGATTATGAGGAAACATTCAGCCCTATGGCTAAAATTTCTACTGCCAGAACACTTGTTGCATTAGCTACAGCAAAAGGATGGACTTTGCATCAGATGGATGTGAAGAATGCTTTCCTACATGGTGAGTTATAGGAAGAAGTATATATGGACCATCCACAAGGATATGAAGATTCAAATCATCCAAAATATGTTTGCATGTTGCAAAGGCTTTATATGGGTTGACGCAAGCCCCTCGTGCATGGCATGCAAGGATTGCTGATTACTTAACCAGCATTGGGTTTTCTATGTGTGATGGAGATCACTCACTATATGCAAGGAAGGCTGATGATGGCATCACTATTGTGGCTATTTATGTTGATGACATGATTGTAGGTGGTGATAATGAAGGAAGCATCAAAGAGGGAAAGCAACTTCTTATGCATGAATTTGACATGAAAGATCTTGGTGTGCTACGCTATTTCTTGGGCATTGAGTTTATACATACAGAAACAGGTATATGGATGTCGCAAAGGCAATATGCCTTGAATATGCTGCAAAAGTATGGTATGGCTGATTGTAAGCCAATTTCTATGCCATTAGATCAAAAATTTGAAATTGGATACTACATTAGGTGAAGCATTGGAAAATGCTACTATGTACAGGAAAATTGTGGGAAGTCTATATATCTCACAATTACAAGGCCTGATCTAAGTTATACTGTTGGACTTGAAAGTCAGTTTATGCAGGTTCCGAGGAAGCCACATTCGGATGCTCTGAGGCGCACTCTACGTTATGTGAGCACTACTTTGGATTATGCATTATTTTATGAGGCTGGTGTAGATTTGCAAGTTTATGGATACAATGATGTAGATTGGGTTGGTAGCATTCCAGATAGAAGATCTACTAGTGGTTTTCTATTCTCACTTGGGAGTGCAGCTGTTACATGGAGCAACAAGAAGTAACCCACTGTTGCTTTGTCCAGTACAAAGGCCGAGTATAGAGGTGCTGCAATGGCAGGATGTGATGCATCATGGCTGAAGATGCTACTTGCGGATTTAGGTGTGGAAGTGCAAAAGCCTATCATTATTTATTATGATAACCTTAGTAGCATATAGTTAGCACGGAATCCTGTTTTCCATGCTAGAACAAAGCATATCGAGGTACATTATCACTTCATCAGAGAGAAGGTATTAGCAGGTGATATTGATCTTGTTTATGTGAGAACAAATGAGCAGGTTGCTGATATTTTCACCAAAGCACTTAGAGTTGAGAAGTTGAAGAAGTTTCGGGAGATGCTTGGATTACAGGATATGGCATTGAGCTTGAGGGGGAGTGTTGAGATATCAAGCTCAACATGTGATGATCCAGGATGACACGTACCCGTTTTTCGTTTCTCTGACATGTATGGTGGTCACACCGGTATATGTCAGGGATAATTCATTGAGCTTTAGATTTATCTACCAAGAGTGATGGCACATTTGTTCCTTGCCAGCTCACTCATTTGTCGACATTAGGTTTTTGCTTATGTACTGATCTTTATATATTACACTTGTTGTATTCTTGTTTTTAGGTCATTCTTGTACATTCCTTTTTTATGTAATAGAAGAAGAAGAAGATCATTCTTCCTTGCCTCAATCTGCGTGTGTGCTTCTCCTTGAGAGTGAGAGTGTGTGTGTGAGCTCTCTTCCTTATCTCCTTCCTCGTGATAGCCAAGCCCATCAAAGAGAAGCCCTACACATATATTTCCACTTATGCAACCAAAATAAAAGAAGAAATTGATAGATTGATTGAAGTCGGATTTATCTATGAGATTGAGCATACTGAATGGGTGTCCCCCACTATAGTGGTGCCCAAGAAGAATGGAAAGTTACGAGTGTGTATTAACCTTTAAAAGGTTAATGCTACTATGATAAGAGATAGCTATCTACTTCCAATAACTGAACATTTATTGGAGCATGTTGCAAGCAAGGAATTTTATAGTTTCCTTGATGGATTTTCAGGTTACAACCAAGTAGCCATTGCCCTAGAAGATCAACACAATACTGCGTTTGCCACTGAGTGGGAATCTTTGCATTCTAGGTGATACCATTTGGGATCACCAATGCCCCTACAACATTCCAAAGGCTCATATGTCTTGTCTTCAAAGAGTTCTTTCAAAAGAGCTTAGAAGTATATTTGGACGATCTATGTGCTCATTCCCAAGAAAGAAGATACCATATCCATGAGCTCAGACATATCTTCAACAAGTGCAGAGAATATCGAGTGTGTTTGAACCCAAAAAAGTTTGTGTTCATGGTACATCAAGGTAAGATCTTAGGTCATATTGTTTCTAAGAACGGAATATCAACAAATGAGGACAAAGTCAGAGCTATAGTAGAGTTTCCAAGGCTAAGGAACGTTAAAGAGATAGAAGCCTTTATGGGTCATTTTGGATATTACCGTAGGTTTATCCACATGTATGTGATCATAGTTAAACCTCTTTATGCTTTGTTGACAAATTTTGAGTGGAACAATCAATATGAAAACTCCTTCATTGAGATTGTTTGTTATTGATCTTTGGAGTTGTCCTCTCCAATCATTTAGCATAAAGAATCAACAAGACATCTTTATTTTGTCAATCCTGGAAGTATTCTTGAGACCATAGCCCCTTCAAGATGATAGAATCCAAGAAATATAAGAATAATGACTAGAATTCTGAGAATAGTGAAGATGAAGAGGAAATTTCTAGGGTTTGGATTATCTTGAGCAAATCTACACCATTTCCTACAATCTTGGTGTCTATTCCATGCTATTTTATCAGCAGAACACAAGTATGAAGTCAAAATAAAAAAATATCACATGGATCATACAGACGAGACAATCGCGATTCTGTGCAAACAAACGATTTTCAGCTCCAGCACCATTTTTCATCAACTCCTCACTCAACATAATAGTATTCAGCTCTCTTCATACACATTCTACAGATTTACACAATAAAAGCTCACAAATCTCCATGGATATACAAGATCTAGACTCACAAATCAAAGAAACCACATAGAAGAGGAGAAACACAATTTTTAGCAGAAACTCCTTCTCTATTCACTTGGATAGCAAATACACAAATGATTAACCAACCCCCTCAGAATAGAGGAAATTAGCTTATATACATTTTCAAGTGTCCCTTTTCACACTTGGATTTTGGTCCTTTCCTCTATTATTCTAAAAATATGCTATCTAGGAGTTTCCAAAAATTCTAGAAAAAATACATAAGATTCTATCCTACATAAGGAAGACTCTTCCTTATTTTTACAACAATTGCATAAATATTTCTACAAATTTCTATCATTTTACAATAATTTTCCTTCAAAAAGGTTTCCAAAAATGCATCTTCCAACATCCTTCCCCTCCTAAGCGTTTCACCTCCTGACGAGAGATTTTCTTGCTCCTCTGCACTGATCAATTTTCTTCATTTCTTCTTTCTTTGATATACTTGTGACAGCAAATCATGACTTTTTCTTTCCGTTATATTTAGATTGTTGACCATCTCGAATAACACCTTTCTCCACTGTACTGCAGCTTCAGGTTTATCTATGACATCCTTTTTCAAGTACTCTGTGTAGGCAGCTTCATATGCTGTAAGTCTGGACTTGGTAACAACTGATAGGTTTCCAAAAATATCTGACTCCCTCTCAAAAAACCCATAATCAAAGGGATCCTCAAAAATCTGTAAGTAATGACTACCCAAAAATATAGTTCTGTTGTAGTAGGCCATTAAGCAGATTCTGTCAGGTGTTTCACTCAAATCAAATAATAAAGCATCTGTTGGAGAATTAAAGCTGATATAATTCAAGGTTCTAATATCTGTGTCAGTATAAGTTTCTATACAAGCCAGAGTTAATCTCATTATTCTTACAAGTAGTATGAAAGCAGGGTCATTGACATCTTTGTATGTAGTTATTACAGACTCAACAGTATTCACCATGTAACTCTTGGTAGGCCATGTGCCTGCCTTTGGACCTGCTACTTTTGGGAAATTCATCCACTTTGGTGGAATTTGACCTTCTCTTCTTCTATCCCAAAAAGTTGTTCATTCTCTTCTTCGTGCTGGACAATAGGCTGGATTGATCTTTAAATGAAGAGGTACCTCTTTCCAGATTTTCCTACATTCTTTGTTGGCATCCAACCATTTATTTCTCCACTTAGGGTTGGCTCTCTCAAATAGTTCTTTAGTGACATTGATGTCCTCTTCATACTCAAAGTATTTGTTTGGAGGTAGCCCAACTCTGGCCATCTGGTAGTTCTTTACACTCTCCAAAATCATACAAAATGGTATCCCCAATCCATCTGCTGCCCAGTGATGCTGATCTGGATTGATTCCCTTATTCAATGCGAATGTGACAATTTGTTCTTCGTACTCATCATGCATCTTTCTGATGAACTCCATTCTAGAATCTCTACTTGTCAGCAATTTCTTTAAAAATCCTCTGAATATTCTTCTTCTAATTTTTTGTCTGCTGGTTCATTGTCATATTGTATTCCCTCAATATTGTCTACCCCATGTTCTTCTGCATGTGTGGTTTCCACATGTGTCTCTTCCTGGATTTGTGGCTTATTCAACTTCTTCTGCAATTCTTCTATAGTCAACATCAGACTCCCATTCTGTTGTGCCCATAATTCTCTTTCTTTTTTCCACTCATTCCGTTCCTTTTCCCTCTTTGTCTGCCACTCATTTCTTTCTTTTCCATATCCAGGTGTAGCTTATTATAGCCTCTCATAGATGTAGCAGCATGTGTACTAGCCTGCCTTTCTAATTCTTTGGCTTCTTTCAATTCTCTTTGTAATTCCTGAATCACTTTGAGTAATCCTTCCTTTTCTCCCTCTGTCATCTGGACTGTCTGACTTTCCTCCTTCAATTGCCCTTCCTCCAATAGTAGCTTATTGATTTCTTCATTAGCTTTAGTCAAAATCTGATAGGAAGTTTGTAGAGTTCTATATCTCCCCTCAATCTTTCTCAATTCTATTTCCAATTTATCGTTCTGCTCTGTTAGTTGCATACTCTTCTCTTCCAAGTATTGAATCTTGTTTTGCTTCTGTACTTCCAGCTCTTCCAAAGCAATTATTTTATTGGAAAACTCCTCATTCTTCTCTTGCACCTTCCTTAGTTGCTCTGCCATATGCTCCTTTTCCCTTTTATGCTCTTTAATAACCATACTGCCTTTTTCAAATTCTGACTCTGCTACCATCCCTGAAATGATCATATTTCGGCTTGAGGGTCTGAACTGTTCAATATTATTCATAATGAGTTGACATGCTGATCTAATACTCTTTGGGATTCTTTCCAGTCCTCCTTCTATTGCTATTTGTTTGGGTTCTAGCTGTTTGTCATCTCTGCATTCACTCTCCTCTTCCTCTTCTCCCTCATATTCTATGATTTTGGCCTTGTTTTCTTCATGGCTTGGCTGAGTGTCCAATGTTTCTAAATCTGCCATGTCTTCTTGAACACCTGAACTCTTTTGCTCCAAAACATCTGAGATCAGCTTTATTTCTTGTACCTTTTCTTTCTCCAACACCTGTTGAGTTTCTTCAGAACAATATCCTTCCTTTGTTTGCATCTCCTTTTCCTGGCTTATAGTTTCCTAGAACAAATTGTATTCAGTTTCTTCACCAAAATTTCCCTGACATTCACCTGCTTGTTCTTCCTATCTCTCCTTTTCCTGTGCTAAAACTGTTTCAGCTATTTCTAAATTTTTGACCTGATCATTGCCTCTATCTTCTTTGTATCCTTCCTCCTGTTCATCAGTGTCCATGATGTCCATTTCTACCTCTTGTTCTTGATCCTCATTGGATGTGAATTCCTCATTATTCTTCAAATCATGCAGCACATCCTTTATACTCTGAATGATTTCTTTTTCCACTACTTTCCCTGTAACCTTTTGAACATTACCTTTCTCACATACTTCCTCTACCTCCTGTAGTGGATCTTGTTCTGTGCTTTTTTGTTCTATGACTGAGTTGTACACCTGTGCCTTCTTAGCTAGTTCTTCTATGCTCTCATCCAGTTTGAAGTAGGTCTGTGAGGGTTTTGTCCACATAGATTTCATCCCACTATGCACTATTCCACAACTAACTTCTTCCCTTATTTCACTTGCTTGTTCTATCATTACTGCCTTTCCCTTCATTATTCTTCTTTCATCTTCCAGACTAAGCTCTTTTTCTGCCTGCTCCTGAAGTGGTTTCTCTTGAGACTTCTTCTTTAATTCCTCAGGTGTCTTTTGTTTCTCAGAAGTCTGTATAATGACATTGGGAGTATTTGGTATTGACAAATTTAGACTTTTTAACAGAAAGCTCTCAATATCACTGTCAGAATCAGATGAGACGTGTGAAGGTCCTCCTTTTTCTGGTTCTGTGGGTCTTGATACTTCTTCCACCAAGGATAGCTTCTGTGTTTCTTCCATGACTACTTCCTCTCTCTCTTTGGTGATAACAGTTTCAGCTATGGATTTACGCTTTCCCTTCTTAGTCAATTTCTTTTTTTGTACTAGCTTCTTTGGAACCTTCTTTTTCACCACCACAGTGGTTCTGGTATCTGGGGGTCCTTGTAATTCCTTAAAATAAGCTAGCAATTCAACCTCTTTTCTGACAAACACCTCCTCAATTTCAGCTGTCATCATTTGGTCATGAAGAGCTTCATAGTGCTCCACCTCCTCCTGAATCTAGTCTGTAGCTTTACATGAGTAGTCTTCCAGCATTTTCTGGTATTGTGCTTCATACATAACTCTCTTGTTATTCCCTTGGGTTAGATAGGTGTATAGTTGCTCTTTGCTTGTTTGGGGTGGATGTGGTTCACTAGAGGCTTGAACCTGTTTCTGTGCCTCCTCATGTTCCTCTTTTGTGGCTTCCTCCATTTCCAGTTCCACCTTCCTTGGGTCCAACCTTCTTTTCTTCACAGGAATTACTTCTTCAGATATCATTTTCCTTTTCATACCTGTTCCCCTCATATGGGTTTGTCCTTCTATTTCCCTTTCAGTCAATTTCCTTGGAGGACTCTTGATTCCAGCCATAAGATTTCTGAAATACTGTGCCTCTGGAGCCAATTTTAGTTGATCTTCCATCCCAAGAACATGATAAATGATTCTTGTTAAGAACTGGGCTCCATTCATGAACTTCTTCTGCTCCCAGTGCTTTGCTGCTTCTTTCAGTTGTTCATGGATGTATGGCGAGACATCCATAACTCCAAAAGGTTTGGTTCTATCTTTGTTATTGAACATCAATAATGTGACTGACTTATGAGGCATTGTGTATCTTGATAATTTTGGAAAACAAAAGTACTCTAAAAACATCCTTACAGCATATTCCTCATTCTCCCTTCCTTTGAAATCAGTGAATTTTGCATATCCTGTGTAAGTCTCCTTATTCTTTTTGACAAAACTTGGGTCAAGTTTGGTTCCCATTGTGTAGAATTGAAGTGCTGCTCTAATGTGTTCTGCCTTGATAGTGACACCTACTTCCTGATTATCCTTGTTTTTGACTTTGCATCTGAAATAGGCATCATTCCCTCTTCCTATTTTTTGTCAAACTGTTCATTACCTGTGATACTCTCTCAAAGTCAATGAAAAAGATAGGCTCCTCCAATATTCTGTGCAGCCCTACTGCCTTCCATCTTTTCATGTTGACTGCCACTCTTTGGAACCTGTAAAACTCCTGGCACAACATTGTATACTTGTATCCTCCTACCCCCACCGTGAATATGTGCTGGCCAATTATGTTTAGGGTCTCCTTAAGTTCCTTCACCACTTTCTCAAGTTCTGGAACTTCTGATTCTTCCTCTGACTCTAAGTCCACTTGTTCCTCCACAGCTTCACTATCCAGAAACCAATGGCCTCTTGATAGTACAACTGATTCTACCTTGAAGTCATGAATTGGCAGCTCCTTAGTGTTCACCATTTTCTGAGGAAACTAACATAAAGAAAAACTCTACCCACATAAGTTGCAAGAAATCAAAGAGTAATATGTAGGCATTCATTTTCAGAAGTCATGTCATAAGAATGAGAAAATCAAAAATAAACTTCATTTCTCCAGAAAAGACTCAACAAGTGATCATCACAAGTGTAGCAAGATATCTAGTGTAGTCCCTTTTCCTAACCATTCTTTTGGAAAGATAAATCATGTATCAAATGATAGAAAACAAAAAATTAACAAAAAAAATTAACTAAAGAACTAACTAACAAGAAATAAAAACATTAAAAAATAAATAAATAGATCTCTACTATTCTTCTCCCTAGATCTTGCTTTGTGACATATGATTTTTGTAAAAAACAACAGAAAGTAAACAATTTTTTACAATTTCTCATTCTCTTTTATGATTTTCTAGATACAGTTCAACTCCGGATGATCTTTCTTCCACTGGAACAATTCTGATTTTTTAATCCAGTACTTCCTGACTCCATTTGGTCTGGTTCCCAGCAACCAATCATTCCCTTTGGATAAGTATTTTGTAGGAGCTTTTGGTCTCCATATCCATTTTGTCCTTGATTCCTGTTTTAATGAGTAAACCTGCTGTAGACTTTGATTCCATGTGCTTTTTGCTCTGATGCTTTGATTCTTTGAACCTTGCCATGATTGCCATCTTCTTCTTATCTCACCACCTTTCTTTGTTCCTCCAATCCTTTGCTGATTTGGATCATATGAAGCTTGATTATTTAGCATTTGTATTGGTAATGTCTGTGTATCCTCAAGTGCAAAAGTGAATCCTTCCAAGTGTATATCATGCACATCTGATTGAATTTCCTGTTTTTCATTACTCAATAGAAATATTAAAAACCTTTTGTCATTTATGTTCAATTTAAGCTTCATTTTTTCAAAATCCAAGATCACTTTACCTTGTTGAAGCCATGGTTGATCTAAAATCACTTTTTCAATCATCAAATTATCTGGCCATTCTTCACAGTCTATTGTCATATATTCTTCATTAAACTTTACTTCAATAGTCAGTGAAGACATGCTTTGTACTACTTGACCTTCCAAAGTTTTGATTAGGGTTCTACTTTCTTTTCTTTTTATGTTGAATTTACTTACAAGGGCTGAACTAATCAGATTTACTTGTGCTCCAAAATCTATCAAAACCCTAATGTTTTCATTTTGAAAATCCATTATCATCACAGGGACATGTTCCTTTGGTTTGAGAGGAGATTCACACAGACAGACTTCCCTAAGCTCATTGATTTTTCTTATCCTTTCCATAGCTTCCTGTTGGGCTTCTTTTCTAATGTCTTCCTCTTCTCTTTTCCTGTTTTGGGCTTGTTGCAACCTTCTCCATTCATCAACAGTTAATGGGCAATTATACCTCTTAACTCTACATCCACTTATAAAGTTTGGAATGATTTCTCCTTCTATGTTAGCTAGTTGAATGGCTCCACTGTTGCTTATTTGATGTATAATATATGGTCCATGTCCTTTTTTCTGGAACTTTTTCTGATGTTCTCTGACTGTGTAAGCCAGCACTAGATCTCCTACCTGCAGATATTTCTCTTTTATGTGAACATCATGATAAGCTTTTTGTCTTTTCTTGTCCACATATAAACTCATAATGGCCTGGAGTCTAGATGCTCCCAACTTTTCCAATTCTATCAATCTTTCTGATAGTTCATGTCCAGTCCAATTATAGTGACTTCCTACTTTTAATGTTGGAATAAGGAATTCCATAGCTAAAACTGCATTTTGTCCATATACTAGATTGAATGGTATGCTCCCTATTGCAGTTTTGTAATCCACTCTATAAGCCCATAGGACATGATTAAGTTGTAGATCCCAATCATTTCTGTTTGTGTTTACTAATTTTGATAGTACAGTACAAAGTACTTTATTAGTGCTTTCTGCTAGCCCATTGGCTTGTGGGTGATATGGGGCTGATTTTCTATGACTGATCAAGAAATATTCAGTGATGTTTTCTATGAACTGGTTTATAAAATGGGTCCCCCTATCACTTACTAGTTCAATTGGAAGTCCAAATCTGGTGATAATGTTTTCATATAGGAATCTGGCAGTAGTATTAGCATCATTTCTCTTTTTGGCTTTGGCCTCAACCCACTTTGTTAGGTAGTCTGTAGCCACTATGATGTATTCAGCATGGGATTGTTTTGCTGGAGGGTGTATAGGTCCAATGAAATCCAATCCCCATTTACTAAAGGCTCTTGCTGAAATTAATGGAACCAATGGCATGTCATTTCTTTTGTTTGGTTGACTTACCCTTTGACAGATATCACATTTTTTTACATAAGTTCTTGCATCAAGGAATAGCGTTGGCCACCAAAAGCCAGAATATAAAATGAGTTTGGCAGTTCTATCACTTGAGAAGTGTCCTCCTACCGCTCCAGAGTGTGCCATTTCCAACATTTCCAGATATTTATTCTCAGGAACACAAATTCTTAGGTATCCATCCATTCCTCTCTTATACAACTGTTCCCCTATCAATTGATATTCCTCAGAGATTACTTGTAAGTTTTTTGATTCTGTACCAGTTTTCACTTGTTTTCCTTTCTCCTTCCTTCTCAATTCTCCACTGATATTCTCACTCCAATCTGGATTTTTCTGGAACCAATATAGAGTTATAAACTCTGAGTCTTGTAATGCTTGGCACTTCTTGCAATTGGCAATGTATTTCGATACATCTTGAATTTTATTAGGCCAATGTACCCCCATCCTATTGAGATTACTTAGGGTGACTATCCTAGAAGCATGAGTGCAAGGGTTCCAATGATGAGCTCTCCTTAGGTATTCTTGTTGCTCCTCCTCAGGAGTGCAATATTCTAATATGCTAGTGTGGTTGAGATGGTATAAATGCCCAGCTAGTAACATGAAGTTTCTGCTTTGCAAAACTAGGTGTGCATTATTCCCAATTGTTCTACAAGGTCCCATGGTTAATAATGGTACTAAAGTCATGGCCCACTCAGGAACACTTTCTACCTTAAAGAGATAAGTGTCTGGCAGATTGTCATCTAAAGGTGAACTGGGTTCTTCAAACTGGATTCGAGATAAATGGTCTGCCCTCAAGTGTGTTTTCCCTTGTCTGACCACTACTTCAAACTCAAATTCCATTAGCAATAAAAACCATCTGACTATTCTCCCAGTGTGACAAGGTTTATTTACCAAATATAACAAAGCTTGATGGTCTACAAAGAACTTAAACTTGTTGGCCAAAAGGTAATGTCTGTATTTTTTACAGCAAATACCATGCCCAATCCCTCTCTTTCAGTGGTTGTGTAATTTTTCTCTGCTAGATTCAATTGTCTACTAGCATAGGCCACTGGAAAATCTAACTTGATTCCTTCTATTGGTTGTGCTAACACACATCCCAAAGCATAATCAGAAGCATCCACATGGACATGAAAAATTTTGTCCCATTGAGGTGTTTTCAGAATTGGGGCTATTATCAAACAAGTTTTTAGAGTTTCAAAGGCTTGGTCACACTCCTCGTTCCACTCAAACTTTGTAATTAGGGCATATAAGGGTTTTGCTATGTCAGCAAATTTATGTACAAATTTCCTATAGTACCCACAATGTCCCATAAAAGTTTGAAGTTCTTTTACACTTGTTGGTCTTGAAAGCTCTATTATGGCCTTTATTTTCTTCTCATCAGTTGAAATTCCATTTTTAGAGACTATATGACCCAGCATTCTTCCTTGTCTCACAAAGAATACACATTTCTCTGGATTTAAGCATACTCTGTAGGTTTTGCATTTCCTGAATATATTTTCTAAGTCTTGCAAGTGATCCTGTCTTTTTAATGAAAAAGTGCAAAGATCATCTACATAGATTTCCATTACCTTCCTCAGGAACTCTTTGAAGATATGACACATCAATCTCTGAAAGGTTGCTGGAGCATTGGTTAACCCAAAGGGCATAACCCTAAAGGCATAAATTCCCCATTCTATGGAGAAGGCAGTTTTATGTTGGTCTTCCAATGCTATGGGCACTTGGTTGTATCCTGAAAAGCCATCTAAAAAACTATAAACCTCCTTCCCAGCAACTCTTTCTAGAAGATGATCTGTTATAGGCAGTGGATAATTATCCCTTATAGTTGCTGCATTTACCTTTTTCAAGTTAATGCATACCCTAAGTTTCCCATTCTTTTTTGGTACCACAACTATAGGAGATATGCATTCTGTATACTCAATTTCATAGATGAAATTGGCAGCTAATAGCTTGTCAATTTCTTCCTTTATCTTAGCAGAGTATTTATCATTAAATGTGTAATGTCTCTATTTACTAGGTTTTGCTTCAGGTGTCATAGGAATCTTATGCTCACAGAGTTTAGGATCAATACCTTTCAAATCTTTGTAGCTATAAGAAAATACATCCCTATATTTTCTTGCCAAGTTTCTTAGTGCCTCTTCTTCTTGAGTTGTCATGTCATCAGCTAGTACAATGTGTCTTTCTTCTCCCTCCTCCTGAGTGATCATGATCTTCTTAGTTTCTTCCTCATTGTCATAAGCTTCTCCTTTCTTCTTTTCCCTCTTTGGTTTCCTTCTGAGAAGTAATCTATTTTCCATTTCATAAGTCTTAAAATTTTTTGGTACATCAAATTGTTGGTCTTTATTCATTTCCCTTGTCTTCTTCTCATTTTCCTGATTTTCTTCTGTTTCTTTGTGTTTGTTTTTTTTGTACTTACCTGAAATCTTATCCTTAATGGCATCTTCAGCTTTTACTTCCTCCAAAAATTGTGTTTTTCCTTTTTGTAATATTATTTCTTCTTCTATGTCCTCTTCTGTTCTGGATACCTTTATCATTTGTAGTCCAATGTGAAAAATATCATATCCTTCTTCATTTTGAAATTCCACTCCTACATATTCATCACTGGCTAGATCCATGGTAGCCAAAATTTGATTCCACCCATAGGGCTCCAATTCCTCATCCTTGAATTGTTGAGGTACATAATTCTCATCTTGTAGCCCTCTTTCTTCCACACAATCCTCTCTTCTTAATCTCCTTTTCCTATTGGTCAGATTTCTTATCATATTGCACCTCCATACAGATGATTCAGCTTCATCCTGATCCTCCATTTCTGATTCCTCACTCAACTCTTGATTCTGATGAATTTTATACCATTCTTGAGGGGGTATGTCACAGTAGTGCCCATTTCTTAGATTTACCTTGGTTATTCTTCCTTTGCTCTGTAGGTATAAGCAATCATTACCCCAATCTTGTACAATTTGCATTTGTCTCATGAATGGTCTTCCTAGGATAATTTCATATGAAGTAGATTGTGGGAATTCAACTATAGCAAAGGTATGTTCTATCTCTATCCCACATATGTCCACAATCACTTTTTCCCATATTCCTAGGGGTTTTCAATGTGTCCATCTGCAAGTTGCAATCTCATTTTTGTGGGTAATAATTCACTTTTTCCCCATTTTTCCCAATTTTGTTTAGTCATGATGGCCACTCCTGATCCACTATCCAAAATGGCTTTGGCCTGGTTTTTACCAAATTGTATTTTTAAAGTTGAGTTTCCCTCTTCTCCCTCACAATATCCTCCTATCTTATCAATGGGAATATACCACAACTCCTCCATTTCCTGTAGTTGTGGGTGAAGATTTTCCGGTGTTGTCTCCCATTTTTTCACTTGGTTCTGTAGATGAGGATTTTGTTTTATTAAATCTTCCCATGTGGTGTGATACAGAAATGTGCATCTTTTGTCTATATTCACTTGGAGTGTTACTTGTGGGTTTTCTTCCTTGATACTCTTTCCTCTTGTTTCTGTTGTCTCAGATTCCTCAACTGTTTTTTGAGGATTGTCTTCTTCCCCCATTTTGAGTTGTACTTCGCGAATGATCTGTTTACACTTCTGCATTCTTTCATGTTCTAAGTCTGGCATAGGATAAGCCATTGTATGGTCAGCAGGGCTTGGTCCCTCTTGAATTCTTCCTCTGTATGCTTTTATCAGAGTGTCTAGACTTTTTGAATTTCCTATTTCCAACTGGGTCTGTGTCTTTGAAGAAGAAGTATTGTTTGATTGTTCCCTATTTTCTTCTTCCATATTTTTACTCATTTTATGCTTCCTCTCCCATTTCCCTTTTTGTCTATTTTTCTTCACCTTTGAGTTTGATTCTTCATTTTGTTCCTTAGTTGTTCTTTGTTGTTTTGTTTGTGACCTTGTTACAGCATTTACATCCACTAACTCAATGTCACTCAATTCTTCCTATTCCATGATACTGAATGCTTTTAGTGGTATGTAATTAGATGTGTTTTGTTGTTTTTGGGGATTTTTTGGGCAATCTTTTATCAAATGCTCCCTGCCACAATCCTTGCAATATGCTCCTTCTATTCTCAATGTAGGAGGTTGTGGACAGTCTCTAATAAAATGATCTCCCCCACACCTATAACAAGTTATCTTTGGTCCTCCTTTAAATTGAGGTTTTTGATTGGACATGTAATTATTTGTTATATACATGAAAGTGGCAGTGTCCATCTCAATTCTTCCATTTCCCAAGTCCAAGGCTTGTAATTCTGGCTCTCTTGATTCATAACTTTTCCATTCTTCTTGAAATCCCTCATTCCATTGATAATCTTCTTTGTATGGTGACTTTGTTCTTGAATTTCCTTCCTCTACTGGTGCATATTTGATTGGCACTACATTTGTTGGTATAGGAGGTTGTTGCCCTAGCACAGGTCTTGGTTGCTCACTATACATTGATTCTCTTTGGCTCCCATAGTCTCTCTCCTTTATGGGTTGTTTGTTATAGAAGCATTCCTCCCTTGTATGGTTGGTCCATTTCCTCTCTAGTGTACAGTATTTGAGTGTCTTTCTGTCTTGCAAATGTGGAGGTTTTTGATATGGGCAATGTTGTATCAGATGACTTTCTCCACAATTGTAGCATTTTTTATTTGTGTTTATACTGGAGTTTATCAAATTGGTTTTAGTACTTACCTCTAGGGCCTTAGCAATGGCCTGAGCCAACTCTTCTGCTGGAGGAATTTTGTCTTCATATGATCTGGGTTGATCAAATGCTAACAAATCTTGGCCCCTATTGTCCTCCAAATCTATTGCTTCTTTCACACAAGCTCCTAGATCAGGGCATCTCCTATAGTATACTAGGGTTCTTAATTGAGCACTTCTCAACCCTTCTATGAATAGGGATACCTGTCTAGCCATGGAAGGGACTTCCTCTTTAGGGCATCTATCAATATATTGCTTAAATCTCTGGCTGCCTCTCTGACATTTTCATCTTTTTGTTGCTTGAAACTATGTATCAAAGTGGTTGTGCTATGTTTTATCCCAGTTTTTGAGAATTCTCCAATAAAGGCCTCTAGGAAGGATTCAATATCCAGGTACATTTCTTTTCTTAAAGGAATGAACCATGATAATGCTGGTCCAGTTAGGGTTAGACCAAATGCCTCGAATTGAACTTTGTAATCTTCCACCTCCTCCGCTCTAATTAATTGCCTAAACTCTCCAGCATGAGCATGGGGGTCTGAATACCCTTCATATTGATTTTTCATACATTTGGCTACTTGATATGGTCTAAGCATTCTACCCTGAGGTTGCCAATGGTGTCTTCTTCTGAGTGGAAATTCATTATATCCTTCTGGTTCTTTGTCAAAGGGATTTGGTGAAGCATGTGTCCTTCTCCCATGTTGTTGCTCAGTATTAGTGTAGTTTTCATGTGGTCTAGGTAAATCTGGTTGTCCCATGTTATGTTCCCAAGGTCCTTTGTCAGCACATTGTCCTAAGTCATATGAATTTTCTAGGTCTGGGGAGAAGATGTACACACACCCTTGCCTATCCTCATACCTACCATCTTTGAACTCGGCTACAGGTGTTATGTTTAAGGGAACTTCTAAGTTTCTCAATCTGATGAGAAACTTATGCATCCCATCCTGGTATACATAGGTGCCAAACCTATTTGTATACATGTACTTGAGGATATTTATGTAATCCCCAGTTTCAATGGGCTCATTTGTTTCATTTAAATTTTCCATGTTGTTTTCTTGCCCTAAATTTCTTTCTTGAACTTCCCCTACAACTGACTCTATCTCCTTCCTTCCTAGGTCTTGCTTGGTAAGTGAATTTAGTTTGTTCCCAGACCTAAGGATCATTCAGCTAATTCTCACGATTTTGTGTTCAAATTAGTGATTTTTCACCAATTTTTGTTGAAAATCGTGTTTCCCACGATTTTCTACCTAATAAAGTGTTTTTTCACGATTTTTGTGACTAAAATCGTGTTTTCCACGATTTTGAACTCAGAATCGTGTTTTCCACGATTTTGTGTTCAAGCTAGTTATTTTTTACTATTGTCTGTTGAAAATCGTGTTTTTCACGATTTTCTACTATGGTTGTCTTTTTCCACGATTTTGTGATTAAAATCGTGTTTTTCACGATTCTGTGTCCAAAATCATGTTTTTCACGACTCTGTGCCCAAAATCGTGTTTTTCACGATTCTGTGCTCAAAATCGTGTTTTTCACGATTCTGTGCCCAAAATCGTGTTTTTCACGACTCTGTGCCCAAAATCGTGTTTTTCACGATTCTGTGCTCAAAATCGTGTTTTTCACGATTCTGTGCTCAAAATCGTGTTTTTCACGATTCTGTGCTCAAAATCGTCTTTTTCATGATTCTGTGCTCAAAATCGTCTTTTTCACTATTTTGTGTTCAAGATAGTTATTTTTTACTATTTTCTGTTGAAAATCGTGTTTTTCACGATTTTCTAACTATGGTTGTGTTTTTCCACGATTTTGTGATTAAAATCGTGTTTTTCACAATTTTGTGTCCAAAATCGTGTTTTTCACGATTCTGTGCCCAAAATCGTGTTTTTCACGATTCTGTGCTCAAAATCGTGTTTTTCACGACTTTGTGCTCAAAATCGTGTTTTCCACGACTTTGTGTCCAAAATCGTGTTTTCCAAAATTCTGTGCTCAAAATCGTGTTTTTCACGATTCTGTGCTCAAAATCGTGTTTTTCACGATTCTGTGCTCAAAATCGTGTTTTTCACGACTTTGTGTCCAAAATCGTATTTTTTGCGATTCTGTGCCCAAAATCGTGTTTTTCACGATTCTGTGCTCGAAATCGTGTTTTCCACGACTTTGTGTCCAAAATCGTGTTTTTCACGATTCTGTGCTCAAAATCGTGTTTTTCACGATTCTGTGCTCAAAATCATGTTTTTCACGACTTTGTGTCCAAAATCGTGTTTTTTGCGATTCTGTGCCCAAAATCGTGTTTTTCACGATTCTGTTCTCAAAATCGTGTTTTCCACGACTTTGTGTCCAAAATCGTGTTTTTCACGATTCTGTGCTCAAAATCGTGTTTTTCACGATTTTGTGTCCAAAATCGTATTTTTCACGATTTTGTGCCCAAAATCGTGTTTTTCACGATTTTGTGCTCAAAATCGTGTTTTCCACGATTTTGTGCCCAAAATCGTGTTTTTCCACGATTTTGTTCCCAGACAATCGTGATTGCTCACAATTGTAAATAACACGATTTTCTGATGAAAATCGTGTTCTGGGAATCGCGATGTTGTTCTTAGTACTCAAAATCGCGATTATTTTGTACTGACTTCAAAATCGCGATTTTGAACAATTTTTTTGAAATTTTTGAAGTTTTGATTTTCAGATTTTTCTCTGTACCAATAGAATCGCCTTATTGAATTTTTAACATGCAGTGAAAGAGATTTATTTAGAGAAAACATTTTTCCAACTGAAAACTCAAAAAATCAGAAAGTCGCGATTCCGTGATTTTTAGTTTTTTCCTATTTTTGTTGTTAAAAAACTACTCAAATGCAAGAATATGCACTCAAAAATGATGTTCAGAGTCTTTACCTTGCTTGCTTGATTGAAAGTTTCTCCAAAGCTTGAATTTTGCAAAAAGTCGCGATTTTGGCTGCTCTCTCTCTCTCTCACATTCACTCAAATGAATTTTTCTTTGAATTACAGATTTCTATAGTGTCCAGAAAATCGCGATTTTGTGTGATTTTCAAAATTCTTCACTCTTCCACTTGTCCAATCCTTACTTACCCAATCTAGATGACATCTTTTGCAATTTTCTTTCTCAAAGTACCCAAATATGCTAGAAATTCCAAAAATTTTCCTTTATAGAAAATCGCGATTTTGTGTAGAAAATCGTGTTTTTTCTGAAGATCTTATTTTGTGAAAATTTGAGTATTCTTTCTTCTTGTTTTCTTTCAATACCTTCTTTCCTTTGTAATTCACCAAACTCCTGTACTTCTACACCAAAATCACAACCTTACTCAGAAAATCGTGATTTTGTGCAGAAAATCGTGTTTTTTCTAAACTTTTGATTTTATGAAAATTTGAGTATTCTCTACTCTTGTTCCCCTTCAGTATCCTTTACCAACTCCAATTCCTTAATCACCTTCAAGTTTACCTCACAATCACCATCATTAATCAGAAAATCGCGATGTTGTACAAAAAATCGTGTTTTTCAAATTTGCTAATTTTTTGACAAATTTTTTGCTTTTCTCTTACTTGGTCCTTATCACTCTCATCCCCAAAGCTCCAATGCAACTTCCTAAGAAGGAAAGAAATTTTTTTGATTGTTTTTATGAATTTTATGAATTTTTTTAGTTTTTTGCCCTAAAATAAAGGTGAACACTTTACTTAGGGTTCCTGGTTTTGGTGATCTACTGATCCTAAGTTTTTTGATTGGTTATGATTTCTTATGGCTCAGCTATCACAACAGTTCATAAGAAAGTTTTTCCAAAGAAAATGTGCTATGAAATGCAGGCAATTTTTGCAAAGATAAACTCAATCACATATTTTTCTTCAAAATGCAGCTCAACTCAAGATTTATGCTCAGATTTGGTTAACAAATGAATCTTTTCTACTTGCATCTAGCTACTTTAACTGACTTTTCCTTAGTGCAACAATGTTATCTTCCCAAGATCCGCATTGGTACCTAGTACTTGGTAAAAAAGAACTCAAAAAATGCAAGAATAGACACATGTTACTTCATCTTCAGCTTTCTTGGCTTATATCTTCCACACACCTGCACTTTTACTTCCAAAATGTAATGAGCAACTATCAATTTACAAAAATTTCAGCACTTCCATTTCTAAAAGATGATCTATTGCTTTCTTTTCCCAAAAGACAAACAAAAGACATCTATCTTTTCATGTTCACATTTCTTGATTAAAGAGTGTTACCTTTCCCTTGTGTTTGTTACCATCATCAATAGAAGATCTAGCAAGGTCCAACTTCAATGAAGCTTTTGAATTACTCCCCGACAACGGTGCCAAAAAATGTTTGTTATTGATCTTTGGAGTTGTCCTCTCCAATCATTTAGCATAAAGAATCAACAAGACATCTTTATTTTGTCAATCCTGGAAGTATTCTTGAGACCACAGCCCCTTCAAGATGATAGAATCCAAGAAATATAAGAATAATGACTGGAATTCTGAGAATAGTGAAGATGAAGAGGAAATTTCTAGGGTTTGGATTATCTTGAGTCAAATCTACACCATTTCCTACAATCTTGGTGTCTATTCCATGCTATTTTATCAGCAGAACACAACTATGAAGTCAAAATCAAAAAATATCACCTGGATCATACAAATGAGACAATCGCGATTCTGTGCAAACAGACAATTTTCAGCTCCAGCACCATTTTTCATCAACTCATCACTCAACACAATAGTATTCAGCTCTCTTCATACACATTCTACAAATTTACACAATAAAAGCTCACAAATCTCCATAGATACACAAGATCTAGACTCACAAATCAAAGAAACCACATAGAAGAGGAGAAACACGATCTTCAGCAGAAACTCCTTCTCTATTCACTTGGATAGCAAATACACAAATGATTAACCAACCCCCTCATAATAGAGGAAATTAGCTTATATACATTTTCAAGTGTCCCTTTTCACACTTGGATTTTGGTCCTTTCCTCTATTATTCTAAAAATATGCTATCTAGGAGTTTCCAAAAATTCTAGAAAAAATACATAAGATTCTATCCTACATAAGGAAGACTATTCCTTATTTTTACAACAATTGCATAAATATTTCTACAAATTTCTATCATTTTACAACAATTTTCCTTCAAAAAGGTTTCCAAAAATGCATCTTCCAACAGAGATGAAGAGATGTTTGTGCATAGCACCAATATTGACCACTCATGATTGGAATGAACCATTCCATGTCCACGTGGATGCATCAAATTATGCAATAGGATGTGTGCTCATACAATGCACAGGTGAAGGAAATCTAGATTTGCCTATAGCATATGCTAGCAGACAGTTAAACGTGGTTGAACAGGACTATAAAAGCCACTACAGGGAGTTTCTAATGAATTGACTGATGCTTATGTGTTCATTTTAGAAGCTATTCCTAAATAGAAAAATAAGTTGGTACCTATCCTAACCTTTGGACCCACAAATAAGAAAGTGAAAACAAATAAAAATGAAATTGTAAAATCACATAAATATCAAATAATGGTAGGAAGCATGTACAAACAAGATACAGAGGGTGTACTAGCTTATTGTGCTGAGGATGATGAACAAAGCAGTTGGTTGCAACAAGCCCATGAAGGATTGTGCCAAGCATTGATCCACAGGGATTAGTGCATGTGATCCATAGGGATCATTGATCCACAAGGATCACTCTATTTGATCCACAGGGATCAATCCATGTGTGTGAGGGACAAGGGCCAGCTAGCTAAGGTCCCAAGCTCGGGGGATACCCTAAGGTGCTTTGGTAGTAATGAGAACTGCTTTGGTAGCAATGGGAATAAGTGTTGCATGATGGGCACATTCACACTAGACTATTCCATATCATTGCTATTCTTAGAGTATATCATTGCTATTTTTAGAGTACAAGAGGGTATATATGGATGGGAGCAGAGTCACACACACGTCATTCAAGTGATTTCTTACAATTGGTATTAGAGCACTTGGTTGTTCTTGCGTGATTTTAAACGTGCTTTTTTTGGCATGAGAACATTGTCGTAGCTTCAATCGGAGTCGTCAGCGGTCACCACGGTCTACAGTAGAGATTGAAGCTAAAGGATTCTGATGAAGACCATAGGATCTGCCTCTTGCAGCTACTATGCGTATCAGTTTGGCTACGTGATCCTCATCCTGTCGCTATCCACGAGTTGTGAGGCATTAATCATGCACGAGTCTGCTCATGTCTGGCCGGTGCCCTCCCCTACAGGCCCAAGAGTTCCCCACGTACGCACAGGCATTGTCCAGGCACAAAGGTTGGTTCTCTAGTTTCTCCCCTGGCACATGTACCTGCGTTTCCCAGCCAACCCATGAAGAGCAGACCTTGCGCACATAGATTGAGAGAAGCGGCTTATATTAGTTTGCTTTCTCTTTAAGTTTAGCTCCCCACAGTTTCAAAATATACTCGTGCATCTCTAAAACTGATATGTGGGATAATAGCATCTGAGCGCGCACATTGTGATTCATCGCTGTAGAGAAGGGTGACACAGAACATACAAGAATTTTTTTTTATGGAAGCCATAGCTTGGAGTTTATCCGTTCATCCATCAACGATCCTACTTCAAGCATTGTTTTGAAGCACGACCTATCAAGGAAGCCTTGGAAAGCTTTTTCGATGAAGGATGTACCATCTTTTGCACCCACACACACCTGCATATTGCTTTTCGAACCTCCAGAGAAGTCTCTTGTCATTTATATGCATTGTTGCTCTCTTTTTTCATCAAATTGCATATAGAACATACAATTTTGCATAGCACCTAGATTATATGCGTAGTTTAGACGTGAGTTCGTCTTGTGGGGTGCATGTATTCTTCTTGCAGGGAAAGGTAAGTATTTTTCTTGCAGGTTAGTGAGGAGAAAAATAAAAAAATTGTTAGGGTGTGTATCCCCTTTCGGTCTACTTGTAGATATCTTATGCCTGTCAGCAATGCAAAAATTGTCAGGGTGTGTAATCCCCTTTCAGTCTATTTGTAGATAGATTTTGCCTACCGACACCATTATCACATAAATTGCTTGTTGTAAATTTTTGGTTTTCAAAATTATGCCGTTATGCTGTCAAAGTTTTTAGAAAATTAGTATGCATATGCATGGAAGCATATAGAACATATGAAAATTTTCTTATTTCTGCATGTTTTATTGAGCAAAGGCTTGTAATTGTTTCTTTTCCATTGCCACTTACTTGTTTTGAGTATACATAGACTATTCAAACTATAAAATGATCAAGATGAATGGTTAGTAGATTTCTGGTCAAAGAAAAGTCTAAGCTTGTGGATATCTAGTAGATATCATTGATTGGAGAAATTAATTCAAGTATAAGACCAAGGGAAGTCTTAAGACAAGGGCAAGTGTTGACAAGGTCATTAGAATGAGAAACTTACTAGTCCACAAGTTAGAATTCTAGGATGTCTAGTTAAGGCCTAGAATAGAGGATAGTTAATCCTCGAAGATTTGATGATCTAGAAGAATGCAAGTGGCATTTTGATCAAAAGGACTAAAGTCAAGATTTGTAAAGTAATACATTTAGAAAGAAATGAGAACTTTCAAGTAAAATAAGTACCCTTTTATAGAAAGGACAAAGTGAGACAAGGGATAGTTTTACCAAGGTCTCATGGGCTAAAAAGTTAGAGGTAAGAGGTCTCAAGATAAGAAGAGAACTCGAAGAACACCTACAAGTTTAGGATACTTATAAATTCAGTATTTCGTTCATAAGTAGTTACTATAGATGGTTACAAGCTCTAATGCACATTTCTATGTGTATAGAATAAAGTAGTTTATTTCACAAGAAGTATAGACTTCAGATTTGTGGAGTAACAAGGGCGAATCAAGTTTGATTAGAATGCCTTAATTATAAAGTTGTGTAAGAACTTCCTAGTTTTGGAAGTTGAGACATAGACTTTAGAGTTCCTAGCTTTATACAGGAATCATATCTCGATTCTATAATAGTTTAGTACAGGCAGATAGGATAGTTCCATCTATCTATCTAAAAGTGAAGAATCGAGATCCTAGGTGGAATCATCTTTATTAAGCAAGCAAGGCAAGTCTTGTTGGAGATAGACGTCTGCGGAAGCACGCGAACAACACAAGGAAGAAGAAGAAGCTTGGAGCTCAAACACACAATACTGAATGTATTACTAGAGAATGTACAAAGATTAGTAGCCCATTAGGGCAATAGGCGTATATACAAGCCGGGGGAAAAAAACCTCCTAAAGAGGGAAAAACGTGCCCCGGCAGTCCTAGAGTGTTCACACACATCACTACCTAAATATATCAACAAATCCCCCCTAGGAGTGATGCGGTGAACAAGGAGCTGGCACTCATGTATAAGGAAGTGCCAAGCTATGTGGAAATCACTCCACAAAAGGAAGTAAGCCCAAAGCTTTGCGGAAAGCTTCAAACTTCTCCCTAGGCAGAGCCTTTGTGAAAAGGTCTGCAATGTTCTCCTGCGTGGGCACATATGCCAAGCTGATCTCCCCAGCAGAGAACCTCTCCCTGACATAGTGATAATGCACCTCAATGTGCTTAGTGCGAGCATGGAACACAGGGTTCCTCGCAATTGCCAATGCGATCTGGCTGTCAGTGAAGATGGTGGTGGCAGAAGACTGGCCAACACCCAAATCAGCCATAAGGCGTCTGAGCCACACACACTCAACAGTCGCTGTGAAAGCTTCCCTATACTCAGTCTCACAACTGGAAGTGGCCACGGTAGGCTGCTTCTTGCTCAACCAAGATATACATGAGGTACCAAGCATGAAGCAAAAACCACTGGTGGACACACGAGTGTCATAGAAACCAGCCCAATCTAAGTCAGAAAAAGCATGCAAATCTGGCGGTAGTGATCCCCCCTTGGGATAAAACAACCCAAGTAGCCTAGTACCACTCAAGTAGCGAAAGATGTGCTTAACCGCTTTCCAATGCGTGACTCTTGGGCAATGCATAAACCTGCTCATCTGTGAGACAACAAACTGAATATCTGGCCGAGTAATGCATAAGTAAATCAAGCATCCAATAGCCTGCTGATAGAGAACAGCATCAAATGCATCTCCAGCATCATGAAGACTCAATCGTAAACCTGTCTCCATAGGAGTGGCAATAGGCTTACAGTCTTCAAGGCCAAAACGTTGCAATAATGTGTCAATATATTTCGTTTGACACAAAGCCATTCCACCATCAACGTGCATAAACTGAATGCCCAAAGAGTGATGCAAATGCCCCAAATCAGACATCTCAAATGAGGCATGCAAATCAGCCTTAAAATCAGCAATATGTGTCTCAATAGGACCAGTGAGTAGCATGTTATCAACATAGACAAAAATGATCAGAAGCACATCATTAGCACGTTTAACATATAAGGTGCTTTCAGTTGGACTCTTCTCAAAACCATGTGCAATCAGATAGGCATGTATCTTCTCATACCAAGCACGTGGTGCTTGCTTTAAACCATATAATGCCTTCTTTAACCTGCAAACCTGGTTTTCATGCCCTTTCTGCACAAAGCCACGGGGCTGAAAAACATACACTTCTCTATGCAAGTCACCATTCAAAAATGTTGTTTTAATGTCCAACTGATGTACATTCCAACCATGATGGGCTGCAAGTGCACAAATGCTCCGAACAGTAGTCATACGGCATGTAGGTGCAAAGGTCTCATCAAAATCAATGCCTCTTTCCTGTGCATAACCCTTTGCAACAAGCCTAGCCTTATACCTGTCAACTGTACCATCAGGTTTACACTTCAGCTTGTATACCCACTGAGTGCCAATGGCCTTCTTGCCAGGTCACGCAAAGGTGCATCTAATTTGTTGTCACGCAAAGTCTGCACCAACCATTTTAGCATAGTTTTTGCCTGCTCAATATCAGCTCTCTCATCAACAAGTGCATCATGTAAATCTGCATCAGAAATGGAATGATCTGCATCATCATATGAAACCTGCAAAGGCTGAGAAGTTGCCTCATTAGCACCAGCACTAGCCTGTCCACCTGTAAAAAGAGGCATCAAAGTATCATACATGTCTTTGGAGCTAACAGATGTCTCCTTAGTACATGAAAGAAATGGCTGAATAGCATCTTCCACAAAGACAACATCACGGCTAACCAGAATGGGTTTAGTCTGTGGATGATACAGACGATAGCCTTTACTTTCAGAATTGTACCCAACAAAATTACATTTTACTACCTTATCATCTAATTTTCTGCGATGTTGTTCAGGCACTAATGCATATGCCAAACAACCAAAAACACGCAGATGAGCAACAGATGGCTTGCGGTCATGCCAAGCCTCATATGGAGTGATAGACTGCAACGCTTTAGTGGGACACCTGTTCAGTACATATGTTGCACACATGACAGCCTCAAGCCAGAAACTATGAGGTAAAGCCTGACTCTTGACCATACACCTAGCCATCTCCATGAGAGACCTGTTCTTCCATTCAGCAACTCCATTCTGTTGAGGTGTATACGGCATTGTACACTGGTGTTTTATCCCACGTTCAGCCAGAAATGCATTAAAATCTGAAGATATATATTCCCCCCTCGATCAGGACGGAGGGTGCCCATTTTACATGATGACAGATTTTCAGCCAAAACCAAAAACTGTTTGAAGCACATGAACACTTCGGACTTTGCTTTGAGTGGATATACCCATGCATGCGTGGAAAAATCATCAATGAAAGTCACGAAGTAAAGGTAATTTCCAAAAGAGGGTGTCTGCATAGGACCACATACATCACTATGTACAAGCTGCAATTTCTGCGTAGCCCGAACTGAACCATCTTTTGGAAAGGAAGAACGCTGCATTTTGCACAAAATACAGCCTTCATAAACATGTTTTCCAGGAGCCTCAAGTTTGGGCAAAGAGGACACCATTTCATATTTCTGCAGGCGTAGCAAACTAGCAAAATTCAGATGACCAAATCATGCATGCCAAAGCTTTGCATCTGACATAGCCTGAGAATCATGAACTGCACATGCCGAATCATTCACAGATCTTTCATAGTCTATGAGCTTATATAGCCCACGACATAAGATGCCAGAAGCAATAATCACATCACCATTTGAGAGATCATGGACTGTACACCTGTCATCAACGAATTTCACAACCAAGCCAATCTTGGCTAATGCAAAAACTGATAACAGGTTCTTTTTGATCCCTGGCACAAATAAAGCATCTAACAAAGTGAAAGAACTACCATCAGCAGTAGTCAGAATGATCTTACCAACTCCCATAACAGGATAAGAGGAGTTATTGGCGCATGTGACAGTATTCCATGTAGGGGTAGGCTCGAGTGAAGAGAAGAAACTGCGCTGCGAGGTAATATGTTTGGTCGCCCCACTGTCAAAGTACCAAACATCTGAGTCTACCGCAGACATGCACTGATCATGAGAAGATGGGTCAAAACTGCAGACAGTAGTAAACACCCATTCTTCTTCCTGCACAAGATTTGCTGACTGTGTTTTTGGTGTAGAGGCCTTTGCAACAACCATTCTAGCCTCTTTCTTCTTTGCCTCTTTAGCAGCCAGTTTTGGACAGTTCTTTATAATATGTTCATTTCCTTTATAGTACTTGCAGAACAATTTCTGCTTTTCTGATTTCTTCTCATCTTTATCCTCATTCTTCGATTGTGCAGCATTTGCAGATTTCTGCTTACTAGTAGAAGAGCTCCATTTTCCTTTGCCCTTCTAACTAGCCAGGAAAGCTTGATCTGCAACACGCATAATGGACCTGTTCTGCCTGGACTGATCTTCCTGCAATAGAATAGAGACTAATTCCTCAAATGACAAGGCATTCGGATTGCCTTTCATCATCAACCGAAGAGTAGAGGAAAAACTCCGATATGAATCAGGAAGACCATTCAGAACGGTCTGCACAAGTGAGCTATCTGGTATAACCTCATCAGCAGAAATCAATTGTTCCTTCATGTCTTTGATCTTTGTAAGAAAATTGTCCATAGAATCACCTTCATTCATGTGCTCACTCTCCAACTGTTTTCGGAGGTAAGCAACACGAGCCTCATTCCTAGCCTGGTACAAAGTGGTAAGTGTATCCCAAGCATCCTTTGTTGTTCTGCAAGAGCGAATGTGAGGAATAATGGCACGTTTGACAGACAAAGCTATCAATGCATGTGCCTGGGCATCTCTGCCATCCCAACGAATCTGCTCTACAGTAGGTGCAACAGAAACAGCAGCACGAACAGGAATCTGTGAAATATCATCTTGGACACCATCTTCATCAACTCCAGCACCTGTATTTGTAGTACCTGTAGTCACAGGTGTAACAGGACGTCTTTCAATACCTTGCACAATGTTCCACAGTCCTTTTGCAACCAATACATGTCGCATCATATAAGCCCATAACGGGTAGTTTGTACCATCCAACTTATCCTCAACAGCCAACATACGGAATACATCACTGCTTTCAGCCATGGCCGGTGACTAAAATACCTTGATGCAGAAAATTGAATGTATCTCAAAAAGTTGAACGGAACTGCCCATACGAGTTCTGCTAGACCTGTAGCAGACTTCGAGATGCTTAAACTGGCGAATAGAAACTGGTATATACCTTTGGCACAAAAGGACGAAATAGCCTACACAAGCGCTGTGATAGTGCGTTCGGAGGCCGAAACGAGCTCAGGTCGCGATTTCGGCACCACAATGCGAAGCTTTTTTGATCTCGCAAACACCCTGAGTATGCTCACCAAATTTCGTGCGAATCTGAGACTGCAAACGGAGGAGTGTCGACAGTGCCTTAGAAGAAGTGACGACCTGCTCTGATACCAATTGTTGGAGATAGACGTCTACGGAAGCACACGAACAGCACAAAGAAGAAGAAGAAGCTTGGAGCACAAACACACAATACTGAATGTATTACTAGAGAATGTACAAAGATTAGTAGCCCATTAGGGCAATAGGCGTATATACAAGCCGGGGGAAAAAAACCTCCTAAAGAGGGAAAAAAGTGCCCCGGTGGTCCTAAAGTGTTCACACACATCACTACCTAAATATATCAACAAGTCTGTAGGCCAAGAACTCTAGAATGGCCAAGATACACAGAGAGGCAAGGTTTATAGCGAGCAAGCAAGGCAAGTGTGTGGGTCGAACATTCAAGAGTGGCCAAAATATACAGAAAGGCAAGGTTTGGATAGAGTGAATCAACCAAGGCTATAGTCTAAGTCCCTAGCAGGGAGACAAGTTGAGAAGCAAGTTTGATGTTTGTATTTATAGTGCATCATAAATAGTGACTAAGTAAAGTGATCAAGTTTGAGCATGAGGGAAGGCTACTACTGATCCGTGGAGAATCAGATCTCCAAGAGACATGATTAGTAAAAGCTACCTAGAGCACTCAATAAGATTACTATCAGATATGGATATCTTATGCCTAGGATTGATCATCTTTTAGACGCTCTAGGTGGAGCCATTGTATTTAGTAAAATAGATTTTACAAGTGGCTACCATCAGATTAGAGTAAGAGCTCATGATAAGACTCAGTTAATCTAGAGAAGACTCAGTTGTTTCTTCCGAGGATAGAGTATCTACTGATGGGATTCAGATGGATCACAAGAAGGTTTTAGTTATGTTATTTTTGCCTACTCCTTAGGATGAGGAGCAGTTACGATCATTTTTTTAGGACCTTTCAATTTTTATAAAAAATTCATATCGTCATATTCTTCGATAGGAGTGCCTATGACAAACTTGATTCAAGGCAAAGTTCCATTTGCATGGAAGCAAGAGCAACCCGATAGTTTTGATACTCTAAAACAAGTTGTTTCAAAGTGATAGATTCACAGATCCTTTGAGTTAGAGATAATAATAGTGGCATAAGCCATAGGCAGAGTTTTTTGCCAAAATGGCAGGTCAGTGCATGAACAGGAGTTGTATGCAGTGATGTATGTACCTAAAGTCTAGAGACACTATTTTTATGGTATAAACTTTAAGGTATACACAGATCACCATACACTTAAGTATTTTTGTAGTCAGCCAGATCTTCACGACAGTCAGTCTCATTGGGCTGAGCTCATACAGGAGTATCACATGGAAATCTTGTATAGAAGAGCAAAGAGAATATAGTTGTTGATGCATTATCATGGATAATGTATCAAATGAGCTTTACACTTCTAGAAATTTCATTGCTTCAAGAGATAAAGGAAGCACAGGTGGAAGATCCACATTCGAGCCATTAGTGATGATGAATCTATTATAGGAGACCGGACAGTTTCAGCTGTTTCTTACCTTAGCAGAGTGAACAAGTCCATTCCGTATTCTAGTTTCTCACAAGAGAATGGAATAGTTAGACGGAAAGAAAAGGTTTGCATACCAGATTCTCGAGATTTGAGAAGAAAAGTCATGCATGATAGTTATGATGTGCCTTGTGCCGGACATCCAGCTATTGACAAGACAATACATCTTGTTAGAAGAACATTTTGGTGGTCTAGATAGCCAGAGGTGTCCACAATTATGTTTTATAGGCTTTATGTGTCAAGTCAACAAAGGAAAAAGGATAAAGACTCCACGTCTTTTGTATCCTTTACAAGTTCTAGATCACAACTGGAACAGTGTATCCATGGACTTCATAGTCGGGTATTGTAGACCCAAAGGAAGTGGGATACTATCGTAGTTGTAGTAGACAGATTGATGATTAGTGTCCGACATTGATCCATAGGGATCAGTGCATGTGATCCATAGGGATCATTGAATTTGGTCCATAGGGATCAGTTCATACCCATGCAGGAGATGATAGAAACTCGACACAGGGATCAGAGTGTGAGACATTGATCCACAGGGGTCAATCCATTTGATTCGCAGGGATCTATCCATTTGATCCACAGGTATCGGAGTTGTTTATCCAGCATGTCTTTTATTTGCATGGGTCATCGACATCCGTAGCTTCACATAGGGATGGAATATTCACACGACTAAGAGGGTCAACCAGATTTTAGAGGACATGTTGAGGGCATATATGTTTTAGAGATAGACAGATTGGGATAATTATTTGCCACTAGTTTAGTTTACTATGGGAGATATGTCTCCTATTGAGATGAGCTATGGCATGAATCCAAATGCTCACTGATTAGAGCTTCGTCCAGATTACAGAGTTCATCCAGTGTTTCCAGTTAGTAAACTTCGAAAGTATATTTCTTGGGAGGATAGTCTAATAGAAGGTATTGTTTATTTGCAAGAAAGTAATAACCCGGATCATTCTCCAGACAGGATATTAGATCGGAGACAGAAGCAAATGAGGAATCCTCTCATCCAGGAGTATCTAATAGCCTGGAGAGGATTACCACTTACTGAATCTACTTGGGAATCAGAATCTCTAGTTTGCAAGTACTTTCCCTCGTTCATCATTGAGGACAATGATCTCTAGAAGGGGGAGAGAGTGTCAGACATTGATCCACACGGATCAATGCATGTGATCCATACGGATCATTGATCCATAGGGATCAATCCATGTGCGAGAGGGACAAGGACCACCTAGCCAAGGTCCCAAGCTCGGGGGATACCCTAAGGTACTTTGGTAGTAATGAGAACTCCTTTGGTAGTAATGGTAATAAGTGTCGCATGATGGCCACATGTTCGCACTAGACTATTCCACATCATTGCTGTTCTTAAAGTATATCATTGCTATTTTTAGAGTACAAGAGGGTATATATGGATGGGAGGAGAGTCACACACACATCATTCAAGCGATTTCTTACAGATTGCTAGGAAATCACTATTCTAAACAGTGAACATTGCAAAATCTAAAATGTTTAGGGGTGTTTTTGGCCTAGTATGGATAGGGAAATACATGAGTGGATTAAGAATTGTCCAATGTTCCAAGAGAGACCCCCAGTGGATCATTCTACCCTTTATCATGTGTTGTTAATTATGGAATGGAGCAGGTCCATTGGTAGAATTTATGAGATTGGGAACACTACCTACTGAGGCTAGTCTAGAAATAAAACAAAGCATGGAGCAAAAGGCTCATGACTATGGCTTCGTAGGAGACAACCTATATCAAAGAGGCAAAGATGGTTACTTAAGATTGTGCATTCATGAATCACACTATTTAAAAATCTTAGAAACTGCACATAGCAATGTTGCAAGTGGAAACTTTCGTCCTGACCGAGCAATTAAGACCATTCTATTCTCAAGAATTTGCTAGCCCACTGTTCATATGGATGCACATACCTATGTGAAGAAATGTGACACATGTCAATGTGCACAATATCCGATTAGAAATGATGAGATGCCTTTGAGGCAAATGATGGGAGGACACACATTCTCAAAGTGGGGTATAGAATTTGTAGGTCTGATCAACCCTCCACCTAGAAACTCCCATGTAGAGTACATTATTGTAGGCATAGATTACCTTACAAAGTGGGTATAAGTCAAAGCCACGACAAAGAACAATTCTCAAACAATGGCTAAGTTCTTATTCGAGAATGTGTTCACCAAATATGGGTTACCAATAGAGTTAGTAAGTGATAGAGGTATGCACTTCCTGAACGAAGTCATTGAAAACATTCTCCAAGAGTTCTTGGTGATACATTAGAAGTTTGCCCCCATCATCCACAAGCTAACAGACAAGCACAGAGCACAAATAAGATCCTATGTAACATATTGACAAAACTAGTGGCTAATATTTGGGAAACACTAAGGGTTATTAGAGCATTGCGAGGCCGCTACACAAATAATTCGAGAAATCATGTTTGCCTGTTAGCCTGTTTTAACCCTATTTTAGCACTAGAACCCTGAACTGGCATAACTTTCTCATACGAAATCCGTTTGCTATGATTTTGGGTTTGTTGGAAAGATCGTGGGGAGATTATTAGATATAGTATTTTGAAGTTGACCATACCAGGGGGAAGAAAACAGAGGGATCTTTAGGATTGTTTTCCACAAATCCAAAGAACAATTTGATCTTTGAATTGCATGAATGAAAATGGTTTGTTGTGTTAATTGAATTAAAATATTGAGCTAACTTTGGGACTTTTACAGGTCCATTGAGAGCATCTATGGGCATTCTAAGCAAGAGTAAGTGCAATCTTGGGAACACACTTCCTAGTCACACAAGGGCAACCAAAGAAGGAGACTTAAGGTTGGAGATCCTCAACTTCCTCTTCCAATTCCTAGCTTAGGCTAAGTACAGATAGAGGTTTTGATTCATTAGGGTTATGTTAAGCACGATCAAGTCCAAGAACTCTAATCACTCAAGTGCAAGTACAAAGAGATTACATTTGTGAAACAACATAAGGGAAAAGAATTTAAATCAAGCGACCAAACTCAAGTATGATAAAACCTAAGTGTTCCTTGCGACAAAGATTGATTGGACAAGAAGTGACATCCTAAGAAAAATTAAAAAGAACAAGTGATTAATACAAAAGAAATCAGCCACGAGGTTGTACTTGGGAAAATTAGGGCTATTCAATTAGGCATATGAACCTCAGATCAGGATGACACCTAGGGAGAGATAGACAGAGTCTTAGGACTTCAAAGGCTAGTGTCAATCACACTGCTAGGTCTTGGGGCCAGCAGTTCAAGCATTATTCGCACTACCCTAGCTCTAAAACTAGCGAGTCCGAGATGTCTCATGGTATGGAGAGACCCACAGGAAGTTCAGGGGTGCCATACTTACAAAGGGTCGAAGGCCCTTACAAGATTCAACTCGAATACCTTAGGACCAACCGATTAGGTGCATGCATCTATGAGGACTGCCTAGGAAGATCTGTGGTCCAGATCAAAAACCCATATCAACCCATGGGACTAGAACATCCAGCAATCAAGTTTGAAAATGGAGCATACCTGGACAAAGAAGGAACCATATATGTGGTCACCACCTACCCAGATAGGACATATGAATTCGGTAATGTGGTCCCAGAAACAGATATAGGTGACCTAGAGCAAGGGAATATACGTGGAGAGCCTAAAACCCCTCGAGGCAAATCAGACCTCAATCCAAGAGAATAAGAGCATAGACCTGCTGTTAAACCGAGAGATTGATGAAGCTTTTTGGAGGTACAAGTCTGATCAGCCGAATGAGGTAGGAATGATCACAATCTATGAGTTTAAAAATCTTGATAGCCCCAGCAAAGTGACCTACCCTAGACAGTACTTCAGAGAGGATCTTTGTGGATCCAGAGTATGCAAATGTCATGTATGCCAACCCCAACTATAGACCTCAACCTAGGCAAGTAAGACCCCCATTTCCTAGAGGACCATGCTATAGATGTCAGGGAGATGACCTCATTCATGATTGCCCAATGTCTTCCCCTAGACAACCCCAATCGGTGACAATTCAAAGCTTTTGTCAAGATTGTGGGAAGGAGCATCTCTTATGAGATTGCCCAAAGGACCCCAATAACATGCCAAAAATCACTCCCATCAACATTATCAGGTTAGTAGTAGACTCTACAGGAAGTGCAACTTCCACTACACCAGTACAGGTGGTCACTAGAGCTCAGGCTTTGCAATAGAACCAAGGTTTAGGCCAAGAAAGAGCGCCGAGGTTAGTGAATCTGAGAGCATAACCAAGAAACGGATGAGAGCATAACCGAGAAAGGATGAAAAGAGAATGGTCTAAGAGAGGAAAGCATAAGAGAAACAAAAGCCAAAATTGTTGAACTCACCTCTCAAACACACTCTCACATACCACCAACACCTTCATCCCTATCAACACCCAATCCACCACCCTCCAACCCACCTCATCCAATTCCACCACCCCCTAGGGTAGGATCAATATTAGCTCACCCCACTCCTGAGGACATAGAAATGATGCTTAAAGCATATCAGGCCAGAATCCAAGAAGGGCCAAACGTGATAGATCATGACAAATGTTACCCTAGAGCTGATTTAGAGATAGAGAGAACCAAGCTTTGTGCTAAAATGGTAGCATTGGCTCATACCATGTTTGAAGCCAGCCACTTATTCAACTACTCTTACTCAACGAAGGCATAGTTGCATTTTGATGGACTATTAGAAAAGTTAGAGAGCATAATTGCAAGATCTGCCAAGGAAGAGATGAGGCAAGTAAAAGAATAAGCATTCCTCCTGAGGAAGCTTATGTGCCCAATTCCACTAAACCGGTCACCTCTTCTTCTATGAATAGGTATTCACCAGAATTCTACGAGAGATTCAAGAAGAGAAATGGGCTAAAGAAAGTGAAGTTCCTCCTCCTATTGAACTTGTGGATGACGCACATGATCAATTCCCACAAGACATTCCTTCCATTTATGAGGAGCAAGAGAGTACTCAATCTCATGAGAGATTAGACTTTGAGTCTAACTCCTTACAAGAACTATCCCATTTCACAGGCCCATGGGAAGCTAAGCCTACTTGCATGCGAGCACCCACAGTCATGGTAAGAAATGAAGACTCAATGATACCTAGGAACACAGAGGTAGTGAAAAACACTAAAGTGCAGTGTGATCTCACTTTAGAAGAGTTACTCAAGGTTAGACCAGAACTATGGACACATGTAGCTAATCAAGTGTGAGATCTAGCAAAACCTCGTTCCCAAGTAGGATCTCATAGAACAATGCCCGAAAGACCCTTCGACAAGATAGGAGACATGAGTGAAGGAGAAGAAGGAAACACCTATCTTCCCATTACCCATCAAGGGTACACAACCAAGGCAATTCTAGACTCAGGTGCAGGAGTTGCAATTGCTACCACTTCCCTATGGAAGTGATGGGGCAAGCTAGCACTCTGGCCAAGGAGAATCAAATTGCATATGGCCGATGGTTACATTGAAAGACCCTTAGGACTCCTAGAAGGAATAACTCTCACTACATGCGATGTTGACTTTGAGCATACTTTTGCCATATGTGATTTTAGCAAGAACCATGTCTATGAGATGATTTTGGGAGGACTATTTATGCGATAGTTGCAAATGGTACAAGATTGGGGAACCAAATCCTTGTATTTGCAACACTTAGGTGTGACAATGGACACCCCAATGTGATGAGGATGGCTATGATATTTTAGTCTTCACAATTGAGCCAATCATTGGTGATTCGGTTCTAGATGAATGTGAACCTAGCACTGATGCATTTGAGGATCCAAGTGACTCTGATCTCGAGTCAATCATTATGGACCCACCCTTTGCATCAGAAGAAGAATACTTCTACGAAGTAGAATCTCATCCTCAGAGACATGAAGAGCTTCCAAATGAGGTGAGATAAGCCACACAAGTAACCCCCAAGAATGAAGGCAAGAAGATGAAGAAGAAAGAAGTCACATCGGAGAAAGAAGAATCTTTGTTTGAGATTCCTAAAAATTTCAAAAAGTATGAGATAGGCGATAGGAGAGTCATGATAAGAATGCCTAAACATGATGCACAAGCAGGAGAGGCTTATGATAACAAGGAAACCACCAAGAAAATTGTGGTAGCTATGGAAGAAGGAGAAGAAAAGTGCACCTACATTGGACATGACCATATAGAGGAAGAGGAGCAAGAGTTGAGGGCCTTGCTAAGACAATACAGAGATGTATTTTCTTGGAGATATAAGGATTTGAAAGGTGTAGACCCTAACATATGCTCACACACTATCCCCATGACCTCAGATGCCAAACCCTCTAAACAAAAGCCATACACATATAATGATAATTATGCTGCCAAGATCAAATAAGAGATAGATCGCTTGGTTGAAGCTGGATTCATCTATGACATTGAGCACACTGAGTGGGTGTCCCCCATTGTAGTGGTGCCCAAGAAGAATGGAAAGTTATGTGTGTGCATCAACTTGAAGAAGGTTAATGCAGCCACTATTCGAGATAACTACCCGCTTCCTATCACTGAACATCTCTTAGAAAGACTAGCAGGCAAGGAAGTGTATAGCTTCCTTGATGGATTTTCAAGCTACAATTAGGTATCCATTGATCTAGAAGATCAGCACAAGACGGCTTTTGCCATAGAGTGGGGCATATTTGCTTTTCGAGTAATGCCATTTGGGCTTACCAATGCGCCAACAACCTTCCAGAGACTGATGTGTCATGTGTTCAAAGAATTCTTGAGAAAGAATTTAGAAGTCTATGTTGACAATCTTTGTGCTCATTCCAACATTAGACAAACACATATACCTAAACCCCGACAAATCTTTGACAAATGTAGAGAATATCAAGTCTGCCTGAACCTAGAAAAGTGTGTTTTCATGGTCAGGCAAGGCACGATTCTAGGACACATAGTGTCAAAGAATGGCATATCCACCGATGAGGAGAAAGTGAGAGCTATTGCAGAACTACCTAGGCTAAAGAATGTCAAGGAAGTACAAGCTTTCATGGGGCATTGTGGATATTATCGACATTTCATACACATGTATGCCATCATAGCAAAGCCTCTATATGGACTTTTGACCAATTTTGAGTGGACTGATGAATGCAAAAACTCCTTCAGCGAGCTATTATACCACCACTGAACGAGAAGGATTAGGCATGGTGTATGTGGTTAAAAAGTTTAGACATTATTTGCTTGCAAATAAGTTTAAATTTTTTACTGATCATGAAGCTCTACTATACTTGGTAAACAAGCCATGCAATACAAGCAGATTAGTAAGATGGTTCCTCTTACTAATGGAATATGACTTTGAGGTTGTGGTGAGGAAAGGCAAGACTCATTTGAGAGCAGATCATCTCTCTAGGCTCACATCTGGAGAGGCCCCACAAGGAGTATCAGATGACCTTACTGATGCTTACTTGTTTAATTTGGAAGTTGTACCTCAGTGGGCTAAGACGCTAGTGCCAGTATTGACATACAGGCCTAAACATCCAGTAGTAAACACTCAAGATAGGGAGGTAGTAAAGGCCCAAAAGTACCATATCATGGAAGGAAGTATGTACAAGTATACAGATCAAGAAATATTAGCTTGTTGTGTGGAAGAGGATGAGTATGCTAAATGGTTGCAATTAGCACATCTAGGTGCACTAGAGCAACACTACTCAAGGCAACGAACCCTATAGACACTAAGGAGACTCAGAGTGCATTGGCCGACTATGGAAGCAGATGCCCATAAGTTGTGCAAGGAATGCCCAGTCTGTTGTATTAGACCACCTGTGGAGCACGCTACACTGTACCAAGTGTCTCTAATACCAGATTGGAGCGAACCATTAGTAGCCTTTCTGAGGACAAAAACATTCCCTCAAGATATGACCCTGGCTAGGTAGAGAAGCTTAGAAGAAGAAGCGTTATACTATACACTCATTAGGGATAATCTATACAAACGTGGTAAAGATGGTTACCTAAGATTATGTGTTCATGAGAGCAAATATCTTAAGATCTTGGAAACTAATCACCAAGGTGTAGCAAGAGGACACTTTGGTCTAGATTGGGTGATCAAGGCAATACTATTTGCAGGTCTTTGGTGACCCACGCTTCACATGGATGCACATACCTATGTGAAGAGGTGTGATGTGTGCCAGCAAACTCAGTATCCTATATGTAAAGATGAGATGCCTTTGAAACCTATGTTGGGTGGACGTGCATTCTCTAAGTGGGGGATAGACTTTGTAGGTTCTATCAATCCCCCAGCTAAGGGTTCACATGATGAATACATCATTGTGGCCACAGACTATCTAATCAAGTGGGTAGAGGTAAAAGCTACGACAAAGAACGATGCCCAAAATTTTGACACACATGTGAAGGATAAGGTCTTGAAAGGAGGAGACTTAGTCCTAGTCTAGACTTTGAAGCAACATGCAAGAAAACTAGAAAAGCATGGTTATGGACCTATGATCATAAATAGGATCTCAACTAGTGGAGCAATTCAATTAGCCACACTAGAAGGTGATGTTCTCCCTAGTTACATTAGCGGATGTAGAGTCAAACTCTATCAAGAACCCCTCACTGAGGAAATGCTCAATTGACTCAACACTGCCAAGAAACGTAAGGAAGAAGAGAAACGAATTCGAGAAGAAGCACAGGCAAAAGCATTGGAATGCATCCAAAGAATGAAATTGAGAAAACAGGGTAGAGATCAGCCTAGGACAGATGCCTATGCAGACCCAGGATATCATATGGCTATGTGTGAAGTCTCAGGTGTAAGTTTCTATAGAATAATTGATCGGCGTCCTTTTGTAACCTTAGAGATACGACAAGGAAAGAGTGCAGGGACTGTATGGGCTTTGAATGACTCAGGTGCAGCCACTAGTGCTGTTAAACTCTCTTACTATCAAGAATTGAACTTAAGTATCAATCCTATAGAAACATATCTCATAGGATTGGGAGGTGTGGAAACCTCTTGCATGGGCAAGATGAAACTTCCCCTATACATCCAAGATGTTCTTATGACAATCAAGGTGCTAGTGTGTCAAGACGAGGACCTCACGGAGCCTCTACTCTTAGGTCAAGATTTTCATGAGGAAGGAGATAAGGAAGAGAGCTCACACACACACTCTCACTCTCAAGGAGAAGCACACACACAGATTGAGGCAAGGAAGAATAATCTTCTTCTTCTTCTTCTTCTATTACATAAAAGGAATGTACAAGAATGACCTAATAAAGAAATGTGCCATCACTCTCGATAGATAAATGTAATAAAGCTCAATGAAGTATCCCTGACATATACTGGCGTGACCACTATACATGTCAGAGAAATGAAAAACTGGTACGTGTCATCCTGGATCATCACATGTTGAGCTTGATATTTCAACACTCCCCCTCAAGCTCAACGCCATATCCTGTAATCCAAGCATCTCCCGAAACTTCTTCAACTTCTCAGCTCCAAGTGCTTTGGTGAAAATATCAGCAACCTGCTCATCTGTTCTCACATAAACAAGATCAATATCACTTGCTAATACCTTCTCTCTAATGAAGTGATAATGTACCTCAATATGCTTTGTTCTAACATGGAAAATAGGGTTCTGTGCTAAGTATGCTGGTAAGATTATCACAATAGATAGTGATAGGCTTTTGCACTTCCATACCTAAATTTGCTAGCAACATCTCCAGCCATGATGCCTCACATGCTGCCATTGAAGCACCTCTATACTCAGCCTCTGTACTCGACAAAGCAACAGTGGGTTGCTTCTTACTGCTCCATGTAATAGTTGCACCTCCAAGTGAGAAAAGAAATCCACTAGTAGATCTTCTATCTAGAGTACTACCAGCCCAATCTGCATCGGTGTATCCATGAACCTGCAAATCTACACTAGCTTCATAAAAAAATGCATAATCCAAAGTAGCACTCACATAACGTAGAGTGTGCCTCAGAGCATCCAAATGTGGCTTCCTGGGAACCTGCATAAACTGACTTTCAAGTCCAATGGTATAGCTAAATCAGGCCTTGTAATAGTAAGATATATAAGACTTCCCACAATTTCGTGTACATAGTAGCATTTTCCAATGCTTCACCTGATGTAGTCTTCAAATTCTAATCTAATGGCATAGAAATTGGCTTACAACCAGCCATACCATACTTTTGCAGCATATTCAAGGCATATTGCCTTTGCGACATCCATATACCTATTTCTGTATGTATAAACTCAATAAGATATTGCGCAACACACCAAGATCTTTCATGTCAAATTCCTGCATAAGAAGTTGCTTTACCTCTTTGATGCTTTCTTCATTATCTCCACCTACAATCAAGTCATAAACATAAATGGCCACAATCGTGATCCCATCATCAGCCTTCCTTGCATATAGTGAATGATCTACATCACACATAGAAAACCTAATGCTAGTTAAGTAATCAACAATCCTTGCATGCCATGCATGCGGAGCCTCCTTCACCCATACAAAGCCTTTTGCAACCTGCAAACATATTCTGGATGCTTTGAATCTTCATATCCTTGTGGCTGGTCCATATATACTTCTTCCTATAATTAACCATGTAGGAAAGCATTCTTCACATCCATTTGATGCAAAGTCCATCCTTTTGCTGTAGCTAATGCAACAAGTTTCCTAATAGTAGAAATTTTAGCTACAGCGCTGAATGTTTCCTCATAATCAATGCCATATGTCTGTGCATATCTTTTAGCTACCAATCATGCTTTATACCTGCTTATGCTACCATCAACATTATGCTTTACCTTGTAAACCCATTTATAGCCTATGGGTTTCTTTCCTTGCAGCAATGGAGCCAGCTTCCATGTATCATTTACATAAAGTGCAGCCATCTCCTCATCCATAGCTTTTTCCCAATCTGCGATTCCAATTGCATATTCAAAGCAAGAAGGTTCAACATCTTGTATTACCTTTGTCATGTAGGCATAATGAAAAGCCATGTAAATATTATATGTCAATTGTTGCACTGAATTTCTCATCCTCCTAGATCTTCTTGGTCTTGGATCACTTCTCCTTGTATCATCTGCATGTGCCCTTCTTACTCCTGGAGTCTTCACAGAGGGCAATCCAAGTTCCTCATCAAGACTCTTTTCTAAACCGCTTGAATCTCCATCAACGTCTTCAAAACCTGCACATGTTTTATGACCAGCAAAAAGCTTTTCTTTACCTTTCTTGGATGTATTTGATGAATTTGTTGGACTGAAGTTTCCACGTAATCTTCCACTCCATGGATTTGAGTTGGAACTATTGCTTGGTGATGCATCCGGTCCACTCAAAACCTGAGATTCTACACTTGATTTTTCAGCATTTTCTTTGTCATTTGGTTCAAGACTCAGTCCTTCTTTGGCATCTGCATAGAAGCTTGACATTTCATCAAATACCACATCTCTGCTCACCTTTACCTATCGCGTGAGTGGGTTATAACATTTATATCCCTTTCGCTCAAGGGAGTATCCAATGAAGGCACACTTTTCTGCTTTTGGATCAAGCTTTGTCCTTAGTTCATCTGGGACATGTACATATGCAATACAACCAAATACTTTTAGATGTGATAAGTTTGGCTTTTTACTTCTCTTCAGGTGTAACTTGATGTACAACAGCAGTCGGAGTTCTGTTCATGATATATATAGCAGTATGCACAGGTTCTGCCCAATAACAATGAGGCATATTCTTCTCAGCCATCAAGGCTCTTGCTATTTCTCCAATATGTCTATTTTTGCGTTTAGCAATGCTATTGTGTTGTGGTGTGTACCTTCATGAAAAGTGACGCTGAATTCCATGATTTTTTAAAAAACTGTTGAACTCATTTGACATGTATTCACCTCCTCCATCAGATCTTAATGTCTGAATATACTTCCCTGTCTATTTTTCCACCATAGCTTTAAAATTTTGAAAGTGAGTGAATACCTCACTCTTCTCTTTCATGAAATATACCCATACTTTGCATGTATGGTCATCAATGAAGGTAACATAAAACCTGAAACCACCCATAGATGTGGTCTTTGCTGGACCCCAAACATCAGTATGTATTACTTCTAGTACATCCTCACTAACATGTTTGTCATGTGGAAATGATGCTCTTGATTGTTTACCAAATTGACATGTTGCACATACCTTTTGCATTTCTGCAACTTTGAAATTTGGTAGTCCATGGACAATCTCCTTTGTCTGCATCAATTTGAGCCTTTGCAAGTTTGCATGTCCAATCCGTTTGTGCCATATCTCTATATTTGCAATAACTCCTGCACCTTTTGCAAACATGGCTGCATTCATTTTAGGAATCTTCACATTTAAGGTGAACATCCTACCCACTTTGTTTCCTTTGGCAACCAATTGTCCATCTTGCTTGTACTCTTCTACATATAATCCATCAGCATTGAACCTGACTTGTAATCCCTGCTCAACCATTTGTCCAACAGAAACCAAATTCTTTGTTATATTTGGAACATGCAACACATCTGCAAGATGTTTTACCTTCCCATCCTCCATAGACAATGCTATGTTTCCTGTATGCTCAATAGGATGCGATGTATCATCACCTATTTCAACATATCCAGGAACTGGCATTTTCTGCAAACTACTAAACTATTCTGCATGACTAGACATGTGATTTGAAGCACCTGAATCAACATACCAGACATTATCATTCGATTTTGAAACACCAACAGACATCGTATTCATCATGTGATGTTGAACCACAAACAGCTTCTCATAATCATCTGCACTTGTGGATGCATAGTTGTTTTGCTACCTTCTGTTATTTTGATTCCTCAACCTGCAATCACGTTCAAAGTGTCCAGGTTTACCACAATTCTAGCATCCTTTACTATCATTACCTGAATCATTTCTTTGGAGATTTCTGCGACCTTTTTGGCTCCCCCTGCCTCGAAACTGTCCTCTTCCTATTGCATGATTCTGTTGTTGACCCTTGTCTTGGTTATTGTTTCCTCTTCCACTTCCAAAACCTTTACCTCTGCCTCTTCCTCTACCAAAGTAGAATACCTGCTCAGAACTGGGCTTTCCTTGGGAGTTTGAATCCTCTCCAAGATTCTTTTCTTCAATAATCAGCATAGATACCAGATCAACAAAATTTGAAATATTTTCCTTGGTCTGTATGGAAGTTCTGAACTGCTTATATGCAACTCCTAAACCATGAAGGCACACTTCCACCTTATCATCATCATCTACATTCACGCCAATAGATGCAAGTGACTCACATATGCTTTTGATTTTTAGAGTGTAGTCACTTATCGACATGCTCTTCTTTTCCAATGTATGTAGCTCGTTCTTGAGTTGCAATTTCCATGCCTTTGTATTAGTCTCATACAAAGTGACCAAACTGTTCCAAGCCTCTTTTGGAGTCTTGGCATCTTGTATGTGTACAATCATGCTATCTTGTATGCTAATAGATAGTCAATACATTACCTTTCGTGCTCCTTGATTCCATTCCTCATATGCTCTTAATTGGTCTGCAATCTGATTCCTTTCTAGTAACTGCGGAACATTTTCATTCTCTCCTTCGATGTACTTCCAGTAGCCTTTTCCCATCAAGAAATTGGTCATTCTGAATCTCCAAGCATGGAAGTTGTTCTTTTCCAGCTTATCGCTCATAAGCTGAATCATTCAATCTGTGTTTGCCATTTCTGCAACAATTCACAACACTGCAAAACACTACAAGGAGCACCTCTGCTTGAACACTATCGCACTATGACATGACAGTTCGATCTCAGAAAAACAGAGTTTTTGTGTATCAATAGTACAGGGAATCGCTTGAAATTCTAGATCTGGAATATATGAGTGTTTCCAAACACAATGCAAGTTATAGTTTCTAAAAATGACCTGGTTTTTCTGTGCGCTCCACCTTGCAGGCTCAAAACGGGGGTCGAGATGGCTCCGAAACTTCTATCTATCTATCGATCTCGAAAATATTTTTAGGTCTTCTACCTTCATGCCAATTTTCGTAGCAAATTGAGGCCGTTTGTGAAATCATGTTTTCTGCATGCCTTGCTGCGTAGTCTTCACTGTCGCCTTCTCACGAGCTCTCTATAGCCACGCTGGCTCTGATGCGATGTCACGAGGAAGGAGATAAGGAAGAGCTCACACATGCACTCTCACTCTCAAGGAGAAGCACACACACAGATTGAGGCAAGGAAGAATAATCTTCTTCTCCTTCTTCTATTACATAAAAGGAATGTACAAGAAAGACCTAAAGAGAAGAATACAACAAGTGCAATATATAAAGATCAGTACATAAGGAAAAACCTAATGTCCACGGATGAGTGAGCTGGCAAGAAACAAATGTGCCATCACTCTCGGTAGATAAATCTAATAAAGCTCAATGAAGTATCCATGACATATATCGGCGTGACCACTATACATGTTAGAGAAATGACAAAATGGTATGTGTCATCCTGGATCATCACATGTTGAGCTTGATATTTCAACAAAGATTGGATCTATGATCATGCAGTCAGCCTCAACCTAAGAAGTGGACTTCTTCAAGTTTGGGTAAATTAGGATCGAATTACACTTGAGTTAGAAAATGAAGCACTCAAGGAACTAGGAAAGGAACAAACTCCTGGTCCTTCGAGGAGTACACATGAAGATGACGATGCTATTCTTGTCCAAAACTATGTGATGTAGAAGGATGATTTTCACAACAAAGAAGTCAAGGATACGACGGAACTCCCTTCTTTTCCAAAGGTGGTCAAGACATGGCAACCGAAGGAGTACGGAATGCAGAGGAAGCAGGCTGTATATGCTCAAAGCCAAAAGAAAGTACGAAGCATAGTGTCTCAGCCACCAAAACAAGTGTGGGTGCGAAAAGGCGATCAACCTGTTGCGGCCCAGTCACAAACACTGGCTCAACTTCATACTAGTGATCAACGACAGGCCACTAATAAGAAGTTTTTCAAAAATTCTTCTACGAAAGTGGTCTATCTGGGTACCCAAGAAGTCAATGAAGGTTGACCCACAATCAAGAGAAATTTGGGTGCTTAAGGATTGCTTGCGGGCTCAAATAGCCACACAGAGACCACAACATGTCCAACATGGTTCCCTCACTTGAACAGCTGATACCCACTCTTATTTGATACGCACAAACACATATTCACCCATGAGCACGAGCAGAATCACTTGTAAATGGGTCCCTAAAAAGCCTCATTTCCAAGCAGACACTCTTATAAAGCCCTCGAGAGTCTCCACAAAATCAAAACCAAAAGCCATCCACTAGGTTTGGCAACCCAAAGCTTGTCATAACCCCCCCGATCCCATTTGTAAATTCATCTCCACCTACTAACTGCATCATCCTCACACTACATCTTTCCATTTAGCTCATAAGACTATTCATTCACTAACTACACGCACAATCACCGAGCACTCACTGACCTAATAACCTATCATTAACCTCATCTTAATGTTGTAACAGGGACAAATCTAATTCTATCTTGTCCATTACAATGTTAACACATGCTTTTATATTCTCACAGAACCAGCAAACTAGAAGTAACATGGCAGTAGTAGCAACAACTAGCTCCTAGGCAGGGTCTAGCGCCCAGATAGTGGATATTGAAAATCTTCCCCTCCAGGACCAATTAACTGAGCAACCTCAAGAACTTAGGGCAGTGCACGTGATCCCGATTCAGGACCCGCCACAGGGGCATACCTCACAAGTTGGAAAGCATGCACATTGGTTCAGCGATGTCACAGGTCCCCTCGGAGAAGGTACCTACTTCTGGGAGGCCGAACCTGAAATTAACGGCAAGTGGGGAAGATACCACTTCTTTACCCATGAGTTTGAGAAGTATTAGGATACAGAAGTAATGAGATCAGTATGGACGAAAGCGGGCTTAGATAGCTACTTTAGGGAACTCCTACCTAAGCCTGAGTTTTTGCATTGTTCCTACTTGATCAGCACGATAACTCCTAGCAGAGCCAAAGGAGGAGATAGCACCTTTGTACTCCCCTCACTAACACCAAGGCATGAGCTCAAAAGGTTCAGACTCACCATCAACCTAGTGCAAGAGGCATTGGACATGAAAGGAATGCACATTCCTATAGAAAAAGAAACTCTGATTCCTGGACGGATGAAGCATAAGGATCTAAATAACCTGAAGGGCATGGTAGCCATGACACCTACCATCGTTCTCCACTTACACATGATCATGCAACACTTTGGCTTCCTAGCTTAGGAGCGCTTCACGATGCCACCTAAAAAAATCTTGTTTAGCTTGTACCTAACAGAAACAGAGAATCTCACTCTCAACCTACCCCACTAGATCATTGATCAGATCCACTTGGCACATCAGAGTTGGAACAAGAAAAATAAGAATGTACTTCATGGGTGTTGCGCACTTACATGGATTATCTACAAATGCCTAGCTTATGATGTGCCCATCTAGAGGGTGTTGATATGGACAAGAGCTCAAGAATTCCAGAGACGGCCATCTACAACGGGTCCACCATCCAAGAAGATGAGAGGAGCAGTGCAAATTCCATGTGCCCAAGCAAGAGGTGCTAACTCATGCCAGACATCACCCCACCTCAAACCTGACGCATCAGGCCATTTACAATCTGTTTACCTAGGCTAAGTACAAAAGGTCCTAACCTGGTTTTTCCTCCAATTCCCTCTTATTTGGAGTTTCCCTAGTGCTATACCTTGGATGATTTAACAGATGAGGAAGTTGCACGGATGATCAATGAAGCAAGTCTTGAGATTGAAGACATCTGGGCTCGCGAACTGCAAACTACTACAGGGCAACCAGTTCCCACTCAACCTGAAGTAGTAGAGGTGAATGACGAAGAAGAAGAGCCCGAAGATGAGCACTCAGATGAAGAGAAAGACGAAGAGCAGGACGAACCCTCAGAATTAGCAAGTGCCCCCCCCCCTATACAACACAGATAAAAAGATTGTATGAAACGATGAAGAGGGTTTAGGAACATCACAAGCTGTCACTAGAAACAGGGAAGATGCTAATAAGCTAAATGTTAGGAGAGGAAGGGGTAGATGAACAGTTTATTGAGTCCCTAAATCTTCATGCGGATGCGTTGGGCCTCGATGAAGCTATTGATTCAGCTCTTGCTTATATTCATCGCTTTGAGAAATGAGTGCCTACCCGTCCCTTATGCGCTCCGATAAGCAAATTCACATAGATGTATCGACACCAGGAGATACCACATAGACGGAAGAATATCAGGCGGCACCGCCATCACCACACTCCTCACCTCTCACTGCACAATTCACTTCACCCCATGACACTACCACCCCAACTTCCACAATCACCACATATGTCATGGGAATTCCTCTCTCTCCAGGCATCCAACTTGGAGGGGTTACCATGCCTATAGTCACAACACTATTCATGAACATCACATCCACCCCACCTTTCGTTCCCATTTACATAGTCACACACACTTTTGACACAATGGAGACATCACCAGCCATAGCACCACTCCCTCCTCACACACAGCCACAATCTCCTATACCCCCTCCACCCACATCACCACTTGATTCCACCTCATTCACGATTCCCTTTCCCTTCCCCATCCCCCCTGCATCCTCTCCTTTCCCAACACTCTTAAGTGTAAATAATGTGTTTTCTACTTTACATCAATGTGTATACGAACTGCAGAGCGAATACCAGACTCTTGGAGATCACCATCGTCAATTAACTATGGACCACCAGCAACTATAGAGGCGGCTTGCAACTATAGAAGAAGAAAACACTGACATGAATCAACATTATACTACGCTCGAACACGCCCTCCAAACCTTATTGGAAGCTCCCCAGCAATCTGAGTCGTCTGAAGTTAAGAAATTAATAGCTTTACTTGAACTCTATTAGTTAGAGAATGTCAAAGTCTGGTGCAACCTAAAATTATTACGGAAGCACATGGCCACAACACTAGAAGAAAATAAACAACCTCAAAAGCACAATGAAAAAAACCTAGAGGCTGCGATGGAAGGCTCCCCTCATGAGATCGACCAAGAGCAATTTAAAGCAGTCCCTTCAGAGACGATGAAAACAATCCTGGAAAGCTATGCTGATTTGTTGGAAGCACATGATGATATGGAAAAAGAATGAGATGCACTGCGCTGCCAGCTAAGGGAGCAAAAAGAACAACCCAAGATCATAGAGTAGGCATCGACTTCAGAGGAGGTACAGGTGCTAAAAGAGCAGGTTGAAGAATTGCAAAGGAAGCTACTTAAGTATGAAAGACAACCCTCCCCAATTATCGAGCCAGAAATAGACGAATTAGTGCTCATCAAAGTGGGTGAGTTGTATGAGGAACCCTATGTTCCTATGCCTATGTCGGGCGGCCAACAAACATCGGAAGGAATGGACACCCTAGAAGTCGAAGCACCAGAATGGCTTCAAAAACTCGAAAAGACCACCAAAACCCATGAAGATCACGTCACAGTCCAAATCCAATCAATGGCTAAATTGGAGGACACTATTATAAACTCCGAGTACTTCACACACATGTCACATCACCGCTAGATAGGAACAAACGATGCTCAATATGTGCCTTACTGTGTGCTCTTAGCAGATTACAATGTGAAGATTCAATGAAGGTGTGGCAAAGCCCCGAGTTTTGCCACTCAATTTGGTCCCAAAGATCTACCTGAACGTGTGAAACAAGGATCAACCTTCCAATCCACCTGGCGGATTCGTCTCCTCAAAACATATCCAAAAATGCTCCGCACATGGAACAAAATGCCACTGTTTATCAAGTATAATCCATGTTACATTCCAGTCCTCCAAAGACACACATGGTGCGAGTTTACCATTGCTGTCAAGAACGTCAAAGGCTGTGCAAACTGGTTGAATTATGTGTATCTAGCACCTCCACCAGGATAGGCCTCGGTTGCATATATGATTTCCACCATCCCTCACTGGAGTCTTAGACTATGAAACACCCCTGATGTGATGGCACAAATTTGTATGAAGATATTTGAATTAATGTTGATCACGTTCAGAACATTCAAAAACATTAAAGATCCATATTTCTCAGGAGTTGGCTTCATCGCAGGCAACCTAGACTTGGTGTATGACATGAGCACAACCCCCTGAATCAATGTAATATATGCCTGGCATGCATGAATAAAGTACCTCTGAGCTTGCTACAAACAAACTTTCGAAGAGATGTTCATCACAGGGTTCTGGGAATACCACTCTGAAATATTCTTACCCAGACCCTCACATCTCCTCCAATTGTTTGCTCTGGAGAGGACCTTACACTTGGATCAATTGCCATTGCCACATCCGGACATTCCAGGGCCAGTAGATTGGGATGCTTTATTAACAGACCTAGCACGGGAACATCACCTAGCTTTAGATGTGGTTGAATACTATGTCAAACACTCAGCCAAACAAGGGTCTGTGAGAGACGATAGACGCGAGAGAGGGGAGGGGGGTGTTGCGGACAGTCAAGGCACCCAAGGACCCACAAAGACAAGGAAGCCAAAGAAGGAAGTCAGAGCAAGGATCAAGCAAGCAAAGTAGTCAACACAAATAGGGCAAATAGGCCCTTAAATTTTTCCATGAAACAATATTTCCCAAATAGTGATTTTAGTTACTCCACACCATTGTAAATACCATTCCACCTCTTTGTAGCTCCATTTTGTGCAAGCCAAGGAGCTCTTGAGCTTGAGCAGCATTAGAAGTACCTACCTATCAATTTTCATATTCTTTAGACTCCATTTGAGCCCTCAAATATGCCCTAGAACCTAATTTTTAACTACATTGGACACTAGGTCTGGACAAGGCCAAAGCTAGTAAAAAAACTATGAATAGTTTTGGGGTTAGCTTGTGGTAGATTTGAACTTGTATGAGAACTCTTGAGTAATCCAAAGAACTCTATTGTCTCTCTCTTTGTTCTTGCCTTGTGTGCGCGTGTGTGTATGTGTGTGCATGCTGTTGTGCTTCTCAATCACACACTTGTGCCATCACTTGTTCGAGGTCTTCATACCATCCTCACATCAAGACTGGATCTATGACCATGCAATCAACTTAAACCTAAGAATTCAACTTCTTCAAGTTTGGGTACATGAACAATGCATAACATTAGACTTAGAGAATTGCATGAGCACAAATCCAAGTAGCACACATTCTCTTAGTTCCTCTATGCCCAATCTTAGCAAAGATGATGTTGTATGCGTGAAAAGCTCTATGATCTAGAAGGAATCAATCATGGAAGAATAGTCTCAAAGGCAACTGGATCACTCTTCTTTTTCTAATACTAATGCAACCACACTAATTCAACCACAGAAGCAATCAGAGTAGTATAAGACAATTTCTATATCAAATAAATAACCCAAATTCAAGAAGAAAATAGTTCCAATCATGAAGTTGATTTGGGTACAAAAAGGAGAGCAACCACCAACTTTGCCCCAACAATTTCCATCTAGGCAAGCCAACCATGCTCAAAGATGCAACACGCAACTAGGAAAAGCTCCACCACAAGGTCTCTGACAAATTTGGGTGCCTAAGAAATTAGCCGTAGCTCAACAAGGGCAATCACACATGTGGGTACCCAAGGCACTCTTAAATGCACAAAACCCTATGATCTCCCTCATGAGCAAAGTCTCAACAAAGAAGATATGGAGAGGCAAGGGTCAATACCGAACATCGAGATCAAAAGAAAATCAATTCTCCTCTTCGGTAATAAAAAGGAGACAATTATCAAGGATATGGGTTTGGAAGCCAAAAGCACTAGTAGCACCCGAGAACCAAAGAGCCCCACGTGTGTGATAAAAAATCTTAGCAACCACCCAAAGATGAAGTAGTAAAAAAGGATACATATGCACTCAAATAATGTTCTAAAATGGATCCCTATGAGGAGGAATGATCAGTTGTCATTTTGAAATCCAATGGATACCTCCAACAAAGGCTGCATCAACATCTGCAAGAACATTGAAAGCTTTGATATGCAACAACCATGTGCCTTTGGCATAACCTTCTCTTTTGCACCATTTAGGTCATGCATTTCCAAAGTGTGCATCAATATAGGGCCACATTACATGGCCCTGCATAGATAGAATGGAGACTTCAAGGCACATGCGACACATTTGACACACGTAAAATATTTTATTGGTACTAAACTATTTCTTCTTGTTTGTGACATTGTTCCTCTAAAAAAGAGAGAGAGAGAAAACAAAAGAAAAAAGGCACAAGAGTAGGCGCTCAAAGAATCTCATCAAGTGAGCCATCAGCAAGGGCATCCATCAACAAGAAAGACAAACCAGTGGTCAATCATCATGATGGGAGTACAATACGAAGAGATGAATATTGATGACCTTTCACCATGGTATGAATCAGCTAGTTCAACAAAACTATAACCATGATAGATTAGGAAACCTCTTCATCAGCATACGCTTGAGCACTTAGCTCAAGACCCAATTCTTTTGCACCATGCTTTTGATGCATTCCCAAGTACACATACATAGGGCTACATTACAAGCTTGTGCACAAGGTGCATCTTTTCTTCAACCCACGCACTAATGCACTTACCAATCATTCATTATGGGTTACAAAGTACTTGGCATAAAAATTGTAAAATCCATATTTGGAAGATCCAAAGGACATCCAGGTTACAACATCTGTATCTATAGAGTAATTCACACTTGACAGCTGCTCAACATCAACATTGACAACCTCTTTTGAGAAACTAGCAATTTTTCGGACACTCATAAATACACCATCATCTTGTAATCCAAGGTAGAAGTACATACAAGGGGACTAACACTATCAAAGGCTATCAATGCATAATGAAGAACTAGAAACATGGTCCTTTCTACATTTGAAACATAGATCCTCTTGTTGATCCATGACGGACACCTCTCAAGTACTACATATAACACCCACTCCAACAAGGGTCTATCAGGGACAACATACTCGAGAGGGGGGGGAGTGTTGACATTCAAGGTCAAGCACAATGCATAGGAATGCATCAAAGAAGTGGACACATAAGAAGAGGGAGCATGTAGGGAGCTCCAAGCAGCACATGTCAAATTTCTAAAAGAAATCCCTATAAAAATAGTGATTTTTATGACTAAAAACCATTGTAAATATCATTTCACATTTTTGCAACTCCATTTTGTTCAAGCAGATGAGTCCTCAAGCTTGAGGAGCATTTAAAGTAGCTACCTACCAATTTTCATAATTTTTAAATTCCATTTGAGCCCCCAAATAAGCCCTAGAACCTAATCTTTAAATAGGCCAAACACTAGGTCTGGATAGGACCAAAACTACTCAAAAAACTATAAAAAGAGCTAGAGAGCTCATTTTTAGGGTTATCTTGTTAGAGATTTGATCTTTTGTAAGATAGTTCTTTTGTAATAGAAGCTTTCCATTGTTCCTCTCTTTGCTCTTAGCTCATGTGTGTGTGTATATATGTGTGTGCATGCTTATGTGCTTCTCACTCACACATTTGTGCCTTCACTTGCTCACGGTCTTCATACCAGTCCTCACATCTCTGCGGATTGACATTTATGAGGTGAATCTCCTCACGTTACTACTTACCATTGTGCTAGAGTGACACTACTTATTGTACATGTGTTTGGAGGAGAAACAAGACATGACTAGTTCAAGCAATTAAGGCAATCAGAGAACCTTCAATGGACCTAATCGCATGAATAGGTCATGTCTCATATCTCCTCCAAACTTTTCCATTTTGATATATTTATTCTCTCAAATGCTATAATTACATGTACTTATCTCTAAAGTGATGTATGTGGGCTCTATTAGAAAAATTTGACTATTGGGCTACACTAAGTGCATAAACATGATGTGTAGGCCTATGGCATCCTAAAAATGTGTTTGAAATTATAAAATACCTCTGTTTTCTGTCAATCGCGATCAACACATCAATCAGGATTGACAAACGACGACAGACACCTCCCGACAGACCTGTCAATCGTGACCAACACATCGATCCTAACCGACAGAGTCCATGACCAATTGATCATGACTGATTGAGCCTTCCCGTGCCACGTGTCAATTGTGACTGATCCATCAATCATGATCGACAGCCCCGATGGACCTCTCCATCATGACCGACTCAGTCAACAATTGTTTGACAATGACTGGCATAATTTTTGGGCCACATGTCAATCACAATTGACCCATCAATCGTGACCGACAGCCCCAACGGACCTGTCCATCGTGATCGACAAAACTAGTAAATAATAAATGCTCTTATTGGGATAAATAGCTTCATCATGTTGTTTGGGATTACCGAGTTACCTACAATATGGTACTCAATGCCACCCCATTTTAGATGGTCTTTGTACAAAATGATGTGCTACCATTAGCTTTTCTAATCCTAACTTTAAAACTAGCACAAGAGCACGAGTGGAATGGACATGAGTTTTCCTCCAAGATCTTTTTCTAGAACACTTAGGTGAGACAAGGCTACTAGTGGCAACAGGCATCTATGCTTCAAAGAAAAGACAAAAGGCATACTTTGATGCACACATCAAGGATAAAGGATTGAAACAAGGAGACCTAGTGTTGGCTTATACCCTAAAGCAACATGCTCATAAATTGGAAAAGTGAGGATATGGAACCATAATCATTAATAGAATTTCCACTACTGGTGTAGTTCAATTCGCCACTCTAGAAGGTGACATCTTGCCAAACTATATTAGTCATAGAGTCAAGCTATATCAAGAACCTGTTACAGAGGATATGCAAACGAGACTGAACATTGCTAAGAAGCAAAAAGAAGACGAGTTAAGGGTTAGAGAAGAAGCACAAGCAGAGGCCAGAGAGCGCATTAGGAAAAATAAGTTAAGATGAATAGGACTAGATGTCAATCCTGAGGCCCCAAGATATCACATAGCCATGTGCCAAACATCAAGTGCAATTGCTTCTTGAATAATTGATTGACACCCCTTTGTGACCATAGAGATAGGACAAGGAAAGAATGTAAGGACTGTGAGAGCATTGATTGACTCAAGTGCAACAACTAGTGTAGTAAGACTCTTATACTGCCAAGATATGCAATTGAACATCAATCCCATTGAAGCATATCTCATAGGTGAGGTGGACCTTCCCATCTAACTTCATGATGTCCCAATGTCAGTCAAAATGCTAGTGTGTTAAGATGACCTCATGGAACCACTGGTCTTAGGTTAAGACTGGATCTATGACCATGCAATCAACATAAACCTAAGAATTCAACTTTTTCAAGTTCGGGTAAATGAACAATGCATAACATTAGACTTAGAGAATTTCATGAGCACAAATCCAAGTAGCACACATTCTCTTAGTTCCTCTAGGCCCAATCTTAGCAAAGAAGATTTTGTATGGGTGAAAAGCTCTATGATCCAAAAGGAATCAATCATGGAAGAATAATCTCAAAGGCAAGTGGATCACTCTTCTTTCTCTAATACTAATGCAACCACACTAATTCAAGCACAGAAGCAATCACAACAGTATAAGACAATTTCTATATCAAATAAATAACCCAAATTCAAGAAGAAAATAGTTTCAGGCATGAAGTTGATTTGGGTACAAAAAGGAGAGCAACCACCAACTTTACCCCAATAATTTCCATCTAGGCAAGCCAACCATGCTCAAAGATGATCCAAGCAACTAGGAAAAGATCAACCACAAGGACTCTCACAAATTTTGGTGCCTAAGAAATTAGCGGCAACTCAACAAGGGCAATCACACATGTGGGTACCCAAGGCACTCTTACATGCACAAAACCCTATGATCTCCCTCATGAGCAAAGTCTCAACAAAGATGCCATGGAGAGTCAAGGGTCAGTACCAAACACTGAGATCAAAAGAAAATCAATTAATCTCTTCCTTAATAAAAAGGAGACAATCATCAAGGATATGGGTTTGGAAGCCAAAAGCACCAGTAGAACCAAAGAGCCCCACCGTGTGGGATAAAAAATCTTAGCAACCACCCAAAGATGAAGAAGTCAAAAGGGATACATATGCACTCAAACATTATTCTAAAATGGATCTTTATAAGGAGGAATGATCAGTTGTCATTTTGAAATCCAATGGATACCTCCAGCAAAGGCTCAATGAACATCTACAAAAACATTGAAAACCTTGATATCGACCTTTCACCGTGGTATGAATCAGCTAGTTCAACAAAACTACAACTATGATGGATTATGAAACATCTTTGTCAGTATATGCTTGAGCACTTAGCTCAAGACCCAATTTTTTGCACCATGCTTTTCATACATTCCCAAGTACACATACATAGGGCCACATTACAAGCACAAGGCATGTCTTTTCTTCAACCCATGCACTAATGCACTTGCCCATCATTCATTATGGGTTACAAAGTACTTGGCATAAAAAATTATAAAATCCATGTTTGTAAGATCTACAGGACATCCATGTCGCAACGTCTGTATCTATAGAGTAATTCACAGTTGACAGGTGCTCAACATCAATATTGACTAAACTAGTAATTTTTGGGATAGTCATAAATACACCATGTTGGAATCCAAGGTAGAAGTACATACAAGGGGACTAACACTAGCAAAGGCTATCAATGCATAATGAAGAACCAGACACATGGACCTTGCTACATTTGAAAGATAGATTCTCTTGTTGATCCATGAGGGACACCTCTCAAGTACTACATATAACACCCACTCCAACAAGGGTCTATCAAGGACGACATACTCGAGCGGGGGGGAGTGTTGACATTCAAGGTCAAGCACAATGCATAGGAATGCATCATAGAAGTGCACACATAAGAAGAGGGAGCATGTAGGGAGCTCCAAGAAGCACATGTCAAATTTCGAGAAGAAACCCCTATAAAAATAGCTTATGACTAAAAACCATTGTAAATATCATTTCATATTTTTGCAGCTCCATTTTGTTCAAGAAGATGAGTCCTCAAGCTTGAGGAGTATTGGAAGTAGATACCTACCAATTTTCATAATTTTTAAATTCCATTTGAGCCCCCAAATAAGCCCTAGAACCTAATCTTTAACTAGGCCAGACACTAGGTTTGGAGAGGGCCAAAACTACTCAAAAAACTATAAAAAGAGCTAGAGAGCTCATTTTTGGGGTTATCTTGTTAGAGATTTGAGCTTTTGTAAGAGAGTTCTTTTGTTATAGAAGCTTTCCATTGTTCCTCTCTTTGCTCTTACCTCATGTGTGTGTGTGTATATATGTTTGTGCATGCTTATATGCTTCTCACTCACACATTTGTGCCTTCATTTGCTCACACTCTTCATACCAGTCCTTACATCTCTGTAGATTGACATCTATGAGGTGAATCTCCTCACGTTACTACTTACCAAAACTTTAAAATACCTTTGTTTTCTATCAATCACGATCGACACGACAATCGCGACTGACAAACGACGACGGACACCTCCCGATGGACCTATCAATCATGATCGACACGTTGATCATGACCTATAGAGTCCACGACCGATTGACCACAACCGATTGAGCCTTTGTGTGCCATGTGTCTATCGCGACTGACCCATCAATCGTGATTAACCCATCAATCGCAACCGATAGCCCTGACAGACCTGTCCATCATGGTCGACTCAGTCAATGATTGTTTGACCATAACTGACAAAATTTTCGGGCCACGTGTCAATCGCGATTGACCTATCAATCGTGATTGATAGCCCCGATGGACCTATCCATCAAGATTAACCAGTCGATCATGATTGACACATCAATCACGATTGATAGACCACTCAATCATGATTGATGGGCAAATTCGGCATTTGGTAGGGAAAAAGAAATTTAATCTATTTTTGGGCAAAAAATTTGCAAAAGTGAGGGTCATTAGAGCATAAAGAAACCTTAGAAGACACTATGAGTTATCCCTAAGTGCCTGTTTCACCTGTTTTGACTCCGGACTGCCTAATTGGCTATAAGTATTTTTTGTTGACCATCACTCACTAGTAGGGAAGTGAGAATACTATTTAGGGTAAAAAAGAAAAGGAAAGGGATTGTGCTTCTCAGTGAATGTTGAAGATTGTTTTTGTTTGTCAATCCATTATGGGCAAGTACATTTCTAACTAGTAAAATTTGCAGGTCGGGTGTGCAAGCAAGGAATTGAAGCAACCTTAGCTAGGTGATCACAGAGCTTGGGCAAGCGTGTCTTGGGCTCAACTAGCACTCAAAAGGCAAAGAACTTAAGGTTGGTGTTTGTTGTTACCCTTTGGAGTTGTCCTCTCCAATCATTTAGCATAAAGAATCAACAATACATCTTATATTTGTCAATCCTGGAAGTATACAATAGACCACAACCCCTTCTAGATGATAGAATCCAAGCAATAAGAGAAAACTGGATGGATTTCTGAGAAATACTGAAGATGAAGAGATAATTTCTAGGGTTTGGATTATCTTGAGCAATACTCCATCATTTTCAATAATCTTGGTGTCTAAAGTGTGTTATTTTCTCAACAGAATACAATCATTAAGTCAAAATTCAAAAATGATACCTGTAACTTTCAGACGAGACAATCGCGATCCTGTGAAATCAGACGATTTTCATCTCCAGCACCATTCTTCATCAATTTCTCACTCAACACATCATGAATCATCTCTCTTCATACACATTCATCAAAGTTACACAATAGAAGCTTGCAAATTCCATGGATACACATAGAATAGACTCAACAAATCAAAGAAATTCACAAAATTTCGTATCGCTTCCCCGTCCAAAGGATGGACGGAGAAGCGGTCCAGGAGATTATTTGGGAGGTGCACCCTCTCCTCTCCTTTCTGGTATGTCTTCCGGACAGACTGGATTCCTAGACTTAAACGGATGAGTTCTTCGCTAATCTATACATACGTATCCTTTCCACTTTCAAAGATTGATATTCTGGTGTCCTAGGCGTAGAGGAACCACACCGATCCATCTCGAACTCTTTGCTTGGATAGCATCAAATACAAATAACCAACCCTCTTGAAATAAAGGAAATTGTTTTTTATACATTTTCAAGTGTCCCTTTTCACACTTGAATTTTGGTCCTTTTTGAATTAAAAGGAAGAATCACAATTTTCTGCAGGAAACTTCTCTCTTTGCTTGGATAGCATCAAATACAAATAACCAACCCTCTCAAAATAGAGGAAATTGTTTTTTATACATTTTCAAGTGTCCCTTTTCACACTTGAATTTTGGTCCTTTTCCCTTCTAATCTAAAAATATGCTATCTGGAAGTTTCCAAAAATTATAGAAAAAATACATATGATTCTAATTCACATGAGGAAGACTCTTCCTCATTTTACATCATTTGTATAAATATTTTTACAACTTTTTGGCCTTTTATAATTATTTTTCCATCAAAAAATACTTCAAAAATACTTCTTCCAACATTCTTCTCCTCCTAGACCTTTTGGCTCCTGACAAAAGACATTGTTGCTCATATACCTTGAATGCTTCCTTCACTTCCTCTTTCTTTGATAAACCTGTGACAGTAGGTCATGGCTCTTTCTTTCTGTAATGTTCAAGTTGTTTACCATCTCAAATAGTGCTTTTTTCCATTGAACAGCAGCCTCTGGTTTATCAATTACATCTTTTTTCAGGTATTCTGTGTATGCAGCTTCATAAGCAGTGAGTCGAGACTTTGTAACTACTGACAAATTTCCAAATATTTTTTATTCTCTTTCAAAAAACCCATAATCAAACATATCTTCAAAAATCTGGAGATAATGGCTGCCCAAAAACATTATTCTGCTATAATAAGCCATCAAACATATCCTGTCAGGTGTTTCACTAAGATCAAATATTAAAGCATCAGATGGTGAATTGAAGCCAATGTAATTGAGAACTCTGACATCTGTATCTGTAAAGGTCTCTATACATGCCAATATGAGTCTCATTATTCTGATTAATAAAATACATGATGGGTCATTAACATCTTTGTATGTGGATACGAAGACTCAGCTGTGTCCACCATATACTTCTTTGTGGGCCATGTTCCTGCCTTTGGACCTTCTATCTTTGGAAAATTCAACCATTTGGATGGAACCTGTCCTTCTTTCCCAAAAGACTGTCCACTCCCTCCTCCTTGCTACTGGGCGGTATGCTGGATTGATCTTCAGCTGAATAGGTGCTTCGTTCCATATTTTCTACACTCTTTATTAGCATCCAACCACCTTGTTGAGAGCAGTATGGGCACCCAAGGACTAACTAGACAAGGAAGCCAGGGAACCCAAGGATTGACGAGACAAGGAAGCCAACGGAGAGAGTCAGAACAAGGTGAAGGAGTAAGTAGACAAAGCAGCCGACGCAAATCTGGCAGATAGGCCCTTCAATTTTTCCAATCTACATCTTTGAACAGTGATTCTTATCACTAACAATCATTGTAAATACCATTTCATATTTTTGTAGCTCCATTTTGTGCAAGCCAAGGAGTCCTTGAGCTTGAGGAGCCTTAGAAGTACCTACATATCAATTTTCGTATTTTTTAGACTCCGTTTGAGCCCTCAAATTGGCCCTGGAACCTAATTTTTAACTAGGCCGGACACTAGGTCTGGACAGGGCCAAAAGCTAGTCAAAAACTATAAAAAGAGCTAGAGAGCTCATTTTTGAGTTAGATTGTAATTGAAACGAACTTGTAAGAGCTTTTGAAAGTAATCTAAAGAACTCCATTGATTCTCTCTCTTTGTCTTGCCGTGTGTGCGCGTGTGTGTGTATGTGTGTGCATGCTTGTGTGCTTCTCACTCACGCACTTGTGCCGCCACTTGCTTGAGGTCTTCATACCATCCTCACGTCTTCCCGGATTGACATTAAAGGAGGTGCTACTCATCACTGAGCTACACCAAATTTTGGCGCCGTTGCCGGGGATCGAGCTTTGAGGACGAGCGTGTGATGGTAAGACGTAGAGTTGACGCGTTGGAGTTGTAGGTATTTTCTTCACTCTCATCGTTTTTCTTTTACTTTCTTTACCATCTTCATTTCCATCATCATCATCACCACCTACCACCTCCATATCCATCATCGCGAAAATTTCAGTTTTTTGACTATATCCCCACCTCCACCTCATTTCCCTCATTTCACTTGTGAGAGAGAGCAAGAGAGCGAATTTGCATGTGCTGCTTTTTGCATGTTTTCTGAGCTGTCTTGCAGGTACAGGTCACATCACCATCTCCAGCCTTCCGCGCAGGTCCATTGAGAGCAACTGAGAGCTTACAAAGCAAGGTTTCTTTGCAAGCTTGAGAACCGGGTTCTTGAGCACCATAAAGCAAGGGATCAACAAGTAAGGTTGGATTATTCTCAACTCCCTCTGTCATTTCCTAGCTCAAGCTAAGAACGAGTAGAGATAGGAGTAAGTCAGGGCGACGATAGGCAGTTATCAAGTTGAAGACTATTAAAGAACTCAAGTTCAAGCTAAAAACTTAGTTACTGTACTGTCGATAACCTAAGGGAAAAGGACCTAACGTGGAACGATCAACCTGAAATTACGAAGAACACTCAAGTATTCCGACGACGTGATATCAGACAAGACCATAAACACAATAATTAACTAAAAAGAATCCAGTGACTGGTACCAATTAATCAGCAACAAGGTTGTACTCTGAAAAAAAAATTGGGCTAATCAGTTAGGCATATGAACCTTAGATCAGGACGACATTTAGCAAGGGAAAGACAAAGCCTTAGGTCTTCAGAGGCTAGTGTCAACCACACTGCAAGGTCTTGGGCCCAGCAGTTGAGTCGCCACTCTCATTACTCTAGCTCTGATACCAGTGAGTCAGAGATGTCTCAAGGCATGGACAGACCTACGGGAAGTTCAGGGGTGCCTTATTTGTACAGGGTAGAAGGCCCTTACAAAACACAGCTGGAATATCTTAGGACCAACCGACTAGGTGCTAGCATCTATGAGGACGGCCTAGGAAGATCGGTGGTCCAGATTAGAAACCCTGACCAATCCATTGGACTAGAGCACCCAGCTGTCAAGTTTGAAAATGGTGCATACCTGGACAAAGAAGGAACTATATATGTAGTCACTAGTCACCCTGATAGGACCGATGACTTTGGGAATGTAATTTCAGAAGCGGACTTAGGTGACCTGGAACAAGGGAACATGGGTACAGAACCTAGAACCCCTCGAGGTAAATCAGTTCTCACTAGGATTATCACACCTGAATGGGTCCCCCAAGACAACAAGAGCATAGAGTTGCTCCTCAATCGAGAAACTGATGAAGCTTTTTGGAGGTATAAGTCTAATCAGCCAACGGACATAGGAAATATCATGATCTATGAGTTTAAGGATCCGGATAGCCCAGGGAGTGTGACCTATTTAGATCATGCTTCAGAACGGATCTTTGTGGTGACAGAAAATGATAGGCATGCCTACACTTGGAAGGGTGAATTCATTTTCCCCCAACCAAGATCAAATGTATCCTATGGTCACCCTGGAGCTGGAACTTCCCAAGCTCATGGTACGCAAAGAGACAAAAGTAGAGATAGACCAGAAGTAAGTTTTGCCAACCCAGTGGGCAGAGAAAGAACGAGAACAGAGACGAATAGGGTAGAACCTGAGATGCATAGAGCCCACAGGAACCAAAGACATGTAGATGGATTCCCTCTGCCAAGGCCTAGAGAGCACGCAAGAACTTTGAGACCCACCCAGCTAGTTAAGTCCATGAAGAATTACTTTGACGGCACAGGAGATCCCTATGATCATGTGGCAGAGTTCAAGCAAGTCTTGAGAGCTGAACAAGTGGAAGATCTGTTCACGCAGTACAATGCCTTTGGTCTAACCCTTAGGAACACGGCACTTACATGGTTTCAGCCATTAGATGAGCGTCAGTTCAGGAGCATAGACCAACTCCTAGAGGCATTCATTGTAGAGTTCTCTAAGAGCGGCATAAGACACAATACCTCCTCATTGATCCACAGCTTCAAACAGACCCCCCAAGAGACTGTCAGATTGGCCGGAAGAAGGTTTAGACAATATCTGGAAAGGTGCCCTATTTCGGAGTTACCCACATCTGCTAAACAAGTAGCCTTATTCCTTGATGGATTGCTGAGTACAAAATTGAGATCCTATGTGTATCTGAAGGACCCTAGAACTATAGAAGAGTGTGTACGCATGTGCATTGACATTGAAGATAACCTAGGGGAAGAACTAGAGCTCTCCAAAATCTACAAAGATTCAGATAGTGCATCTAGTCACTCTTCCATGCAATCCACGTCGATTGAGGAACTCGCAGAGAAAGTAGCTCAGAAATTAGGTGTAACTAGCAAACAAATCCCAAGGTTTGCCCCTGTGAAGAGGTGTTATACATGCGGTGGCGACCACATGGCAAATGTGTGTCCCATTATGGCTCAACCCCAAGTTAACCCTAGTAGCCAGTACTGCACCATAGAACGGAAGTACACAAACCACACCGCACAAGATTGCCCATACAACAAACAGGCAGTTAGGCAACCATACCCTCAGCCCTACCAACAAGGCAGATACCAGAACCAGTACCCTCCACCACCACAATATGCTAGACCCCAACAAACCTATCAGCAACCATATCAGGCCCAACAGAGACCTCTACCGGTACTGGCTCAACAGCCTCCCAACCCCGCTAATGTGATTCCAGTGAAGTATGCTGTTGCAGAAGAAAACCTGAATAGAGCCATAGTACCAGTAACCCCATTGACCTCAGAAAGTGACCCGAGTGACCATAGCTTTGATTCTACACATGTCGATAGTCCCCAAGCTTATTACATGCAGTCTCCAGAACATGGTGAGTCATACTATAGTGAAGAACCAAGTGAACCTAGTTGGGAGTCGGATTACACGAACGTCATGTATGCAAACCCCAACCCTAGGCCTCAACCTAGGCAGGTACGACCGCCCTTTCCTAGAGGACCATGCTACCGATGTCAGGGGGATCACTTCATTCGTGATTGTCCCTTACCTCCACCTCCACAAAATCAGTCCGTGACGATCCAAGGCTTTTGCCAAGATTGTGGAAAAGAGCATCTCTTACGAGATTGCCCAAAGAACCCCAATAACATGCCAAAAATCACTCCTATCAATGTGATTGGGTTGGTTGTGGATGCCTCAGGAAGTGTCACTTCCACTGCACCAGTGCAGGTGGTTACTAGAGCTCAGGCATTGCAGCAAAACCAAGAGGCAAGCCAGGAAAAGGGCACAGAGGCTAGTGAAACCGAGAGCATGACAAAGAAAAGGACTAGAGCGTGGAAAGATAGTCGAGAAAGAATGAAAAGACAATGGGCAAAAAAGATAAACGAACTTGAAGAAAGCATAAGAGAAACCAAAGCGAGGATAACTGAACTCACAGCTCCAACTCCCTCTCACAATACCCCGCCTCCACCACTCCCATCTCCATCCGACCCACCACCTTCCCCACCGCCTCATCAAATCCCACCACCCCCTAAAGTAGGATCAGTCCTAGCTGACCCCACTCCCGAGGACCTTAATATGATGCTTAAAGCATATCAGGCCAGAATCCAAGAAGGGCCAACCATCACCGATCATGAAAAGTGCTACCCTAGAGCCGAGCTAGAGCTTGAACGAACTAAGATTTGTGCCAAAATGGTGGAATTGGCTCAGACCATGTTTGAGGCCAGCCGCCTATTTAACATTTCTAGTTCAGCTAAGACACAGTTACACTTTGATGGACTGCTGGAAAGAATAGAGAAGTTAATTGCACAATCAGAGAAGGAACCTGCCCCTCAACGAAAGGAGAGGGTAAGAGAACTGATAAGCCAGCCTCTTCAGGAAGCCCATGTGCCTCCTCAAGAAGCTTATCTTCCCCCTCAAAAGTCACTTGAGCCTCCCCCGAAAGCTTATGTACCTCCACAGGTGACCCACACTCCTCCTCAGAGAGCGCATGAGCCTGTTCGGAAAAGTAATAGAATAAGTAATCCTCCCCAAGAAGCTTGTGCCCCAGCCATCTATGGGAACAAGGAGAGAGCCAACGATAGAATAAGCCCTCCTTCCCAGGTTGCTTATGTGCCTAATTCTACGGAGCCAGACACTTCTTCTTCTATGAATAGGTTTGCACCAGACTTCCTACGAGAGATTCAAGAAGATAAATGGGATAACGAAAGTGAAGTCGCCCCTCCATTTGAACTTGTGGATGATGCACACGACCAATTCCCACAAGACATCCCATCCATTTACGGGGAACATGAGAGTACTCAGTCTAATGAGAAATTGGACTTTGAGTCTAATTCCATACAGGATCTACCCCACTTCACAGGCCCATGGGAAGCAAAGTCCACATGTATGAGAGCACCCACAGTCATGGTAAGGAACGACGACTCAGTCATACTAAGGAACACGGAAGTAATAACGAACACCCAGGTGCAACGCGATCGCACTTGGGAAGAACTGCATGAGGATAGACTAAACGCGCAGAAATGTGCAGCCAGTCGAGTAACTGAAGTTGCAAAGCCTCATTCCCGGGTAGGATCCCATAGGACAGTGCCAGAAATTCCCTTGGATAAGATAGGAGATATGTGTGAAGGTGAAGAAGGGAACACCTACCTTCCCATTACCTACCAGGACTACACCACTAAGGCAATTTTGGACTCAGGTGCAGGAGTTGCAATTGCCACTACTTCCCTTTGGAAGCGTTGGGGCAAGCCGGCACTCAGGCCAACGAGGATGAAATTGCAGATGGCCGATGGTCACATTGAGAGACCCCTAGGATTGCTAGAGGGAATAACTCTCACCACTTGTGGTGTCGAGTTTGAGCATAGTTTTGCTATATGTGACTTCAGCAAAAATCATGCCTATGAGATGATTTTGGGAAGACCATTTATGCGACAGTTGCAAGTGGTGCAGGATTGGGGAACCAATTCTTTGTACCTGCAGCACTTGGGTGTTACGACCAAAGTCAATCTCAAAGATTACTCTCACAGGGATGTACCTCCTATCCAGTGGAATCCCATCCATAGAGCTAAAGATGATACAGAATCCGTGCATTCCATAGGGTCTGGATCCTCATGGATGCATGAAGACACTCATTTATGGATGTGCAAAGTAGCAATGGAGGAAGAGAAGAGAGAAAAGGCCAGAGAAATAGGTGCAAATGAAACCCATAGACCCATTCAAGACCCAGCCTATGCACCTGTAGTTTTTCCAGACGAGGAATTTGAACCCCATGGCTGGGCAGAAATTTTAGCAACAATGGACGTAGCCATCAATGAAGAACAATGGACACCTCACTGTGATGAGGATGGCTATGACATTTCAGTCTTCTCCATTGAGCCAATCATGGGAGAGGCAGTGTTAGAAGAATGCGAACCGAGCCCTGACGCATTTGAAGATGCAAGTGACTCCGATCTAGAGTCAATCATTATGGACCCTCCATTTGCATCAGATGAAGAATATTTCCATGAAGTAGAATTTCAACCCCAAAGGCATGGAGAGGTTACAAATGATGTAAGATTAGCAACACATACGACCCCGAAAGAAGAAGGAAAGAAACGAAAGAAGAAAGAAGTCTCACCAGAGGAGGAAGAATCTTTGTTTGAGGTCCCAGAAAATTTTAAGAAGTATGAGATAGATGACAGGAGAGTCATGATAAGAATGCCTAAACGAGAAGCACAATCAGGAGAGGCCTATGATAACAAAGAAACCACCAAGAAAATAGTAGTGGCCATAGAAGAAGGAGAGGAGAGATGCACGTATATAGGCCATGACCTGGCAGAAGAAGAAGAGCATGAATTGATTGCCTTGCTAAGAGAATACAGAGATGTATTCGCTTGGAGTTACAAGGATTTGAAAGGGGTTGACCCGGACATATGCTCACACACCATCCCCATGACCTCAGATGCCAAACCCTCTAAGCAAAAGCCTTATACATATAACGATAATTACGCTGCTAAGATCAAGGAAGAGATAGATAGACTGGTCGAAGCTGGATTTATCTATGAAATTGAGCACACTGAATGGGTATCCCCCATCGTAGTGGTGCCCAAGAAGAATGGCAAACTGCGTGTGTGCATTAACTTGAAAAAGGTTAATGCCGCCACAATTCGAGATAACTATCCGCTTCCCATCACAGAGCATCTCTTAGAAAGAGTGGCAGGCAAGGAAGTGTACAGCTTCCTTGATGGATTTTCGGGCTACAATCAAGTAGCCATAGCTCCAGAGGATCAGCATAAGACAGCCTTTGCCACAGAATGGGGCATTTTTGCTTTTAGAGTAATGCCATTTGGGCTTACCAATGCACCAGCTACCTTCCAGAGGTTGATGTGCCATGTGTTTAAGGAATTCCTGAGGAAGAGTTTAGAAGTCTATGTTGATGATCTTTGTGCTCATTCCAATGTTAGACAAACTCATATCCCGGAACTCAGACAGATCTTTGACAAATGTAGAGAATATCAAGTCTGCCTGAACCCAGAGAAGTGCGTTTTTATGGTCAGGCAAGGCAAGATTCTAGGACACATAGTGTCAAAGAATGGCATATCTACTGACGAGGAGAAAGTGAGAGCCATAGCAGAGCTACCTAGGCCAAAGAATGTCAAGGAAGTAGAAGCTTTCATGGGGCATTGCGGTTATTATCGACGATTTATACACATGTATGCTGTCATTGCAAAGCCCATGTACGGACTCCTGACTAACTTTGAGTGGACGGATGAATGCGAGAATTCCTTCCAAGAACTTAAACGAAGATTATGTTCAGCACCAATCTTGACCACACCAGATTGGAATAAGCCATTCCATGTTCATGTTGACGCATCCAATTACGCTATTGGATGTGTACTTACACAACCTACTGGTGAAGGTAATATGGATCTTCCAATTGCCTATGCCAGTAGACAATTGAATGCGGCTGAACGAAATTATACCACTACTGAACGAGAAGGATTAGGCATGGTATATGCAGTTAAAAAGTTTAGACATTATTTGCTTGCAAATAAGTTTAAATTTTTTACGGACCATCAGGCATTGTTGTACCTAGTAAACAAGCCATGCAATACAGGTAGATTAGTAAGATGGTTTCTCTTACTAATGGAATACGACTTCGAGGTTGTGGTAAGGAAAGGTAGGACTCACTTACGAGCAGACCATCTCTCTAGACTCACATCTGGAGAAGCCCCACAAGGAGTGTCAGATGACCTTCCTGATGCTTACTTGTTTAATTTGGAAGTTATACCGCAGTGGGCCAAGCCATTGGTGCCAGTATTGACGTACGGGCCCAACCATCCAGTGGTAAACACACGGAATAGAGAGATCGTAAAAGCCCAAAAGTATCACATCATGGCCGGAAGCATGTACAAGCACACAGATCAAGGGATCTTGGCTTGTTGCGTAGAAGAAGATGAGTACGCTAAGTGGTTGCAATTAGCACATGTAGGTGCGTTAGAGCAACACCATTCAAAGCAAAGAACTTTGCAGACTCTAAAGAGATTCGGAGTGCATTGGCCAACTATGGAAGCTGATGTCCAAAAGTTGTGCAAGGAATGCCCAATCTGTTGCACTAAACCACCAGTGGAACATGCCACTCTTTATCAAGTATCCATTGTGCCAGATTGGAGTGAACCTCTAATATCATTCTTGAGAACAAACACATTCCCTCCAGACATGACTCTAGCTAGGAAAAGGAGTTTAGAACAAGAAGCCCAGGATTACTCACTCATCGGTAATAATCTATATAAGCGCGGTAAAGATGGTTACCTGAGACTATGTGTCCACGAAAGTGAATATCTGAAGATCTTGGAAACTGCTCACCAAGGTGTAGCAGGAGGACACTTTGGACCAGATCGGGTAATCAAGGCGATACTATTTGCGGGCTTCTGGTGGCCTACCCTTCACATGGATGCACATACCTATGTGAAACGGTGTGATGTCTGTCAGAGGACTCAGTATCCTATACGCAAAGATGAGATGCCACTGAAACCTATGATGGGTGGACGTGCATTTTCTAAGTGGGGAATAGACTTCGTAGGTCCTATTAATCCCCCGGCCAAGGGTTCTCATGCGGAATACATCATTGTTGCAACAGATTATCTCACCAAGTGGGTAGAGGTAAAGGCTACGACCAAGAACGACGCTCAAACAACTGCCAAATTCTTGTTTGAGAATGTATTCACGAGATACGGGCTACCTATAGAGCTTGTAAGTGATAGAGGCACTCATTTCTTGAATGAAGTGATTGAAAATCTACTCCAAGAATTCTTGGTAATACACAAGAAGTCTGCCCCTTATCACCCTCAAGCTAATGGGCAAGCTGAGAGCACTAATAAGATCTTATGCAATGTACTGACAAAGTTAGTGAACACTAAACGCTCTGATTGGGACAAACAGCTGCACCATGCTGTTTGGGCATACCGAGTTGCCTACAAAACGGTACTCCAAGCCACCCCCTTTCAGATGGTATTCGGCCAAAACGCCGTGCTACCCTTGGACTTCCTGATTCCTACATTGAGAGTAGCACAAGAGTACGAATGGACAGGTCATGAGCTCTCCTCTGGAATTTTTGACCTTGAACGCTTAGGGGAAACAAGGCTGAGAGCTGCTGCAGGGATATATGCAGCCAAGAAGAGACAGAAGGCATACTTTGACGCCCACGTGAAGGATAAAGGCTTGAAAGCAGGAGATCTAGTCTTAGTCTATACGCTAAAACAACACGCGAGGAAGCTAGAAAAGAGAGGCTACGGACCTATGATCATCAATAGGATCTCCACGAGCGGAGCAGTACAATTGGCCACACTAGAGGGTGATGTTCTCCCAAATTATATTAGCGGTTGCAGAGTCAAGTTGTATCAGGAACCCCTCACGGAGGAAATGCTCAGCCGACTCAGCACTGCTAAGAAACGCAAAGAGGAAGAGAAGCGAATTAGAGAAGAAGCTCAAGCAGAAGCTTTAGAACGCATCAGAAGGATGAAATTACGAAGGCAAGGTAGAGAGCAGCCTAGGACAGATGACTATGCAGACCAAGGATATCATATGGCAATGTGTGAAGTTGCAGGAACCAGCTCACCTAGGATAACTGATCGACGTCCTTTCGTAACCCTAGAAATAGGACAAGAAAAGAGTGCAAGGACTGTAAGAGCCTTGATTGACTCAGGTGCCGCCACTAGTGCTGTTAGAGTGTCTTACTGTCAAGAGTTACAGTTAACTGTCAATCCTGTGGAAGCATATCTCATAGGATTGGGAGGCGTGGAAACCCCTTGCATGGGCGAGGTGGAACTTCCCCTCTACGTTCATGATGAGGCAATGACAGTTAAAGCACTAGTGTGTCAAGATGAGGATCTCACTGAACCTCTTGTCTTGGGTCAAGACTGGATCTATGACCAAGCAGTCAACTTAAACCTAAGAAGTGGACTTCTTCACGTATGGGTCAATCATAGTCGAATTACAATAGAGTTGGATAAAGGAACACTCAAGAAACTAGGAAAGGCACAGACTCCTGGTCCCTCCAGGGGTACACATGAAGATGACCATGCTGTTCTTGTTCAAAACCCTGTGTTGCAGAGGAATGATAACTGCAAAAAAGGAGTCAGGGATGCAACGGAACTCCCTTCTTTTCCAAAGGCCAGAAGGAGGCAACAACCAACGGTGGAGCAAAGGCAGAAGAAGCAGAGTACTACCTATGCCGGACATCAAAAGAACCTGCGCAGCAGAATGTCCCAACAAGTGAACCAAGTGTGGGTGCGAAAAGGCGAACACCCGGTTGCAACCACGCCAACCGCACCGGCAAAGCCTCTTCTTCGTAACCAACAACACGTCACTAATAAGAAGTCTTTCGGAAATTCTGCTGCTAAAGTGAAATCAATTTGGGTGCCCAAAAGGTCGATGAAGGCTAGCCCACAATCAAGACAAATTTGGGTGCCTAAGGCTTGTTTGTGGGCTCAGATAGCCATACCAAGAACACACCCTACACAGCATGATCCATTCACTCGCACAGCCCACATCCACTCATTTTCAACACCAAGGCACATGAACACGAACAGAATCAGTTGTAAATGGGCCCCTAAAAGGCCTCAGGTTAAAGCTGACTCACCTATAAAGCTCTCGAGAATCTCTACGGAACCACGAGTAAAACCCATCCACTGCCTTTGGCAGCCCAAGACTTGTAACAAACCCCCTGACCCTATTGTAAATCCATGACCACCTACTAACCGCTTCTCATCATTTTGCTTAAGCTCTTAGGTCTACCTAACTCCTAACTACACACACCAGCATCGAGCACTTATTAACTACTAACTACTCCAGAACTTTAAGTTAATATTGTAATGAGGGACACCATGTCATTTTTGTGTCCATTGCAATGTTAACGTTGATTCATATATTCTCACAGAATCAGCTGCGACATTTTCAACATGGCAGAGGCAGCAGGAACTAGCTCTCACACAGAAACAAACCCGCAAGTGGTGGACTTGGACAGTTTACCTGTTTTGCCTGAGACAGTTGAAAGACCAGAAGAATTGCAGGCCGTCAAAATCATACCTATTGCAGACCCTCCGCGTGGCCACACCATGCCCGTGGGAAAGACTTCACACTGGTTTACCGAGGTAGCAGGACCTTTGGGGGAAGGAACGTATCTATGGGAATCAGAGCTGGACTACAATGGAAAGCAAGGCAGATACCATTTCTTTACAAGAGAATTTGAGAAGTTACAAAATGCGGAAAGTCTACGTCCGATATGGGAAAAAGCCGGATTGAGTGCCTATTTCAGTGCCCGACTCCCAAAACCTGACTTCATGCGATGCTATTATCTCATCAACACCTTGACTCCAAATCCGAACCCAAAAGGTGCAAGCTCATTTGTGATTCCATCTCTGACAAAGGGGAATGAGCTCAAGAGGTTTAGGCTATCAAACAATTTGGTGAGAGAAGCTTTGGATATGCGCGGCATGCATATTCCTACAGAGAAGGAAACCCTAGTACCGGACTACATGAAGAATCGAAGTCTCACCAAACTCAAAGACATGGTATCCATGACGCCTAATATTGCCATACACCTTCGCATGTGCATGCAACACTTTGCTTTCCCGGCGCAGGATAGATTCACCATGCCGCACAAGAAGATTTGGTTTAGCCTGTATCTGGCAGAAACACAGAGCCTCACCATCAACCTACCCCACTGGATAATTGATCAGATACACTTGGCTCACAAACGCTGGCCGCGAAAACAGGTTTTATATGGTTGCTGTGCTCTGACAAGGATCATTTATAGGTGTTTGGCTTATGACATTCCAATCCAACGAGCCCTGATGTGGAATCGGGTAGAGCAGTTCCGTGGCAGGACATCCACTGGACCCCCTTCTAAGAAGATGAGAGGCACGGTCCAAGTCCCATGTGCTCAGCCACGTGGAGCGACCCTAACACCAGAAGTCACCCCGCCACCCCGAAGAGTCCGACCATTCACACTCCGACTTCCAAGACGCAGCACTGATGGTTCCACCTTGATATTTCCTCCCATCCCAGCGGATCTCGAATTTCCTAGTGGTGCACCATTGGACGAACTCACTAATGAAGACTTCGAACAACTATTACAAGATGTAGAGCTGGAGGCAGAAGAGGCACAACAAGCGGAAAATGTACAAACGCAGGCCACAACCTCCCAAGCACCTGTCACACCTGTTGAAGTGGAGGAAGAAGATGACGGAGATGAAGAACAGGAGGATGATGAGGAGGAGTATGATCAAGAGCACCAAGAAGAGCAACAAGAAGTGCCAGAACTTGTAGGTGCACCTGCATATACAGCTCAACTACGAAGGCTATACGACACTATCAAAGCAGTACAAGAAAGGCATCAGCTCTCTCTGGTATCAGGTCAAGCTTTGATGCAAGAAATGCTATCAGATGAAGGTGTGGACCAACATTTCATTGACACCCTCAAATTAGTGTCAGACTCTTTAGGAGACCCTTCAGAAACAGGTGGCCGAACTCCAAGCACGCCTCCTACCATATGAACGACCACCCTCGCCCATCGAAGAACCAGAACCTGAAACAGTAGTGGAAATCCCCGTCGAGGACAGCTACGAAGAGCCCTACGAGCCTATGCCGACGCCTGGTGGTCGAACTACAGAAGAAGGACAAGACACGTTAGAAATTCAAGTTCCAGATTGGGTCAAAAGGGTCGAGAAAGTGGGTAAGACACATGATGATCGTGTGGCCGTGCAAATGCAATCTCTCACGAATCTGGAAGAAACGGTCCTTCGGTCTTCCTACTTTCAACAGTTATCCCATCAACGGTTAATCACAACATCAGAATCGCAATACATGCCTTATTTTGTCTTACTACATGATTATAATGCAGAAGTCAAAAGACATACAGGGAAGGAGCCCACATTCGCTACTCAATTTGAGATAGGGGATTTACCGACCGATGCACGTGCTGGCTCGATTTTCCAACCTAATTGGCGTGCACGTTTACTCACCGATTACCCAGAGATGATGAGTACCTGGGCTACCATGCCACTCTATATCAAGTATAATCCATGCTATTGTCCAGTGGTACGTCGCAGATCTTGGCAAGCATTTGCAATCAAGGTACGCAACAATAAAGAGTGCTCGGCTTGGGTTAACTATCCATATTTTGCTCCACCTCGAGGACCTCCAACCGTAGCCTACATGATATCAACCATTCAGCACTGGTCCGTACGCCTCAATAATGTACCCGACATCGCGGCGAAAATGTGTATGAAGATCTTTGAGCTCATGACCATTGTCTTCAAAACCTTTCGGAATGTCCAAGCTCCATACATCTCCGCCCCTGGATTCGCTCAAGGCAACAAGGATTTAGTCTACGACATGAGCCAAACCCCCTCGGTCACTGTCATCTTTGCTTGGCATGCACGAATCAAGTACTTGCCCGCATGCTTCAAGCAAACATTTGAGGAAATGTTCTCTACGGGCTTCTGGGAATACAATTCCGAAATTTTCATTCCCAGACCCACACATTTGCTACATCTATTTGCAGTAGAACAAGCGATCCATGCAGATCAGTTACGTCTGCCACATCCGGATGTTCCAGGACCAATCGATTGGGATCGTCTGATGACAGATTTGGCCAGAGGACTACACTTACAAGAACATCAGCTTGCCACTCAGGTTGTGGAATATTACATCCAACACCCCCAGCAACAAGGGTCTGTCAGGGACGACAGACGCGAGAGAGGGGGGGGTGTTGAGAGCAGTATGGGCACCCAAGGACTAACTAGACAAGGAAGCCAGGGAACCCAAGGATTGACGAGACAAGGAAGCCAACGGAGAGAGTCAGAACAAGGTGAAGGAGTAAGTAGACAAAGCAGCCGACGCAAATCTGGCAGATAGGCCCTTCAATTTTTCCAATCTACATCTTTGAACAGTGATTCTTATCACTAACAATCATTGTAAATACCATTTCATATTTTTGTAGCTCCATTTTGTGCAAGCCAAGGAGTCCTTGAGCTTGAGGAGCCTTAGAAGTACCTACATATCAATTTTCGTATTTTTTAGACTCCGTTTGAGCCCTCAAATTGGCCCTGGAACCTAATTTTTAACTAGGCCGGACACTAGGTCTGGACAGGGCCAAAAGCTAGTCAAAAACTATAAAAAGAGCTAGAGAGCTCATTTTTGAGTTAGATTGTAATTGAAACGAACTTGTAAGAGCTTTTGAAAGTAATCTAAAGAACTCCATTGATTCTCTCTCTTTGTCTTGCCGTGTGTGCGCGTGTGTGTGTATGTGTGTGCATGCTTGTGTGCTTCTCACTCACGCACTTGTGCCGCCACTTGCTCGAGGTCTTCATACCATCCTCACGTCTTCCCGGATTGACATTAAAGGAGGTGCTACTCATCACTGAGCTACACACCTATTCCTCCATTTGGAATTAGCTTTTTCAAATAACTCCTTTGTCACATTGATATCTTCCTCATATTCTAAATACTTGTTCGGAGGTAATCCCACCCTTGCCAATTGATAGTTTTTAATACTTTCCATGATCATGCACAAGGGTATGCCTAATCCATCTGTAGCCCAATGATGTTGATCCGGATTTATCCCTTTATTTAAAGCAAATTTAACAATCTATTCCTCGTATATCATGCACTTTTCTAATGAATTCCATTCTGGATTCTCTGTCTGTCAGAAGTTTCTAGACAAACTCCTCTGAGTACTCTTCTACAGGTGCATTGTTTTCTTGTTCACCACCATGTTGGGTTCTGTCATCATTTTCGACTTCATAATCTTCTGTTTGTGTAGTCTCTATCTGATCTTCCACCTGAGTTTGTGGTTTTTCTAGCTTTTTTTGTAGCTCTTCTATTGTCACCATTAAACTTCTATTTTGGGAAGTCCACAACTCTCTTTCAGATTTCCACTCATTTCTTTCCTTTTCCAAACTCAACTATCAATCACTTCTCTCTCTTTCTATATCCATATGTAACTTATTGTACCCCCTCATAGAGGTAGCAACCTTTCAACTCTGTTTGCAATCTCATGATTTCCTTGTGCAAATCTTCCTTCTCCTCCTGTGTCCCCTGAACATTCTTGCTTTCTTCCTTCAACTGGCCTTCTTCCATTAATAATTTGTTTATTTCCTCATTTGCTTTGACCATAATTTGATATGAACTTTGTAAGGTTCTGTACCTCCCTTCTATTTTCTTCAGCTCCATCTCCTTTTACTACTATGCTCTGTCTGTTTTGCACACTTCTCTTCAAGATATTGGATTTTGTTTTGTTGCTGAACCTCCAATTCCTCCAAAGAAATTATCTTGTGTGTTACTTCCTCATTTTTCCCCTTTCCAATCCTCAATTGTTCTATTAACTGTTCTTTTTCTTTCTTTTGCTCATTAATGATTCTGCTACCTTTCACAAACTCAGATTCGGCTACCATGCCTGATATGATCATATTTCTACTTGATGTCCTGAACTGTTCTATATTACTCATAATAACCTTACAGGCATATCTTATGTCTTTAGGTATTCTTTCCAACCCAGCTTCCAGTTCCATCTGCTTTACTTCTATCTATTTTTCTGCCTTACAATCATTCTCTTCTTCATTGTCTTCCTCATACTCTATGACCTGATTATTTTGTTCTTCATAGCTCTTATCTGCTTGCATTTCTCCTTTGTCCTCAGATTCTAATATCTGATTCTCCTTATTCTCATGTCCTGATGTGTCTTGAATTGTCTCTATTTCTCCTGCCTTCTTGTTCGCTACCACTTGTTGTTCTTCTTCAAAGAAATATCTTTGCTTTACCTGGACTATGGTTGATTCAGTTTCCTCAGTAAGCTTTATCTGATCATTACTTATTTGCTCTTTCTGTCCTTCCTCTTGCTCATCTATATCCATGAGATGCAGCTCTTCCTCTTGTGATCTTTTGTAATTGTAAACTCTTCATTATGATTCAAGTCATATAGTATATCTTCTATGCTTTGGTTGCTCTCTTTTTCTGTAATTCCTTCTTCTACTTCTTGAGCATTCTTCTTTTCCATTATTTCCTCTGTTTCCTTGATTTGATCTGTATCTTTTTGTTTAACTACTGGACTGCTTAACTGAACTCCTTTTTCTATTCCTGCTTTTCCTTCATCCAATTTGAAATAGGTGTGCTGGAAAGATTTTGTACATATTGTCTTCAATCCAGATTCCACTAATCCACAGTTGAATGCTTTCCTTACTTCACTATCTTCTTCCATCATTACTGCTTTGCCTTTCAATAACCTTTTCTTTTCTTTAGGACTGACCTGCTTTACGGCTTCTTCTTGGACTTGCTTTCCCTGTGTCTTCTCACTCAAGTCTTCTGATGTTTTATTTTTCTCAGGGACTTGTGTTATCACATTTGGTGTACTAGGCACTGATAGGTTCAAACTTTTCAATAAAAATCTTTCAATATCACTTTCAGAGTCTGAAGAAAATTGTGAAGAGCCTGCTATTCCGAATTTGTCCATCCCTGACTCCTTTACTGCCATGGATTCCTCCTGCTTTTTTTCTTCTACAGTCACTTCTTCAGTCTCCATTATTGGTATAGGTTCTACTACTGATTTTCCTTTACTTTTCGTGGTTAATTTCATCTTCTGTACAGGTTTCTTCTGAACCTTCTTCTTCAGTACAACCGTAGTTCTAGTTTTAGGAGGTCCTTGTAGCTCTTTGAAATATGCTAACAGTTCCACTTCTTTTTTAACAAAGACTTCCTCTGTTTCTGCTGCCATCATCTGATCATGAAAGTCTTCATAATGTTCTACTTCCTCTTGAACCCAATCTGTTGCCTTGCAAGAGTAGTCCTCCAACATCTTTTGATATTGGGCTTCATATACTTCCCTTTTATTATTTCCTTGGGTCAAATAGGTATACAACTGCTTCTTGCTTGTCTGAGGTGGGTGAGGATCATTTGAAGACTGCACCTGCTTTTGAGCAGCTTCATGCTCTTCCTTGGTTGCTTCTACCTGCTCCAATTCAACTTTTCTTGGATCCAACCTCCTTTTCTTTACAGGAACAACTTCCTCTGAGATTCCCTTTCTTTTCCTTTATGCTTCCCTCATGCTTGATTGTCCTTCTACTTCTCTCACAGACATCTTCCTGGGAGGACTCTTGATTCCTGTCATTAGGCTTCTGAAGTACTGGGCTTCTGGAGCCAATTTAAACTAATCCTCCATGCCTAGAACATGGTATATAATTCTTGTTAAGAATTGAGCCCCATTCATATACTTCCTCTACTCCCAATGTTTAGCTACTTCTTTCAGCTGTTCATGTATGTATGGGGTTACATCCATCACTCCAAAGGGCTTAGTTCTGTCCTTATTGTTGAACATTATCAATGTAACTGGTTTGTGTGGCATGGTGTATCTAGGTAGTTTTGGAAAACAAAAGGATTGCAAAAACATTCTAATGGCATACTCCTCATTCTCTCTTCCCTTAAAATCAGGAAACTTAGAATATCCTGTATATGTTTCTTTATTCTTCTTAACAAAGCTATTATCAAGCTTAGTTCCCATTGGGTAAAACTGTAGAGCTGCTCTGATATGCTCTGCTTTTATAGTGATGTTCACCTCCTGGTTTTCTTTGTCCTTGACTTTACACCAGAAATATGCCTCATTGCCCTTCCCAACTTCTAACAAGCTGTTCATTACCTGTGCCACTCTTTCAAAGTCTATGAAGAATAAGGGTTCATCCAGCAACCTATGTATTCCTACTACTTTCCATCTCTTGTAATTGACTACAATTCTTTGGAATCTGTAAAACTCTTAACACAGCATAGTGTACTTGTAACCCCCCACTCCTACTGTGAATATGTGCTGGCCAATGATACTCAGGGTTTCCTTGAGTTCTTTAACTACCTTTTATGCTTCTAGAATTTCTTGCTCTTCATTAGACTCCAGGTCCACCTTCTCTACTACAGCTTCACTGTCCAAGAACCAATGTCCTCTAGACAGAGTGACTGATTCTGCTTTGAAATAATGAATTGGCAACTCCTTTGGATTCACCATTCTGGAGAAAATATAGCATTACACAAAAGAAAAAACTCCACCCACATGAGTCACAAGAAAAAATAGAAAATAAAATAAAAAATGACATTTGTTTTGAGATGAAATGAAAGAAGAATGAAAATAAAATCTCAATTAAATCCTGACTTCCTCATTTATGTCACAGATAAAAACTCAATTGAAGTGATCATCACTTGAGTAGCAAGATTTCTAGTGCTCTCTTCTCTTCTGACAGCCCTTATCCAAGAAAGAGATATTTAAAAAGAAAAATGAATAAAAAATAAAAAATCATAAAAAGTAAAAAATAAAAATAATAAATAGAAACCTGCTACCCTTCTATCTATATCTTGCTCTATGCTGAATAACATATAAATTATAAAAGGAAAATGAATAATTTTTTCCTCTTTTCTCTTTCTCTTTCTTTTTAATAAATAATTTTTTTTTTCATTTCCTTTCTTCCCCTCCTATTTCTCTCCTTAGAAAAAGGATAAGGTAGAACAATTTTGACATAATTTCTTAAGATGTCATTTTATGTCTTCTCTGCAACATTCTAATTTTCTTATTAAAAGGATCCTGATTGCATATCAGATTCCCATGTTCTTTTTCCATTGCATTAAATCTGATTTTTTCACCCAATAATATTTCACCTTTGCTGCCCCTGTTCTAGAGAGAAACCCATCTCCTTTTAATAGGCTGTTCTTGGAATTTTTTGGCTTCCATATCCATTTTGTTCTGGAATTTTGTTTTAATGAGCAATGTTTGTGTGTACTTTGTTTCCATAATCCTCCTATTCTGATGCCTTGATGCTTTAGACTATGCCATAGTTGCCTCCTTGCTTCTGTTTCTTCACCATCTTTTGCTCCTTCAATTTTTTCTTGGTCTTGATTAAATGAAGCTTGACCATAAAGTGATTGTATTGGTAATGTCTGTGTATCTTTTATTGAAAAAGTAAATCCTTCCAAGTCTGGGTCATGAATATCCTGTTGATCTTCCTGTTCTTCATTACTCAATAAAAATATTAAAATCCTTTTGTCATTTATTGTGAATTTAAGCTTCATTTTTTCAAAATCCAAAATTACTTTACCTTGCTTTAGCCATGGTTGTCCCAAAATCAATTTCTCAGTCATCAAGTGATCTGGCCATTCTTCACAATCTATATCCATATATTCTTCATTGAACTTAACTTCAATATAAGTTGAAGATATGCTTTGTATCATTTGTCCTTCCAAGGTTTTGATAAAGGTCCTGCTTTTAGTCCTTTTTATGTTAAATTTATTCACCAAAGCTGAACTGATCAAATTTACCTGTGCTCCTGAGTCTATAGAGACTTTAATTTCCTCATTCTGAAAATTCATTGTTATGACAGGCAAATGTTCTCTTTCTTTTAGAGGTGTTTCACAAAAAAGTACTTCTCTAAGATTTTTGATTTTTCTTATCTTTTCTTTTGCCTTTTGTTGAGCCTCTTTTCTAATGTTTTCCTCTTCCTTTTTTTTGCTTTGAGCTTGATGTATTCTTCTCCATTTAGAGACAGTCAATGGAAAGTCATATCTTCTAACTCTACATCCACTTATGAAGTTTGGCATGATTTCCCCATCTATGTTGGCTAGTTGGATAGCTCCACTATTACTTATTTGATGGATAATATAAGGCCCATGTCCTTTTTTCTGAAATTTCTTCCGATGTTCCTTGACTGTGTATGCTAGAACTAGATCTCCTTTTTGTAGATCCTTTTCTTTTATGTGAACATCATGATAAGCTTTTTGCCTTTTCTTGTCTGCATATATACTCATAATTGCTTGGAGTCTAGAAGCTCCCAGTTTTTCTAATTCCATTACTCTATCAGATAATTCATGTCCAGTCCAATTGTATTGACTACCCACCTTCAGTGTTGGAATAAGGAATTCTAAGGGCAGAACTGCATTTTGTCCATATACCAGATTGAATGGTGTGGTTCCTAATGCAAAACTGCACCTGTTTCAAAAGACACTCAACACTTTCTCACATATAGATGTTCCTACACAAAATTCTCTCAGCCTGTTTGCAATTGAACTCTCAAACGTTAACCATAGATAGATTAACTATGGAAATAGATGTGTACAAAAGGAATTCTGATAAAATCAAACACAGAAGGAGAACTAGAGAAAAGATCGATGCGCAATTCTCTAAACATTCTTCCTATTCAACTCTTCAACCCCACAACCCCAAAGTCATATTCCTCACCACAACCCCGAAGTCATATTCCATTAGTAAGAGGAACCATCTCACCAGCCTACTTGTATGGCATGGCTTGTTCATGAGATATGGCAATGCTTGATTGGTCTGTAGAAAATTTAAGTTTATTTGCAAGCAAATAGTGTCTCAACATTTTTACCGCATATACCATGCCTAATCCTTCTCGTTTTGTGGTGGTATAGTTTCGTTCAACTGTATTCAATTGTCTACTAGCATAGGCAATTGGAAGATCCTTATTACCTTTGCCCGTAGGTTGTGCAAGTACACACCCAATAGCATAATTGGATGCATCTATATGAACATTAAAGGGCTTGTTCTAATCTGGTGTGGTCAAGATTGGTGTTGAACATAATCACTTCTTCAGCTCATTAAAGGAGTTCTCACATTCTTCAGTCCACTTGAAGTTAGTCAAAAGGCAGTACAACGACTTTGCAATGAATGCATACATATGAATGAATCGGTGATAGTAGCCACAATGCCCAATGAAAGCTTGTAACTCATTGACATTCCTTGGCCTAGGTAGCTCTGCAATAGCTCTCACTTTATCCTCATCCGTGGATATGCCGTTCTTGGACACTATGTGTCCTAGAATCTTGCCTTGCCTAACCATGAAAACACACTTTTTTGGGTTCAAGCAGATGTGATATTCTCTACATTTGTCAAAGATAGCTCTCAACTGAGGGATATGGGTTTGTCTAATGTTGGAATGAGCACAGAGATCATCAACATAGACTTCCAAATTTTTCCTCAGGAATTCTTTAAATACATGACACATCAGCCTTTGAAATGTGGTTGTAACATTGGTTAGACCAAATGGCATTACCCAAAAAGCAAATATGCCCCACTCTATGGCAAAAGCTATCTTATGCTGATCTTTTGGAGCAATGGCTACCTGATTGTAGCTAGAAAATCCATCAGCGAAGATGTACACTTCCTTGCCTACTACTCTTTCTAGTAGATGCTCAGTGATAGGAAGCAGATAGTTATCTCTAATGGTGGCTACATTAACCTTCTTCAAATTAATGCATACACATAGCTTGCCATTCGTCTTGGGTACCACTACAATGGGGGACACCCATTCAATGTGCTCAATTTCATAGATGAATCCAGCTTCAACCAAACAATCTATCTCTTCCTTGATCTTAGCAGCATAGTTATTGTTATATGTGTATGGCTTCTGCTTGGAGGGTTTGGCGTCTGAGGTCATGGGAATTGTATGAGGGCATATGTCAGGGTCTACACGTTTCAAGTCCTTGTAACTCCAAGCGAATACATCTCTGTATTCTCTTAGCAAGGCTATCAACTCATGCTCCTCTTCCTCAGTTAGGTCATGGCCTATGTACGTGCATCTTTCTTCTCCTTCTTCTAAGGCTACAACAATTTTCTTGGTGGTTTCTTTCTTATCATAAGCCTCTCCAGATTGTGCATTGCATTTAGGCATTCTTATCATGACTCTCCTATCGTCTATCTCATACTTCTTAAAATTCTTATCATGACTCTCCTATCTTCTATCTCATACTTCTTAAAATTTGTGGGGACCTCAAACAAAGGTCCTTCCTCTTCTCACATGGTTTCTTTCTTCTTTCTTTCTTTGCCCTCATTCGTAGTGCTTAATTGTGTGGTTAACCTCACATCATTTGTAAGCTCTTCATGTCTTTGTGGATGAGCCTCCACTTTGTAGAAATATTCCTCATTTGATGCAAAAGGTGGGTCCATGATGATTGACTCTAGATTGGAGTTTCTTGCATCCTCGAATGCACCAGTGTTAGGTTCACATTCTTCAACGATCGAATCACACATGATTGGCTCTATTGTGAAGATTGAAATGTCATAACCATCCTCGTCACAGTGAGATGTCCATTGTTCTTCATTGATGGCTACATCCATTGTTGCTAAGATTTTTGCCCAACCATGAGGTTCAAATTCTTCATCAAGAAATCCTATAGGTGCATAGGATGGATCTTGAATTGATCTATGGGTTTCCTTCACACCTACCTCTTTGTCTTTTTCTCTCTTCTCTTCTTCAACAGCTACTTTACACATCCACAAGTGAGTGTCTTCATGCATCCACGAGGATCCTGATCCTATGGAATGCACTGACTCTGTATCATCTTCAGCTCTATGGATGGGGTTCCATTGAATAGGTGGTACGTCTCTATGAGAGTAATCCTTGAGATTGACTTTGGTTGTAACACCTAAGTGTTGCAAATACAAAGAATTGGTTCCCCAATCTTGTACCACTTGCAACTGCCGCATAAATGGTCTTCCCAAAATCATCTCATAGGCATGATTCTTGCCAAAGTCACATATGGAAAAAGTATGCTCAAATGCCACACCACAGGTGGTGAGCGTTATCCCTTCTAGTAGTCCTTAAGGCCTTTCTATTTGACCATCTGCCATCTGCCATTTCATTCTTGTTGGCCTGAGTGCTAGCTTGCCCCATCGCTTCCATAGGGAAGTGGTCGCGATTGCAACTCCTGCACCTGAGTACAGAATTGCCTTGGTGGTGTACCCTTGATGGGTAATAGGAAGATAGGTGTTTCCTTCTTCTCCTTCACTCATGTCTCCTATCTTGTCCAAGGGTATTTCTAGCATTGTTCTATGAGAACCTACTTGGGAACGAGGTTTTCCTCCTTTCATCATTTGATTGGCTACATGTTTCCATAACTCTAGCTTAACCTTGAGTAGCTCTTCTAAAGTGAGATTGCACTACACTTTAGTGTTTTTCACTACCTCTGTGTCCTACGGATGACTGAGTCTTCATTTCTTACCATGACCGTGGGTGCCCTCATAGAGGTAAAATTAGCTTCCCATGGGCGTGTGAATTGGGGTAGTTCCTATAAGGAATTAGACTCAAAGTCTAATCTCTCATGGGGTTGGCACTGTCCTCCTCCTCATAAATAGAAGGAATGTCTTGTGGGAATTGATCATGCACATCATCCACAAGTTCAGTGGGAGGAGGAGCTTCACTTTCTTTAGCCCATTTCTCTTCTTGAATCTCTCACATAATATCTATTGAGTACCCATTCATAGAGGAAGAGGTGTCTGGTTTAGTGGAGTTAGGTACATAAGCTTCTTGGGAGGAGGGGGATGCTTATTCCTTCACTTGCCTTGTCCTTTGCTTGGGAGATGGCTGCCTTGCCGGATGTTGCAATTATGCTTTCCAATTTCTCCAACAGTCCATCAAAGTGTAATTGTGTCTTTGCTGAGTAAGAGTAGTTGAAGAGGCGACTGGCTTCAAACATATCTGAGCCAATGCGACCATTTTAGCACAAATCTTGGTTCTTTCTATCTCTATATCAACTATAGGGTAACATTTTTCATGATCTATCACATTTGACCCGCCTTGGATTCTGGCATGATATGCCTTAAGCATCATGTCTATGTCCTTGGCAGTGGGGTCAGCTAAGACTGATCCTACTCTAGGGGGTGGTGGAATTGTATAATGTGGGTTGGAAGGTGGCAGATTAGGTGGTGATAGGGATGAAGGTGGTGGTCGTATGTGAGAGTGTGTTTGAGAGGTGAGTTCAACAATTTTGGGTTTTGTTTCTCTTATGCTGTCTTCTAATTTGCTCATCTTCTTAGACCATTACCTTTTCATCCTTTCCCAGCTATCCTTCTAGCCTCGCATTTGTTTCTTGGTTATATTCTCACTTTCAGTAACCTCAACACTCTTATCTGGGCCTAAACCTTGGTTCCATTGCAAAGCCTGAGCTCTGGTGACCACTTGCACTGATGCGGTGGAAGTTACACTTCCTATAGAGTCTACTACTAACCCAATAACATTGATAGGGGTGTTTTTCGACATATTATTGGGGTTCTTTGGGCAGTCTCATAAGAGCTGCTCCTTTCCGCAATCTTCACAAGAACCTTGAATTGACACAGATTGGGGTTGTGTAGGGGTAGGCATGTGAAAAATGACGAGTTGAGTTTAAACACACTCTCAAAGAATATATGAGATGAGATATGAGAGACAAATAAGTGAGCAATCCTTAAACCAACAAGAATACAAAGTTCAGTAGTAGAAGCTAACTCAAGCTCAAACTACTTGAAAAGAACAAAGCTAATAACACTATCAGATGAGTTCAATGATACAAATGAAGCCAATGTATAATGTTCAAGAGTGCATGGTATACACCACTCCACTTCAGTCCCTAGGATGCAGTCCACAACTACAAGAAATGAGTCGACTGTCTCTCAACTCCAACCCTCTATCTGTCTTCTGAAAATGCTCAGAAGCTTCTATTTAAATAGGTATAACTCTCTAATGCGTGGGATTTTGGTGAAATTGTTTTAGATGGAGATTCTCCACGATATAGGAACAACGTTGTTGAAGAAACCATTTTGATATCACGCACGTAGCTCAAGACACAAGCTTCCAAAGTTGGCCTACTGGCCGTTTTCAACAATCTGCCAATTCTCTACCTACCAACTTGTAGCCATCATAACTTGACTTTGGAGACGCATTTGTTGGTGATCTGATACCTGATATTATGGAGAACATTTCAACCTTTAGATCAACCAAAAAGGATGCACGGTTAGCGAGATATGATCCGTGCAAAACTACCTTCAGAAAAGGTGTGTTGCTGTCTTGAAAGTTTTCCTAAATTATAGGAACACTTTTCCAACTTGGCATTGACTTAAAATATGCTTTATTCACGACTATGGCTGATGTGGAAAACATAATAAACCACTCTAAGAATATAATGAACTTTAATAAAGAGTTCAACCTATAATAATACTTTGAAGAGATGATGTGGACTTGCATATTCCAACACCTTCGATCAAGTCCAACAATTTCAAAATAATAAGAACCTGAAATAAAATGCTTGCTCAAGGCATATGAAGATGAGACTTCCCTTATTTGTTGAAGATGCATGATGAGCCTTCCCTTACTCATGACTTCCTTCCCTTAAGGGGGGCTCCATTATGCCAAGTGATGATCTATGCTTGATGAACAACTCCTTGTCGAGAGCTTTAGTGAAAAGGTCAACCACATTTTCCTTTGTGTTGTAATGGTGTAAGATGATATCACCACGGTCTTGTGATTGTCAAATAGAGGAGAGATCCTATGAGTTGCCTATATAGTGTTTCATCATATGGAACACCATTCTCGTCCTTCATGAGTTTGAGAGTTGACTCCATAGGTGTAGAGACTGGCTTAGAGTGAGACATCTCAAACCTATCAAGCATGGAAAAAAGGTACTTTTGTTGAGAGATAAATATATCTCCCTTCTCTAGTCAAGAGACTTCGATGCCAAGAATGTAGTGTAAGTCACCAAGATCCTTCATTTCAAACTCTTAGAGAGTTTTCTTTGAACATCTTCAATCATTGCTTCATTGCTTCCTATCAACATGAGATCATCCACATATAGAAGAACAATAACAATATCTTTTCCCTTCACTTTATAATACAAACTATGATCAGCATTGCTTCTTTGAAAGCCTTGAGAGCAAAGATGCTCATCAATCCTTGCATACCAAGCTCGGGGAGCTTGCTTCAAACCATACAAACTTTTGAGAAGCTTGCATACCATGTGCTCTTTACCTTTGACAATGCATCCTTCAGGTTGTCGCATGTAGACTTCTTCCTCAAGTATGCCATTAAGGAAGGCATTGTTGACATCCATTTGCTTCACCTTCCACTTGAATATGGAGGCAAGGGAAAGTAATAACCTAACTGAACTCATCTTTGCTACTGGAGCATATGTTTCATCATAATCCAATCCATATTGTTGAGAATATCCTTTAGCTACTAACCTTGCTTTGTGCCTATCTATCTTCCCTTCCTTGTTGAATTTCAGCTTGTATATCCATTTGCATCCGATTGCTTTCTTGTTGGGAGGTAATGGACATAACTCCCATGTACCATTTTGATGAAGAGCAGCCATCTCTTTGTCCATAGCTTCTTGCCATTCTTTTTGAGTACTAGCAGCCTTGTATGTTGGCGGTTCGTCATGTTGTAAAATAGAGCTAAGTAAAGCAACATTACTTTGCTCAAAACTTGAGGAATTACCTCGTTGATATGTAAGTCTTTGAGGTTGTGTTCTGATACTTGAAGACCTTCTAAGAGTTGCACAGTGATCTTCGTCTTCTTCCTCTAATTCTTCAATGGTTTCCTCATGTGTAGAAGAGGGAACTTCAACTTTAACTGTTGTTGAAGAGCTTTTATCCAAATCTGAAATTGATGCTGAACTGAAGCTTGCATTCTCATCAAAAATCATATCCCCTGATAGGAATGTCTCCTTCTTACATGGATCATAAAGTTTGTAAGCTTAGCTTACATCACTATATCCAACAAAGATGCATTTCCTTGACTTGTCATCCAACTTCTTCCTCTTTTCATCTGGAATGTGAGAAAATGCGAGGCAACCAAAAACTCTTACATGATGTACCTTAGGCCTGATGTTGTGAAGAGCTTCATAGGGTGTAATGCCCTTCAAGACTTTGGTAAGAGACCTATTCATCAAATAGCATGAAGTGTTGATTGCTTTAGCCCAAAAGATGTTGCTCATACCTTTGTCTTTGAGCATGCATCTTGCTACTTCAAATAATGTCCTATTCTTCCTCTCTGCCACTCCATTTTGTTGTGGAGTGTAGCTGCAAGTAAGTTGCCTTCGAATGCCATTCTCAAGTAGATAATGGCTGAAATACTTTGACAAGAATTCTCCTCCATTGTCAGACTGTAGATTCTTTATTCTTCGTCCTGTCATCTTTTCCACCATAGCATGAAAGTGTTTGAGAATCTGAAATACATCAGCCTTCAACTTCATAAAATAAACCCAAGTATATCTAGAGAAATCATCTGTGAAGGTAACAAAATTAATATTCCCTCCAAGAGAGGGAGTGGTGGTTGAATCACATACATCAGCATGCACCACATCAAGTATATCACATGCCCTTGAGCTGCTCTTTGAGAACTTACTCTTAGCATGCTTTCCAAGGCAACAGGCTTCACACACTTTTCCAATCCTTTGTAAGGATGGTGTTGTATAACTATGGGTAAAAGTGGCCAAAGACATGGGTTTTGCGGGTCCAAAACCATTTCGAGAACCCTTGGACTCTATTGGGAAACCCTTAGGAAAGTGTCTCCAAGAGTGTGGTTTGAACCCTTGAGTTATTTGGATTTATTTGCTCCCAATTGAAGGGTTTTGACCCTTAGGATTGATATTTCCTAAGAGTATGATATTTAACCCTTAGGGAGGCCTCTCAAGCCTTGAGACTTGTACGTACAAGCTTGGGAGAAGTCCTTTTAGAATCCATGTGAGAGCCATGTGATTCCATGTGATTTTCAAGGTTAGAAGGCCTTGGATTAGCATCCATGTGAAGAAGACACTTGGCAAGCTCTCCTCACATTTCCCCCTTCACCTTGAGGTATATATATGGGTGGAGTTGGATGGGTGGATATGTGCTCTCTCTTCACCTTGGTGGTTTTGCTAGGTAGTTAGTCCTTAGTCAATGGTTGTTACACATTGGTATCACGAGCTGCGAAGATCCTTTTTTTTCTTGTATCTCACGAGGCCTTTCGGGTCGACGGAGCTATTTACTCTGGTTGGGAGTGTTTGCAAAAGCATACGCCTATGTGACCTCTCCCTCTATGAGAGAGCTCTCAAGCGGTCAAGGCCATACTCACGGACGGCCTCAATCTCATCATACCATGCACAAGGCCATACTCATGGACAAACTAAATTTCATCGTACCACGCGCAGGTGAAGCGTGAGTCAAGCGCGAGCTGAGTTTTCATCAAGAGCTCATCGGTCATATGAAGTGATGGTAGCGTGCTGCAGATGTTTCTCTCTCTCTCTCTCTCTCTCTCTCTCTCTCTCTCTCTCTCTCTATATATATATATATATATATATATATATATATATATATATATATATATATATATATATATATATATATATAGAGTGTTCGTACAGTTCTGCATGGATTTATGGGATTAGAGAACTACACATACAATAGCCATCGATGAGCAGCCCGATTCCCAAATTGGAGTCTCTTCCTTTAACGAAAGTATGCTTCTGATTTCAGCTTCGTATACGGGGAATAAGGGGTAAGTTAAATCTCTAAGAGGAAGCATCAAATTCGAAAAAAGATCTCGCCATCAAGAAGTGGATACCCATGAATGGAAGGTCTTGACTCTTCATCACAGAAATTGGGGAAGTAATATTTATTGCTTCTTGCTACTCTTGCATGCTTTATTATTATTATTTTTCATCAGTATGATCCATTTTTCTGAATTACCTCGAAAGTAAGAGAATGCATGAGATGCATGATGTATAGACCATGGAAGTTTAAGGCAATAACAAGTCTGTGATGCCTTTAGATCTTTTGGGCCGTATGCTCATTACATTGATGACTTCAATAAGTTTACCACCTCAGTCAATAGGCCCGGGTAATATTTTGAAATTTCATCGAGATAGAGATAAAGCCTTGTAATTATTGATCTTCAATGAGGAATTCTTAGTAAGCATGAGTCATCAGCTCGCATTGACTACGTCCTTGCCCTTCGCACACACCATCCATTGCTTCTACTGATTGAATGGTCTGGTGAAGTTTTCAGATCGTGGCGATGCTAGCAGTTCGCCATCAATGACGTTGTGAAACGTTCATTAAGCCTTATCATTTGGAGTAAGGAAATTGTCCAATTTTATTAAATGATCTTTTTTCTTGTGACCTATTTATTAGCATCACATACAATGAACATGCATTATGTGTATCTCACATGGATGTGGCAATTATAAAAGCATTTTATATACAAATGCACTTGGGCATTTCTAGAATGTTTGTGAGGATAAATGTAAGCATTAAATGGATTCCACATATGAATGCAATTATGCATTTAACAGATCTTTGATATTGTAAAGTTAAGTGAACTTTTGGGTAATATGCCTGAGAAAGGACAAGGGTAGTTCAAAGGAAAGGACGTAGCTTTGATGGAGGTAAGTGTTACTTTCCAATTTTCGTTTCATATTTGTTTGCCATGCTAGAATAATGCATGAAAGAATGCATTTCAAATGAAGTAGGTGGAATCCACACACTTAAAATGAGGCATGAGTTAACTTTTTTGCATGCTAAATTTAAGGTATAGAAAAATAGGAAAGGCTTTTTCATGAGCCCATAATGGACTCACCACATGAAGATTGTCAAAGAATGGAAATGGAGTGTCCATCATCGCATGGAGAGAACATGAATGGAAAGCACAAGCATGTATTCATGCATTAAATGGAGTTCTAAATGTGAATTCCATGCATGCTTTAAAGAGGGGTTCAATACATGAACCTTATGCATGCTACACATCTTCAAACAAAGATGTATATGTTTTTGACATACGCTATGTATCTATGAATTAAATCACATATGCATGGGTTGATGGGACATGAGAGAGATTTAAAGTAAAGTTTAAGGTCAATATAGGAAATGAATTCTAATTATAAAGTCAAAAGCATACAAGTTTAATGGAATATTGAGAATATGTAACTCAATTGCCATTAACTTTTATGCTTTTTATATGTTGGCTTAATCCAAAAGCCAACATGATTTTTTACAGATAGAAAAACCTTAAGCTTTGAGTTCTGCTGATGGACCCTGAAGTTCCATAATACCCATGGCATGCCTAATCAACAAAGCCAAGGACTTAGGTTACAAACTAAGCAATCTTAACCATAAGATAGTGGTAATAAGAAATTGGATTGAAATACATCCAAAAGAGAAATGAGAAGCCTATATGAGACCCTACACTCATGGGGTAATTTTTTGTGAATGATATTAAGAAGTTCAATGGAACTTCAACATCTGATCATCGAGGACAAATGTCCTCAAATGATATATTAGGGAAAAAATGGCTGAACCATTTTACCCTTTTAAAAGTTCATTTCTTCCCCGATAAGCTTCTTCGTTCATTGACAAGAGGTAGGATCCATTTGGAGCTTTGAGAAAATTTCTTCAAGAGTAAAGAATTATAACTCATTAAGCATATCTAGAGAAGAGGAAGATTAAAGGGTTGAAAGAAACCCTTAGGAACTCTACTCCAAAGTGTGCTCTATGAGTAAGAAACAATTTATCAAGATGGTTAACAAGGTAACCATTTAACAAAGATTGACTATATCCTTTGATACAGATGCCTACTTATTTCAATAGATGATATCTAGTATGAGAATACTAGCTCTATTATCAAATGACATAAACAAAGATAACTTTGATTGCATCTAATCAAGAAAATAGTTCAATGAAAGGTCAAAGTCTTTTCAAAGAACAAATCAAGACTCTGTAAGAATGTAACTTACAAAGATTTTGATTATATTTGATAAGACTAAAACGAATGAAGTTTAATCCTTGAGTAAGAGCTAAAGTTTTCTACACTAAGGTGGGATTGTAAATCAGATGGTATGGGACATCTAGGTATACAATGTCACTTAAGTGGGTTCAGTGGTATGGGACACTAAACTTAAGGATAATGGAAGCTTAAGCTCAAGGATATTGGAGAGCTTTTTGAGTGAAGGATTTATCATAAATGAACCTCCCATTTGGATAGGAAATTAAAAGATAATCAATTTTCTACAATTTTCGAGGACAAAAACTCTTTAAAGGGGGGAAGAAAGGTATCATCAATATGATACTTCTAAGCAAAAGATATTCGTTAACTCTTTCATGAAAGTTAAGGAGTACATTGGATGTCCAAGTAGAGGGGAATTCATTAAAGAATTCCAATTTGGCAAGTAAATTAAGGTAAGCTAGCCAAAGATTTGAAGCATAATTAGAGTAGGGCATTTGAGATGGGTCCAAAGTTTGGATCAGTAAGCATGGCAAGTTGCTTAAGTCAAGAGGGTGACATATAATTATCGATCCCTTAAAGGAGAATAGTTAATGGTTTTTAGAACATCAACATGATGTTGAAGACTTTAGCAAGGATATCAACTCATGAAGGTATGAGTTGAAGATCCCAAGAAAACCCCATGGGTAAATATCATTGAAAAAGGGATCTAAAGGAGAAAGACTCGATCTTATCTCCTATTAAATTAGCTAGAGGAATTTTGAGAAAGCCAAGTGACATAACTTGGTCAAATATATCAAACCTTTTATGGTTGGATAATTCAAGAGGCCTCCATTGGTAAAAAAGATAAAACCTTTTTATAGTTCGATACCAAGTAAAGTTCAAAGGTCAACCTAAATAGACCTTTGAATTAATTGACATTAGAAACCTTAGTCTTTGCTCTCATGAAAATGATGCCAAGGAGTTCCAAGATGGAATTCATGATCATGGTAAATGATCAGAGAGCATTGAAAAGATAAGGGCAAAAAAGGTGGAAACATTGAGGATGTGGTTCTACGGATTGGAGAAAGGACTCACTAGTATGGGACAATGAGAAGTAACTCCCATTGAGATTTTTCTCTGATGGCCAGAGAGAAAATAGGCTCAAGATCCGATAGGAAACATCACGATAAGCCTTAAAGATAAGACCATTTAGATTAAGGTCTTAAGTTCATTATGAGGTATAGAAATGTACCTCCTTGAACCAATTGTATGAACAAAAGGGTAAATAGAATGAACATGACATTTACCCTAGGAAAGGCCATCCTTTATCCTCGTAAGCAGATGCATTTTTCTTAATAAAATGCATAGCCAAATTTTATATGGAACAATAAATTTGGATAAGTAAGAGGGTAAGGAATTTTTTGGAGTTTACTAAGTTAAACTCCAAAAGTAAAGTCAAGCCTATTCAAGTATAATAACCTTGAATGAAAGAATGACCTATAAAAGATCTTCTTTTGAATCTTTGGTGAGAACAAGTTATTCAAGAATGTTCCTAGCAAGATCTGGGATATGATGCCCAGAAACAAGTATCTTTCTTGCAAGACCTTGAAACTTGAATCATCTAAACTCCATCCAATAGAAAATCTAGAAGGTATCTTGATGGCTTGATAAAGCATTATCCCTCAATTATTTTGAGGATTTGAAGAAATCAGTTTAGTAAGCTCTCTTTCTCTTTAGCCTTGGTTATCTTCAAGGTTAGTATACATAACTATCTCAAGGATGAACCAGAGTCGGTTCAAGATACTTAGTACTAATTCTTGTTGGAAAGAACCAGCTAACAATGAACAAGGTAGAGACCCAAATAATTCCAATTCCTAAAGTCATCTTTGGATCTAAGTCTTGAATGTCAAATCTTCCAAAAGGACTAAACTCTATTTTGAGAATTAATCTAGGGAAAACCAAAGATGATCAAGATAGGGATCCACTGTAGACATGAACTTTCAAATTTGGGTATATAGCCATTCAGAATACTTGAAATTTATGTTTCAAGAAAACCTAGATGATTGAAATAAGTCCACCTAAGTTACCAAGGAATGGGAAGATAGTATTTCTCCTCATTTTATTGAGCATGTTTTGGTAGAGACCCATTTTGCTAAGTTGATATCTTTAGCTAAGTCCTATCAAATACAAACAAAGTATATTTGTATTTGAAAAAGGACTATAAAAGAATAAGTTAAGTTTAGAACATCTGAAGATTCCTCAGTCATAGCTCCAACTGAAAGTAGATTCTTGGTAAGCGACAGTACCAAGAGAACATTGTCGAGTGTCTTTTTCTCTCCCGTTCCCAATCGAATGGGTATGTCACCATTCCTTGCAATAGAATTTGGAGTACTAGCTGCTGTAAAGAATTACTTCTTTCCTTTAAGGTTATTGTCACATGCACAGGTATCCCTTGACTTGAACTTGATTACTTAGATAGTTTTCAACTTGTCTCATGCCTATCGTCACCCTAACTTACTTCCAATACTATGCGTTCTTAGCCTAAGCTAAGAATTGACTAAAGGAGTTAAGAGAATTTCCAACTGTTGGAAGAAGTATTTTTGAAGTATTTTTTGATGGAAAAATAATTATAAAGGCCAAAAAGCTATAAAAATATTTATAAAAATGATGTAAAAATGAGGAAGAGTCTTCCTCATGTAGATTAGAATCATATGTATTTTTCCTAGAATTTTTGGAAACTTCTAGATAGCATATTTTTAGATTAGAAGGGAAAAGGACCAAAATTCAAGTGTGAAAACGGACACTTGAAAATGTATAAAAAACATTTTCCTCTATTTTGAGAGGGTTTGTTATTTGTATTTGATGCTATCCAATCAAAGAGAGAAGTTTCCTGCAGAAAATCGTGGTTCTTCCTTTTGTGCGAATTTCTTTGATTTGTTGAGTCTATTCTATGTGTATCCATGGAATTTGCAAGCTTCTATTCTGTAATTATGATGAATGTGTATGAAGAGAGATGATTCATGATGTGTTGAGTGAGAAATTGATGAAGAATGGTGCTGGAGATGAAAATCATCTAATTTCATAGAATCGCGATTGTCTCCTATGAAGGTTATAGGTATCATTTTTGAATTTTGACTTTATGATTGTGTTTGCTGAGAAAATAACAAACTTTAGACACCAAGATTATTGAAAATGATGGAGTATTGCTCAAGATAATCCAAACCCTAGAAATTCCTCTTCATCTTCATTATTTCTCAGAAATCTAGCCAGTTTTCTCTTATTGCTTGGATTCTATCATCTAGAAGGGGCTGTGGTCTATTGTATACTTCCAGGATTGAAAAATATAAGATGTATTGTTGATTCTTTATGCTAAATGATTGGAGAGGACAACTCCAAAGGGTAATAACAAACATTTTTTGGTTCCGTTTCCGGGGAGTATATCAAAAGCTTCATTGAAGTTGGACCTTGCTGGATCTTCTATTGTTGATGGTATTGAACACATTGAAAAGGTAATACTCTTTAATCAAGAAATGGAAACATGAAATGGTAGATTGCTTTGTTTGTCTTTTGGGAAAAGGAAGCAATAGATAATCTTTTGAGAATAAGAAGTGTCGAAATTATTGCAAATTGATAGTTTCTCATATCATTTTTTGGAAGTAAAGCGCAGGTGTGTGAAAAACTGAATCAAGAAAGTTGAAGATAAGGTAAAATGTGTTTATCTTTGCATTTGTAGAGTGCTTTTTGACCAAGTACCAAGCAAAATTGTTGATCTTGGGAAGATGACATGATTGTATTGAGGAAAGTCAAGTAAAGTAGCTAGATGCAAGTAGATAAGATCCATTTGTTAACCAAGTCAAAGCAATAATCTTGAGAAAAAGTTTTTTTGCATCTTGAAAAGAAAAATGTTTGAGTTTATCTTTGCAAAATTTGATATTTGCACTTCTTAGCACATTTTTTTTGGGAACTTTTGCTCATGAACTGTTTTGATAGCAAAACATAAAGGAGTATAACCAATCAGGGAACACAGGATCAATAGATCACTAAACAAGAAACCCTAAGTGAAGTGTTTACCTTAATTTAGTGCAAAATACTAAAAAAATTCATAAAATTCATTAAAACATTCAAACAAATTTCTTTTTTCCTTAGGAAGTTGAATTGAAGTGTTGTTGTCAAGAGTAAAGGAGAACAAGTGGAAAGAAAAATCAAAAATCTGAAAAAACAAGAAGATTAGAAAAACACAATTCTCTTCACAGGATCGTGATTTTCTGGTTAAATTTTTGTTAATGATGTAAAATTGCAGGTGACAACTGAATTGGAATTGGTAAAGAATATTGAAGGAGAACAAGTGGAAAGAAAAGTTAAAAAACTGAAAAAAACAGGAAGATCAGAAAACCACGATTCTCTACATAGGATTGCTAATCTTTGTTGATGATGTAAAATTGCAGGTGACTAGTGAATTGGAGTTGATGAAAAATCTGGAAGAGGACTAAGAGGAAAGAAGACTCAAAATTGCAAAAAACAGAAAGTATAGAAAAATTACGATTCTCTGCACAGGATCGCGATTCTCTGTAAGAGGAAAAATTTTTGAGATATTAAGCATATTTGGGTTTTGAGAAAGGTAATTGAAAGAGAATTCATTAAGTTGAGTAAGTAAAGGAAGTCGAATTCTAAAAATCATGGAGGTTTTAGCATCAAGTGGGTAAAGTGGAAAAGAGGTACAGAATCGTGATTCTCACCAGTGGATAATGGGAGTGACCAATGATGAAAAATTAGGAATTGTGGATTAAAACCATAAAATTGTTGAAGAATAAAAGTTGGACAAGAAAAAAGTGAAAATTCTGAGGAAATTGCACAAGACCGTGATTGTGTGAACACTATAAAACCCTGGAATCCAAGAGGAAAACTCATTTGAGTGAGGAAGAGAGAGAGAGTGAGAGCAAGAACAGAATCGCGACTTTCTGCAAAACACAAGCTTTTGGACATCTTCTCGTCAAGCAAGCAAGGTAAGGATTTACTAATCAATTTTTGTATTATCTCAAGTTCTTAGGTTATGATTCGAACACAAAAAACTCAAGAAATAGTAAAATCACGGAATCGTGACTTTTAGGATTTTGAATTTCACAGACAAATAATAATAATTTTGTGAAAGCTCTTTTATTGCATGCTAAAATTTTAATTAGGCGAATCTTTGTGAGAAATCAAAACTCAAAAATAACAACCTAAAATTTTCCAGAAATCTGCACAGAATCACGATTCTGTAGTCAAACACAAAATCACGATTCTCTGAAATAAAGCACAAAATCGCGATTCCCAGAGCACGATTTTCATAAGGAAATCATGTTTTCTAACGATTGTGAGCAATCACGATTGTCTGGGAACAGAATTGTGAAAACACGATTTTCACAACAGAATCGTGAAAAACACGATTCTCACAACAGAATCGTGAAAAACACAATTCTTACAACATAATCGTGAAAAACATGATTCTCATCACAAGATCATGGAAAAACACGATTCTCACAACAGAATCGTGAAATACATGATTTTCACAATAGAATCGTGAAAAACACGATTCTCATCACAAGATCGTGGAAAAACACGATTCTCACAACAGAATCGTGAAAAACATGATTTTCACAACAGAATCATGAAAAACACGATTCTCACCACAAGATTGTGGAAAAACACGATTCTCACAACAAAATCGTGAAAAACACGATTCTTTCACAGAATCATGAAAAAGACATGATTCTCTCCACAGAATCGTGAAAAACACGATTCTCTCACAGAATCGTGAAAAAGACACGATTCTCTCCAGAAAATCGTGGAAAACACGATTCTTTCCACAGAATCGTGAAATTAATTGAATGATCCTTAGGTCTGGTAATAAATTGTACACACATTCCAAGCAAGAACTGGGAAGGAAGGAAATAGAGCCAGTGGAAGGAGAATTGCAAGAAAGAGATTTAGGGCAAGAAATTAATATGGAAAATTTAAATGAAACAAATGAATCCTCTGAAACTGGGGACTATAGAAACATCCTCAAATACATGTATACAAATAGGTTTGGAACCTATGTATATCAGGATGGAATGCATAAGTTTCTCATTAGATTGAGAAACTTAGAAGTTCCCCTGAACATAACACCAGTACCACAATTTAAGGATGGTAGATATGAGGATAGGCAGGGATGTGTATACATCTTCCCACAAGACCCAGAAAATTCTAATGACCTATGGCAATGTGCAGACAAGAGACCTTGGGAACAGAACCTAGGGCAATCTGACTTGCCAAGACCACATGAAATTCACAATAATGGTGAACAACAACAAGGTAGGAGAACACATACTTCCCCAAATCCTTTTGAAAAGGAACCAGAAGGATTTAATGATTTTCCTTTGAGAAGAAGACATCATTGGCAAAATCAGGGCAGAATGCTTAGACCCTATCAAGTAGCCAAATGCATGAAAAATCAATATGAAGGATATTCTTATCCTCATGCTCATGCTGCAGAATTCAGACAACTAATTAGAGCAGAAGAGGTTGAGGATTACAAAGTACAATTTGAGGCATTTGTTCTAACCCTAACATGACCTGCATTATCTTGGTTCATTCCCTTGAGAAAGGAAATGTATCTAGATATTGAATCCTTCCTAGAAGCCTTCATTGGGGAATTCTCAAAAACTGGAATAAAACATAGCACAGCTACATGGATACATAGCTTTAAACAGCAAAAAGATGAAAATGTCAGAGAGGCAGCTAGGAGATTCAAGCAGTACATTGATAGATGTCCCAGAGAAGAAGTCCCTTCCATGGCAATACAAGTATCCCTATTCATAGAAGGATTAAGAAGTGCCCAATTAAGAACTGTGGTGTATTATAGGAGATGCCCTGACCTAGGAGCATGTGTGAAAGAGGCAATAGATTTGGAAGACAACAGAGGAAAAGACCTGTTAGCATTTGATCAACCTAGAACAAATGAAGATAAAATTCCACTAGTAGAAGAATTGGCACAAGCCATTGCTAAAGCCCTAGAAGTTAGCACCAAAACCAATTTGATAAACACCAAGATAACAACAAATAAAAAATGCTATAATTGTGGACAAGATCATTTGGTACAACAATGTCCATATCAAAAACCACAACATTTGCAAGATAGGAAGACACTCAAATACTATACATTAGAAAGAAAATGGACAAATCATACCAGAGAAGAATGTTTCTACAATAAACAACCCATTAAAGAGAGAGATTATGCAAACCAAAGAGAATCTGGATTTATTGAGCAACCAAGACCTGTACTTGAGCAACAACCTCCATTACCAACAAATGTGGTACCAGTTAAATACACACCAATAGATGAGGGAAACTCAAGAATAAGATCACCATACAAAGAAGATTATCACTCGAATGAAGGATATCAGGAAGAGTGGGAAGGTTATGAGATGAGAGAACCAGAACTTCAAGCCCTAGATTTGGGAAATGGGAGAATTGAGATGGATACAGCCACATTCATGTATATAACCAATAATTATATGTCTAATCAGAAACCTCAGTTCAAAGGGAGCCAAAAGATAACTTGTTATAGATGTGGGGGAGAACATTTCATTAGAGAGTGTCCACAACCTCCTACATTAAGAATAGAAGGAGCCTATTGCAAGGATTGTGGCAAGGAAAATTTAATAAAGGATTGTCCAAGAAATCCTCAAAAACAACAAAAAACATCTAATAACATACCATTGAGAACAGTCAACATCATGGAGCAAGAAGAATTGAGTGACTTTGACCAAGTAAATGTAAATGCTATAACAAGGGCACAAGCTAAACAACAAGAAACAACTAAAGAAAAAAATAAGAGTTCAGTTTCAAAGGTGAAGAAAAATAGACAAAAGGGGAAATGGGAAAGGAAAATGAGAATGGGTAAAAGTTTGGAAGAAGAGAGTATGGAACATTCAAACCATACTCCTCCTCAAAAGACACAAACCCAATTAGAGATAAGAAATTCATAGAGTCTAGACACCTTGATAAAAGCATACAAGGGAAGAATTCAAGAGGGACCAAATCCTACAGACCATGTAATGGCTTATCCTATGCTAGAAATAGAACATGAAAGGATGCAAAAATGCAAACAAATCATACAAGAAGCACAACTCAAACTGGGGGAATTAGACAATTCTCAAACAACAGTTGGGGAATCAAAGGCAACAAGAACAAGAGAAACTATTAATCAAGAAGATAACCCACAAATTACATTACAAGTAAATATAGATAAACAATGTACAATCTTATACCACACCACAATGGAGGAATTGGTAAAATAGAATCCTCACTTACAATACAAAATGAAAAATGGGAATCAATACCAGAGAATCTTGTTCCACAGCCACAAGAATTGGAGGAATTGTGGTACATTCCTATTGATAAGATAGGAGCATATTGTGAAGGAGAAAAAGGAAATTCAACCCTAAAAATACAATTTGGTAAAAATTATGCCAAAGCTATATTTGATAGTGGATCAGGTGTGGCCATCATGACTAAACGAACTTGGGAAAGATGGAAAAAATGAATTAATAGCCACTAAAATGAGATTGCAACTTGCAGATGGACACATAGAAAAACCTCTAGGAATATGGGAAAAGGTGATTGTGGATATATGTGGAATACAAATAGAGCATACTTTTACTATAGTAGAATTTCCACAATCCACTTCATATGAAATTATCCTAGGAAGACCATTTATGAGACAAATGCAAATTGTGCAAGACTGGGGTAATGATTGCCTATACCTTCAGAGCAAAGGGAGGATAACCAGAGTGAATCTAAGAAATGGTCATTATTGTGACATATCCCCTCAAGAATGGTTCAAAATACATTAAAATCAAGAATTAAGTGAAGAATCAGAGTTGGAAGATCAGAATGAAACAGAATCATCAATATGGAAGTGCAATGTGTTAAGAAAGCTTACAAATGGAAAAGGAAGATTAAGAAAAGAAGATTGTGTAGAAGCGAGAAAATTACAAGATGAGAGCTATATACCACAAAAATTCAAAGATGAAGAATTTGAGCCTTATGGTTGGAACCAGATTTTGGCCACCATGGATCTAGCCAAAGATGAGTATGTGGGAGTGAAATTCCAAAATGAAGAAGGATATGATGTTTTTCACATAGGAATACAAATGATAAAGGTATCAAAAACAGAAGAAGACCAGGAAAAAGAAATGATATTGAAAAATAGAAAAACACAATATTTGGAAGAGGTAAAAGCTGTAGATGCAATAAAAGATAAAATCTCAGGCGAATATAGAAAAAACAAACACAAGGAAATAGAAAAAGACCAAGAGGATGAAAAAAATGAGAAAATAACAAACAAGGATCAACAGTTTGATGTTCCAGAAAATTTTAAGACTTATGAAGTAGAAGACTGACTACTTCTAAAAATGAAACCAAAGAGAAAAGAAAAAAGGGGAGGCATATGACAATGAAGAACAAACTAAGAAGGTAATGATCACCCAGGAAGAGGGGGAAGAAAGACATATTGTAATAGTTGATGACATGACAAATCAAGAAGAGGAGGCATTAAGAAATTTGGCCAGAAACTATAGGGATGTGTTTGCTTATAGTTACAAGGATTTGAAACGTATTGATCCTAAAATCTATGAGCATAAGATTCCTATTACACCTGATGCAAAGCCTAGCAAACAGAGACATTACACATTCAATGATAAATACTCTACTAAAATAAAGGAAGAAATTGACAAGCTATTGGCTGCCAATCTCATCTATGAGATTGAGTATACAGAATGGATATCTCCTATAGTTGTAGTACCAAAAAAGAATGGGAAACTTAGGGTATGCATTAATTTGAAAAAAGTGAATGCTGCAACTATAAGGGATAGCTACCCATTGCCTATAACAGACCATCTTCTAAAAAGAGTTGCAGGGAAGGAGGTGTATAGGTTTTTGGATGGTTTTTCAGGATACAATCAGGTACCCATAGCATTGGAAGACCAACATAAAACTACCTTTTCCACAGAATGGGGAATTTATGCTTTTAGGGTTATGCCCTTTGGGTTAACTAATGCCCCAACAACTTTTCAAAGATTGATGTGTCATATCTTCAAAGAATTCTTGAGGGATGTAATGGAAATTTATGTGGATGATCTGTGTACTTTTTCATTAAAAAGACATGATCATTTGAAAGATTTAGAAAACATATTCAGGAAATGCAGAACATACAGAGTATGTTTAAATCCAAAAAAGTGTGTATTGTTTGTAAGACAAGGAAGAATGTTAGGTCACATAGTCTCCAAAAATGGAATTTCAACTGATGAGAAAAAAATAAAGGCCATAGTATAACTTCCAAGACCAACAAATGTAAAGGAACTTCAAACTTTCATGGGACATTGCGGGTATTATAGAAAATTTGTACACAAGCTTGCTGACATAGCTAAACCTTTCTATGCTTTGATTACAAAGTTTGAGTGGACCAAAGAGTGTGACCAAGCTTTTGAGACTCTAAAAACTTGTTTGGTTACAGCCCCAATTCTGAAAACACCCCAGTGGGATAAAATTTTTCATGTCCATGTGGACGCTTCAAACTATGCTTTGGGATGTGTGTTAGCACAACCAATAGAAGGGAGCAAAATAGATTTTCCAGTTGCTTATGCTAGCAGGCAACTGAATTCAACAGAGAAAAATTACACAACAACTAAAAGGGAAGGGTTTGGAATGATATTTGTTGTGAAAAAATATAGACATTACCTTTTGGCCAACAAGTTTAAATTTTTTTTGGATCACCAAGCTTTACTTTACTTAGTAAACAAACCCTGTAACACTGGTAGAATAGTCAGTTGGTTCCTTTTACTGATGGAGTTTGAGTTTGAAGTGGTGGTCAGAGAGGGAAAAACACATTTGAGAGCAGATCATTTGTCTAGAATTTAGGCTAAAGAACCAAGTTCACCTTTAGATGATGACGTGCCAGATACATATCTATTCAAAGTCGAAAGTGTTCCTGAGTGGGCCATGCCTTTAGTACCTTTGCTAACCATGGGACCTTGCAGAACAATTGGAAACAACTCACATTTAGTATTGCAAAGCAGAAACTTTATGCTGCTAGCTGGGCACTTATATCACCTCAACCATACAGGCATACTGGAATATTGTGCTCCAGAAGAGGAACAATAGGAATATCTAGGAAGAGCTCATTGTTGGAACCCTTGTACACATGCTTCCATAATAGTCACCCCAAGTAATCTCAATAGGATGGGAGTACATTGGCCTAATAAAATTCAAGATGTCAATCCTGGCAAAATTCAGAACTTATAACTCTATATTGGTTTCAGAAAAATCCAGAGTGGAGTGAGAACATAATTGAGGAGTTGAAAAGGAAGAAGAAAGGAAAACAAGTAAGAGCTAGTGGAGACTCAAAAAATATACAAATGATCTCTGAAGAATATCAACTAATAGGAGATCAATTGTATAAGAGAGGGATGGATGGATATTTAAGAATTTGTGTTCCTGAAGATAGATATCTGGAAATGTTGGAAATGGCACATTCTGGAGTGGCAGGAGGACATTTCTCAAGTGACAGAACTGCTAAACTCATATTATATTTTGGCTTTTGGTGGCCAACCCTATTTCTTGATGCAAGAACATATGTGAAAAGATGTGACATTTGTCAAAGGGTGAGTCAACCAAATAAAAGAGACAATATGCCATTAGTTCCATTGATTTCAGCCAGAGCATTTAGTAAATGGGGGTTGGATTTCATTGGACCTATACATCCTCCAACAAGACAATCCCATGCTGAATACATAATAGTGGCCACAAATTACTTAACCAAATGGGCAAAGGCCAAGGCTACAAAAAGAAATGATGCTCAGAATACTGAAAGATTTCTCTATGAGTATATCATCACCAGATTTGGACTACCAATTGAACTGGTAAGTGATAGGGGGACTCATTTTTTGAACCAAATCATAGAAAACATAACTGAATATTTCATGATTAGTCATAGAAAGTCAGCCCCATATCACCCACAAGCCAATGGGTTAGCAGAAAGTACTAATAAAGTACTTTGTAATGTATTGTCAAAATTGGTAAACACAAACAGGAATGATTGGGATTTACAACTTAATCATGTTCTATGGGCCTATAGAGTCGCATACAAAACTATGGTCAAATAAATGATCAGTTCTTAGTGCACAGTGTAAAGTTTTACACAAATGAGGAGTCAAAATCTAATTTGGAAGGTAATCCATCTATGGCTAAAAGAATTTGCTTAAACGGGTTCTAGATTGGGAGAACTATGTGTTAGAAGTTGCAGGTGTCAAAGTCGATTCTACATGAAGGAAGTTTTAGACATAGGTAGATTGTTTGAAGCATTTCTCATAATGTACTTAAGTTTTTGAAGTGTTTTAACTTGGAGCAGGTGGGAAAACTCTAGGCGACACATTCTACAAAGTTTCATCAGAAACTTTACACAAATGATTAATCAATGAGTGATTAATGTGTAGCAGCCTTTTCTGTGAAATGACTTTCTTCAGAGTTAGCTAATTTCTTGATAGTTTGGTGCTTGTCTTCCAAAGTTGGTTGGAGTTTAAAGTTATTCTTGATATAGAGCTGGTCTAACATCAAGGATAGCTTGTTCTTTTGGAGATTAACACTCTCCATCGGTGGTATCAGAGCAAGAAGTATTAAAATTGAGGAAAGGAAGACCCCGACTACTACAGATATGCAAATTTCACATCTTGAAAGTTCAAAAGGATAAAGTGTGATTGAAAGACTAAAGGAAGACACATAAAGGTTATCAAAAGGATCAGAAGGAGCAACATTCGAAGTTAAGGTATATTCATTCCTTATAAGGATTAAAGATTTGATAGTACAAGTGAAGAAAGGATGGGAGATAGTCTCCAAATTGAGAAGTTGGATAGAGAGAACTATCCAGCTTGGTCTATGAGAATGGAAGCTCATCTTATGAGCAAAGATCTGATGGGATACATCACAGGAGAGGAAGAAAAGCTAGAGTTCAAAGATCCTAGTGGTCCAACTAGGGAGGAGCTTGCAGATATAAAGATTTGGATGAAGAAGGATGCTCAAGCAAGGAGCATAATCTACATGGTAGTGAATGATTATTTTCTTCCTCATATCAGAGGACTTGAAAGTGCAAGTGACATTTGGAATGCTTTGGAAGAGCATTTCCAGAATACAACCAAATCAAGGAAAGCTTCATTATGGGCAGAATTTACTACATTCAAGAAGAAGGCTTCACAATCAATATCTGATTATGTGACAGAGATGAAAGACATTGCTGATTCTTTAGGTACAGTTGATGAAGATATTGAAGAAGATAAGTTGCTAAGACAAATTCTCATAGGGCTAAGAGGAGATGAGAAGTGGAAGCCTTTTATTTTGTCTACAGAACTTTCATTAGATCATTTCACTCCTGATCTGAATCAATTGTTAGGACATATGCTAACTTTTGAGAATGATATCAAAGGAGATGTTGATAAGAGTGCAGGTCATGCAATGTATTCTAAAGACAAGAAGAAAGCTAGCAAAGGAAAGCAACAATCAGTTGAAGATGAAGGTACTCCAAGTCAAGAAAACTTCCTAAGAGGAAGAGGAAGTGGCAGAAGTAGAGGAAGAGGCAGAAATAACAAAGATAATGTCGGAGCTTGTTGGATATGTGGTAAGACCAATCATCTATCTCATGATTGTTGGCATAATAATCAAAGCAATGGTAATTTTAATCAGAACTTTAATCAAAGAGGAAGAGGTAGCAGATATTAGAGAGGAAACTTTAGAGGTAGAGGTGGTAGGAATTCTTTTGGAAGAGGTGGAGGAAGAAACTTCCAAAATTAATCCTATAGCAACACCTACTACAATTATGCATCGGATCAGAAAGAAGATTCAACTCTTATTATGAATGCAACATGTGAAGCCTCACATGAAGACATGAGAGTATTTTATATTGATTCAGGATATAGCAATCATCTGAGTGGAAATATTGCTTTGATGACTGATCTAGATCATAAGGAAATCAATCATACAGTTCAAACAGGTGATAATACAAAGCACAAAGTAAAGTCAATTGGTTCAGTTAAAGCCAAAGATGGAAGTACTCTCTTGAGTAAGGTTCTGTATGTTCCTACAATTCCAAAGAACTTAATCAGTGTAGGACAAATTGTGGAAAAAGGATATGAGGTAACGTTCACTAATGATGGAGTTTATGTTGAAGACCCTAGTCAAGGATATAAACAAATTGTTACAGGAAAGAAGGAAGGAAGGCTCTTCACACTATAAAGATACAAGGTAATGTTGGACATGCTAAGTTTACATATGGAGACCAAAAGGTGTCTGAATTGGATCTTTGGCATAAAAGACTTGGACATTTTAATGGAAGAGGTATCAAAGAAATGGTTAATCTTGGTTCAGTGCTTGGATTGCCTAATGTTGCAGGTCAACACATGACATACAGATGTGAAGCATGTCAGTTAGGTAAAGCTCATAAGCAATCATATAATAAGCATGGTTTTATGTATTCAGAAAGACTTGAATTGGTACATACAGATGTGTGGGGTCCTTCAAAGGACTTCATTATAAATGGTTCAAGATATTATGTTATATATGTTGATGATGCTACCAGGTGGATCACAATCTATGTGATTGTTGTAGTATGCCCTTGGGAGCCAAGACCCACACCACCTTGCATGGAAGCAAGAAGGAAGGCCCAAGAAAGACTCTCCTTTCATCCACCCCATCCTCCCTCATGTTCAAGCCATTGGCCATCAGCCCGCAGCTATGCCACATGCTTGAAAATATGGAGCAATTGGAGTCAAGGACCCTAGTCACATATGTAAAATACAAGACAACTACAACACTCTACTTACACACAAAGGAAATGCTAGCATGCACACACACCTCACTCTCACACTCTCCAAGACTAAATACATATATGCACAAAGCCTTAAGAGAAAGGAGATTTCTTCCATTGAAAGGATTTTACATGAGAGCATGACCAAAAGCTCCCCCATTACAAGAAATGAGCCTCTATATATAGGCTAGGCACATTCTCCCATGTGCTCTTTTTGACTAGTCAAAAAGGAGCACATGCTCATATCTCTCTAAATCTTGGAAAATATTCCCTAACAACCCACTCTCTTCAAGAGAGAAATATAGGTGTGGGAAAACTTCTACGTGGGTTTTATACATGTGTGTCAAAAAGATGCTTTATTTGAGAGGCATCAAAACCATAGTCTAAAGCAAATATGAAAAAGGGGGCTTAGGAGAGTGTTCATATGGACATCTCCTAGATACAAGAAAAAAGGTATTTTTATAAGGGCTAGAGGGTGCCATTGCATGAGGAAATGTGGGCAACCCAAATAACAATACCCTCCTCCTCTTAGACTTTGTTGTCCTCGACAAAGCTAAGACATGAGAGCATATAGTGCTGAGCTGGGCCAAGTTTTGGAGTCTTCAAATATGCAACAGCTCCAATCTGAATTTTACAAGGCTGCAAATCTTTTGAATCAGTGTCTGAATCAGCAAGCCGTCTGCCTTCAAATCTTCATTCGAGCAATGCTGAGCGACACAATCCCCTTGGGGGGCAGTCAGCCCAGCCTCCATCCAATGTGCCTTCTCTCAAAGCTCCAATACCTGAAATTTTAAACATACACAACAAGTAGACTGAATTTGAAAAGATCACAAAATGTAATTCCATGTTTAGTTTCCACTTCAAAAACATCTTTCACTTAGGACTTGCTCTTCTAATGAGAAGAGCTCCTGAAAATCTTCTTATATCTGCAATCCAAAAAATGATGCCAAAAGTTGTTATCTCCAAGTGAGTGTGACGTATGGCATTGTCTAGCATGAGATGAATGTGGTATCATGATTAACTTATGTTCTTTCCCTCATTTATACTATGCTCCTAGTCAATCAAGCTTGCAATTTAACATGAGTGTTATGTGCTCATGAATAGACAATAGTGCAACATTATGAGTCCTATCATGAGATTCAAACAACTTATCCAACACTATTCCTGCAAAGCATAGTTGCAAAACATCCATAGGAGGTAAGAAGGATCAATGCTGAAGTTTTAAGTGTGTTGGCCTGCAATGTATTGAAAAAATTAAGCCGTAAATGAGCATTGTGAAACTAGAGAGTTACCTCCCTAGCAAAAAACAAATACTCAAATAGTGACTTCACACTTAATTAAGTTCAGGTCTAAGAATTTCAACCCCCTATGGGCATGGTCACCTACAAATATCTTTTAAAGAATGGGTGCTTACATCATGAAGAACATTTTAAAGTATAAGCAATATGCACCCAGCCCAGGAATTTTACTAGAAGCAGCCACTTTAATAAAGAATGGAAAAAGAGATGCATTTGCAAGTAGCAAGAGTTGTGTAGTATTGTACCTCCTTTCTGTTAGTGGGACAATGGATATCAAGCAACATTCATACCAATGCTAGACCGAAACAAATTGGATAAACCGTTTAGCTTCTATGCCTAAAATATTGAGCAGACAATCTCCTGGAGCAAGCCAATCTTAGCATACGAATTTCCTTTCAAACATACATGATCATATGCGACCTCACAAACATATAGATGAAGAACCAAACAATTTTATCCACTTCCAATGATCATGCAATAGAAGCTTCACGAGACATGGAAGCACCATCAACCTTCGTTTCAAACCTGTAACACTCAGAGTCAAGAGGAATTGAGTACACAATTAGCAATTTGAAGATAAGCTTCTCATTTACAGATCAGCAAAGAAGAATTCAGTAACCCCAAAAGCTGTTTAATCCTCATAAGGGACTCCTTCCCCAAGGAGAAAAATCAATATACTCCAGCCACTCAGTAATTATGTTAGCTTTCATCACTTAAAAGTGAGCAGTCTTATCCATCTAGCTTTGATAACTTCAAAGCACCGTCTCTGAAAAGAAGCTCCAAGTTGCAAAATTTAAGATGTGACCATACATTGCATTTTATCTTATAATAGCCCAAGAAAAAGAATAGGTTCTAATGGTAAGTTATAACTTTCTTTTCATAGGCATGTCAACATTAAAACCTACGCCCAATCCTTCATTTGATCTTCTCCTTATGTTGTTAGTGATTAGTCTTTTATGTCGATTGGGCCTTCATGCCCATGGTCCTTTGGCTCAAAGAAGAGCAGGAGAAATCATGGTCAACGGTAGAGGCATTTCTATGAGTTTCAAGCCAAGACCCGCTTGGATGAACTACACAAAGTACATGAGTCGTTGGTGAATAGATGCCAAAGTAGGAACATGACGTCAACACATCCAAGATCTTGGAATGTGCTGAAACTTATTACTGCTGTCATGACAGAATTGTGAACACGATGCTCAAAGAAGGTAGTCACCTAAAACCTCAACAAACCGCAAGAACGGTGGCACAGAAAATATCAGAGTTAAGGCATCTATTCCCCGTGAGGATCATTTTTTCTAAATAAGAGAATGAAAGGATGGCAACAACCATGCTTTTCCTGCATAGAGTGGTACCAATGATCAAGCCACAAGGAGAGTATATTTAAGGCCATAACTCATTTGTAATAAGGAGAGAAGAATAAAACATTGGAGCCCAGGACAACAAGCATAACCAAAAAGCGTTGTTACATTAGTTTAGCACTGCAGCAAGTATCTGTACAAAATCACTTTGTTTATTGATCAAAGTTCACAAAACATATTTGAGCACAAAAATTGCATAGATGAACAACATGCATGAATCCATGGCCCGACTTTGCAAGCAGTCTTATGCCAAAAAAAATATGCTAGTTTCAATTGTGCAAACAATACAGAAGTCCTTTGATCACTCCCATAAACGGGAAACTAAATTCCTGAACCTCCATGCCCACAAGGTGTTGAAAAAAGGGAAGTTGGGACTCCAAAATCATAATCTTTTATCCAATCCATCCTTAGTGCTCCGAGACTAAAGGTCTTATGCTGCTAAACAAAGTTCATTACTTATGATCATATATCGATTGGGGCTTCAGCAACTAGAGTCGCGTGCCATATAACCCTGTTTATGGTAACAACAAACTTCAACATTTAATCATGAACATAAAAAGGTACCAATCATGGGTGGTCAAAAAATTATGTGAGCCATGTGATCGGTTACATGGTGTAGCAGAAAATGCATTTTCCTACAGTCAAGCAACTTGTTCGAACAGTGCGATTCATATTAAGTTTTTTTCTAAATGGCCCAACAACCATAACAACAAGAGGCTTGGAGTAGCCCTTGTCCCCGGCAACGACGCCAAATGTGTTGTTGTAGTATGCCCTTGGGAGCCAAGACCCACACCACCTTTCATGGAGGCAAGAAGGAAGGCCCAAGAAAGACTCTCCTTTCATCCACCCCATCCTCCATCATGTTCAAACCATTGGCCATCAGCCCGCAGCTATGCCACATGCTTGAAAATATGGAGCAATGGGATTCAAGGATCCTAGTCACATATGTAAAATACAAGACAATTGCAACACTCTACTTACACACAAAGGAAATGCTAGCATGCACACACACCTCACTCTCACACTCTCCAAGACTAAATGCATATATGCACAAAGCCTTAAGAGAAAGGAGAGTTCTTCCATTGAAAGGATTTTACATGAGAGCACGACCAAAAGCTCCCCCATTACAAGAAGTGAGCCTCTATATATAGGCTAGGCACATTCTCCCATGTGCTCTTTTTGACTAGTAAAAAAGGAGCACATGCTCATATCTCTCTAAATCTTGGAAAATATTCCCTAACAACCCACTCTCTTCAAGAGAGAAATATAGGTGTGGGAAAACTTCTACGTGGGTTTTATACATGTGTGTCAAAAAGATGCTTTATTTGAGAGGCATCAAAACCATAGTCTAAAGCAAATATCAAAAAAGGGGCTTAGGAGAGTGTTCATATGGACATCTCCTAGATACAAGAAAAAAGGTATTTTTATAACGGCTAGAGGGTGCCATTGCATGAGGAAATGTGGGCAACCCAAATAACAACAGTGATCAAAGACAAGTCAGAAGTGTTTAATACATTTAAACACTTTCATGCATATGCAGAAAGAATTACAAGTCAAAAGATGAAGAGACTAAGGTCAGATGGAGGGGGAGAGTATTTTTCTAATGAGTTCAGTGATTATTTGTGGAATGCAGGTATAAAGAGAGAGGTTACTTGCAGGTACTCTCCTCAACAAAATGGGGTAGCAGAGAGAAGAAATAGAACTCTTGTTGAGTTTGCAAGGTCAATGATGAAGGAGAAAAATTACCCTAATTATTTGTGGGTTGAGGCTATAAACACAGCCACATATTTGGTCAATAGGTTACCATGTAAAGCCTTGCAGGGTATGACATCATATGAAGGTTGGTGGGGTAAGAGACCTACCTTGGATCATTGTAAAATATTTGGATGCTTGGCATATGCATATGTGCCATCACAATTGAGGCATAAATTGGAACCTAAAGCAGAGAAGTATGTATTCATTGGTTATGATGACAAGCAGATGGGTTATAGATTGTGGAGTCCATCCACAAAGCAATTCCTTGTGTCTAAGGATGTTACATTTGATGAGCAAGGTACTTGGTATGCAGGTACACTTAATGTTCATGCAGATGTTGAAGAAGTTGTGAATCAAAAGAAAGGTAAATCAAAGGTTCATATATTTGATGAAGAGGAGAACAATGAAGTACAGGTTGAAATTGAAGAAGTGCCAAGGTTTGATCCAGAATGTGATGAACCAGAAACTTCAAGAAGTGGAGAACTCAGAAGGTCATCTAGGCACAAATGGCAACCTACAAGGTATAGCTATGATACTTCATTCTTGACTACTAAAGATTATGCTTACATGTTAAAAGCGGATGATGATCCATCCACATATGATGAAGCCAAAGGAAAGAAGAATTGGGAAAAAGCTATGCAGGAGGAGTATGATGCATTAATGGAAAATGAGACTTGGGATTTGGTTCCTAAACCAAATAGTCAGAAGATCATTGGATGTAAATGGGTCTACAAAACAAAAAGGTTTGCAGATGGAAGTATATCTAGGTACAAAGCCAGGCTTGTTGTAAATGGATATGCACAAACATTTGGTGTGGACTATGATGAAACTTATAGTCTTGTTGCAAAAATGAAAACCATAAGGACTCTCATAGCAATTGCTGCTTGCAAAGGTTGGAAATTATCTCAATTAGATGTGAAGAATGCATTTTTGAATGGTTTTATTTCAGATGAAGTCTACATGGAACAACCAGATGGTTTCAAAGATCAAATGTATCCAAATCATGTGTGTAAGCTCAAGAGAGCATTGTATGGGTTGAAGCAGGCCCCAAGTGCATGGAATTATTGTCTTGTAAAGTTCTTGAAGGAACTTGGATTGCAAGCATCAAAGGCAGATAGTAGCTTGCTATTCAAAGCAAGTGAGGATGGATTTATTTATGTTTGTATTTATGTTGATGACATAATACTTACGGGAACAGGTGACAAAGGTATACACATGATTAAGAAGCAGATGGAGGAAGAGTTCAAGATCAGTGATTTGGGAAATTTGTCATTCTTTTTGGGAATGGAGATTTCATATACTCAACATGGAGTATATGTAACTCAAGAAAGGTATCTGAAAAATTTTCTAACCAAATTTAAAATGGAAGATTGCAAGATAGCACCAACTCCAATGGAAGTGAATCATAGATTGAGTAGATATGGAGGAGAGGAATTCAAAGATATGAAGCTCTATCAGAGTTTGGTGGGTAGCCTGATTTATGCTTCATTAACAAGACCTGACTTATCATATGCAGTTGGAGTTCTATCTCAATTCATGCATTGTCCTAGAAAGGAACATTGGATTGCAGGACAAAGAGTACTTAGGTACATCAAGGGCACACTTAAAGAAGGCCTGTATTATGGATTTACTTCAGATAAAAGAATCAAAATATACAGTGATGCAAATTGGGCAGGTAATTTTGATGATAGAAGATCAACACATGGATACTTGTGTTATGTGGGAGACAAGTTGATTTCTTGGTGCTCTAAGAACCAACATACAATTGCTTTATCATCTACAAAAGCAGAATACAAAGGCATGGTAGAAGCTGTAAAGGAAGTAATATGGTTAAAGACTCTTATGAAGAGTTTTGATATTGTTCAAAGTACTCCTATCATTTGTGGAGACAATATGAGTTCTTTATATTTGGCAACAAATCCTGTATTCCATGCTAGAACTAAACATATTGAGATTCAGTATCATTTTTTGAGAGAGAAGGTTGTTGATAAAGAAATAAAAGTTATGCATACTCCTAGAAAAGATCAACTTGCAGATATGATGACAAAAAGCTTGGATGGACCAAAGTTGTAGAGGTTTAAAGATATAGCCGGGATAAAGAAGATGCAGGTAATCACAATTGATGATTGAGGGGGAGCCGTTGGAGTAGGAAAATCAACAATTGGTGATTATATAAAGCCTAGAAGTGAAGAGATGAAGAAAATATTGAAGTCGAACTTCATGAAGTGAAGAGAAGATTCAAATAGCAAAGTTCTTTAAAACATATGTACATTAGCTTTGTAAATACTTCAATATACTTGAAGTAATGACGAATCAATTCTCATATGTATATATAGATACGTGTAGATGGTCATATTAGATGAGTGCAATGAAGTATAGATGAATAGATGATGTGTATTGAATGAATCATCCATCAGATGTATGAAGAGTTGAATAGGAAGAATGTTTAGAGAATTGCATGTCGATCTTTTCTCTAGTTCTCCTTGTGTTTGATTTTATCAGAAATCCTTTTGTACACATCTAAGTCCATTGTTAATCTATCTATGGTTAAAGTTTGAGTGTTCAATTGCAAACAGGCTGAGAGAATTTTGTGTCGGAACATCTATATGTGAGAAAGTGTTGAGTGTCTTCTGAAACAGGTGCAGTTTTGATGGTCAAAGAAATGATCAATTCTCAGTGCACAGTGTAAAGATTTACACAAATCAGGAGTCAAAATCTAAGTTGGAAGGTAAGCCATCTATGGCTAAAATCATTTGCTTAAACGGGTTCTAGATTGGGAGAATTATGTGTTAGAAGTTGCAGGTGTCAAAGTCGATTCTATGGGAAGGCAGTTTTAGACATAGGTAGATTGTTTGAAGCATTTCTCATAATCTACTTAATTTGTTGAAGTGTTTTAACTTGGAGGAGGTGCGAAAACTCTAGGCGACACATTCTACAAAGTTTCATCAGAAACTTTACACATGTGATTAATCAATGAGTGATTAATGTGCAGCAGACTTTTCTATGAAATGACTTTCTTCATAGTTAGCTAATTTCTTAATAGTTTGGTGCTTGTCTTCCGAAATTGGTTGGAGTTTAAAGTTATTCTTGATATAGAGATGGTCTAACATCAAGGATAGCTTGTTCTTTTGGAGATTAACACTCTCCATCATTACATGTGGTGACAAAAAGATTGTAATAAGCCCCCTGATCCCAATGTGTAAATTCACCTCCACCTACTAAGTGTATCATCCGCACACTACATCATTCCACTTAGCTCATAGAACTATTCGTTCACTAACTACACACACAATCACCGAGCACCAACTGACTCACTAACTTTTCATGGTGCCTCATGTTAATGTTGTAATGGGGACAAACTATCATATCTTGTCCACTACAATGTTAACATGAGCTTCTATATTCTCACACAATTGGCAAGCAAAGCAGTAACATGGCAGAAGCAACAGGAACTAGTTCCCAAGCAGGATCTAGCACCCATCCGTGAACCACAACTAGCTGAGAGGCCTCAAGAACTCAGGGCAGTGCATGTCCTTCCAATTCTGGAGCCTCTGCAGGGGCACACATCACAAGTCAACAAGCATGCACATTGGTTGAGTGATGTCGTAGGTCCATTAGGAGAGGACACATACTTCTGGGAAGTTGAAATAGAATTTAATGGTAGGTGGGGAAGGTATCATTTCTTTACTCGCGAGTTCGAAAAGTACCAAGACGCAGAAGTAATGACCAGTATGGACCAAAGCTGGCTTGGATAGCTACTTTAGAGCATAATTACCTAAACCTGATTTCCTACGCTATTCCTACCGGATCAACACTATCACCCGTAGTAGAGCCAAAGGAGGAGATAGTACCTTTTTGTTGTCCTCATTAACACTAGGTCATGAACTAAAAAGGTTTAAACTTACCTCTCAATTTAGTACGAGAGGCCCTGGAAATGAAGGATATGCACATTCCCACAGAGAAAGAAACATTGATTCCGGGAAGAATGAGGCACAAAGATCTCAACAAATTGAAAGATATGGTAGCCATGACACCGACCATCTCCCTCCATTTATGCACAATCATGCAGCACTTTGCCTTCCCAGCTCAAGAATGCTTCACCATGCCACCAAAGAGAATTTGGTTCAGCTTCTACTTGGTGGAGAAAGAAACTCTCACACTCAATCTACCCCATTGGATCATTGACCAAATTCACTTAGCACATCAGAGCTAGAACAAGAAACATAAGAATGTGCTTCATGGATGTTGCACACTTACATGGATCATTTTTAGGTGCTTAGCTTACGATGTGCCCATTCAAAGAGCATTGGTGTGGTCCAGAGACCAAGAGTTCCAGAGATGGCCATCAATAACGGGGCCACCATCTAAGAAAATGAGAGGAGCAATCCAAATATTGTGTGCACTGGCAAGGGGTGCCACCCTGACACCAGATGTGACACCACCTCAAACAAGACGTGTTCGCCCATTTACGATTCACTTACCCAAGCTAAGTACAAAGGGGCCCAATCTTGTTTTCCCTCTGATTCCCTCTAACTTGGAGTTCCCATAGGGCAACACTCGAGACAATTTAATAGATGAAGAAATTGCCAAGATGATTAATGAGGCTAATCTTGACACTGAGGAAGATCAAGCCCGAGGACTGCAACCAACCACAAGGACTTCAGCTCCTACCCAACCTGAAATAGTGGAAGTGGACAAAGATGAAGAAGAGACCAAGGAAGCAGAATCGGATGAGGAACATAACCACGAGCAAGAGGAAACTTCAGAACTAGTGGGCACCCCAACTTATACAGCATAGATCAAAAGATTGTATGAAACCATGAAGTGAGTCCATGAACATCACAAGTTGTCATTAGAAATAGGGAAGATATTCATAAGTCGAATGTTAGGAGAAGAAGGGGTAGATGAATAGTTTATTGAATCATTGAATCTTCACGTAGATGTGCTTGTCCTGGATGAAGCCATTCACTCAGCTATCGCTCACATCAGTCATTTTGAGCAATGAGTGCCTACACGTCCCCTTCAATCTGGGAAGCAAATTCACACCGATGTATTGACACCGATTGACACTACACAGATAGAAGAACACCACGAGGCACTGCTATCACCACATTCCTCCTCTCTCACTGCACACTTCACTTCTTCCCATGAAACTACCACCCTAATCTCCACCACCACACACGTTGTAGGAATTCCTCCTTCCTCTGGCACCCAACTTGGAGGGGTTGCCATACCTATATTCACAACACTATTCACTGACATCACATCCACCACACCCTCCATTCCCATTTACATGGTCACACACACTTTTGAGACCATGGAAACATCACCAGCCACAACTCCACTCCCTCCCCCCACACTCCCACAATCTCCCATACCCCCTACCCCCACAACACCTCTTGTTTCCACTTCATTCATGATCCCTTTCCCCTTCCCCATTCCCCCTACATCCTCCACTTTCCCAGCATCCCTAAATGTAAATAATTTGTTTTCTAGATTACATCAATGTATATATCAACTATAGAACGAATATCAGAACTTAGAAGATCCTCATCGCCATATAATTGCGGACCACCAGCAATTACGGAAGCGGCCCTAGGGGAAGAGAACACTGACCTCAATCAACATTATACTATGCTAGAACACACCCACCAAACCCTCTTGGAGACTCCTTAACAAGCAGAATCTTCCGAAGTTGAAAAATTAGCAGCTTTACTTGAACTTTATAAGTCCAAGAATGTCAAAGTCCGTTGTAATCTGAGATTACTAAGGAAGGGCATGGCCACTGCTCTAGAAGAGAATAAACGACTTCAAAAACAAAACGAAGAGAACCTAGAGGCAGCAATGGAAGGCTCCCCTCATGAGATCAGCTCAAGAAGGTTTAAAGCTATCCCTTCAGAGACCATGAAAACCATTCTTGAAAGCTATGCTGATCTTCTAGTAGTGCATGACGATTTGGGAAAAGAACGGGATACCCTTCGCCAATAGCTAAGGGTGCAAGAAGAACAAACGAAGATCACATTCTATAGCGATTACTGAGGAGGTGAATGCAATAAGAGAAGAGGCTGCCGAATTGCAAGGTAAATTACTTCAGTATGAAAGACAACCCTCCCGGGTCATAGAACCAGAACTGAAAGAGTTGGTGCCCATAGAAGTAGACGAGTCATATGAGGAATCTTATGTTCCTATGCCGATGTTGGGTGACCAACAAACATCTGAAGGATTGGACACACTTGAGTTAGAAGCCCCAGAATGGTTGTAGATGCTCAAAAAAACGGCCAATACACATGACAATAGAGTAGTGGTGCAAATTTGGTCAATGTCTAAAGTTGAAGATACCCTTATAAAATCAGAATACTTCCGATGCATGTCCCATCACAGATGGATAGGCACAAATGATGATCAGTATGTGCCTTATTGCATGCTCCTAGTAGATTATAATGCAGAAATTCAACGACGATGTGTCAAGGCCCCAACTTTTGCCACCCAATTTGGTCCAGATGACATACCTAAAAGTGTTACACAAGGGTCCATCTTCCAACCCACTTGGAGGCTTCGTCTCCTAGAAACTTATCCAGAAATGGTTCGTACATGGAATAATATGCCACTATTCATCAAGTACAATCCATGTTATGTCCCAGTACTCAGAAGATGTACATGGCATGATTTTGCCATCAGTGTGAAGAATGTTAAAGGATGTACAAAATGGCTAAATTACGTGTATCTAGCACCACCACGAGGTGTGGCCATAGTAGCATACATGATATTCATTATCCGCCACTAGGGTGTCAGACTGTGAAATGTTCGTGATGTGATGGCATAGATGTGTTTGAAAATATTCGAATTAATGTTGGCCACTTTCCACACCTTCAAGAACATTAAAGATCCGCATTTCTCAGGAGTCCGTTTCACTGCAGGAAATCTCGACTTAGTATATGACATGAGCACAACCCCCTCCATTAATGTGATAAATGCATGGCAGACAAGAATCAAATACCTCCCAGTATGCTACAAACAAACTTGTGAGGAGATGTTCATTACAGGGTTTTTGGAGTACCATTCTGAAATATTTGTTCCCAGACCCTCACATCTCCTCCAACTTTTTGTTGTGGAGAGAACCTTACATTCCAAACAATTGTGTTTGCCACATCTGAACGTTCCAGGGCCAGTCAATTGGGATGCCTTATTAACACATTTAGCAAAGGGATTGAGGCTAGAAGAGCATCACTTGGATACCAATGTCGTTGAATACTATGTCAAATGTTCAGCCCACCAAGGGTCTATCAGAGATGATAGATGTGAGAGGGGGGGTGTTGGTAGCAGTCAAGCCACTCAAAGACCTACACAATAGGGAAGCCAACAAAGGGAGTCAGAGCAGATAGAAGGAACAAGTAGGCAAAGCAGTCAACGAAGATCCAAGAAGTAGACCAGTCAGATTTTCCAACCTAATCTCCTTATAACAGTGATTTTCATCACTACATGAGCACTATAAATTTCGTTTTTGGTAGATTTGACTCCATTTTGTTCAAGCTGAGGAGTCCTCAAACTTGAGCAATATTAGAAGTATTTATGTAGCAATTTTCATAATTTTCAGAGCTTGTTTGAGCCTCCAAAATAGCTTAGGAACCTAATTTTTAACTAGGCAAGACACTAGGTCCGGATAGGGCCAAAGCTAGTCAAAAACTATAAAAAGAGCTAGAGAGCTCATTTTGGGGGTTAGCTTGTTAGTGATTTGAGCTTGTATATGATACTTTTTGAGTAATCTAAAGGACTCCATTGTTTCCCTCTTTGTTCTTACGTGTGTGCCTGTGTGTGTGTGTGTGTATATGTGTGTGCATGCTTGTGTGCTTCTCCATCACCACTTGTGCACATCACTTTCTCGAGGTCTTCATACCATCCTCATGTCTTCCCGGATTGACATTAAAGGAGGTGCTACTCACCATTGAGCTACACCCTTTGAATGTCATATTTGATCTTGCTCAAGAAACTTGAAATTGTCCATTGATCAGGAGAGTCCCAATCTTATGAAGGAATGGTAGGAAATTGGAGATCTAGAAGTTCTCCATATGCATTTCTCTGTGATGGTCCATATTTTAGAAAATAGACAAATAATTGCATGTTATTGAAAAATATAGCATATTTTTTTTGTGTATGTTACATCTGCATAGTCCTTATTATTAACTTTGAATGTTCTTGTTAAATATTCAATAGCTTTTCACTCTAGAGTACCTGAAGGAAAAATATCTTCAAACATAAAATGAGACATCTTAAAAAGAAAATATATAAAAACTTAAAAATAGAAATAGATTCATTTGTAAAGAACTACTTAATAGTATGATGAAAATGTAGATGGTTGTGGAGCAGAAGATCCTTAGTATTGTACATGTGTTAAACTCCTGCAAACCAATGATTTCTTCTTAATTTGAAACCTAAAAAACAATCCTCTCTTTTGTTTTAAACTTGATATGAAGTGATGCTATTGGAAGCACAATGTGACTATCTCTACTCGCGATATTCCCCGTCCAACGCACTCGACACTCACCTTCGTACAAGTGAAGTAAAAAGCTTTGAATTTTTTGGATTTTATGCTTGTTGAGAAATTCTTGATTGAAAAATTGAAAGAGCTAACTTGAAAACTACCATATCTTCCTAGCCTACTTACTTACTTCCTCCTTCCTACTCTAACTTATGCTTCTACTCACTTTCCTAAACTATCAACTCACTACACACACTCCAAGAGAGAGAAGTAGTAAGTGCGAATGAAAGTGACTTACCAAAGAAGAGAATTTCACTTTTCCTCTACTCACTTCAACACTAAGAGCTATTTACCATCACACGAATGCCTCGGTTTGATTCGACACTCCCCGGCAATGGCACCAAAAACGTGTGTACTTAAGTACCGACTTAGGGACTTGTGGAGAAAAAGACTATACCTCAATCTCCATCAAGTACGTATAGTGGGGACTCACGCTTTAATTATTAATCCAAGGAGTATCAAAACCTAGCCGAGTGTATGAAGACATGCGTTCAAATGGAGGTCAATGCAAATGAAGTCTCACAAAGTACAAACAAGCATATATCTATCCCAAATGAGTTTTCAAGGTTGGTTATGGTGTCACAACACTTGGAGCAGCAGTCAACAGAAAATCAATCTTTTCTCTCAGTTCGGAACCCCGAATATAGCGAGTAACAAGCTCATTTCGAAGCTCTCAAGAAGACGCATCAATGATGGTCTTTTTACTCAATTCGGACGCTTTTGCTTCAAGTTATGAGCAAAATACTAAGTTGTGGGAATGATCTTCCTGCACTTCAGCACTTCTTACACTTCACACACACCTTACCAAGAGCAAACAAGCACTTCCATGGGTAGACAATACTTCTAAGCACTCTTTCCAAGCACCACACATGCATGCAAGCTCACAAGGAAGGAGATACAGAGAGGAGAAGACACAAATTCGAAATTCTGTGCTCTTGATTCTCACAATGGCAAAAAAGTGTCTACAAAAAGTCACAAATTGATTTATATACATGTGCCCTAAACATGGTCCTTTCACACAAGAGACCGGCACTTTATTGACTAAAAGACCAATTTCCTGCTAGTTTACAAGGGTATTGAGAGAAATGTTTATGGGCATTTACATCAAAAAATATATTACAAAGTGATTATAGTACAAAAATAAAGTGTCCAATTTGAAAAATTTTGGGGCCTTTGCTTTGTGAAATTTGAGAGATATCGAATATCGTGGAACTCTCCTGAGTGTTGAATGTCGAGTATCGTGGAATTCTGAGTTGCGACATTTATCAGATATCAGGTATCCTCAGGGATCGTGAGAATTTTCTCCTGACATTCGTCAAGTGTCGTATGTCGTGACTTTGCAAGTGTTAGATGTCGTGGACCTGCCATTGCTATATTTGGTAGATGTAGAGTGTCGTGGAGTTTCTGAGAACAATATTTATCCAGTGTTGAGTGTCGTGTGTTGAGCTAGTGTCAGGTGTTGTACAGGGATATTTTTATGATATTTCAGTGGGACATTCCATTTCAACCAAATATTTCACACAAATCTGAGATTCAACAAAGAGCATTCGGAGCTAGGGGTTTGTCAAAACTTGACTAGAGCCTTTAAGTGAATGAACCTAAGATCCCGAAAAACCTTAGGGAGCTGAAGAGGCGTAATCTCTTCTATGGGAAGTGTAGCTGAACCAAGTATTCACTCACATTATGCTGAAACCTCGAGTGAGTCTGAGGAGGAAACCCTCATGGCCTCAAAAGACATGCAGAATTTTGTACCAATAGTTGGCATGAAGTCATTTATTGAAGGTGAATATTGAACTTCTTTGGAATATGTGAGCACTAATCAACATGATTTACCCATCTACCTAGATGGGCTAAACGGATCAGTGGCTAGGCTAAAGAAAGCTTCAGATGCTTACATAGTACCTAGGTCAGCTGTTAAGTATGCAGGAGGATTCTACATGGATAAAAGAGAGATGTTGTATGTAGTTACAGAGTATCTGGAGAACATCAATGAACAAAGAGAGGAAGGAAACACCCACAACCCTAATGGAGAGGGACAGAAAGAACAGGTGTCTACCCCTAGAGGGAAGTCCATTGTATCTAGGGTTTGGAAAGGAGACCTAATTACCCAAGATGATTCCCTGATGGATGTTTATTTAGTCAAAAGAATGGAACATCTACTTAGAGCACACTCTTCATTGTGGGAAGAATCCATCAACCCAGCCACCATCTATGAATTGCAACATCCTGAAAACCCCACTCACATTACATATATGGACAAGAATCAAAGAAGGTACTTGCCCTTAACAGAGATAGAAAGAGCAGGGTTGAAATATCAAAACATCCCAGTGTTCCCACCTAGGGATCAAGCCACAACCTCACAAAACCCCTATTGGCAGTAGTCAGAGGCATAGACGACGTAGATGTATGTGAAGACAGAGCACAACAAAGTAGCAGGGAACTATTTTTTCAAACAAATATGTTTCATATTAATTTTCAGAAACTTCCAACGGTGATTTTTATCACTCTTGTAACATATGTAGCATAGAAAAACCCAATTTGTAAATTATAGCTCCATTTTGTGCAAGCCGAGGAGTCCTCGAGCTTGAGGAGCTTAGGTAGAACGCGTCTACCAATTTTGGTTATTTTTAGACCTCGTTTACCCTTTCAAATAGCATTAGAACCTATTTTTTAACTATACCGGCCATTACATGTGAAACCGATCAAAACTAGTCTAGAATCTATAAAAAGAGCTAGAGATCTCATTTTTTAGGTTAGCTTGTTTGAGTAGAGAAGAGTTGAGAGCTATTTTCAGCTTGTAATTGATCTAGAGAATAGAGTCTATTTCCCTACCTTCCATTGTGTCTTGCTTGTCTTTTACATGTGTGTGTGTGCATCTCTATGCTTCTCACCTTCACTCTCACTACATCTCACGTTCATGATCTTCATATCACTCCTATCTCTTCCGCGGATTGACATTAAGGAGGTGGAGCTTCTTAAAGTGGTTCTCACCATTGTGCTAGAGCAACACCAAATTTGGCACCGTTGTCGGGGATCGAGTTTAGGACGAATGTGCGATGGTAAGAGTATAGCAAAAAGTGGCGTTGGAAGGTAAAAATTTCAGTTTTTGTTGTTGTTTTACTTAGTTTTATATATATATATATATATATATATATATATATATATATATATATATATATATATATATATATATATATATATATATATATATATATATATATATATATATATATATATATATATATATATATATATATATATATATATATATATGTTTTCTTCATCTCCCTTACAAACCATCTTCATCACCACATCATCTTCTTCCACTTAGAAAATTTCAAAAAATTCACTATATCCACCCAATCTCCTCATTTTCCCTCATTTGTGCATGCGAGAGAGAGAGAGAGAGCTTTTGTGCTTTTGTGTTTTTGAGTTTTCTTGTAGGTACATAGCTCTGGTGCATCAGAAAAGCTTGCAAAAGGTAAAAAATCACTTTCTGTCAGAAATCTGCCGTGTGTGTCAGACCATCGCGATGGTCTGCCAACTTCGGCATTTGTGGTAAGTGAGTTCACCACCGTATAGGAGACAATAGCACACACATGAATCTAAAGTTGCATTTCTAAAATTCTCATTTTGGTGGACCATCACAATTGGCTCACAGCATCGCGATTGTGTCACACCATCGCAATTGGCTCACGCCATCGCGACGGCTCGGTCGCGTGCTGCCACTCGTAGCCTTGTCTCACCTAAGCATTCTAGATAAAGATCTTGGAGGACAACTCATGTCCATTCCACTCATCACCTTGTGCTAGTTTTAGAGCTAGGATCAAAAAATATAATGGTAGCACATCATTTTGTCCAAAGACCATCTAAAATGGGGTGGCATCGAGTACCATTTTGTAGGCAACTCGGTAAACCCAAACAACATGATGAAGCTATTTATCCCAATAAGAGCATTTATTATTTACTAGTTTTGTCAATATGTTACATAGGATCTTATTTGTGCTCTGTGCTTGTCCGTTAGCTTGTGGATGATGGGGGAAAACTTCTTATGTATCACCAAGAACTCTTGGAGAATGTTTTCAATGACTTCGTTTAGGAAGTGCATACCTCTATCACTTACTAACTCTATTGGTAACCCATATTTGGTGAACACATTCTCGAATAAGAACTTAGCCATTGTTTGAGCATTGTTCTTTGTCGTGGCTTTGACTTATACCCACTTTGTAAGGTAATCTATGCCTACAATAATGTACTCTGCATGGGAGTTTCTAGGTGGAGGGTTGATCAGACCTACAAATTCTATACCCCACTTTGAGAATGTGTGTCCTCCCATCATTTGCCTCAAAGGCATCTCATCGTTTCTAATCGGATATTATGCACATTGACATGTGTCACATTTCTTCACATAGGTATGTGCATCCATATGAACAGTGGGCTAGCAAATTCTTGAGAATAGAATGGTCTTAATTGCTCGGTCAGGACAAAAGTTTCCACTTGCAACACTGCTATGTGCAGTTTCTAAGATTTTTAAATAGTGTGATTCATGAATGCACAATCTTAAGTAACCATCTTTGCCTCTTTGATATAGGCTGTCTGCTACGAAGCCATAGTCATGAGCCTCTTGCTCCATGCTTTGTTTTCTTTCTAGACTAGCCTCAGTAGGTAGTGTTCCCAATCTCATAAATTCTACCAATGGACTTGCTCCATTCCGTAATTAACAACACATGATAAAGGGTAGAATGATCCACTGGGGGTCTCTCTTGGAACATTGGACAATTCTTAATCCACTCATGTATTTCCCTATCCATACTAGGCCAAAAACACCCCTAAACATTTTAGATTTTGCAATGTTTGCTGTTTAGAATAGTGATTTCCTAGCAATCTATAAGAAATCGCTTGAATGATGTGTGTGTGACTCTCCTCCCATCCATATATACCCTCTTGTACTCTAAAAATAGCAATGATATACTTTAAGAACAACAATGATGTGGAGTAGTCTAGTGCGAACATGTGGCCCATCATGCAACACTTATTACCATTACTACCAAAGGAGTTCTCATTCCTACCAAAGTACCTTAGGGTATCCCCCGAGCTTGGGACCTTGGCTAGGTATTCCTTGTCCCTCTCGCACATGGATTGATCCTTATGGATCAATGATCCGTATGGATCACATGCATTGATCCGTGTGGATCAATGTCTAACACTCTCTCCCCCTTCTAGAGATCATTGTCCTCAATGATGAACGAGGGAAAGTACTTGCAAACTAGAGATTCTGATTCCCAAGTAGATTCAGTAAGTGGTAATCCTCTCCAGGCTATTAGATACTCTTGGCTGAGAGGATTCCTCATTTGCTTCTGTCTCCGATCTAATATCGTGTCTAGAGAATGATCCGGGTTATTACTTTCTTGCAAATAAACAATACCTTCTATTAGACTATCCTCCCAAGAAATATACTTTCGAAGTTTACTAACTGGAAACACTGGATGAACTCTGTAATCTGGACGAAGCTCTAATCAGTATGCAACTTCACTTAGCTTACGACACTTCCCTATGGAGAGTGAAGTAGATCTAGCTCATACCTAAAGAAAGACTATGTCTCCCTCCTCAAAGGATATAGGAGATCTCTTTCTATCAACATACTCTTTAGCCCTATCAACGACTTGTTGCATCTTGGCTTTAGCTATTTTTAAATTTGCGTGGACATTCGCTAAGAACTCTAAAGCACTAGGACATTGTTGTGGCATGCCTATGGTACTAGGAGCATTTGGATTCATGCCATAGCTCATCTCAATAGGAGACATATCTCCCATAGTAAACTAAACTAGTGGCAAATAATTATCCCAATCTGTCTATCTCTAAAACATATATGCCCTCAACATGTCCTCTAAAATCTGGTTGACCCTCTTAGTCGTGTGAATATGCCATCCCTATCTGAAGCTACGGATGTTGATAACCCATGCAAATGGAAGACATGCTGGATAAACAACTCCGCTACCTGTGGATCAAATGGATTGATCCCTGCGAATCAAATGGATTGACCCCTATGGATCAATGTCTCACACTCTGATCCCTATGTCGAGTTTCTATCATCTCCTGCATGGGTATGAACTGATCCCTATGGACCAAATTCAATGATCCCTATGGATCACATACACTGATCCGTGTGGATCAATGTTGGACACTAATCATCAATATGTCTACCACAACTACTATAGTATCCCACTTTCTTTGGGTCTACAATACCCGACTATGAAGTCCATGGATACACTGTTCCCGTTGTGATCTAGAACTTGTAAAGGATACAAAAGACGTGGAGTCTTTATCCTTTTTCCTTTGTTGACTTGACACATAAAGCCTATAAAACATAATTGTGGACACCTCTGGCTATCTAGACCACCAAAATGTTCTTCTAACAAGATGTATTGTCTTGTCAATAGCTGGATGTCCGGCACAAGGCACATCATAACTATCATGCATGACTTTTCTTCTCAAATCTCGAGAATCTGGTATGCAAACCTTTTCTTTCCGTCTAACTATTCCATTCTCTTGTGAGAAATTAGAATACGGAATGGACTTGTTCACTCTGCTAAGGTAAGAAACAGCTAAAAGTGTCCCGTCTCCTATAATAGATTCATCATCACTAATGGCTCGAATGTGGATCTTCCACTTGTGCTTCCTTTATCTCTTGAAGCAATGAAATTTCTAGAACTGTAAAGCTCATTTGATACATTATCCATGATAATGCATCAACAACTATATTCTCTTTGCTCTTCTATACAAGATTTCCATGTGATACTCCTGTATGAGCTCAACCCAATGAGACTGACTGTCGTGAAGATCTGGCTGACTACAAAAATACTTAAGTGTATACCTTAAAGTTTACACCATAAAAATAGTGTCTCTAGACTTTAGGTACATACACCACTACATACAACTCCTGTTCATGCACTGACTTGCCATTTTGGCAAAAAACTGTGCCTATGGCTTATGCCACTATTATCTATCTCTAATTCAAAGGATCTGTGAATCTATCACTTTGAAACAACTTGTTTTAGAGTATCAAAACTATCGGGTTGCTCTTGCTTCCATGCAAATGGAACTTTGCCTTGAAGCAAGTTTGTCATAGGCACTCCTATCGAAGAATATGAAGATATGAATTTTTGATAGAAATTGAAAGGTCCTAAAAAAATGATCGTAACTACTCCTCATCCTGAGGAGTAGGCAAAAATAACATAATTAAAACCTTCTTGTGATCCATCTGAATCCCATCAGTAGATACTCTATCCTCGAAAGAAACAACTGAGTCTTCTCTGGATTAACTGAGTCTTATCATGAGCTCTTACTCTAATCTGATGGTAGCCACTTGTAAAATCTATTTTACTAAATAGAATGGCTCCACCTAGAGCGTCTAAAAGATGATCAATCCTAGGCATAAGATATCCATATCTGATAGTAATCTTATTGAGTGCTCTAGGTAGCTTTTACTAATCATGTCTCTTGGAGATCTGATTCTCCACGGATCAGTAGTAGCCTTCCCTCATGCTCAAACTTGATCACTTTACTTAGTCACTATTTATGATGCACTATAAATACAAACATCAAACTTGCTTCTCAACTTGTCTCCCTGCTAGGGACTTAGACTATAGCCTTGGTTGATTCACTCTATCCAAACCTTGCCTTTCTGTATATTTTGGCCACTCTTGAATGTTCGACCCACACACTTGCCTTGCTTGCTCGCTATAAACCTTGCCTCTCTGTGTATCTTGGCCATTCTAGAGTTCTTGGCCTACAGACTTGTTGATATATTTAGGTAGTGATGTGTGTGAACACTTTAGGACCACCGGGGCACTTTTTTCCCTCTTTAGGAGGTTTTTTTCCCCCGGCTTGTATATACGCCTATAGCTCAGATGCTATTATCCCACATATCAGTTTTAGAGATGCACGAGTATATTTTGAAACTGTGGGGAGCTAAACTTAAAGAGAAAGCAAACTAATATAAGCCGCTTCTCTCAATCTATGTGCGCAAGGTCTGCTCTTCATGGGTTGGCTGGGAAACACAGGTACATGTGCTAGGGGAGAAACTAGAGAACCAACCTTTGTGCCTGGACAATGCCTGTGCGTACGTGGGGAACTCTTGGGCCTATAGGGGAGGGCACCGGCCAGACATGAGCAGACTCGTGCATGATTAATGCCTCACAACTCGTGGATAGCGACAGGATGAGGATCACGTGGCCAAACTGATACGCATAGTAGTTGCAAGAGGCAGATCCTATGGTCTTCATCAGAATCCTTTAGCTTCAATCTCTACTGCAGACCGTGGTGACCGCTGACGACTCCGATTGAAGCTACGAAAATGTTCTCATGCCAAAAAAAGCACGTTTAAAATCACGCAAGAACAACCAAGTGGTCTAATACCAATTGTAAGAAATCACTTGAATGATGTGTGTGTGACTCTGCTCCCATCCATATATACCCTCTTGTACTCTAAAAATAGCAATGATATACTCTAAGAATAGCAATGATATGGAATAGTCTAGTGTGAATGTGGCCATCATGCAACACTTATTCCCATTGCTACCAAAGCAGTTCTCATTATTACCAAAGTACCTTAGGGTATCCCCCGAGCTTGGGACCTTAGCTAGCTGGCCCTTGTCCCTCACACACATGGATTGATCCCTGTGGATCAAATAGAGTGATCCCTGTGGATCAACGATCCCTATGGATCAATGATCCCTATGGATCACATGCACTGATCCTGTGGATCAATGCCTGGCACAATCCTTCATGGGCTTGTTGCAACCAACTGCTTTGTTCATCATCCTCAGCACAATAAGCTAGTACACCCTCTGTATCTTGTTTGTACATGCTTCCTACCATTATTTGATATTTATGTGATTTTACAAATTCATTTTTATTTGTTTTCACTTTCTTATTTGTGGGTCCAAAGGTTAGGATAGGTACCAACTTATTTTTCTATTTAGGAATAGCTTCTAAAATGAACACATAAGCATTAGGCAATTCATTAGAAACTCCTTGCAGTGGCTCTCCTGAATTGACGCGAGAAAGGTGATATGCCCTGAGGTGGTTCCTATCTTTCCTAACAACCACCTCAAAGTTGTATTCCATTAGTAAGAGGAACCATCTTACTAAGAATCCTGTATTGCATGGTTTATTGAACAAATACAATAAAGCTTGATGATCGGTGAAAAACTTGAACTTGTTGGCCATGAGGTAGCATCTAAACTTCTTCATAGCATATACCATGCCTAAGCCTTCTCTTTTGGTTGTTTTATAGTCCTGTTCAACCACGTTTAACTGTCTGCTAGCATATGCTATAGGCAAATCTAGATTTCCTTCACCTGTGCATTGTGTGAGCACACATCCTATTTCATAATTTGATGCATCCACGTGGACATGGAATGGTTCATTCCAATCATGAGTGGTCAATATTGGTGCTATGCACAAACATCTCTTCATCTCATTGAAGGAGTTTTCATATTGATTGTTCCACTCAGAATTTGTCAACAAAGCATAAAGAGGTTTAACTATGATCACATACATGTGAATAAACCTACGATAATATCCAAAATGACCCATAAAGGCTTCTATCTCTTTAACATTCCTTAGCCTTGGAAACTCTACTATAGCTCTGACTTTGTCCTCATTTGTTGATATTCCGTTCTTAGAAACAATATGACCTAAGATCTTACCTTGATGTACCATGAACACAAAATTTTTTGGGTTCAAACACACTCGATATTCTCTGCACTTGTTGAAGATATGTCTGAGCTCATGGATATGGTATCTTCTTTCTTGGGAATGAGCACATAGATCATCCAAATATACTTCTAAGCTCTTTTGAAAGAACTCTTTGAAGACAAGACATATGAGCCTTTGGAATGTTGTAGGGGCATTGGTGATCCCAAATGGTATCACCTAGAATGCAAAGATTCCCACGCAGTGGCAAACACAGTATTGTGTTGATCTTCTAGGGCAATGGCTACTTGGTTGTAACCTGAAAATCCATCAAGGAAAATATAAAATTCCTTGCTTGCAACATGCTCCAATAAATGTTCGGTGATTGGAAGTAGATAGCTATCTCTTATCATAGTAGCATTAACCTTTTAAAGGTTAATACACACTCGTAACTTTCCATTCTTCTTGGGCACCACTATAGTGGGGGACACCCATTCAGTATGCTCAATCTCATAGATAAATCCGGCTTCAATCAATCTATCAATTTCTTCTTTTATTTTGGTTGCATAAGTGGAAATATATGTGTAGGGCTTCTCTTTGATGGGCTTGGCTATCACGAGGAAGGAGATAAGGAAGATAGCTCACACACACACTCTCACTCTCAAGGAGAAGCACACACACAGATTGAGGCAAGGAAGAATGATCTTCTTCTTCTTCTTCTTCTTCTATTACATAAAAAAGGAATGTACAAGAATGACCTAAAAACAAGAATACAACAAGTGCAATATATAAAGATCAGTACATAAGCAAAAACCTAATGTCGACAAATGAGTGAGCTGGCAAGGAACAAATGTGCCATCACTCTTGGTAGATAAATCTAATAAAGCTCAATGAATTATCCCTGACATATACCGGTGTGACCACCATACATGTCAGAGAAACGAAAAACTGGTATGTGTCATCCTGGATCATCACATGTTGAGCTTGATATCTCAACACTCCCCCTCAAGCTCAATGCCATATCCTGTAATCCAAGCATCTCCCGAAACTTCTTCAACTTCTCAACTCCAAGTGCTTTGGTGAAAATATCAGCAACCTGCTCATTTGTTCTCACATAAACAAGATCAATATCACATGCTAATACCTTCTCTCTGATGAAGTGATAATGTACCTCGATATGCTTTGTTCTAGCATGGAAAATAGGATTCCGTGCTAACTATATGCTACTAAGGTTATCAGAATAAATAATGATAGGCTTTTGCACTTCCACACCTAAATCCGCAAGTAGCATCTTCAGCCATGATGCATCACATCCTGCCATTGCAGCACCTCTATACTCGGCCTTTGTACTGGACAAAGCAACAGTGGGTTACTTCTTGTTGCTCCATGTAACAGCTGCACTCCCAAGTGAGAATAGAAAACCACTAGTAGATCTTCTATCTAGAATGCTACCAACCCAATCTGCATCATTGTATCCATAAACTTGCAAATCTACACCAGCCTCATAAAATAATGCATAATCCAAAGTAGTGCTCACATAACGTAGAGTGCGCCTCAGAGCATCCGAATGTGGCTTCCTCGGAACCTACATAAACTGACTTTCAAGTCCAACAGTATAACTTAGATCAGGCCTTGTAATTGTGAGATATATAGACTTCCCACAATTTTCCTGCACATAGTAGCATTTTCCAATGCTTCACCTAATGTAGTATCCAATTTCAAATTCTGATCTAATGGCATAGAAATTGGCTTACAATCAGCCATACCATACTTTTGTAGCATATTCAAGGCATATTGCCTTTGCGACATCCATATACCTGTTTCTGTATGTATAAACTCAATGCCCAAGAAATAGTGTAGCACACCAAGATCTTTCATGTCAAATTCATGCATAAGAAGTTGCTTTCCCTCTTTGATGCTTCCTTCATTATCACCACCTACAATCATGTCATCAACATAAATAGCCACAATAGTGATGCCATCATCAGCCTTCCTTGCATAGAGTGAGTGATCTACATCACACATAGAAAACCCAATGCTGGTTAAGTAATCAGCAATCCTTGCATGTCATGCACGAGGGGCTTGCGTCAGCCCATACAAAGCCTTTGCAACATGCAAACACATTTTGGATGATTTGAATCTTCATATCCTTGTGGATGGTCCATATATACTTCTTCCTGTAACTCACCATGTAGGAAAGCATTCTTCACATCCATCTGATGCAAAGTCCATCCTTTTGCTGTAGCTAATGCAACAAGTGTTCTGACAGTAGAAATTTTAGCCAAAGGGCTGAATGTTTCCTCATAATCAATGCCATATGTCTCTACATATCCTTTAGCTACCAATCGTGCTTCATACCTGCTTATGCTACCATTAGCATTATGCTTTACCTTGTAAAACCATTTGCAGCCTATGGGTTTCTTTCCTTGTGGCAATGGAACCAACTTCCATGTATCATTTCCATAAAGTGTAGCCATCTCCTCATCCATAGCTTTTTCCAATCTGCATTACCAATTGCATCTTCAAAACACAAAGGTTCAGCATCTTGTATTACCTTTGTCATGTAGGCACAAGGGGGAGCCATGTAACTATCATATGTCAATCGTTGCACTGAATTACGCATCCTCTCAGATCTTCTTGGTCCTGGGTCACTTCTCCTTGTATCATCTGCATGTGCCCTTCTTACTCCTCGAGTCTTCACAGAGGGCAATCCAAGTTCCTCATCAAGACTCTTTTCTGAACCACTTGAATCTCCATCAACATCTTCAAAACTTGCACATGTTCTACTACCAACATAAAACTTTTCTTTACCTTTCTTGGGTGTATTTGATGAATTTCTTGGACTGAAATTTCCACGCAATCTTCCACTTCATGGATTTGATTTGGAACTATTGCTTGGTGATGCATCCGGTCCACTCAAAACTTGAGATTTGTTGGACATAGACGTCTGTGGAAGCATGCGAACATCACAAGGAAGAAGAAGAAGCTTGGAACACAACACACAATACTGAATGTATTACTAGAGAATGTACAAAGATAAGTAGCCCATTAGGGCAATAGGTGTATATACAAGCCGGGGGAAAAAACCTCCTAAAGAGGGAAAAAAGTGCCTCGGGGGTCCTAGTGTGTTCACACACATCACTACCTAAATAGATCAACAAATCCTCCTTGGGAGTGATGCGGTGAACAAGGAGCTGGCACTCATGTATAAGGAAGTGCCAAGCTATGTGGGAATCACTCCACAAAAGGAAGTAAGCCCAAAGCTTTGCAGAAAGCTTCAAACTTCTCCCTCGGCAGAGCCCTCGTGAAAAGGTTTGCAATGTTCTCCTGCATGGGCACATATGCCAAGCTGATCTCCCCAATAGAGAACCTCTCCCTGACATAGTGATAATGCACCTCAATGTGCTTAGTGCGAGCATGGAACACAGGGTTCCTCGCAACTGCCGATGTGCTCTAACTGTCAGTGAAGATGGTGGTGGTAGAAGACTGGCCAACACCAAACATAAGGCGTCTGAGCCACACACACTCAATAATCGCTATGAAAGCTGCCCTATACTCAGCCTCACAACTGGAAGTGGCCACAGTAGGCTGCTTCTTGCTCAACCAAGATATACATGAGCTACCAAGCATGGAGCAAAAACCACTAGTGGATACACGAGTGTCATAGCAACCAGCCCAATCTGAGTCAAAAAAAGCATGCAAATCTGGCGGTAGTGATCCCCCCTTGGGATAAAACAACCCTAGTAGCCAAGTACCACTCAAGTAGCAAAAGATGCACTTAACCGCCTTCCAATGCGTGACTCCTAGGCAATGCATAAACTTGCTCATATGTGAGACAACAAACTGAATATCTGGCCGAGTAATGCATAAGTAAATCAAGCATCCAACAGCCTGCTGATAGAGAATAGCATCAAATGCATCTCCAGCATCATGAAGACTCAATCGTAAACCTGTCTCCATAGGAGTGGCAATAGGTTTACAGTCTTCAAGGCCAAAACGCTGCAATAATGTGTCAATATATTTTTTTTGACACAAAACCATTCCACCATCAACTTGCATAAACTAAATGACCAAATAGTGATGCAAATGCCCCAAATCACGCATCTCAAATGAGGCATGCAAATCAGCCTTGAAATCAGCAATATGCTTCTCAATAGGACCAGTGAGCAGCATGTCATCAACATAGACAACAATGATCACAAGCACATCATTAGCACGCTTAACATATAAGGTGCTTTCAGTTGGACTATTCTCAAAACCATGTGCAACCAGATAGGCATGTGTCATCTCATACCAAGCACGTGGCGCTTGCTTTAAACCATATAATCCCTTCTTTAACCTGCACACCTGGTTTTCATGTCCTTTTTGCACAAAGCCACGGGGCTGAAAAACATACACTTCTTCATGCAAGTCACCATTTAGAAATGCTGTTTTAATGTCCAATTGACGTACATTCGAACCATGATGGGTTGCAAGTGCACAAAAGTCTCATGAAAATCAATGCCTCTTTCCTGCGTATAACCCTTTGCAACAAGCCTAGTCCTATAGCTGTCAACTGTACCATCAGGTTTACGCTTCAGCTTGTATACCCACTTAGTGCCAATGGCCTTCTTGCCAGGAAGCAAGTCACATAAAGACCATGTATCATTCTTCATTATAGCATCATATTCAGATTGCATAGCAACCATCCAATTTTCTGAATTTTGTGCTTCATCAAAAGAAACAAGCTCATTCTCATCACAGAGGCTAGATGCAGCCATAACATAGCAATCTGATGCAAAGGAGGCACTATGAGAGCCTAAACGAGTACGATATGACAAAGGTGCATCTAATTTGCTGTCACGCAAAGTCTACACTAGCCATTTTGGCATAGTTTTTGCCTGCTCAATATCAGCTCTCTCATCAACAAGTGCATCATGTAAATCTCCATCAGAAATGGAATGATCTGCATCATCATATGAAGCCTGCAAATGCTGAGAAGTTGCCTCATTAGGACCAGGACTAGACTGTCCACCTGTAGAAAGAGGCATCAAAGTATCATACATGTCTTTGGAACTAACAGATGTCTCCTTAGTACATGAAAGTAATGGTTGAATAGTATCTTCCACAAAGACAACATCACGGCTAACCAGAATGTGGTTATTCTGTGGATTATACAGATGATAGCCTTTACTTTCAGAACTCTACCCAACAAAAATACATTTTATTGCCTTATCATCCAATTTTCTACGATGTTGTTTAGGCACTAGTGCATATGCCAAACAACCAAAAACACAGAGATGAGCAACAGATGGCTTGCGGTCATGCCAAGCCTCATATGGAGTGATAGACTGCAGCGCTTTAGTGGAACACCTGTTCAATACATATGTTGCACACATGACAGCCTCAAGCCAAAAACTATGTGGTAAAGCCTGACTTTTGACCATGCAGCTCGCCATCTCCATGAGTGACCTGTTCTTTCGTTCAACAACTCCATTCTATTGAGGTGTATACGACACTGTACACTGGTGTTTTATCCCACGTTTAGCTAGAAATGCATTAAAATCAGAAGACATATATTCCCCCACTCGATCATAACGGAGGGTGCCCATTTTACATGCTGATAGATTTTCAGCCAAAACCAAAAACTGTTTAAAGAACATGAACACTTCGGACTTTGCTTTGAGTGGATATACCCATGCATGCCTGGAAAAATCATCAATGAAAGTCACGAAGTAAAGGTAATTTCCAAAAGAGGGTGTCTACATAGGACCACAGAAATCACTATGTACAAGCTTCAATTTCTGAGAAGCCCGAACTGAACCATCTTTTGGAAATGAGGAACGCTGCATTTTGCCCCAAAATACAGCCTTCACAAACATGTTTTCTAGGTACCTCAAGCTTGGGCAAAGAGGACACCATTTTAGATTTCTACAGGCGTAGCAAACTAGCAAAATTTAGATGACCAAAGCGTGCATGCCAAAGCTTTGCATCTGACATAGCCTGAGAATCATTTACTTCACATGCTGAATCACTTATTGCTTGAAATTCTGGATCTGGAATATATAAGTGTTGTTGAACACAAGGCAACTTACAGTTTCTGAAACTGACTTGGCTTTTCTACAGATCCCACCTTGTGGGCTCAAAATGGAGGTCGTTTGTGAATCGCGTTTTCTCCACGCCTTGCTGCGTACTCTTCATGATCGCCTTCTCCATGAGCTCTCTATAGCCACGCTAGCTCTGATACCATGTCACGAGGAAGGAGATAAGGAAGAGAGCTCACACACACACACTCTCACTCTCAAGGAGAAGCACACAGAAAGATTGAGACAAGGAAGAATGATCTTCTTCTTCTTCTTCTTCTTCTATTACATAAAAAAAGAATGTACAAGAATGACCTAAAAACAAGAATACAACAAGTGCAATTTATAAAGATCAGTACATAAGGAAAAACCTAATGTCTGTGAATGAGTGAGCTGGCAAGGAACAAATGTGCCATCACTCTCGGTAGATAAATCTAATAAAGCTCAATGAAGTATCCGTGACATATACCGGCGTGACCACTATACACGTCAAAGAAATGAAAAACTGGTACGTGGGGATCATCACATGTTGAGCTTGATATCTCAACATTGGCTTCAGCTATCATGGGGATCATATAAGAGCATATTTCTATATCTATCCCTTTTACGTCTATATAGGTCCATGCAAACACGTCCCTATATTCCCTTAATAAAGCTTCAAGCTCTGCTTCTTCTTCTTCACTTATGTATTGCCCTATGTATGTACATAGCTCTTTGTCCTCTTCAATGGTTACCACAATTTTCTTGGTCTTTTTTTATTATCATACACTTCTTCTATGATGGCCTCTCTCTTAGGCATTTGTACTAGAATATTTCGGTCTTCAAATTCATACTTCTTGAAATTCTCAAACAATGATTCCTCCTCTTCTTGTTTCACTACTTTTATTTTCTTTTTTTTTTACTACCTCCACCTCCATCCTTTGAATTTACAGTTTTGATGCTTGTGAGAGGTTCTTCTTCTTTTTGGGTAAATATTCCTATGTCTTCTAGATATTGCTCCTCTAAGTTAAAGCAATTGTCCATCACAATGGACTCTAACAATGATTTCAACTTAGAAACAACCATTACATATGTACTATCTTTAGGATCAAGATAGTTTTGCAAACATATAAGAGCTTTGCTTTGCCATCTCGCATTCGCAAATGAGCTTGTGCACATCAAAGAGAAAATCTTGAAAGAGATGTCTTTTACCACTCTCATGAAGGAAACCTACTAGGGATGAGAGATCCCAAAGACTTCTATGCTCTTTTGATTTTCCACAATGACTTGAAATGATATTTGACCCATTTCTTGGTATGGGTCTTTTGACAACCACTTTGGTTCAAGGTACTTGTGTTTTCGTCCTCACTTCTTTTGTTTTTTATAGAAGATTCTCTAGAAGTTTGTGTTGGAAGCAGTCAGAGGCACAGACGCCACGGAAGCATGTGAAGACGAAGCAGGGAGCCAGGCGGATCAATCTTTTAAACAAATACATGTCTTATTTATTTTCCCAAAACATCCAACAGTGATTATTATCACTAATTGTAACATATGTATCATAGAAAACCCCAATTTTGTAATCCACAGCTCCATTTTGTGCAAGCCGAGGAGTCCTCGAGCTTGAGGAGCTTAGGTAGAATGCTCGTACCAAATTTCGTTATTTTTAGACATCGTTTACCCTTCCAAATAGCCTCTAGGACCTATTTTTTAACTAGGCCGGTCATTAGATGTGAAACCGGTCAAAACTAGTCTAGAAACTATAAAAAGAGCTAGAGAGCTCATTTTTGAGGTTAGCTTGTTGGAGCAAAGAAGAGAGTAGAGCTAGTTTGAGCTTGTAAGAGTATTCTTGAGTAATAGAGCTAATTTCCCACCTTCCATTGTGTCTTGCTTGTCTCTTCATTGTGTGTGTGTATGTGTGTGTGCATCTTTGTGCTTCTCACCTTCACTCTCACATCATCTCACGTTCACGATCTTCATATCACTCCTACCTCTCCCTCGGATTGACATTAAGGAGGTGAAGCTTCTTAACGTGGTTCTCACCATTGTGCTAGAGCAACACCAAATTTGGCGCCGTTGCCGGGGATCGAGTCTAGGACGAATGTGTGATGGTAAGAGTATAGCAAGAAGAGGCGTTGGAAGGTAAAAATTTCAGTTTTTGTTGTTGTTTTTACTTAGTTTTTAGTGTTTTTCACCTCCCCCACACTCCATCTTCATCATCGCATCATCATCTCCATCTCCAAAAAAAATCAGAAAATTCACCATATCCACCCATCCACCTCATTTCCCCTCATTTGTGCGTGCGAGAGAGCGAGAGAGAGTTTTTGCGCTTGTATGCACTTGTGTTTTCTTGAGTTTTCTTGCAGGTACAGAGCTTCAGAGCATCAGGAAAGCTTCCAAAAGGTAAAACTTTCAGTTTCTGTCAGAAATTTCCGACTGTGTCAGACCATCGCGATGGTCCGCCAAGTTCGGAATTTGGAGAAGGCGACCACACCAGCGTGAAGAGCACACCTGCGCCACTAGGAATCCATACTCGCATCCCAAAAATTCGTCATTTGGTGGACCATCGCGATTGGCTCGGACCATCGCGATTGTGTCACACCATCGCGATAGGCTCACGCCATCGCGACGGCTCGGCCGGACCATCGCGACGGTTCGCTTTTTCGGACCATCGCGACGGTTCACTTGAGCCATCGCGACGGTCCACTTGGACCATCGCGACGGTTCATTTGACCCCGGACCATCGCGATTGGCCTATGCCATCGCCACGATAGTGCCACGTGTCACGTTAGACCATCGCGACGGTTCAACTTTTGGACCATCGCGACAGCCCAAAATCGGACCATCGCGATTGGCTCAAGCCATCGCATCGCGGACCATCGCGACGGCTCACTTCGGACCATCGCGATTGTCCACCGTTGACCGTTGACCGCGCCATCGCGATTGTCCGCCCGATCACGCCATCGCGACGGTTCATTTTTTGGGCCATCGCGACGGTTCGACCTCACGCCATCGCGATTGTCCAAATCCCACGCCATCGCGACGGTCCACTTTTTCGCGCCATCGCGATTGACCAAATCCCACGCCATCGCGACGGTCCACTTTTTCGCGCCATCGCGATTGTCCAACTTTGACCGCTGACCTGCGCCATCGCGATTGTTCGTTTTTTCGGACCATCGCGACGGTCCCAGACCATCGCGATTGCCCACCCCCATCGCAAATTTTGGACTTCAATTTTTGACCAATTTTGAGGGTATTTTTGGAAAATTTTTGGACCATTAGACTCATAGGAGACCCCTTAGCTCATATTTGAAGGAAAATTGGATTGTCAATTTTTACCCCCCAGGACCTGAACGCGTGTAACTTTCTCATCCGAAGTCCGTTTTTTGAGCTTAATAGCTCGTTAGAAAGCTCGTGACGAGTACTACGTGACCTCAACTGTTTTTTTCATAAAGAATACATCTATTTTTGGATAAGCTATTTTGAGGTTCACCTAGGCTGGGACTAGGAAGTCAGGGGGCACATATTGAAAATTTGAGCTAAAAAGTGTATATACTCAAGTGTTTAATCATCTTGTGAATTGGTCTAACATTGGAATTTTCCAGGTCTAGCAAGGGCAAGCAAAGGCAAGCAAGCAAGGCAGTGAAGACAGCAGAGCTTGGGAAGCACGGCTTCTTGGGCAACAGGACATCAGAGCAATCAGAAAAGCCGACTCGAGGTTGGAAGATTACTCAACCCCCTCAGTCAATTCTTAGCTTAGGCTAAACGGTAGTTGTGGATTAACGACGATAGGAACGCCCCAAGTTTAAGATACTTAATTATTTCAAGTCTAAGACTCAAAGTAAAGGTGTGTGTGACGAAAACCTAAAGAAAAGAACATAAGTCTGACGGAACGAAAACTCAAAATCATCACGAAAGTCGAATTCCTGACGCATAAATTAAGACAAGAATCCAAAGAAAAATTAAAAGGAACCAAGAATTAATCACAAAGAACCATTGACGATCTAAGTGTGTAATTGAGCGTGCAAGGAAGAAAATTAATGAACCTTAGATCGGGCAAACATATAGGTAAGTCGGACAGAAGAAGCCTTAGATCATCAGAGGCTAGTGTAAGAACCACTGCACGATCTTGGGCTCAGCAATTGAACAGTAGTTATCCCTACGAGAGCTCAGAAACTAGCGAATCAGAAATGGCATTTAGCACAGACAGACCAGCAGGAGGATCTCATGTAGCATACCTAGAAAAACCTGAAGGACCCTATAGAACGCAGTTAGAGTTTCTCCGAACCAACCGACTAGGTGCTCGCATCTATGAGGATGGTTTGCAGAGGCAAGTGGTGCAACTGCACAATCCTGATCAACCCATTGGATTGGAAAGACCAGTGGTGAAGTTTGAGAGAGACGCTTACATAGACAAAGAAGGAACCATGTACGTTCTAAGTATGCAGCCAAACGATACTAATGAGTTTGGCACAATCCAATTAGAGACGGAAGGGAAATTTCAAGGAAAAAAACCGTTAGAAGAACCTAGAACACCGAGAGGGAAATCCGTATTAACGAGAGTACTCATCCCAGAATGGATCCCTCAAGATGACAGGAGCTCAGAGTTGTTCGTAAATAAAGAGACAGACGAAGCCTTCTGGAGGTACAGAAAGGAAAACCCTGGTGAGATAGGCATCATTACAATCTATGAATTCAAGGACCCAGATACGCCTGGAAAGGTTGTATACCTAGATGAGACTTCAGAAAGAGTCTTTGTGGTGCCTGAACGCGCTAAAAACACATACACATGGAGAGGTGAATTGATATTCCCTCCATCCCGAACAAACATGAATGCAAATCAACAAGGGGCAGGAACATCCTCAGCCCATGGAAATCAAAGAGAAGCAAATCATGAGAGACCGGAAGTAAGCTTCAATCACCCCATAGGGAGAGATAGAACAACCACGAACACTAATAGGACGGATAGACAAAGAGAACATGGAATACCAGGTGGTAGAGATGATTTTCCTCTACCTAGACCACGTGAACACGCAAGAGTATTGAGGCCCACGCAATTAGTAAAATCAATGAAGAATTACTTTGATGGGACAGGAGATCCCTATGACCATGTCGCAGAATTCAAGCAAGTGTTAAGAGCAGAACAAGTCGAGGACATGTTCACGCAATACAACGCATTTGGACTAACGTTAAAGAATACCGCTTTAACTTGGTTCCAACCTTTGCAACAAAGGCAATTTAGAGACATCCATCACTTTTTAGAGTCATTCATTACTGAATTCTCTAAAAGTGGGGTTAGACATGACACGTCTTCGTTGATTCATAGTTTTAAGCAAACCCCTCAGGAAACAGTAAGACTGGCAGGACGTAGATTCAGACAATATGTTGAACGATGTCCAATGCAAGAGCTACCCTCACAAGCTAAGCAAGTGTCCTTGTTCCTAGATGGCTTGTTGAGTGCTAAACTACGCTCCTATGTATACCTAAAAGAACCCAGAACGCTAGAGGAATGTGTAAGAATATGTATCGACATCGAGGACAACTTAGGAGATGAATTAGAACTCTCAAAGGTCTATAAGGACTCAGATTGTTCTTCTCTAGCATCCACAAAACTGTCTAATTCAATAGAGGACCTAGCAGAAAAAGTGGCCCAAAAACTAGGAGTTTCTAGTAAACAGGTGCCCAAGCTACCGATGAACGTACGTTGTTACACTTGTGGTGGGAATCATTTGGCAAACATATGCCCCAATGCACCTCAACCTCACGCCACCCCTAGTGGCCAATATTGCACAATTGAGAGAAGATACACAAATCATACAGCTCAGGACTGCCCATACAACAAACAAACCGTGAGACAGAACTACCCGCAAACATACCAGCAGCCAGGTAGGTATCAAGGCCAATACAATGCTCAGCCTTATTACTATAGGCCTCCCCAGAACTACCCGTACCAGGCTCAACAGAGACCTCAACCCGTCTTAGCTCAGCAGCCACCCCCACCAGCGAATGTCATCTCAGTCAAATATGCGGCTGCAGAAGAGAACCTAAGTAGGGCCTTAGTGCCTTCTTCACCCCTGATCACCGAAAGTGACCCGAACTCCAACAGTTTTGACTCTACCCATGTAACTAGTCCACCCGCTTATTACACGGAGTCACCAGAACATGTGGAGACATATCATTATGATAGTCCACCAATGGAACCTAGTTGGGAGTCAGATTATACTAATGTGATGTACGCAAACCCAAACCCACGGCCCCAATTGAGACAGCAGAGACCACAGGGCCCTAGAGGACCATGCTTTAGGTGCCAAGGAGATCACTTCATAAAGGACTGCCCACATCCCCCAATAGTAAGGCAATCACAGTACTATAGCATCCAAGGCTTTTGCGCCGATTGTGGCAAAGAACACATAATCAAAGATTGTCCTAAGAACCCAGTTAACACTTCAAATGTGACATCGATCAACGTGATAGGTATTGTAAACAATGCAGATGGATCCAATACTACGTACGTGCCTATCCAAGCTATAACCAGAGCCCAGACACTCTTACAAAACCAACAGCTCAATCATGAGAAAGTAACCGGAACTAGTGAAGTTGCAGAATCTAGCAGTAAAAAGACGAAATCTTGGAAAGATTCTAGAGAAAGGATAAAGAGAAAATGGAGTAAAAAGATAAGTGAGTTGGAAGGAAGTCTAAGAGAATCTAGAGCCAAAATACAAGAATTGACTTCACAAGAATTAAACCAAGAAAACCCTGCTCAAGAATCAGGATCAGTTTTAGCGGAACCCATACCAGAAGATCTAGACATGATGTTTCGTGCATATCAGGCTAGAATAAAAGAGGGACCTCAAGTCACGGAAATGAGTAAAAACTACCCTCGAGCTGATCTAGAAATTGAGAGAACTAAACTTTGCATGAAGATGGTAGAGTTAGCACAAGCCTTGTTCGAAGCCTCTAGATATCTTAATTGGAATAACATGGCAAAACCAGAACTACACTTTCAAGGACTAATGGAGAGGCTAGAACATTTGATAGAAAGCAAAGAGAGAGAGGATCAGCATAGGAACCCTACTGTCCCAGAGACACAGGAAAGGAATGCACCATCCCTGTCTCAAGTACCCAATACAGAGAGTCAAGATAACCTATCCTCCATACATAAGTACTCACATGAATTTTTAAGAGAAATCCAAGAAGAGAAATGGAGAAAAGAACAAGGAACTCATCCTCCTATTCAAGAAATAGACGACTTGCAGGAACAATTTCCCCAAGACATCCCCTCTATATATGGTGAGGTAGAGGTGGAACAACTGAGTGAACCCACAGGATTTGAATCTAGTTCTTTACAAGAATTACCTCAGTTCACAGGACCTTGGGAAGCAAAGTCCATTAGTATGAGAGCACCCACGATAATAGTGAGGAATGAAGAATCAGTGATCCCTAGGAACACGGAAGTGATCAAGAACACTAAAGTACAGTGTAATCTCACTCTGGAGGAATTGTTAAAGGTAAAACCAGAATTGTGGAAGCACGTAGCAAATCAATTCCCTGAGCTAGCCACCACGCCCTCTCAGAGAGGATCACATAAGAAGGTACCAGAGATACCCGTGGAAAAGATTGGAGACGTAAGCGAAGGAGAGGAAGGTAACACATATCTTCCAATAACCCATCAGGGCTACACCACGAAAGCCATCTTAGATTCAGGAGCCGGAGTAGCCATCGCTACCACCGCTTTATGGAAACGTTGGGGTAAGCCAGCACTCAGACCCACCAGGATGAAACTACAAATGGCTGATGGACACATAGAGAAACCATTAGGCTTACTAGAAGGCATATCTCTCACCACTTGTGGTGTAGAATTTGAGCATACCTTTGCCATTTGTGACTTTGCGAAAAATCGTACGTATGAGATGATATTGGGACGACCATTCATGCGTCAGTTGCAAATTGTACAAGATTGGGGAACTAATTCTTTGTACTTGCAACACTTAGGAGTAACTACCAAAGTCAATCTTAAAGACTATTCACATAGAGATGTACCCCCAATACAATGGAATACCATCCATAAGACACCAGTAGAGACGGAATCCGTGCACTCATTAGAATCAGATCCTTCTTGGTTGCATGAGGACACCCATTTATGGATGTGTAAAGTAGCCAAACAAGAGGAAGAACGATTAGAAACCAGGACCTTAGGTGCGGAACAACATCCACGAACCCTTCAAGATCCAGCCTATGCACCGGTAGTATTCCCAGACGAAGAGTTTGAACCCCATGGTTGGGCAGAGATTCTAGCAACCATGGATGTAGCCATCAATGAAGAACAATGGACACCCCACTGTGACGAGGATGGCTATGACATTTCAGTTTTCACGATAGAGCCAATCATGTGCGATGCAATTTTAGAAGAGTGTGAACCAAACACTGATGCATTCGAGGATGCAAGCGATTTTGATTTAGAATCAATTATCATGGACCCACCCTTTGCATCAGAGGAAGAATATTTCTACGAGGTAGAGACTCACACTCAGAGACACGAGGAAATTACGAATGAAGTGAGATTAGCCACGGAAGTGACGACCAAGAGTGAAGGCAAGAAGAGAAAGAAGAAAGAAACCACGTCAGAAAAAGAAGAATCTTTATTTGAAGTACCCGAGAATTTCAAGAAATACGAAATCGACGATAGAAGAATCATGGTACGAATGCCTAATAGAAAAGAGAAGGATGGACAAGTATATGATAACCGAGAGAAAACCAAGAAAATAATAGTTGCTATCGAAGGAGAAGAAGAAAAATGTACATACATAGGGCATGATTTGACGACTGAAGAAGAAGAAGAGTTAGTTGCCCTATTGCGCGAATATAGAGATGTTTTTGCTTGGAGTTACAAAGATTTGAAGGGAGTAGACCCGGATATATGTTCTCATAGAATCCCTATGACTCCAGATGCGAAACCGACAAAACAGAAACCGTACACGTACAACGATAACTACGCTGCGAAGATTAAAGAGGAGATAGATCGGTTGATAGAAGCAGGATTCATTTACGAAATTGAGCATACCGAATGGGTATCCCCCATTGTGGTTGTGCCCAAGAAGAATGGAAAATTGCGTGTGTGTATTAACCTTAAAAAAGTTAATGCCGCCACGATTAGAGATAGTTATCCTCTTCCTATCACGGAACACCTATTGGAAAGAGTAGCGGGCAAGGAAGTTTACAGCTTTCTTGATGGATTCTCAGGCTATAACCAAGTAGCCATTGCTCCAGAAGACCAACACAAGACGGCTTTTGCCACAGAATGGGGCATATTTGCATTTCGTGTAATGCCATTTGGCTTGACAAATGCACCCGCTACTTTCCAGCGACTCATGTGTCATGTTTTTAAGGAATTCTTACGCAAGAGCTTGGAAGTTTATGTCGATGACTTATGTGCACATTCAAATGTAAGGCAGACACATATTCCAGAGTTAAGACAAATATTTGACAAATGTCGAGAATATCAGGTTTGTTTGAACCCAGAAAAATGCGTTTTCATGGTCAGACAAGGCAAAATTCTAGGACACATTGTGTCAAAAAATGGAATCTCTACGGACGAGGAAAAGGTGAAGGTAATTGCAGAATTACCTAGACCAACTAATGTGAAGGAGGTACAGGCATTTATGGGCCATTGCGGTTATTATAGGAGATTCATACACATGTATGCAATCATAGCCAAGCCTCTGTACTCTCTTTTGACCAATTTTGAATGGACAGATGAGTGTGAAAATTCATTCAATGAACTTAAACGACGCTTGTGCTCAGCACCTATATTGACTACCCCAGATTGGAGTAAGCCATTCCATGTACATGTGGATGCATCCAATTACGCCATAGGATGTGTGTTAGCACAACCCACGAGTGAAGGTAACATAGATCTCCCCATAGCTTACGCTAGCAGACAATTGAACGCAGCAGAAAGAAATTATACCACGACGGAACGAGAAGGATTAGGGATGATCTACGCAGTAAAGAAATTTAGGCACTACTTGTTGGCCAACAAATTCAAGTTCTTTACCGATCATCAAGCCCTATTATACTTAGTCAACAAACCATGTAACACCGGACGACTGATACGTTGGTTTCTATTACTCATGGAGTATGATTTTGAAGTGGTAGTCAGGAAAGGAAAGACACATCTTAGAGCTGACCACCTCTCAAGATTAACCTCAGGAGAAGCTCCTCAAGGAGTAGCTGACGATCTACCAGATGCATACTTATTCAACCTTGAGATAGCTCCAGAATGGGCTAAGCCTTTAGTCCCTATTCTCACATACGGACCCAAGAATCCTAGGATAAAGATCAAGGAAGGAGAGATTACCAAGTCTCAGAGATATCAAATAATGGCAGGAAGCATATATAAACAGGATAATCAAAAGATTCTTGCTTGTTGTGTAGATGAATCAGAACATGCGAACTGGTTGCAATTAGCACACATAGGTGCACTAAAGCAACATCATTCAAAACATAGAACACTACAGACTCTGCATAGATTAGGAGTATATTGGCCTTCTATGGAAGCAGATGTCCACAAGTTGTGTAAGGAATGCCATGTTTGCTGTGAAAGACCACCAGTAGAGCATGCGACATTATATCATGTGTCTCTCACACCAGACTGGAGTGAACCTTTAGTGACATACTTGAGGACGAACACATTCCCTCAAGGAATGACCTTAGCTCGACAACGCAGTCTAGAGCAGGAAGCTCAAGACTATTCACTTATTGGCGATAATCTATACAAAAGAGGGCGAGATGGATATCTAAGACAATGTGTTCACGAGAGCGATTATCTGAGAATACTAGAGACTGCACACCAAGGTGTTGCAGGAGGTCATTTTGGACCAGATAGGATAATCAAAGCCATTCTCTTTGCAGGATTGTGGTGGCCCACTCTTCACATGGATGCACATACCTATGTAAAGAGATGTGACGTGTGCCAAAGAACTCAGTTTCCTACGCGCAGAGATGAAATGCCATTGAAACCCATGATGGGCGGACGTGCATTTTCAAAGTGGGGTATAGACTTTGTAGGACCCATTAACCCCCCTGCAAAAGGTACACATGCAGAATACATTATTGTTGCTACAGATTATCTGACGAAATGGGTAGAGGCAAAGGCTACAAAAAAGAATGATGCACACACGACTGCAAAATTCTTATTTGAAAATGTCTTTACAAGATATGGATTGCCTATAGAGTTGGTGAGCGATCGAGGCACTCACTTTCTAAACCAAGTCATTGAATATTTGTTACAGGATTTTATGGTGATTCACAAGAAATCTGCACCATATCATCCTCAGGCCAATGGTCAGGCTGAAAGCACTAATAAGATATTATGTACCGTACTGACGAAACTCGTGAACAACAAACGTTCAGATTGGGACAAACAGCTACACCACGCTGTTTGGGCATATCGAGTGGCCTACAAGACCGTACTCAATGCAACTCCCTTTCAGATGGTTTTTGGTCAGAATGCAGTGCTTCCTTTGGACTTCTTGATACCGACCCTTAAGGTTGCACGAGAACATCAGTGGACCGGCCATGAATTATCGGCGAGAATAATGGACTTGGAACGATTAGGAGAAACAAGGCTGAGGGCAGCAGCAGGAATATATGCAGCAAAGAAGCGACAGAAAGCATATTTTGATGCACATGTGAAAGATAAAGGTCTAAAAGAAGGAGATTTAGTTCTAGTGTATACGCTGAAACAGCACGCACGGAAGTTAGAAAAGCGAGGTTATGGACCTATGATCATTAACAGACTTTCGACTAGTGGAGCAGTACAATTAGCCACATTAGAAGGAGATATAATGCCTAATTACATTAGTGGCTGCAGAGTCAGGTTATATCAAGAACCTCTTACTGAGGATATGCTAAGACGACTCACATTGGCAAAGAAGCGTAAGGAGGAAGAAAATAGAATACGAGAAGAAGCTCAGGCAGAAGCCAGAGAACGCATTAAGCGCATGAAGCTAAGAAGACAAGGACTAGGAAGAGAACATTATATCCATCTGGAAAGATCACCCAGATATCCCATGGCCATGTGTCAAGTAAAGTCAACCACTCATCCTAGCATAGTGGACAGGAGACCATTCATTACAGTAAGGCTAGAGCACGGTAAACATAGCCAAGAACTCAGGGCTTTGATTGACTCCGGTGCTGCGACTAGTGCGATTAGATGGTCCCACTATAAGGATTCAGGAATAGAAATGCGGCCAATTGAGGCATACCTCATAGGCCTAGGAGGCATGGAAACCCCTTGCATGGGTGAGGTGGACCTTCCTATCCTCATTAAGAATTTGACGATGACAGCGAAGCTACTAGTGTGCCATGATGACGACCTGATAGAACCCCTAATCCTTGGCCAAGATTGGCTATACGATCACTCAGTGGACCTAAATCTTAGACAAGGCTCCTTACAGATTGGAACCTTAGAGCAGAAGCGAGTGATACCGCTTGACTTCCCTAACGGCATTCCGCCTGACGGTTGTGACCCTAGACCCAAGGAAACGCATGCGACGGAAGACCGGAAGATCTTTAATCAGACCAGTCACGTTACGTCTACACCAACCCACTCGGGCTTGGCTATAGACAGTTGTCAGTCAGAAGGACGACAGGAGATCTTCCCTGGGACTTCCTGCAAACTAGAAGAGACAGTTACCCAACAACAAGGGCAGAAGGGCACAATCAGAGGTCAGGTGGGTTGCATCAGCGGCCAAATGAGCACGACACCCTGCGGTGCTCATCCTTCCAAACTTGTTGCGGCCTGGCCTAGATTAAAGTTACAAAAGGCATCACTTCCTGATGGGCAGGTCACGCAAGTGTTGGAACTCCCTTCTTTTCCAAAGCAGAGTGTCCATCCGACCTCTCAACCTCAACAACAACAGAGTCAACTGCGACAAAGGAACCCAGACCGACGACAGTATCAGAAGACACGACCAGGAAGGCAGTTTAGGCCTCCCAAAGGAAGCGGCACCAGACAAATATGGGTGCCGAAAGAACAAAAAGCACCAACGAACTCCGGCCAAGCAGAAATCGACAAAAAAAGGGCAGTACAGAAACAGAATCGATATCCACCATCCCCTCGACCTTCTTCTACAGGCCCGAGCATTCGACAAATTTGGATCGCCAAGAAATACCTTACCCATAGACCCACACCCACGCAGATTTGGGTACCCAAACCATGTATCATAGCTCAACCCATATGCCGTGTAATATATAATCCTCACAAACCTTCTCATCCTTCGATACCACCACACCCGTTACCACCTTTTACCCCTCAGCAGAAACCCACCACCCACTCCAAGATCTTTAGGAAATGGATACCGAAACGTGTCCAACCGTCTTCCCCTAACCCATGGTCTAACTACCCCCCGACTAACATACAACCTTATGCTAAATCACTAACCTTTAAACCTTGTATAAATTCACACACCATCATCACACACCACTCGTAATCTCATCTCATCAAGAAATGTATGCATGATCTGAAACGTATAGGTGTCTAGAGACCTGCACTAGTGCTGCAAGAAACATTGCATCCATCACATCACAACACTTGGCTACACGGGTTACGCATCAGTTATGGAAAGGGATTGCGGTCTCACTTTAATGGGATCATGATTAATTTCCATGCTAATGTGTTAATCTTTTGTAGCAGATCTTTCTCACTAGCGCACCAGCCACCATGCAAACTGACGAAGGAACATCAGGAGTAGGCCCCAGTGTAGCAGCAGTACCACTCAACGTGCTACGAGCAGAGTCCCACCCTACTGCTCCACCGCCGGAATTTCAGGGATTTCCAGGGCCCATGCCTATCGATAACCCCCCTATGGGCTACACCGAAAAGATACACAGGAACTCTCATTGGTTTCAGGGCCTGGCAGGACCCCTCGCGGACGCAGACTTTATATTTGAATCCTCTCTGACTTTTGATGACCGCACGTGGGGAAAGTACCAGTTTTTCTCCAGAGAATTCGAAGCCCTACAAAACACCCAGGATTTAACTCATGTTTGGGCCAGAGCCGGTTTCACAGAATATTTCAGTGATCCTCTACCCAAACCAGATTTTTATAGGTGCTATTACTTGATCACTACCTTACTGGCATCAGGGAATAAGGACATCCCAGGAACCTTCATCTTGCCTACCCTAGTGGATGATCCACCTTACAAGAGATTTTATCTCTCTAAGGACCTAATCAGAGCAGCCATCAAGATTCATGGAACCCACACTCCCACAGACCGAGAGCGATTGATTCCAGAACCGATGAAACGTGGGGATGTCACGAAGTGGGAAGAGATTTCAGCCATCACACCTGAGTTGTCAAAGCCCCTAAGAATATGCATGCAACATTTTGCCTTTCCAGCTCAGGACAGATTTACCATGCCACACAAAAGAATATGGTTTGGATTATATTTGGCATGTACGGGACCTCAAACAGTTGATTTGGCCAGCTGGATCATAGATCAGATGTACCTGGCACAGCACAGATGGGAGCGTAAAAAAGTGCTTAACGGATGTTGTGCACTCACAAGAATTGTGTATATGTGTTTGGCTTATGACTTGCCCATCGAGCGTGCACTAACAGGAGAGGAATTGAAGGCATTCAAGAGCACAGCGAAGAAAGCTAGGAAGCCCAGTAGGACACGGGCTGGTAAGCGCATGCGAGGCACCATCCCTTGCCTCCAAGTGCCAGAGTCGCCGTCACCACAACCCTCTCCCGAGCGACCACAGACAGAAGCTGAGCCCACTGTACAACCTATTCGCATACGGTTGTCCAGACCAGTAATTACGGAGGCCACCACGAGTACCGCTGCACCTCAGGCAGCTACCACCTCAGAACCCGCCACCACAACCGCAGAAGCTCCCACCACCATTGGTGCGGAAGCGTTTTCTTTCCCGATACCACATATGGAGACCGACCCCATAAACACGACATTTGATTTTGAGATGCCTGATGCATTCTCAAACGAGTTTCAGTATTCAGAAGCACCACTGTTCTCCCAGGAATATGAGCGCCCCAGCTACCCCACTACGCCGCGAGACTTGCCACAGGGACAAGCTGTGTCGGGCTCTGAAGAAGAAAGAACCGAAACAGACGACGATCAAGGCGACGATGAAGCCAGCCAGGGCTCACAAGAGGAACAGACAGAGGGCCAAGGCCAACAGACTGACACACACGGCGACACCAGCACATATGAAGATGAAACTTTCGAAGCAGCAGCGTACACATTGGCCATCAAGAAATTATATCGTACCATGGAGAAAGTCTGGGCACGCAAGAAGCTAACTGAAGAGGAGAGCCAGGCATTAATCGAACAGGAACTCATCTCAGGAGGATTCGAAGACGCCTATATCAGAGGTTTCCGAGAGTTAGTCCAATCAGTTGGCTCCCATGAAGCACTCAGATTTTTACAAAGAAAGCAACTACCACAGTTCGATCCCCGCCGAGTGCGACTACTCTCAAAACCTGAGGAGTATATTCGTGTACCAACAGGAGCCCAATCTTCAGCACAAGCCAGGGAGGCACGCCTCGCCCCCGAACGTTCAGCAACCGCAGAAACCATTCTTGTAGATTCGCCACCCCGTACCACCATTGTTCATACCACTACAATCCTCGAAATAACCTCCACCCCTTCGACCCCTCTTTCACCTCATCCTTCACCAACCCATCCTGTATCACCCGCACACCCACCTGCTTTCCCCACATACACACCCGTACAGAGCAATATAGCCCCAACCTCTTCCTTACCCATTCATACCACCAGGCCCACACCCAACCCTCTGCATCCCTATGTTAACCCCTTCACCCCTTCATCCTTCCCAGCGTTTCCCCCACCTCTAAGACCCCCATTCCCCTTCCTAACCCCACTAACCTTCTCACCAGTCTCACCTCCCCAACCTACCATAACCCCTGTTTCCCCGTTTCACCAAACTATTCCCACCATCCCCCCTGTAAACTACTCTACGTTTGTAAATCCCGTATTCACACCTACGCAACCACCCACAATCACACCACTTTTCACAGTCACAACATTAAACACGTCCAATGGCATGGACATATCACCACCCACCTCACCGCCACCCACTCCACTCACAGCACCCTCATATTTAGGCACTTCACAATTTTCCACAATCACCACTGCATCCACAGTCCCAACCCCGCTCCCCATTCCCACTGCATCTACTATCACTGCATCCTCATTTAGCACTTCACTACTACTATCGCCCACCATCGACACAGCATTTCAACACATGTTCGCATGCATGACGCAAGTCCGAGATGAGTTTGCATCACTCGGCACTAACTATCAACAGCTGCAGAAAACGACGAACGACTTACAAACGCAGCTTAATTTGTTGTCAATTGAGAACGCCTCACTGAACAGCCGGTACCAAGAGTTACGAGAGGCTTATCACAAGTTAGAAATAGAAAGTGAGGAAAAAAGCAAAGAGGCCACCGCGGATTTAGATAACCTACTTAGAGCCCAGACTGTCCGCAATGCAACGCTTACTAGAAATATGGGCTTATTAAGAAGACATTTAGCCGCAGCTAAAGAGGAGAACCAGCGACTCCAAGAGCAGAACAGAGAGAACTTGGAGGCGGCTTTAGATCATCCAGACAAGCCACTAAGTCCGAGCAGATTCAAGGCCATCCCATCTGAGTCGATGCGGGTGTTGCTAGACGACCATGTCAGATTGCTCGAGGACTATGATCGGATGAATGAAGAGTATCAAAAGTTAAAGGAAGATCACAAACTGCTACAGCTCAGAGAACCAGCCACACAACAGGTACCAGTAGCAGCGGAATTACCAACGCCTGTGGACCCTGCCCCTGAAGTTTTAGAGGAACTCAACGCACTCCGGGCCCAGGTAACAAACCTTGAATCTAGGATTGCCATCTATGAAGCACCACCACGGCCAGACTCCCCACCTGAGCTACCAGCTGAGGAAGAGACTGTCACTATCCCGGTGGAGGAGACCTTCGAAGAGGCTTATGAACCGATACCCATCCCAGGCGGACGTGTCACGGCCGAAGGCCAGATGACCTACGAACTACCTACCCCCGCGTGGATGAAGACAGTAGAAGAACTCGGAACAACACACTCGGCCAGAGTAGAGGCACAGCTACATGCCATGGCCATAATTGAAGAAAAAATTTTACAATCACCATTCTTTGCTCACATGGCCCCGCGAAGATACATATCCGGGCATGAGCTTCAGTATAAACCATACTTTATGTTAATGGCAGAATATCAATTAACCATAGAGAAAGAAACCGGCAAGAAACCTACGCATGCAACTCAATTCGAGCCAGAGGACTTGCCACCAAGGGCGCAGAGAGGTGAAATCCACCAACCAGACTGGCGCAAAGATTTACTGCAAAATTATCCAGAGATGATGAGCACGTGGGTAAAAGCGCCGCTTCACTTAAAATTTAATCCGTGCTGGGGACCAGTACCACGACGCCGCTCTTGGACTGCCTTCGCTATAAAGCTACAGAACAATAAGCAGTGCCAAGACTGGTTGAACTATCCCTACCTCAAGCCACCAGTCGCGTTACCCACAGTTGGCTACATGATGGCGACGATCCGCCACTGGCTCCCTCGATTAAAACCTATGGATGATATCGCCGCGCACATGACTGTCAAAATCTTTGACATGATGCAAATGGTCTTTAAAGTCTTCCGGCGCATCAAGGCTCCCCATGTCAACACCCCGGGCTTTGAGCATGGCAATTTGGATTTAGTCTATGATATGAGCACAACGCCATCGCTCCGGGTGTGTTACGCCTGGCACTGCAGGATCAAATATCTACCGGCATGTTACAAGCAAACATTCGAAGAAATGTTCACCACCGGTTTTTGGGAGTACCATTCAGAAGTATTCATAAGCAGGCCGACACATTTATTGCAATTATTCGCCTGTGAACGAATGGTGTACTCCACACACTATCAGCTCCCACCACCAGACGAGCCGCAACCTATCGACTGGGAGAAACTCGAGGCTGATCTAGCCCGAGGTATTCGTGTATCAGAGCACACCCTCGCTCAAGACCTCCTACAGAATTACATCCGGCAGACCTCACAACAAGGTTCTGTCAGGGACGACAGAAGCGAGAGGGAGGGGGGTGTTGGAAGCAGTCAGAGGCACAGACGCCACGGAAGCATGTGAAGACGAAGCAGGGAGCCAGGCGGATCAATCTTTTAAACAAATACATGTCTTATTTATTTTCCCAAAACATCCAACAGTGATTATTATCACTAATTGTAACATATGTATCATAGAAAACCCCAATTTTGTAATCCACAGCTCCATTTTGTGCAAGCCGAGGAGTCCTCGAGCTTGAGGAGCTTAGGTAGAATGCTCGTACCAAATTTCGTTATTTTTAGACATCGTTTACCCTTCCAAATAGCCTCTAGGACCTATTTTTTAACTAGGCCGGTCATTAGATGTGAAACCGGTCAAAACTAGTCTAGAAACTATAAAAAGAGCTAGAGAGCTCATTTTTGAGGTTAGCTTGTTGGAGCAAAGAAGAGAGTAGAGCTAGTTTGAGCTTGTAAGAGTATTCTTGAGTAATAGAGCTAATTTCCCACCTTCCATTGTGTCTTGCTTGTCTCTTCATTGTGTGTGTGTATGTGTGTGTGCATCTTTGTGCTTCTCACCTTCACTCTCACATCATCTCACGTTCACGATCTTCATATCACTCCTACCTCTCCCTCGGATTGACATTAAGGAGGTGAAGCTTCTTAACGTGGTTCTCACCATTGTGCTAGAGCAACAGTTTGCTTTGTCCTGGCCATGATCTACCTAGAACAAGGATAAAAATGAATCTTCTTTGCTTAAACAAAATGAAAGGACATAACAAAAGAAAAAGTAGGAGGAGATAAAAGACATTACCAATTCAAGGGATTAAGGCCATTACAAGTTCTTGGATTTCCCTATTGACTACAAAAAGGACAAGATTTTCAAATACATAATTAGCTTCATATAAACATTTGATGGAAGAATTACATCAACATGGAAAAGGTAGAAAGAGATAAAACATAGGACTGATTCAAGCGATTAGGGCCATCCTAGGTTCTTTGATTGACCTAATCGCTTAAATTGGTTGTGTCCAAATAAAACAAATCCCATAATAACATAACAAAGAATGTTGGAGCTCACAGTTTGCAAAAGCACATGAACAACACAAGGACGAAAAAGAAAAAGCTTGGAGCACAACACAACACAAAATGTATTACCAACTGAATGTACAAAGATAAGAGGCATGTTAGGGTTATTGACATATATGCAAACTAGGGCAAAGTCCTCCGAAAGAGGGAAAAAAAATCCATGGTGTTTCTAAGTATGTTCACACACATCAGTACCAAAATATATCAACAATTCCTCCCCTAGGGGTGATGCGGTGGACACGGATCTGGCACTCATACAAAAGGAAGTGTCAAGATATGTGGAAAGAGATCGTTCCACAAAGGGAGTACACCTAAAGCTTTGCCAAACGCTTCAAGCTTCTCCCTAGAAAGAGCATTTGTAAAAAGGTCCACAACATTATATTATGGGAGCACATAAGTGAAAGTGATCTTTTTAGTAGACAACCTCTCCCTGACATAATGATGGTGCAACTCAATGTGCTTTTTATGAGCATGAAAAATAGGGTTCCTCACAACTACCAATGTGCTCTAACTATCAGTGAAGACATTGGTGGCAAAAGATTGGCCAACACCCAAATACGCCAAAAGGCATATGCGCCACATGTTGACGACATGATTGCTCCTACTTCATCTACATTTATATTCGCATGAGTGCATCTCCATTTTGTATCCAAGTGGCACTCCATTTCTAGTCTATTTCCATTTTATATTGTATTTCCTTTGTATTTGGGTACCTTGCCATGTGCCTCTACCAGTTGTATTCATTCTCCTTTCAAGAGAATTATCCCACATATGATGTACTTTTGAGAGCCCCTCCCAAATCTATATAAGGAGGGCCTCTCCCCTCATTTGTACTTTGTTAGAAGCTTGAGGAGCCTTCTCCATGCTCTTGGCAAGCTCATTTCTAATCCACATGAATTTACCCATTTCATGGTCTACTCATTTTGTGTCTCACACATTCTTTGTTTTTGTGAGAGTACTTAGACTTTTCATTTTGCTTCTGCGTGTGTACTCTCTACATGGTATCAAAGCGCTAGGTGGAGGTCTTGGTGGTGCATTTGGTGGTTGTGTTGGTGGTGGTGGTGCTTGAGTTTGGTGGTGTGGCTCACCTTTCTTTCGCCCATTATCTTACCCTTTACCCCATTTTCCCCTCCCCACCCTCTTTTGCAGCACCCTTTATTGGTTTTCTTCATTTTGTTTGTGATCATTTTCAAGGAGCTGATGGGTCATCTCAAACTTTGGAAGTGCGTGTAAACACTTTTGACTCCATTGTCCACCATCGTATATTGTTTGTTGGACAAGTACTCAGATTCCATATTTGCCAAGACGATTTGACATAGCTTCTGCCTATCCTCTCTTTTGCTTCTATGGTTTTGAAGTGTCCATTCTCACTCCACTTTCTCATGCTTCTCTTCTCCATGAACAAGTGCTTGCATCGTCATTTTTCAGTCTGCATCTTCATATTTTGGTCTGCTCTCGTCCAGATTTTCTCTGCTACAGTAAAAAATCGACCACGACTTCTGTCAAGCTGAGAGAGAGAGAGAGCAACATTTTCTTTGCTATTCCTCTATAGAGAGAGAGCTAGACCGTGCTTTGTCACTCCAGCTACGAGAGCCGTGAGAGAGAGAGAGACAAAGAGAGAAATCGTGAACCAACTCTCTGACGCCTTATGCCACTACTGTTCTGATGGTGCCTTGCATTGCTTAGAGTAAGCAACTACAAGGTAACTATTGATCTAACAACAGAGAAGGAACATCACAGAGTCGCTCTACCATCAACAAAATAGGCAGCTTTGAGAGTCTATGTAGCAGTCAGCCCTCACAAGTCACAATGCAGTCACACTACAAAGAGAATCCAGCTTAGGGACATCAGAGATCAGGTCCCATTGCGTCCTTCTTCTTTTCTCTTCTAGGGGAAGTCAAGTTATTGTCTTAGTAGCCAAATATTCTTAAGACTCTGGCACCCAGACTGTGTTATCGTGCTTGAGTCTATTGCAAGGTCTGAAGGTTTTGCACCAGAGAGACACCTATTTGCATCTTGGACTCAACTGGATGACCACTTGTGGCTCTAAACAATTCTTTGATGGGCAAAAAAAAGACAACCAACGCTATCAACAGAAAGAGAGAAAAGTACAGCACCAAAAATTTTTGCTCATTTATGTCCATGTTTTCTATTCTTGGCCATTCAGTGAAGTCATCGAAGGTTAGTTTGTGCTAGTTGAAAGCGTTTTAGCAAGTTGTGAACTATCATTCAACAAAATCAAATTGGCTCTCTGTCATCGTACTCATTCAGGGTACACACTTTGTATTGTTCAAGATTTCAACCCTTTCTTTTGTACTTTTCTCAAGGGTTTTTACTCACCAATCTTGGTCATAGGACATTCCAAGTCCTCAAGGGTACCCACGTTGTAAGCACACTTTGTATTCTTTCAAGAGCTTACTTCTCAAGGTACCTCTACACTATTTTGGCCCACTCAAGGCACTAAGTGCCTCCCTCTTTGTACACTCAAAATATAAAAAGAAGTATTGTGTGTGTGCGCACCCTTGTGGGTTGGAGACTAGTCTAAGCACACCCACATAGTTTATTGCATACCCAAGCCTACTCTAAGGCTTAGTTGATGTGCAACGAGCTACTCTAAGCCCTCCTCTCATGTCGACTTGTCTTGGTGTTGTACAAGTGCAGGGCTACTCTAAGCCCCCCCCCCTCCACAAGAATTTTACGTGTGGTGTCCAGTTGTTCATTTCATGCTTTGTAATTATGTTGAAGCGATATTTTTGGAAGGTGTCTTTGATAATGTTTCTAAACACTTTATCCTCAAAGCTTTGTAATGACCAAAAGTGAAGGTAGCTCCTTATCTATGGCTAACTTCTCACCCTCTTTCACCCCTATTTTTATGCCTAAGGATGAATACCTCAATGGAAAAAATTACAATCTATGGAAAGATGTCATGCGTGCATATCTCTACACGAATCTCCTTCATGAGGTAGTAGATGGGTCAGACCCCAAACCCAATAGGGATTCCAACTTAGACAATTGGCATGTGTGGAATGTCAAGGACAAACAAGCTTTAGGTCAGTTGTTACTTGCCTGTGACGAATTGACGAAAGGAAATATCACGGCCTATAAGATGTCCAAGGACGCTTGGAATACGTTAGCCACTTTGTATGAAGACAAAACCCCTTTTGGGATGCTGCTCACAGACTACTTTGATACCTTGCCCTCACTCGACATCATGGTCTTTGGTATAGAGGGGGCATCGAACTCACTGGATATTCACATTCAGATTGGGCTGCTGATCCTGATTCTTGACGGTCTACTTCTGGGTATATATTCTTGCTTGGCTCAGGACCTATCTCTTGGGCAAGTAAGAAGTAGCCTAGAGTTTCTCTATCATCTACCGAGGCCGACTACCAAGCATCTAGCTTTGCAGCATGTGAGGCCATCTGGCTTCGAGGTTTATTATCTGACATTGGTGTTCTACAGGATACTCTGACATGTCTTTGCATGGATAGCTAGTCAGCCTTGGCCATCACCAAGAATCTAGTATTCCACGCTCGGATGAAGCACATCGAGATCCAGTACCACTTCATCTGCGAGAAGCTCATATCTCAGGAGATTACTCTGGAGCAGTGTACCTCTTAGGAGAACCTGGTGGACATGTTCATGAAGGCTCTACCTCCGGTTTCGCTTCAGCACTTGGTGGACCTTTGCAGCTCCTACTTCATCTACATTTGTATCTGCATGAGTGCATCTCCATTTTGTATCCAGGAGGCACTCCATTCCTAGTCTATTTCCATTTTATATTGTATTTCCTTTGTATTTGGGTACCTTGCCATGTGCTTCTACTAGTTGTATTCATTCTCCTTTCAAGAGACTTGTCCCACATATGATGTACTTTTGAGAGCCCCTCCCAAATCTATATAAGGAGGGCCTCTCCCCTCATTTGTACTTTGTTAGAAGCTTGAGGAGCCTACTCCATGCTCTTGGCAAGCTCATTTCTAATCCACATGAGTTTACCCATTTCATGGTCTACTCATTTTGTGTCTCACACATTCTTTGTTTTTGTGAGAGTACTTTACTTTTCATTTTGCTTCCACGTGTGTACTCTCTACACCACACACACTCAACAATCATTGTGAAAGCTACCCTATTCTTAACCTAAAAACTAGAAGTGGCCATAGTAGGTTGCTTCTTGCTCAACCAAGATATGCATGAGCTACCAAGCATGAAGCAAAAGCCATTGGTGAATACACAAGTATCATAGTAACAAGCCCAATTTCAGTCAAAAAAAGCATGTAAATCTCACGATAATAATCCGCCTTTGGAATAAAGCAATCCAAGTGGTTGGCTACCACTTAAGTAGACAAAGATGTGCTTAATGGACACCCAGGAAATGCACAAACTTGCTCATTTGAGAGACAAAAAATAAATATCAAGCCAAGTTATGCATAAGTAAATGAAGCATCCAACAACCTGCTGATAGAGACAACATCAAATGCATCGCCAACACAATGAACACTCAATCATGAACCTATTTCCATGGGAGTGGCAATAGGTTTGAAATCTTCATAGCCAAAATGTTTCAATAATGTGTCAATATTCTTTTTTGACATAAAGATACTCACCCATCAACTTGCATAAATTTAATGCCTAAATAATGATGCAAATGCCCCATATCTGGCATCTCAAAAGAGGCATGCAAATAACCCTTAAACTCATCAATATGTTTCCATTAGGACTAGTATCCTTTTGTGAGAGCTCTTTCTTAATGTGTACCTGACAATTTTCTTTGCTTTAAAGATTTTTAGATGCAACATACGGTCTAGTATATTCCTACAAAAGTTCATAATCATTTGATGCTTAAAGTTTGAGATATTTGCATTTTACGAATCATGGGTCTGAGTATTGTCGCAGCCCAGGAAAATCGAGGTCATCTAATGACCTGCTAAGTTTGTTTCTCTTTGTGTAGTTCATATTTTTTGATAAAATCACTCATGGTTGTTAGCTTACTAAGTGTATAAGAGGTCTTGAGAAGGAATTAAGTTAATTGTTGTTATATTCTAGAGATGTACATGCTTGGAGGAACGAGAAGCTACATGCTTGGAGGAACGAGAAGTTCCTTGCTCGGGGGATAGCCAAGGCCAAAAGCGAGAGAGTTCATATGAGGTACCTACTCATGATGGCCAGATGAGTAGAGGAACCTTAGAGAGAACTCTAGATGGTGACTAGGCAAGGGCTATAAATAGGCTAGGAGGTGAGTCCCAGGCATGTCATTCTCCACTTCTCACATTCCTTCTTTTCTTTCTCCTTCTCTTTCTTTCTTTCTCCTTCTTCTCTTTCTCTTTCTTTCTCTTTTTCCTTCTCTTATGTTCTTTCTCTATCTCTCTTGGCTTTTCCCTTTCTATCTCTCAAGCAAGGAACTTCTCGTTCCTCCAAGCATGTACATCTCAAGAGATTCAAATTGGCATAGATTCTACACTTCAAGACCTTTCTTTTGACTGGTCATAACCCATATTTGGACCATTGAAAGCCATCTCTACACAAGCTTTTAGATGGCTGTTGACTTGTGAGGAATCCTTTTTGAGTGAATTGAGTGTCCAATTATGATAATTAGGACTTTTTAATAATATTTTGAACCATTTTGGATAGGAAAGAATTGTTTTTTATACATTTGCATCATATTTTTTCTTTCAAATAAATTCATTTGAATACCTCTCGCATCAAAGTTTATAATTTTGCATTGTATTTTCTTCCAATTTTATGAAATCAACATTGGAAGGTGCATGAAAGATAGTTTTTACATGAATTTATCTATGCACATGAAGTTACACTAACTTATGTTGATTCATAAAAGCATGCACAAATCTTGTTTGTGTGTTTTAGAATCTTTTGCAGGTATTGAAAGCAGAAAAAAAAGACATGGTTATGAGGGCATGTACCATGTAGTGCCCAACAACACATTTTGGCAAAGTTTCTTATTTGCAGGTTTCTGGAGTAAAGAGAGTGGTTTGCCAACCAATAGGCTGATGCCTATCATTGTAAAGACTATTATTATTTTTTCTTGAGGCTTCATTTTCCTGGCAAAATGCTGTCGGAAATTTTGTAGCCACATGGCGTTATATGCCATGTGAGAACTAGAGTGATGTTGTGTTGTGTGAGAGAGGAAGTCTTCTGTCAGCATAGCGAAAAGCATATATATTTATTGAAGTAGAGAATAAAATGCATGAGTGAATGCATGTATGCATAGACAATATGATTGTTAGAAAGTTGAAGTGCATGATGCATTTTATGTTTATAGAAGATCACTTTTATGTATCACCACGACGAGTTAGGGTGAGCATGAGGTATGTGATCGAGGTACCAGACATAGGCTAATTATGCCTTTAGAAAATAAAAGGTAAGGTATATACATCAAGAGCAACTAAGATTTGTTTTTAACTAATAACGCATGAGGACATAAACTGTTTTTCATGCGAGTATATGTACTTGATATAGATGCTTATCTCGAGTCCACACAAGAGTGTTATGGATATAATCATCAATACAAGTATTAAGTGCTTGTATATGATTGGTTGTAATGAGATTAATGAATGTGCAAGAGCAAAATAATTAGAATGACATCCATAGATTTTCACTTTTACAAAAGGGTGGATACTATGTAAAGAGTTGATTTTTTTTCAACGAGACGATTTGGATGATTATTTGGTTTGCATTGATCTAGATGATCATTATATGCATGGATATATCTCCATGACATAATACATCCAAGATAATGAGTTAGTTTGTTTAATCATAAGGAATAACATGTCTCCTTATTTTTAAGTTTGAAAAAAATGATCGAGCAAATAGTTAGTGAGGTAGCAACCAACAAGTAACATAGGCCTATTGCAAAGGGCATTTCTCTTATTTGATAGATCCAAATGGAATGCTTTTTGTTGAAGATGCAAGCTTTGATAGAGACTCTTTGTGCATACCAAATTTCAAGATTTTTAGAGATCATTTGATAGGTCAAATAATCTCTAGACATCAAAGTGCAGCCTCTAGAATTTATGAAATGATTAGAGACCATGTCAGCTAGAGGTGATTGGTTCTCTTAGCTCATTTACTTAAATTGAGTAATTTTTGTTTCTAACATTCGGTACACACCTCCTAATAGTGTATATAAAATTTCAAGATGAAATGTTTCTCCATTTAAGAGATACAAAGAAAATAGTAAAACTTAGCCTCTGCAAATTTTTAAACTTTTGCCGGTATAGAGGCTTAGTATTTTGGTCATTGTGGAAGATCCAAATGTCAAAATACTATGAAACGTATATCAATATACATAGATACTAGTAGCCTATATGCTATTAAAAGTTTGAAGAAGTTAGACATCATTTGATAGGTCAAATGATCTATTCGTCTCAGACTAATCTCTGGCGAGGATTTTCCAAAGAGTGGTACATGTGACTGATGAGGAGATGATATTTTCATATTGGGAACTCCAATTTCAAAAATTTTTGTTGGAGAAGCTACTACAGTATAGACCCTATGCTATATTCAAAATTCAAGGATTTTGGAATTTATCTTTATAGTTAGAAGATATTATAAAAGTGCCGCAGTAGTGTTTCTAAGCTCACCTAAGTGCAGGTGTAGCAGAGATAGAATTATACTTTTGAATGAGTAATTTATTGAATTTTGAATTGAGATTTTGTGAAAGCAAACAAGATAAGTTACTCTAGATTTGGGCACAAAGAAAATGAAATTTGAAATTTGTTTGATCAGTCTAAGGGCTTCAAGAAGATGACCCTGTACATTTTCAAAGTTGGTCATCGAGTCTTCGACCCTTCTAGTAGAATGGTCATAAAACTGTGCAAAAATATCCAAATCAATTGATTTTTGTGCCTAATTAAAGCTTGAGAAAAGTTACAAAAGGTTGGAAAGTTTCATAGATTTTGGATGAGTAAAAGTTAGTTCAAATTAAGATTTAATCTACTGCTATTGGAAATTGTTTATGCAGGAGGCATTGTTGAAAGGAAAAGACTTTTCATAGGTTTTTAATGATATTTTTTGAGAATATTGAGCATTGGTTTTTGGTGACCATTCTCAGTAGGACAGAGGAGACTTTGTCGAAATTTTCAGAAATATATATAGTGCCATGAGAGCGTGGAACAGGAGAACTTTGCTAGTTGTTCTCATTTCATATAATTGGATTCATACAAGTTGTATAAATTCTAATTTATTATGATTTAATATTTGATTCAAGTCGCATGATTTGATATCTGATGCAAGTCGCACCCTTCACAACTCTAGTTGAGTTGATCGATTGTATAGTTTTTCATTTCTCAACTCAAGAGGAGTTGATGTTACAGATAGTATGCATGATAGAGTCATAGGAATGACTCTGTTCTTTCCATCGAGGGAAGGAAACACTTTAGGAACACTTCATGATTTCATTACATTATTTATGGTTGTGAGTACTCACCGAGTTATTCTTATCATTTTTGAGAGAAGTGTTCGACTTTAATCTTATACACGCATCTATGTGGAGTATAAAGTTGGTGGTATGGGACATCAAACTTTGTATTCTACCTAGGTGTAAGACAGATGGTATGGGAGAGAAGTCTTTGAGATTGTATTTTTTATATGATTTGGGGTTCGTTTATATGATCTTCTAGTATCATCTTATTATTAGAAACCAGAGGGGTAGTTGAGACAGTCACTCTATATGTGATCGCAAACAAGGCAAGTCCGCAGGCAAGTAGCCTAGAAGCGGAAAGGCAAGGTTTGCACATAAGAACTATGAATAGGCAATTGCATTGAGAAGAAATTTATAGAGTACGTACTACTTTATTTGATATGCCTGAGAATAGGCCATGGTTCATACATGTATGAGGTGAGCTAGATGCTTAGCCTAGTGTGCTATGAGTGTGCACACATCTACTTACCATTTTTCAGAGTATTTAATGGACTTACATTTTGGTTCTCATCATATCTGGGAGTGCCAGATTATTATAGTAGTCTACTTGAGACACCTCACTCCTAGTTAGGAATGATTTGATCATAGTGATGATCAGATGGTGATCAGAGATAAAGCAAGTTTCATCCACTTGGAACATCTTACATGTTATTATTGAGAAGGCAGTGGTAGTTCCACTAGTTGCCATACTTTCTTAGCACGTCTTCACTTGGCATGATGGACTTAGTTCCACAGAGTGGATTGGGATTTACTTTGTATGGGAAATATTTTGATCCATAGTTTGGATTATCATATATGATAAGATCAAGATTTTGATCCATATTTTTTATATTATATATGACAGATCGAGCTTTTGATCCATAGTTTGGATTATCATATATGACAGATCAAGCTTTTGATCCATACTTTGGATTATTATATATGACACATCGAGATCTTAGTCCATAGTTTGGATTATTGACAGATTGACATCTTGTTCCATAGTCTGGATCATTGATAGATTATAATCTTGGATTAATAGTTTGGATCATGATGAGAATTTTTTAAGTTTCATTTCATTACAGTGAGTAAATCAAGCAAATTTACTTGAGCTTAGAGATTAAGCATTACTTGGAAAAGATTGACATTTATATTTAGTAGTTTTTCCATAGAGATTTGGGACATAGTCACATTGTTTTGAATGAGCATAGTTTTTTTTTTCATTTTCTAGTGGAGTAAGTGATTTTCTTTTATGATTATACCATATGAAAAGCTGTCAGTGGGTATTTCAGGGAGACATGGGCAAGCTCCCGAGGTCTCTACATGTGACAAGCCGTCACAAGTTAGTGGTCAAGGTCTAGGCATAGGGAGTTCAAGGATATTCCGAGTACTTATGCTGCGCACATCTAGACTCATTGGGCCTTAGAAGGATTCCCACAGTATGCCCAAGGCAAGGACTACTATTTGTTGGTGGAAATGCTAGATATAAAGCACAAAGACTAGTTGTCTACTTTTTGAGCATCTAGTATTTCAGACACCTAGCACACTCTACTCTATTATTTGGAATCACGGATTTTGATTCCCAGCTTACAGCTCCTTCTATATCATTGAGGACAATGATCTTTAGAAGGGGGAGAGAGTGTTATATTCGAGAGATGTACATGCTTGGAGGAACGAGAAGTTCCTTGCTCGGGGGATAGCCAAGGCCTAAAGCCAGAGAGTTCATATGAGGTACCTACTCATGATGGCCAGATGAGTAGAGGAACCTTAGAGAGAACTCTGGATGGTGACTAGGCAAGGGCTATAAATAGGTTGGGAGGTGAGTCCCAGGCATGTCATTCTCCACTTCTCACAATTGCTATTGTGGCCAGAGAATTGTTCAAAACTTTGGATAGTTGTATGAACATAAATAGCAAGTTTTTGGCTCTTGAATCTACTCCAACTTATCTGTTTTGATTCAACTTTTTGAGAGTGATCTTCCAAGGTACATAGGGTGTCCAATACATCCTTTGGCAAGCTAAAAAGGCCCACCACATATCTCTAGAGTCCATTTGGCTGGTGTAGTGCAAAATTTTTGTAGCACCACTTCATCTTCATCAACTACAAATCCATATCTTCACAATACACACACACACATACATATACATGCATATATGTATACACACATCAAGTCACATGTATACCTACCCACAAACATACACGCATACATACACACATGCATATACACATACACATGCATACACAATGCACACATACACATGCATACACACATACATATACATACACATACATATACATGCATACATATATAGAGATACAGATATTGATTTTTAACCCATTTTGTTTTATATGTACAGATATTATTGATCCTAGTAGAGAGAGAAAGACAAAAATTACTCTCATAAAAAGTTTTATGAGAGGAAAAGTTTCGCGTGATACCTTAGGGATTGTCACGCATGAGTACTCAGAGATGCATGATGATGAGTTGGAGTTTATGACCAGATACTTACCCAGCAACTAGAGGAGGGCTCTTCTATGGCTCCACATGCAGGAAGAGAGCTATCTACCCATAGGTATGTTTTCTTTTCACCAAAGTTTTTCTAAATGAAATTATAACACATATTTCTTATTTATTTTTATCTCTCTATTTTTAGGACACCTATAGCACCTCCAGATCATGAGAATAGAGCACATGTGCCTATGAGGAGATGCATAGGCATCCTAGGGCTGGAGTGCGATATAGAGTCAGATGGGAATATAGTGTATATAGGGAATGGATTGGAGTTCAAAAGAAGAATGAGAGCTTTATGTGACTCCTACCTGTGCCCTGTTCACTTGAAGTGGAAGTAAGTATAAGTTTTACATATAAATTGAAATAATTATTTTATGTTTTATTTACATGACTTTTTTTTGTAGTAAGCATGATGAGAGGGATTAAAAGTATGTACTTAGTTCATTGGAGAGAGAATTTGGGTCTGGGTGGTCACATAAGTGGGGTTTAAAAGAGATGTGAAGACTAATGGCTCATCATCATGATAATGCACGGTATGCATTGCTTTTATTTGTTATATTTATACGTCTATATATATATATATACATATATATACACACACACATATATACACGCACATATATACACAAACATACGCATATATCAGGTCACATGCATACATGTGTATGTGTGTATGTATATATATGTATGTATGCATGTATATGAAAGAGAGAAAGGAGTGTGACTAGAGGTACACACACACACACATACATGCACATTTCATATGTACACACACATAGACTCACATAATCATATATACACACATATATACACATACACATGCATACACACACATACACCAAGTGTACACACACACACACACACACACACATATATATATATATATATATATATATATATATATATATATATATATATATATATATATATATATATATATATATATATATATATATATATATATATATATATATGTACACACACACATATATATATATATATATGTACATATATATATATATATATATATATATATATATATATATATATATATATATATATATATATATATATATATATATATATATATATATATATATATATATATATATGTATATGTGTGTGTGTATGTGTGTGTGTACACTTGGCGTATGTGTGTGTATGCATGCGTATGTGTATATATGTTTGTATATATGATTATGTGAGTCTATGTGTGTGTACATATGAAATGTGCATGTATGTGTGTGTATGTGTGTACCTCTAGTCACACTCCTTTCTCTCTTTCATATACATACATACATACATATATATACATACACACATACACATGTATTCATGTGACCTGATATATGCGTATGTTTGTGTATATATGTGTGTATATATATATGTGTGTGTGTATATCCTAAATAAAAAACCCTATTTCAAAAACCCTAATTAAAAAACACTAATTTTGATATTAGGGTTTAATATATATATATATATATATATATATATATATATATATATATATATATATATATATATATATATATATATATATCCTAAATAAAAACCCTATTTCAAAAACCCTAATCGAAAAACACTAATTTTAAAAACCCTAATTTAGAAATCCTAATTCAACATTTCTTCCATATGGTTGAGGTATTTGTACACATTGCATCTATTCCTCCCATCGCCTACTAGGGAGATGTCTCTCCTCCCAACCTTATGCCTCTATATATATCTACTCGAATCAACAAGGACCATTATATATATAAAGATACATACACATCATGTAGATACACATACATATATATAAAATGTTGGTGTAGATACATACGCATCACACATACATGCTTGCATGCACACATGTATACATATACATGCATACATATTTTCATGTACTCATTTACACATATACACATATACATATATACACATCACATATACATGCCTACATGCACACATGTATACTTACACGTGCATAGAAAACTATAAACACACTTCCTTATATTACAAAAATGCATATGCATACATACATGTATGCATACTAACACATGTATATATCCACACATGCACAGACATACATATACATGAAACACACATATTTGCATACTAATTTTTGTATACATATAATACAAATGAATACACGCACATATGCATACATACATGATAAAAAAAATTTCCTCAAAAATAAAGCTATATATAAAATTGTAGGCATACCCCCAAGCTTCATGTTCTAACTTAAATGAACATGATTTCATCTCTTTGATGGGATTCACCGATATTATAGTTTAAGAAAGGAGAATCTATTATCTGATACCCATTCAAACGATTCAAGTTATCGATCAATAACTAGAGTAGGATTTACTATCTAATCTACTCATAAGTTTTCATTATTGCCATCATTTTGGTAAGATATAATATAGTCTCATCTTCATTATCCTTATTGGTTTCATTTATTTCTTTGATTGTTAAATCTGTGTTCTCATTAATGACATCATCTGTTGATGGACTAATATCGATTTTTGTCAATTCCTCTTCATCATCACTAGAATCAACATGTAGAGTATTATCTTCTTCATCAAGAAGATTAGTATCCTTGTCATGTACAACGATTCTAATTTCTCTTTGAGATGCCGATGTATTAGTATCTGATGGTGAATCATGAAGAGGAATTTCTTCAATCTCTGTAACAATAAAGTATTCAAACAATGACCTACCTCTAGGTTGAACATCAGCGACTTTCCACCAAGGATGAGCATCAAGGTTTTTATAAAAAAAAATGCTTGTTCAATATGCTTAGGAAGAATAGATGGTTCTCCAATAGATTGCATTAACTTGGAAGAATCAATTGCCCAAAACCCAGATAATTCCTTTCTCAATGTAGAATTACTATCTTTATACTCGGCTCAAAACTAGTCAACCTTCAAAATGATCTATCAAAATATATAAAAACAAAAAACCATTATTAGGTGCTTAAAAAAATAATAAGCTCTATTATAAAAAATATAAAATTTTTTACGTGTTTGAATGTATGAAACAATATTTCGTAGATACCATCAATAGTTCCCACATAACCAACTTCACCATCTATAAGGTTCGTGTCTTTTGAGCTAGCATGTGATAGTTGCTTAAAAGAAGAAACAATGCTAGAATCCTCTGTTTTATGTAAAGAGTCAATAGCTTCGATTCTAATATGTTGTCCAAAAGAACACCTATTAGTGAAAATCCAAGCCTACAAAAAAATTAAATACCACTTACTTGACATGGCCTCCACAAAAGGACCCCGAGGAAGGAGAAGAATAGAGTCCAAAAGCTTAACACCCTTTGGAAAGCCACTTTAGAAATGCCTTTTGGAAACCCTTTGTAAAGCGAAACTTAAGAAGAACCAATAGATAAAGCCCTTAGGTACGAATAAGCAAAGTTGCAGCCACGAACACTAAAAACGCACGCTCCAAACTGACCCATAGAGAGAGAAAAAGCTCAAAAATATTTGTACTTCTGTAGGCTCCCACATTTCTTCTTTTCACATTTATTTTCTTTCTTTTGGACGAGATTTAGTCTTTTTACGATATTCTCTAAAATCTGCGCTTTAAATTAAAACGGACCCGCCAGTGCCCGGCATAAAAGGAGACCAGAGCTCGATAATCAAGAATTCTAGTCAAAGATCGCAGCGATGGCACTGTCTGCCACATCAGCAACGGACGAGACAGACGTGCCCACGTGAGGCTTTGGAGCAATTCCCAAGAGAAGCATCACACGTGATAGATGGTTTTGAATAGCCGTGATAGATGGTTTTGCTAGGACCACGATAGACTGTGTAGCAATTGACGATGGGTGGTGAAAACTAGCGATAGATAGTTTTGAAGGGAACCACAGAAGACCGCGAAGCAATCCACGATGGAAGTCAAAAACCACCGATAGATGGTTTTGAAGAGCCCCGATAGATGGTTTTGAAGTATCACGATAGATCGTGTAGCATTCCGCGAAAGAAGACAGGCACGGACGCTCTCTGATAGTGAACAAGATGTGTGTTGGCTACCCCAAGCTGCCATTGCCATCGCTTTAGCTACAGACAAAAAGCAATGAGCGATTGAGCTGTATCTAGGGATCAGAGCGATGTTCTGAAATTATATGTGCATCTGAAGTTTTGTGTAATGCACCATAGTCCGCTTAAGCTGACTCCATGAATTACAGTGAAGCTGCTATAGACGTCACTACTGAATTGTTATGGTCCTTGAGTCCTCAGGTCCGTGGAGGCATGAGGTCGAATGTAGCTAATTCTTGCTCGTCTTTGAGTGGACACGATTAAATATAAACACAGAAAAGTGGAAGCTCTTCTTTAGGGATGTCGTCGTATGGTTAGCTGCATCATCATCGTCGGAGGTGTCGAACTTTGCTGCTAACTGTTCCTTTACCTGGGAGGCTTCTCTTCTAGCTTCCTCTAACTCTTTCTCCAATTCCTTCACTCTATCTAAGTCTTGGCTACTCTGAAAAGCTCTACTACTGTCCGCATCCAAATTGACAACAGCTCATCATCCTGCTCCTTGATCTTCTTAAATGATGAAAAAAATATAGAGTATTTCTTTTTGTGATTCTCTATTTCTTTATCTTTTCCAGAGAACTATGAATTCTTTTACTTGAGTTCCTTTAGGATCTCTTGGATGGTCTAGTCTCTCACTTGAGCAGCCTCTTGGCTTTCTCTACATTTCTGCTCCAAGTTTCTTTGTTCCATCCTATTGATCTCCAAATCTTCCATGCACTTCTCTTTTTCTTGATGAAGCTTCAACACTTCAATCTTCTTGCTTTGTAGGTGAAGTTGGCATTCTTCCAACTCATCCTCGAATCTACTTTCCATTTCTTGATGTTCTTTCTAGGCCTCATTCATTTGGTGTCCTATGGCTATGATCTCCTCTGTTACCTTTATTATTTCTCCCTAAAGTATTTTGTTGTCCCGAACCAGAGCCTCATTCTGCTTGATTAAATCTTTCCTTTCCATCTTTCAGGTTTTCTATAATTGTCTCTTCTCTTCTTCCAATAGTAGACCTACGAGTAATGCCCATCTCAACCCCCGGGAGAATTGTTCCACTCTTTGATTGATGATGGTCTTGATTTCTTGAAGGTCCCCATGCTCTTCCTTTTCCTGACCTTGGGTTAGACACAAATGCACCTCTTTACCTTCAATTTTTGATCTCTCATGCTCTAGCTTTGTTGACTTAACTTCTTCTGCCTTCACTCCTTTCTCTGATTCCATCACAATTTCTAGGTTCATCTTCAATTGGACTAAGTGGGAGTAGGGTGGTCTTTTCTTCCTTTTGTGCAGCTTTCTCTTTATTTTTCTCCTGTACTCTTTTCTCCTCGCTTTGGATCTCCCTTTCTAACTGCTTTATCTCCACATCCTCCATACTATTTATGTTATTTTCTTCCCCCCAAGCTACATAAAGGATTGTCCACATCCCCCGATAGCTGGGCAATCACAGTACTATAACATCCAAGGCTTTTGTGCCGATTGTGGTAAAGAGCACATAATCAAAGATTGTCCTAAGAACCCAGTTAACGCTTCAAATGTGACACCGATCAACGTGATAGGCATTGTAAACAACGTAGATGGATCCAACCCTACCTACATGCCTATCCAAGCTATAACAAGAGCCCAGGCGCTCTTACAGAACCAACAACTTAATCAGGAGAAAGTAGCTGGAAGCAGTGAAGTTGCAGAATCTAGCAGTAAAAAGACAAAATCTTGGAAAGATTCTAGAGAAAGAATTAAGAGAAAATGGAGTAAAAAGATAACTGAGTTGGAAGGAAGTTTAAAAGAGTCGAGAGCCAAAATCCTAGAATTGACTTCACAGGACTTGAATCAAGAGAATCCAGCTTAGAAATCAGGATCAGTTTTAGCGAAACCCATACCAGAAAATCTAGACATGATGTTTCGTGCATATCAGGCTAGATTAAAAGAGGGACCTCAAGTAGCTGAAATGAGTAAAAACTACCCACGAGCTGATCTAGAAATTGAGAGAACTAAACTTTGCATGAAGATGGTAGAATTAGCACAAGCTTTGTTCGAAGCCTCTAGATATCTTAATTGGAATAACATGGCAAAACCTGAACTACACTTTCAAGGACTAATGGAGAGGCTAGAATACTTAATAGAGAGCAAAGAGAAAAAGGATCAGCACAGGAACCCTATTGTATTAGAGACACAGGAAAGGACTGTACCATCCCTGTCTCAAGTACCCAATACAGAAAGTCAGGACAACCTGTCTTCCATACATAGGTACTCACATGAATTTTTGAGAGAGATCCAAGAAGAAAAATGGAGAAAAGAACAAGGAACTCATCCTCCTATTCAAGAAATAAATGACTTGCAGGAGCAATTTCCCCAAGACATTCCCTCTATTTACGATGATGTAGAGGAAGAGCAATTGAGTGAACACACAGGATTTGAATCTAATTCTTTACAAGAATTACCTCAGTTCACAGGACCTTGGGAAGCAAAGTCTATTAGTATGAGAGCACCCACGATAATAATGAGGAATGAAGAATCAGTAATCCCTAGAAACACGGAAGTGATCAAGAACACTAAAGTACAGTGTAATCTCACTCTAGAGGAGTTGTTAAAGGTTAAACCAGAATTGTGGAAGCACATAGCAAATCAATTCCCTGAGCTTGCTACTACTCCCTCACAAATAGGATCACAAAATAAGGTACCAGAGATACCCATAGAAAAGATTGGAGATGTAAGCGAAGGAGAGGAAGGTAACACTTATCTTCCGATAACCCATCAGGGCTACACCATGAAAGCCATCTTAGATTCAGGAGCCGGAGTAGCCATAGCTACCACCGCTTTATGGAAACGTTGGGGTAAGCCAGCATTAAGACCCACCAGGATGAAGCTACAAATGGCTGACGGACACATAGAAAAACCATTAGGCTTACTAGAAGGAATATCTCTCACCACTTGTGGTGTGGAGTTTGAGCATACCTTTGCCATTTGTGATTTTAGTAAAAATCATGCTTATGAGATGATATTGGGACGACCATTCATGCGTCAGTTGCAAATTGTACAAGATTGGGGAACTAATTCTTTGTACTTGCAACATTTAGGAGTGACTACCAAAGTCAATCTTAAAGACTATTCACATAGAGACATACCTCCAATACAATGGAATACCATCCATAAGACTCAGGTAGAGACGGAATTTGTGCACTCATTAGAATCAGATCCCTCTTGGTTGCATGAGGATACTCATTTATGGATGTGTAAGGTAGCAAAACAAGAGGAAGAAAGGTTAGAAGCAAGGACCTTAGGTGCAGAACAACATCCACGAACCCTTCAACATCCAGTTTACGCACCTGTAGTATTTCCAGATGAAGAATTCAAACCCCATGGTTGGGTAGAAATCCTAGCAACCATGGATGTAGCCATCAATGAAGAACAATGGACACCCCACTGTGACGAGGATGGCTATGACATTTTACTCTTCACGATAGAGCCAATCATGAGTGATTCAATTTTAGAAGAGTGTGAACCTAACACTGATGCATTTGAGGATGCAAGTGATTTCGATTTAGAATCAATTATCATGGACTCACCCTTTGCATCAGAAGAAGAATATTTTTACGAAGTGGAGAATCACCCTCAGAAACAGGAAGAAGTTATGAATGATGTGAGAATAGCCACTCAAGTGACTAACAAGAGTGAAGGCAAGAAAAGAAAGAAGAAAGAAACCATGTGAGAAAAAGAAGAATCTTTGTTTGAAGTACCCGAGAACTTCAAGAAATATGAAATCGAAGATAGAAGAATCATGGTAGGAATGCCTAATAGAGAGGCGAATGACGGACAAGTATATGATAACCGAGAGAAAACCAAGAAAATAATAGTTGCTCTAGAAGGAGAAGAAGAAAAATGTACATACATAGGGCATGATTTGACGAAGGAAGAAGAAGAAGAATTAGTTGCCCTATTGCGCGAATATAGAGATGTTTTTGCGTGGAGTTACAAAGATTTGAAAGGAGTAGATCCAGACATATGTTCTCATAGAATCCCTATGACGCCAGATGCAAAACCGACAAAACAGAAACCGTACACGTATAATGATAATTACGCTGCGAAGATTAAAGAGGAGATAGATCGGATGATAGAAGCAGGATTCATCTACGAAATTGAGCATACCAAGTGGGTATCCCCCATTGTGGTTGTGCCCAAGAAAAATGGAAAATTCCGTGTGTGTATTAACCTTAAAAAAGTTAATGCCGCCACGATTAGAGATAGTTATCCTCTTCCTATCACGGAACACTTATTGGAAAGAGTTGCGGGCAAGGAAGTTTACAGCTTTCTTGATGGATTCTCAGGCTATAATCAAGTAGGCATTGCTCTAGAGGACCAACACAAGACGGCATTTGCCACCGAATGGGGCATTTTTGCATTTCGTGTGATGCCATTCGGCTTAACAAATGCACCCGCCACTTTCCAGCGACTCATGTGTCATGTTTTTAAGGAATTCCTACGCAAAAGTTTGGAAGTTTATGTCGATGACATATGTGCTCATTCTAATATCAGGCAGACGCATATCCCAGAGTTAAGACAAATATTTGACAAATGTCGAGAATATTAGGTTTGTTTGAACCCAGAAAAATATGTTTTCATGGTCAGACAAGGCAAAATTCTAGGACACATTGTGTCAAAGAATGGAATCTCTACGGATGAGGAAAAAGTGAAGGTAATTGCAGATCTACCTAGGCCGACGAACATCAAAGAGGTACAAGCATTTATGGGTCATTGTGGTTATGATAGGAGATTCATACACATGTATGCAATCATAGCCAAGCCATTGTACTCTCTTTTAACCAATTTTGAATGGATAGATGAATGTGAAAATTCATTCAATGAACTTAAACGACGCTTGTGCTCAGCACCTATATTGACTACCCCAGATTGGAGTAAGCCATTCCATGTACATGTGGATGCATCCAATTACACCATAGGATGTGTGTTAGCACAACCCACGAATGAAGGTAACATAGATCTCCCCATAGCTTACGCGAGCAGACAATTGAACGCAGCAGAAAGAAATTACACCACGACGGAATGAGAAGGATTAGGGATGATCTACGCGGTAAAGAAGTTCAGACACTATTTGTTTGCAAACAAGTTCAAGTTCTTTACAGATCATCAAGCCCTATTGTACCTAGTCAACAAGCCATGTAACACAGGACGATTAATACGTTGGTTTCTATTACTCACGGAGTATGATTTTGAAGTGGTAGTCAGGAAAGGAAAGACACATCTTAGAGCTGACCACCTTTCGAGACTAACCTCAGGAGAAGCTCCTCAAGGAGTAGCGGATGATCTACCAGATGCACACTTGTTTAACCTTGAGATAGCACCAGAATGGGCTAAACCAATAGTCCCTATTCAGACATACGGACCCAAGAATCCTAGGATAAAGATCAAAGAAGGAGAGATTACCAAGTCTCAGAGATACCAAATCATAGCAGGAAGCATATATAAACAGGATAATCAAAAGATTCTTGCTTGTTGTGTAGATGAATCAGAACATGCAAATTGGTTGCAATTAGCACACATAGGTGCACTAAAGCAACATCATTCAAAACATCGAACATTACAGACTCTACATAGACTAGGAGTATATTGGCCTTCGATGGAAGCAGATGTCTACAAATTGTGTAAAGAATGCCATGTTTGTTGTGAAAGACCACTAGTAGAACATGCAACGTTATATCACGTGTCTCTCACACCAGACTGGAGTGAACCTTTAGTGACATACTTGAGGATGAAGACATTACCTCAAGGAATGACCTTAGCTCGACAACGAAGTCTGGAGCAGGAAGCTCAAGACTATTCACTTATGGGCGATAATCTATACAAAAGAGGACGAGATGGATATCTAAGACAATGTGTTCATGAAAGTGATTATCTGAGCATACTAGAGACTGCACACCAAGGTGTTGCAGGAGGTCATTTTGGACCTGAAAGGATAATCAAAGCCATCCTCTTTGCAGGATTATGGTGGCCCACTCTTCACATGGATGCTCATACCTATGTTAAGAGATGTGATGTGTGCCAAAGAACTCAGTTTCCTACTCGCAGAGATGAAATGCCATTGAAACCCATGATGGGAGGACGTGCATTTTCTAAGTGGGGTATAGACTTTGTAGGACCCATTAACCCCCTTGCAAAAGGTACACATGCTGAATACATTATTGTCGCGACGGATTATCTTACGAAATGGGTAGAGGCAAAAGCCACAAAAAGAATGATGCACACACAACTGCAAAATTCTTATTTGAGAATGTCTTTACAAGATATGGATTGCCTATAGAGTTAGTGAGCGATCGCGGAACTCACTTTCTAAACCAAGTCATTGAATATTTGTTACAGGATTTTATGGTGATTCACAAGAAATTCGCACCATATCATCCTCAAGCCAATGGTCAGGCTGAAAGCACTAATAAGATCCTTTGTAATGTACTGACGAAACTCGTGAACAACAAACGTTCAGATTGGAACAAACAGTTACACCACGCTGTTTGGGCATATCGAGTGGCCTACAAGACCGTACTCAATGCAACTCCCTTTCAGATGGTTATTGGTCAAAATGTTGTGCTTCCTTTGGACTTCTTGATACCGACCCTTAAGGTTGCACAAGAACATCAGTGGACCGGCCATGAATTATTAGCGAGATAAAGGCTTGAAAGAAGGAGATTTAGTTCTAGTATATACGTTAAAGCAACATGCACGGAAGTTAGAAAAGCGAGGTTATGGACCTATGATCACATGTGAAAGATAAAGGCTTGATGCACATGTGAAAGATAAAGGCTTGAAAGAAGGAGATTTAGTTCTAGTATATACGTTAAAGCAACATGCACGGAAGTTAGAAAAGCGAGGTTATGGACCTATGATCATTAACAGACTCTCAACAAGTGGAGCAGTACAATTAGCCACCTTAGAAGGAGACATAATGCCTAATTACATTAGTGGCTGTAGAGTCAAGTTATACCAAGAACCTCTTACTGAGGATATGCTTAGACGACTCACGTTGGCAAAGAAGCATAAGGAGGAAGAAAATAGAATACGAGCGGAAGCTCAGGCAGAAGCAATAGAACGCATTAAGCGCATGAAGCTAAGAAGACAAGGACTAGGGAGAGAACATTATAACCATCTGGAAACAACACCCAGATACCCCATGGCCATGTGTGAAGTAAAGTCACGAACTCATCCTAGCATAGTGGACAGGATACCATTCATTACAGTCAGGCTAGAGCACGGCAACCCTCGCCAAGAGCTCAGGGCTTTAATTGACTCAGGTGCTGCGACTAGTGCAATTAGATGGTCCCACTATAAGGATTCAGGAATAGAAATGTGGCCAATTGAGGCATACCTCATAGGGCTAGGAGGCATGGAAACCCCTTGCATGGGCGAGGTGGACCTTCCTATCCTCATTAAGGATGTGACCATGATAGCGAAGCTACTAGTGTGCCATGATGATGACCTGATAGAACCCCTAATCCTTGGCCAAGATTGGCTATACGATCACTCAGTGGACCTAAATCTTAGACAAGGCTCCTTACAGATTGGAACCTTAGAGCAGAAGCGAGTGATACCGCTTGACGTCCCTAACGGCATTCTGACTGAGGTTTGTAACCCTAGACCCTATGAAATGCATGCGACGGAAGACCGAAAGATCTTTGGTCAGATCAGTCACGTTATGTCTACACCAACCCACTCGGGCTTGGCTATAGACAGTTGTCAATCAGAAGGACGTCAGGAGATCTTCCCTGGGGCTTCCTGCAAACTAGAAGGGGCAATCACCCAACCGCTAGGGCAGATGGACACAATCAGCGGTCAGGGGGGTTGCATCAGCGGCCAGATGGGCACGATCAGTGGCCAAATGAGCACAATACCCTGCGGTGCTCATCCTTCCAAACTTGCTACGGACTGGCCTAGATTAAAGATAAAGAACGAATCACTTCCTAATGGGCAGGTCACGCAAGTGTTGGATCTCCCTTCTTTTCCAAAGCAGAGCGTCCAATGGACCTCTCAAACCCAACCACAAAGGAGTCAACCACAACAAAGGAACCCAGACCGACGACACCACCAGACAAGGCAAAGAAAGCATCAGTATCAACATCACAGAACAAGTGGCACGAGACAAATATGGGTGCCAAAAGGACAGCAACCACAGGTTATTGGCAACACTGCAGACAAGAACAGGACAAAGTTTCAAAAGAAGTAGAGTCAGTATCCAAAGTCCCCTCGATCTTCTTCTACAAGTACAAATACTCGACAGATTTGGATCGCCAAGAAGTACCTAACAAACCGACCCACACCCACGCAGATTTGGGTACCCAAACCATGTATTATAGTTCAACACCCAAGCCATGTATTTTACACCCCGTCGAAATCTCTTCACCCTTCAATAACACCACATACGATACCATCTTTTGTACCTCAGAGGAAACACACCATCCGCTCAGAAACTTTTAGGAAATGGATACCGAAACGTGTCCAGAAAACTTCCCCTAACCCATTGTCTAACACCACTACCACCTCAACTAATCTTCCTCCTTGTAATAAATCACATACATTTGAACCTTGTATAAGTTCACACACCATAACCCCACATCACTCATAATAAAAGCTCATCAAGAGATGTATGCATAATCTGAAGCATGTAGGTGTCTAGAGACCTGCATTAGTTTTGCAAAAGATCATAGCATCAATCACTTCACAACACCTGGCTACACGGGTTACACATCAGTTATGGAAAGGGATTGCGGTCTCACCTTAATGGGATCATAATTAATTTCCATACTAATGTGCTAATCTTTTGTAGCAGATCTTTTCCATTAGCTCGTCAGTCATCATGCAAACCGAAGAAGGACCATCAGAAGCTGGTCCTAGTGCACCAATGGCCAATATTGGAGAATTACTAGCGGAATCTCATCCGACGATGCAACCACCAGAGTTTCAAGGTTTTCCAGGACCCATGCCAATCGACGATCCTCCTAGAGGATATATTGAGAAGATTCATCGTAACTCTCATTGGTTTCAAGGCCTAGCAGGACCATTAGTAGGCACTGATTTCATATTTGAGGCCAATTTGGCATTTGATTATCTCACATGGGCCAAGTACCAGTTCTTTTCAAGAGAATTTGAAGGACTACAGAATACACAAGATTTAACGCACGTTTGGGCATGAGCGGGATTTACAGAAAATTTTAGTGACCCTCTACCTAAACCCGATTTTTACAGATGCTTTTACCTAGTAACCACCTTGACAGCCTCAGAGCACAAGGATCTACCCGGAACATTCATGTTACCATCCTTGGTAAGTGATCCCCCATTCAGAAGGTTTTATTTGTCCAAAGATTTGATTCGTGCAGCTCTTAAAATACATGGAACACACACTCCGATAGAGCGCGAACGGCTAGTGCTAGAGCCAATGAAACGCGGTGATGTTACTAAGTGGGAGGATATTTCAGCTATAACCCCTGAGCTCTCCAAACCGTTGAGGATATGCATGCAGCATTTTGCTTTTCCAGCTCAGGATCATTTTACCATGCCCCACAAAAGAATCTGGTTTGGCTTATACTTAGCATGTACTGGACCCCAGACGGTTGATCTAGCTAGTTGGATAATTGATCAGCTCTATCTAGCACAACATAGGTGGGAGCGAAAGAAGGTCATAAATGGGTGTTGTGCACTTACAAGGATCGTATATATGTGTTTGGCATATGATTTACCTATAGAGCGCGCCATGACGAGTGAAGAACTGAAAGCATTCAAAGGGACAACGAAGAAAGCAAGGAAAGCCAGCGAAGGACGAGCCGGAAAGCGGATGAGAGGCACTATCCCGTGCTTACAAGTCCCAGAATCACCCTCACCACAACCATCTCTAGAGCAGTCACCGACAGCAGCCACTCCCACAGTACAACCTATTCGTATCAGGTTATCAAGACCAGTTGTAACAGAGGGCACCACCAGTACTAGTGCACCTCAAGCAGCCACAACCCCAGAACCTATCACCACAGCAGCAGAAATTCCCACCACTATTGGTGCGGAAGCGTTTTCTTTCCCGATAGCCAATTTGGAAGCAGAGCCACTGAACACAACATTCGATTTTGAAATGCCCGATGCGTTCTCCAATGAGTTCCAATTTTCAGAAGGACAACTGTTTTCTCAAGAATATGAAAGGCCCAGCTATCCCACCACACCCCGAGATCAGCCACAAGGACAGATCGTGTCTAGCTCCGATGACGAAAGAACAGCAACCGATGACGACAAAGGTGATGACGAAGCCAGCCAGGGCACTCACAAATCCCAAGAGCATGAACAGACCGATGGCCAAGGACAACAAACAGACACACATGGTGATACGAGTACACATGAAGATGAAACTTGTGAAGCAGCAGCTTACACACTGGCAATTAAGAAGCTATATAGAACTATGGAAAAAGTGTGGGCACGCAAAAAGCTGACTGAGGAAGAGAGTCAATCGATAATAGAACAAGAACTTGTCACAGGCGGATTCGAAGACGCATACATCAAAGGATTTAGAGAGCTGGTCAAATCAGTAGGCTCCAACGAAGCACTTAGATACTTGCAAAGAAAGCCACTCTCACAATTCGACCCCCGCAGAGTACGACTACTTTCAAAGCCCGGCGAATACATTCGCTTCCCAACAGGAGCACACTCTTCAGAACAGGCCAGGGAGGCACGTCTCGTTCCTAAAAGCTCGTTGGCAGCAGAAACCATCCTTGTAGATTCCCCATCCCGCGCTACCACTATACATACCTCAGCCGTCACTGAAGTACCGACCACGCCAACCGCTCCTCCATCACCGCCCATCCCTCCAGCCTCCCCTATTCACCCTCCTTCCCCCAGACCAACATCTTCATTCACCGGTGGCGTAGCAGCAATCGTCTTTACGACCACTCATCCCACAATTCCTGCACCCATTAGACCTAGTCTCCCCCCTCACACATCCTCCTTTCTATCCAACCCATTCCTCCATCCATCTTTCCCGTCCTTCCCCACACCTCCACGACCCCTTTTCCCATTCCCACCGCCATCAACCTTCTCCCCAGTCTCACCTCCCCGACCCACTGTAACCCCTCTTTCCCCTTTCCACCCAGCTGCACCAGCCAGTCCCCTTGTAAATTACTCCTCAACCTTTGTAAATCCAATATTTACACCATCACAAGAACCCACAGTCACACCCTTATTCACAGTCACCGCACTGGACACGTCCAATGACATGGACATCTCACCGCCCACTGCACCACCACTAACTTCACTCACGGCACAAACATATTTAGGCACATCACAATTTTCCACAATCACCACCGCATCCACTTTCCCACCCCCATTCCCCGTTCCCTTTGCATCTACACCCACTGCATCTTCATTTAGCACCCCATTAATCCTATCACCCACTGTAGATAATGCATTTCGACAGATGTTCATGTGTATGACGCAAGTAAGAGATGAGTTCACATCTCTTGGCGATAATTATCAGCAATTGCAGAGGACAACCAATGACTTACAGTCGCAGCTTAATTTATTATCTATTGAGAATGCCTCACTGAACACCCGATACCAGGAATTACGCGAGGCATATCACAAATTGGAAGTAGAAAGCGAAGAAAAAGCTAAAGAAGCCAATGCCGACCTGGATAACTTATTAAGAGCCCAGACAGTCCGCAATGCAATGCTAACACGAAACATGGGCTTACTCAGAAGACATCTAGCAGCAGCAAAGGAAGAAAACCAGCGCTTACAGGATCAGAACCGAGAAAACTTAGAAGCAGCTCTTGACCACCCAGACCAACCTTTGAGTCCTAGTCGGTTCAAAGCCATTCCCTCAGACTCAATGAAGATGCTGCTAGACGATCATGTAAGGCTGCTAGATGAATACGATCGCATGAACGAGGAGTTAAAGAAACTCAAAGACGATCATCAATTACTCCAGTTACGAGCACTGGCAAACCAAGATATACCAGCACCTGTGGATCCCTCTCCTGACATCTTAGAGGAACTCAACGCATTACGGGCCCAGGTATCAAATCTTGAATCAAGGATCGCAGTATATGAAGCACCACCAAGGCCAAATTCCCCACCAGAGGTACCAGCAGAGGAAGAAACTGTCACCATCCCAGTGGAGGAAACGTTTGAAGAGGCGTACGAGCCACAACCCATCCCAGGCGGACGCGTCACGACCGAAGGCCAGATGACTTACGAACTCCCGACCCCCGCGTGGATGAAGACAATTGAGGAACTTGGGACAACGCACTCAGCTAGAGTAGAGGCACAATTACATGCCATGGCGATGATAGAAGAAAGAATTTTACAGTCTCCATTCTTTGCTCATTTGGCCCCGCGACGATACATATCTGGGCATGAGCTACAGTATAAACCGTATTTTATGTTAATGGCTGAATACCAGTTAGCCATTGAGAAAGAAACAGGTAAGAAACCATCGCATGCGACTCAATTCGAGGAGGACGATCTACCACTCGATGCGCAGCAAGGAGAGATCTATCAACCAGAGTGGCGCAAAGATTTACTACAGAAGTATCCAGAAATGATGAGTACATGGGTAAAGGCACCTTTGCATTTAAAGTATAACCCATGTTGGGGACCAGTACCACGACGCCGCTCCTGGACAGCCTTTGCTATTAAGGTACAAAACAATAAGCAGTGCCAGGATTGGTTGAATTACCCCTATCTTAAGCCACCCATCAAGTTACTAACTGTAGGCTACATGATGGCTACAATTCGCCACTGGCTCCCTAGACTAAAGCATATGGACGATATAGCGGCGCACATGACTGTTAAAATCTTTGACATGATGCAAATGGTTTTTAAAGTCTTCCGACGCGTCAAGGCACCTCATGTAAACACCCCAGGCTTTGAGCATGGCAATTTCGATCTAGTATATGATATGAGTACAACGCCATCGCTACGGGTATGTTATGCCTGGCATTGCAGAATAAAGTACCTACCGGCATGCTACAAGCAGACTTTCAAAGAGATGTTCACAACCGGCTTCTGGGAATACCATTCAAAGGTATTCATAAGTAGGCCTACACATTTATTACACTTATTTGCCTGTGAACGAATGGTCTATTCCACACACTATCACCTCTCGCCACCAGAAGAACCGCAATCAATAGACTGGGAGAAACTCGAGGCCGATCTGGCCTGAGGCATTCGTATTTCCGAGCACACCCTCGCTCAAGACCTCCTACAGAACTATATCCGGCAGACCTCACAACAAGGTTCTGTCAGGGACGACAGAAGCGAGAGGGAGGGGGGTGTTGGAAGCAACCAGAGGCACAGACGATGCGGAAGTATGTAAAGATGGAGCAGGGAGCCAGTCGGATCAAGTTTTCAAACAAACATGTTTTTAATTAATTCTTAAAACACTCAACAGTGATTTTTATCACTCATTGTAACATATGTAACATAGAAAACCCCATTTTGTAATCCATAGCTCCATTTTGTGCAAGCCGAGGAGTCCTCGAGCTTGAGGAGCTTAGGTAGAATGCGCATACCAATTTTCGTTATTTTTAGACACCATTTACCCTTCAAATAGCATTTAGGACCTAATTTTTAACTATGCCGGTCACTAGATGTGAAACCGGTCAAAACTAGTCTAGAAACTATAAAAAGAGCTAGAGAGCTCATTTTTGAGGTTGGTTAGTGTGAGCTTAGAGTTATTTTGAGCTTGTAATAGTGTTCTTGAGCAATAGAGTGGATTTCTCACCTTCCATTGTGTCTTGCTTGTCTCTTCATTGTGTGTGTGTATGTGTGTGTGCATCTTTGTGCTTCTCACCTTCACTCTCACTTCATCTCACATTCACAATCTTCATATCACTCCTACCTCTTCCGCGGATTGACAATTAAGGAGGTGAAGCTTCTTAACGTGGTTCTCACCATTGTGCTAGAGCAACAGAAACCTTCCGAATCCGTCTCAACAACGCGAGTTTCCACTTCTTCCTCCATCGGAGGGGGATGATCCCGAGTGTCATCTTGGGGGAAAGGATCCGGGGTCCCATCTGGTTTAACCTTGTTTTTATTGGTACTTTTCTTCAGGGGGCAGTCTTTGATTCTATGACCTTGATGCCCGCACCGGAAGCACGCGTTTGGCAAATTCTTGTAAGTAACCTCCTGTGTCCAGGTCTTGCCATCTCCACAGTCTATGGAGATTTTCGAGGGAAGGACCTGGTTGAGGTCTATTTCAACGCAGATCTGAGGATGCCATCTTGCATTGAAAGAATGTTGAGTACCATCATAGATTAACCCCCCAACATCCTCTCTTGAGGCCATTGGGCGACCGATCGGTGAAACGATTTCACGAAGAAATCCATACAAGAAGTAAGGGAGATTGGGAAGCTCCACCGAAAGCGGGTAACGTAGAGGTTTTGATCTATTCGGAACAAAGTCTGGGGTCCACTTGAAAAGGCAAAGGGTGGACCGTCCCACTTGCCAGGAGCCAGCTTGCAGAGCTTGGAATGCCATCTCTTCATACTCAAATACTAGAAGTAGGTGATTCGCCGGCAGGAATTGACATTTGCACACAATTAGGCCGCGCGGGAACCACTCCTTGCGAAGCCAAGATCTCACACTTTCCAGAGGGGGCCTAGGGCCAAACATTTGACCGATCAGACAAGTTTTCATTAGTTCTTCTTGTTTTGCGGCCACAGACTCCTTGCATAAAGAGACCACTGGTGGTGCGACTTCCGTTGGGATGGAATCCAACTCAAGGGGGCACACGGAATGAGGGGGAGCCACATTGTTTAGGACCAACGAAGGAATCAGGGTCGACATCTTAATGACCAAACCCCGTCCCTCCCCCTCCCCCCCCCCCGAAACCACTAGTAGCTTTCTACTCTTAAGATGAAGAGATAGAGACTTGCATCCTAGAAAAAAGAAAAGACCATCTTAAATAGCCTTCTTTTTTGTATCTTTTATCTCTTTTCTTTTTTCCTACGTTTACGTTTTTTTTTTTTTTGAGCACAAACAGAAAGTATAATATTGATGCAAGAAAAAGAAATTACAACTGTCACTCCCACAATATGGCAGGGAGGAAAAAGCCAGTCAGGAATCAAGGCAATGGGCCAAGAGAACCCAAGCCAAAATACAGATTACATCAAACAGTTCTTAATATACCAGTTGAAAAAACTGATCATATTGTCTCTGTCCCTAGAGTGAATCTGGAGTAATTTGTTTTTCCAAGAACTAAAGGGGTACTTCTTGACAATATACAAGGGGTTCTTATCTAACAAATTCTCATTGAGGGGAATATTGCTGCACATGTGAACAACTCTCCTGATTCCAACAATGCAGGAGAAGAGGTAATTTTTTCCAATTCTGTCAAAAAGATTGCTGTTTCTACTTTTCCATACAAACCAAAGAATGTGAGCCCTTAATATCTGCCACAAGACAATATCCATCTTGTAGGTTTCTCCAATAAGCAGTTCCCTGATTCCAAGGGACTTGATTCCAGCAGTCTGGCAGTAGGAATGAATGATTTTCCAGTAGGCCATACTCACTTTACAATTAATGAACAAGTGCTCCAAATCTTCAAACTTGCCACAAGCTTTACAAAGTCCTGCATCAATATTATACTTCCTAGCTCTGCTCCCAGTCCAGACTCCTTTGTGCAGGATCAGCCATAAGAGACAGGATTGCTTGTTAGCCATAGGATAAGCTCAGATGCTTTGAAACCTGTACCTCCATTGTTGATGGTTCCAAGCCAGGTTCCACTTATTATTCAGCCTCTCACATATGCTTATGATGTTGGTGTAGGAAGTTTTGTAGCAAGAGTACATGTCCTGAGCCACCTCAAACAAAGCTATAGGTTTGTCCCAAAGATTTTCTGCACTCATACTCAGCGCAGCTGCAGCTTCTTAGCTGCTTCTTTTCTTTGATTATCTGTTTGCAGGCAGAAAAAGACAAACGGGGGGGAGCGAGGCAGAGGGAGGTGTGTCAGGACACACGGGGACCCGGTATCGCGACAGGCGACGGGAGCTTTCTCATCTGTTCATCTATTTCTAATTCTTTCCGACGTTTCCTGGCGATGTGTGTCTGACTGCGTTGATTGTGTTTATGCGTGTGTCTCCTGCAGACTCCCTAGCTATCGGCAGTTTTTCATCTGTTCATCAATTGCAAGGCGGCTCAAAAGTACTGGAGCCCCATTAATTTATTCTGAACATCGGCATTTTCATCTCCTGCAGACTCCCTAGCTATCGGCAGTTCCTCATCTGTTCATCATCAATTGCAAGGCTGCTCAAAAGTACTGGAGCCCCATTAATTTATTCAGAACATCCTCATCTGTTCATCAATTGCAAGGCAGGCTGCTCAAAAGTACTGGAGCCCCATTAATTTATTTTGAACATCCTCATCTGTTCATCAATTGCAAGGCTGCTCAAAAGTACTGGAGCCCCATTAATTTATTCTGAACATCCGCATTTTCATCTCCTGCAGACTCCCTAGCTATCGGCAGTTCCTCATCTGTTCATCATCAATTGCAAGGCTGCTCAAAAGTACTGGAGCCCCATTAATTTATTCTGAACATCCTCATCTGTTCATCAATTGCAAGGCTGCTCAAAAGTACTGGAGCCCCATTAATTTATTCTGAACATCCGCATTTTCATCTCCTGCAGACTCCCTAGCTATCGGCAGTTCCTCATCTGTTCATCAATTGCAAGGCTGCTCAAAAGTACTGGAGCCCCATTAATTTATTCTGAACATCCTCATCTGTTCATCAATTGCAAGGCTGCTCAAAAGTACTGGAGCCCCATTAATTTATTCTGAACATCCGCATTTTCATCTCCTGCAGACTCCCTAGCTATCGGCAGTTCCTCATCTGTTCATCAATTGCAAGGCTGCTCAAAAGTACTGGAGCCCCATTAATTTATTCTGAACATCCTCATCTGTTCATCAATTGCAAGGCAGGCTGCTCAAAAGTACTGGAGCCCCATTAATTTATTCTGAACATCCTCATCTGTTCATCAATTGCAAGGCTGCTCAAAAGTACTGGAGCCCCATTAATTTATTCTGAACATCCGCATTTTCATCTCCTGCAGACTCCCTAGCTATCGGCAGTTCCTCATCTGTTCATCAATTGCAAGGCTGCTCAAAAGTACTGGAGCCCCATTAATTTATTCTGAACATCCTCATCTGTTCATCAATTGCAAGGCTGCTCAAAAGTACTGGAGCCCCATTAATTTATTCTGAACATCCGCATTTTCATCTCCTGCAGACTCCCTAGCTATCGGCAGTTCCTTCTCTGTTCTTGGACAGTAGAACTTTGTGCACTTCCGTGGCGATTTTAAGAAAGTAATTTCGATTTGGTCTAGTTTTCAAGAAGGTAACTTCTAATTGCAGTTCAACCTCATACGTAAACTAAAAACTATGAGTTTCGGCTGTCGCTTGGGGTATCTGTTGTACGGGTGATCTCTGTGTTTCTGCGACAAAAGGTGGGTATAACTCAATGGTAAGAGTGTTGGATTGTGTGTCGGGGAACACTGTAATGTGTGGATCCATCTTTACTGTTTTCGGTTTCAGTGAGTGTGTGTCAATATCTCGTCAAAAGACACTCATATGTACTATATCGACTGCAGAAAATGATACACCTGCAGCTCAGACCATGTGCACAGGAGGTTGGGCCATTGACGCTGCTTATGAGGACGTCAAAATCCCAGCTCAGGAGGATCGGATACTTTACCGACAGGGAATTGGGACAATTTTCATTTCAAGCCACGGAAGAAGCATGCCCTGTGGAGGCCACTTGTCATGGTCACGTCGTGTTGCTCAAGGAACTGAAAGATCTGCAGCGTTGGATGCTCGGCGTCTCCGATCCACCGCACTGCCGCGGAAAATTCATAAATACTCGCGTTATTGGCGATAAATGCCAGTCAGAGACATCCTCTTCTGTACGCGGACATGTATCGATGGTGGTACATAGCATGGGCGGCGACATGGGATTCAGAATTGCACAGGACAATGGTTATGTTCTGAGAAACGTTGAATCTGCAGCTGTGGATAGATCTGCACTTTGCCTACACATTTCCTCGGAGACAGCGCGATGGATTCCAGATCTTTCTTTCATCAACAAATGGATCGCCAATTGCCATAGCTACTCACACTGGTGGAGGTATTCCCTTTTTTTTTTAATGCAAGATCTGCCACATGAGAACGGACTTTTTTATCTCAGGTAGGGGTGCCAAATAGTTCCCATCTAAGTTTGGTCCAAGAAAGGCACCATCTCTTGTTAAGAGTGTGATGAACATCTAAGTTCTCTTTGAAGTTGGGGATTCTGGATAGTTTCTTTCCGTTGCTCCATTTGAGGCGCTCGAGGCAAGGAAGATCCTGACCGCAGAGAAGGCGGGTAGTTGGGCGGTCCCATGCTAAACATCTTCCTTGAAGAAGAGTCCATTCCTCTAGGGTAACTCTAAGTCTTGGGTCCAAGTCTTCGAACCTAATCCACTGGCTGGTCTCTTGTTTCCAAAGTTGTTTCCACTCTTTGAATCCCTTGTTCCATAGCTGCTTTGTAGTTTGGAGGTTCCAAGTCTGCACCCCCCTAATGCCACCGATCTGGAACCAGATAGAGTCATTTTGTCTTATCCCAACTTATCCCAACTCCACTCATCACTGATTCTGCTGAATTGTTCCAACTCTTCCATAAAGAACACACGAGGGTAGAGCCTTTAGGGGACACCGGGTGGGGGGAGAACGAAAGCGTGAGAGCACCTACTTGCCGAATGAGATCATTATAAAAGTAAACAAATCAATTTTCTTAATTGCCGAATGTGTAGTAAATCGTACGAGCCACAATAATATCCATTGTCATCTCTATCATATTGCGCTCTCTCTCTCTCTCTCTCTCTCTCTCTCTCGCGCGCGCGCGCGCGCGCGCACAGTACAGACAAACTAACGCTTGCATATATTCGCTTACAGAAAGAAGAAGTATATCGAGCTATGGGTGGTAACGGAGGTGCTCTACCACCGAGGCATCAAGTTCACTAGCGATACTTCCATTCAAGCGAATGCGAAAGTCAACATTCCGATTGCGGGAGCATCAACACATGCCGGTTGTGGTGTCGCTTTCAGGAAAACCCAAATGGCTGACAGCAGTTCATGCGTGAGGATTCCGTTCGAGTTCAATGCAATACGTCTGTGGTATCATCCAAAGAGTGGAGAGCTAATCAAATCTACCTTTGATATGCCAAAATATTCAATTAATGTTTGCTAGCGCTACAAAAAATGGCTTTGCGTGCGTGAATTGTTCTTTCGAGATTTTGATCTTTATGTTCGACTAGACCAAACCTCAAAAAGAAAAAGAAAAAAGAAAAAAAGAAAGCTCTGTTTCATTCACTCCTGAATGTATTACATACGTCCAAAGTTTGCTCTGTTATCTAAATTTAGAGGAGATACTGTTACCTAAATAAACAGACATTCCTCTCCTTGTATTTGAAGTCCGTAAGTTTTTTCTAGCACACTGTATAATTTTGTTGAGTTCTCAAATGGAGAAACATATTAGCCTCTGTATACTCAGCCCAAAGGCTTGACATGGCCTCTTTCTTGTAATCACTGGTGCTTGTGGCTCTTGCCCTTGCATAGAATGTACAGTCTTCATTTAATATAATTTTCCTGCTTTTCAAAAAAAAAGAAAAGAAAATCATCAACTAGTATCTCCAAAGCTCAACTTCCACCTATGAATTGATGTGCCTCTTCGGCCCTACATGTACAAACGTCTGTTCTAATCTCTGTTGATGTGCCTCTTCGGCCCTACATGCGAAAAGAAAAGAAGAAAAAAGTCCACTGGATTTATTCTGCAACCACATCCACATGTGTAGACAAATACACTGATTAATTCGTGTGCAGAATGTTTCTTAAAAGATATCATACTTCAATGTCATCTTGCAACACAGACAAAACAATTTCTCTTGTTGTCGTCGCATCATATTTTCAACAATTTTAAGGCTGGCAGCAGCTGAAAAAATGTAAATTCTATTTGCAGTCACTTATTACATATCTTTGTACTAGTGATTTATGTGTTTATAACTCGACGATTTCTGTAATTCCAGAGTATAATTCAATGGTACAACTCAATGGTGAGATATTATCAGATTCTGAATATGTGGACTCGCTACATCCCAAGAATTGACATCAAAGTTTTAGTTGGCACGTTGTATCAATGACACGACAAAAGGTGTCACTAACACATTCTTAAATTTGCGATAAACATGATCAGAGATCATTTTGCAAACACATTTCACCAATAAACACATTTGGTTGAGCCTCATTCTGGCGAACAGAATCACTAGCTAAAGCAACCTGAAGTATCACTAGCTATGGCACACAGGAGAGGAGCTAGAGGACAACCTTTCCTTATAGATCTACAAAGTTTAAAAGGCTCATATAACCTACCATTCAAGGAAACTCTAGAGTATGCATTTCCAAAGAGGGTATACTCACATGCGTGTTGAATCTCTTACCAAAACCCACATCTTGAAGGGACTCAAGAATAAAATCCCACTCTATTCTATCATAAAATTTGTCAAAGTCCACTTTACAGAAGAAAACAAATCTTCTTTTTTTCTCTCCAACACACTCAAGACCTTCCCAAATAGAAATGATGGCATCAAGAATAAACCAACCCTTAATGAAACCTTTTTGTTCATGTAGAAGTATCTAGTTCATAAGACGACTCAGTGTTCTGGCAAGAGAAGAGGAGAAGATTTTATACATGGTAGTCAAGAAAGTAATAGGACTTCAATTCTTTATATCTTCTTTATTACCTTTCTTATGCATCAATCTGAGTGTTAACATGGATAGGGAGAAAACCTTTCCTCGAAGCCTCTTCCCAGATCAAGAGAATATAAGGAGTTATGAAGTCTTTAAGATACAAGATAAATTCATCTAATCAATACAGGAGATCTATAGGATTTCAATTTACATTTGGTTTCTTTAATATTGCAGATAGTGAGGGGCGGGTCTAAGATAGTGAGGGGTGTGTACTCCCAACTAGGAGGAATTCTCCTCCCAGTTGGGAGTACTTGAGAAAATATCTATAAAGAAGCTTTTGGCCTCCTATAAGTTGTCCTTAATGTTGATAGAAGTCTTGCTACTCCTCTTACTCAATAAAGGGATGTAATTCTTAATTTTATTTTTTTCATCAAGGAGAACATATGCTCATTAGGTATGTCAATCTTTCTAGCCTAGAATTCTCTTGAAGAAGAAAGAGCCATACTAGCCTCAACGTACATCTCATATTTAAGTTTATTATGGAGCTCAATGAATCGTTGTGTAGGCCTACACTCATCAAGACTAGACAACTCATTTTTAATCTCCTCTATTCTTGTAGTTCTAGTCTTTCTAGCAAGATTCTTATGTTTCAGTCAAGTAGCAAAAGATGCGCTTAACCGCCTGCCAATGCTTGACACCTCGGCAGTGCATAAATTTGCTCATATGTGAGACAACAAACTGAATATCTAGCCAAGTAATGCATAAGTAAATCAAGAATCCAATAGCCTACTGATAGATGATAGCATCAAATGCATCTCTAGCATCATGATGACTCAATTGTAAACCTGTCTCCATAGGAGTCGTGATAGGTTTACAGTCTTCAAGGCCAAAATGCTGCAATAATGTGTCAATATATTTCATTTGAAACAAAGCTATTCCACCATCAACTTGCATAAACTGAATGCCCAAATAGTGATGCAAATGCCCCAAGTCAGACATCTCAAATGAGGCATGTAGATCAGCCTTAAAATCAACAATATGCCTCTCATGAGGACTAGTGAGTAGCAATATGTCATCAACATACACAACAATGATCAAAAGCACATCACCAGCACACTTAACATATAAGGTGCTTTCAGTTGGAATGTTCTCAAAACCATGGGCAATAAGTAGGCATGTATCTTTTCATACCAACCATGTGGTGCTTGCTTTAAACCATATAATGCCTTCTTCAACCTACACACTGGTTTTCATGCCCTTTATACACAAAGCCACGGGGTTGAAAAACATACACTTCTTCATGCAAGTCACCATTTAGAAATGCTATTTTGATGTCCAACTAATGTACATTCCAACCATGATTAACTGCAAGTGCACAAATGCTACAAACAGTAGTCATACGGCATGTGGGTGCAAAGGTCTCATCAAAATCAATGCCTCTTTCTTGTGCATAACCCTTTGCAACAAGCCTAGCCTTATACCTATCAACTATTCCATCATGCTTATGCTTCAGCTTATATACCCACTTAGTGCCAATGGAATTCTTTCAAAGAGGCAATTCACATAAAGACCAGGTACCATTTTTCATGATAGCATCATATTCTGATTGCATTCCAGCCATCCAGTTTTTAGACATGTGTGCTTCATCAAACAAAAAATGTTCATTCTCGTCATAGAGACTAGATGCACCATAGCATAGCAATTTGATGCAAAAGAGGCACTATGAGAGCCTGAACGAGTATGATATGATAGAGATGCATCTAATTTGTTGTCAGGAAAAGTCTGCACCAACCAATTTGGCATAGGTTTTGCCTCCTCAATATCAGATCTTTCATCAACAAGTGCATCATGTAAATCTGCATGAGATATGGGATGATCTGTATCATCACATAAAGCCTACAGAGGCTAAGAAGTCATCTCATTAGGATCAACACTAGACTGTCCACTTGTAAAAAGAGGCAGCAAAGTACCATACATGTCTTTGGATCTAACGGATGTCTCCTTAGTACATGAAAGAAATGGCTGAATAACATCCTCCACAAAAACAACATCATGGCTAACCAGAATGCATTTGGCATGTGGATGATATAAACGATAGCCTTTACTATTAGAATTGTACCCAACAAAGATACATTTTACTACTTTATCATCCAATTTTCTGCGATGTTGTTGAGGCACTAATGCATATGCCTGACAATAAAAAACATGTAAATGAGCAATAGATGGATTGCCGCCAACCCTCATATGGAGTGATAGATTGCAGCGCTTTAGTGGGATACCTGTTAGGTACATATGCTGCACACATAACAACCTCAAGCCAGAAACTATGTGGTAAAGCTTGACTCTTGACCATACACCCCGCCATCTCCATGAGTGACCTGTTCTTTGCTCAGCAACTCCATTCTATTGAGGTGTGACCGCACTGTACAATGGTATTTTATCCCACTTTCAGCCATAAATGCATTAAAATCAAAAGACATATATTCTCCCCCTCGATCAAAATGGAGGGTGCCTATTTTACATGCTGATAGATTTCCAGCCAAAAGCAAAAACTGTTTGAAGCACATGAACACTTTGGACTTTGCTCTCAATGGATGTACCCATGCATGCTTGGAAAAATCATCAATGAAAGTCACAAAGTAAAGATAATTTCCAAAAGAAGGTGTCTACATAGGACCACAGACATCACTATGTACAAGCTGTAATTTTTGAGTAGCCGGAACTGAACCATCTTTTGGAAATGAGGAATGCTTCATTTTGCCCAAAATACAGCCTTCACAAACATGTTTTCCAGGTGCCTCAAGTTTGGGTAAAGAGGACACCGTTCCAGATTTCTACAGGCATAACAAACTATGAAAATTCATATGACCAAAGCATGGATGCCAAAGCTTTGCATCTGACATAGCCTGAAAATAATGTACTCCACATGCGGAATCATTCATAGATATTTCATAGTCTATGAGCTTATACAACCCACGATATAAAATGCCAGAAGCAATAATCACATTGCCATTTGACAGATCATGAACTGTACACCTGTCATCAAGAAATTTCACAATCAAGCCAATCTTGGCTAATGCAAAAATTGATAACAAATTCTTCTTGATCCCTGGCACAAATAAAGCATCTGATAATGTAAAAGAACTACCACCAGTAATGGTCAAAATGATCTTACAAACTCCCATAATAGGATAAGAGGAGTTGTTGGCGCATATGACATTATTCCCTGTAGGGGCAGGCTCAAGTGAAGTGAAGAAACTCTGCTGCGGGGTAATATGTTTGGTTGACCCACTATCAAAATACTAGCAAACATTTGAGTCTACTACAGGCATGCACTGATCATGAGAAGATGGGTCAAAACTGTAAACAGTAGTAAATGCCGATTCTTCTTCCTACACAAGATTAACAGACTCTATTTTTGGTGTAGAGGCCTCTGCAACAACCTTTCCGGCCTCTTTCTTCTTTGCCTCTTTAGTAGCTAGTTTTGAATAGCTCTTAATGACATGACCGTTTGCTTTACAGTATTTGCAAAACAATTTTTGCTATTTTGATTTCTTCTCATCTTTGTCTTTGTTCTTTAATTGTGCAGAATTGGTAGATGTTTGCTTACTAGTTGAAGAGATCCATTTTCCTTTGCCCTTTTGACTAGCCAAGAAAGCTTGATCTACAACATGCATAATAGACCTCTCTACCTAGACTGATGTTCCCACAGCAAAACAAAAACTAACTCGCATTTGGATTGCCTTTCATCATCAAAGGAAGAGAAGAAGCAAACTCTTATATGAATGAGGAAGACCATTCTAAATAGTTTGCACAAGTGAATTGTCAGGAAGGACTTCATCAACAGAAATCAACTATTCTTTGGAATCCTTGACCTTTGTCAGAAAACTCTCCATAGAATTACCTTCATTCATGTGCTCACTCTCGAACTGTTTTTGGAGGTAAGCAACATGAGCCTCATTCCTAGCTTGGTACAAATGTGGTAAGTGTATCCTAAGCATCCTTAGCTATTCCGCAAGAGCGAATCTGAGGAATAATGGCACGTTTGATAGACAAAGCTATCAATGCATGTGTCTGGTCCAATGAATTTGCTCTTTAGTAGGTGGAGCAAAAATTCTAGCACAAATAGGAATTTGTAGAATGTCACCATCTCCAACACCTTCTGCGTCAACTTTAGTACATGTAGTTGCAACAGTTGTAGGTGTGATACGACGTTTTTCAACACCCTACACAATGTTCCATAGTCCTTTTTGCAACCAATACATGTTGCATCATATAATCCCACAACGGGTAGTTGGTACCATCCAAATTATCCTCAACAACCAACATATGGAATACATCACTTGTTTCAGCCATGGCTGGTGACTAAAATACCTTGATGCAAAAAATTGACTGTATCTCAAAAAGTTGAACAAAACTACCCAGACAAATTCTGCTAAACCTGTAGCAGACTTTGAGATGCTTATCTTGGCAAACCAAAACTCGTATATACCTTTTGCACAAGAAGATGAAATAGCTTGCACAAGCATTGCAATAGTGCATTTGGAGGCCTGAGTATCCTCACCAAGTTCCGTGTGATTTTGAGACTACAATTGGAGAGGTGTCAATGACGCCTAGATGAAGTGATGAATTGCTCTAATACCAAGTTATCCCTCATTCAAGGAAATTATCCCAAACTCCATATAAGCAAGGCCTCACATAACTCCTCACAAGTTCATTCACTCTAGCCCATTCACAAGAAAGCCCACACTATCCTTGTGGAGTCTCCATGATCATAGACCATTCTTTGTAAGTTCATTTCTATTTATTCAGTTCATCATGTTTTCTTATCTCTTGTTCCTTCCTCCATATTTTGTTAGATGTGTGTATGTGACTAGAGTAGGAGTAGTGCTTTTTCAATTTCAACATGGTTCCAAGCATATGTTGATTCCTTTTCCTTTGAGTTTTCTTTCATTAGTTTCATCATTATCTACTCTATTCTTAGTCCTAGCCTCCCTCCCATATCACACATTTACAATAAGAGTGCTTTTAAGCACTAATATAATTTTTCATTAAGCATAATTATCACCTTTTTCTATAGCTTTCTTATCACCATCATCTTATCAAATCTTTATCAAAACCATGCTTTTAAGTAGTATTTTTCATTTCCTTGTTACACATTTACCCTTTCATAGAGAGTTGCATCACTCCATATGCCGATGAATCTTTGCAACTTGAGTGAAAAGAATTATTCAGAGAAAGCAGGAGCTATTGTAGAAAAGGTGCTAATGAGCGCTACATTATCTCATATGTTCAAGTATTTTTTAGCACTCTACTATCAAATGAAAACCTACATTTAATGTAGCTCTGTTATTTTATAAGCTCCCTAAGCAACCATGTATAGACAAAGCATATCCACAACATCATCTCCACTCAAAACACCAAAGCATTATGGCACATTTAGTTAAAGAAAGAGGAAGCAAGGTAGAGAAAAAGAAGCAAGTGGGAAGAATTCAAGGCAACTGCATTACCTATCAAACAAGAAGCAAATGATACTCAAGAAGAAATGCATGCGATAAGAGAGATGGCCACCCGAAGAAGAATGAATGGATAACAAAGATAAAATCATACAACAAGGAAAATGTGGTGATTTTTGTACAATTAGATGCACGTTGAATGAGGGGAGTATAATACATGAGCAAAAATGTCATACTTTTCTAATAGGAAGACTATGAGCAAGTAATAGAGACAGTGGAGATGGTACATCTATCGAGATGTGTTAGACATGGTCAATGCTTCATCCTCATGGAAGACTTGGCATCATGCCAAGAAGGAAGTTCACCTTCAGGTGGACATTGAGGGGGGTCTTAAACATGATCAATGCTCCACCCTCATGGAAGACTTGGCCTTAAGCCAAGAAGATAGTTCAACTTTGGGTGGACATTGAGGGGGGGTATTAAAAATGCCTTATCCTTATGTAGCAACACCATTGTTCCATAGTACTCTATTTTGTAAGGCTACCATTATGAAGAGAAGCCATGTGAGAGTGTTGGACATTGGTAGGTTTTTGACTTTGAGGTCACATGAGGTCTAGAGTACAACGTACATGGATAGCTAGGAAGGTTACTTCTAAGCCATTGGATTTGGGATTGATATGATCTGAGGATCAACCTAAATCAAGGGCTAGAAACAAAAGTAGCTTTATTAACTTGGGGAAGTGTGAGCCGTTGGAATGTAATTATGAAAAGTCGCACGCATACCGAAAGGGCATAGTGCAACAATTGTAACTTTTTGATTAATACAAAGAAGCATGCGTGAGACAGAGGGTATGTCGTTGCCGAACTGTGGTCTGGCCGAATGCCTGAAGTTGAATGGAGCGCGCATTGGGGATATTTTGTGTATCCTGAGTAGTCTGCATCTCTGTCTCTTTGTAATTAAGTTCAGTAATGTATTAAGTTTTGATGAAGTATTAAGTTAAGCGATATTACGGTGGAGTGACAAAATGCGCAGTTAACTGTCTCGTGTTGAAGTATGCTGTAATGCGCATGCAGATAAGTAGTTGAAGAATAATCTAATTCAGCATGTTAAGTCTGTGAAGTAGCATATAGCTGAATCTGTAGAATTGGGAAAATACAAAACATGGCCTCTATTTTATAGACCCCTAACCATCGAATTCAGCGTGTTAAGTCTGTGAAGTGGCATATAGCTAAATCTGTAGAATTGGGAAAATACAAAACATGGCCTCTATTTTATAGACCCCTAACCATCCCAAGAACCCAGATTTGATAAACAGATTAAACAATAGTTTAACACTGGAGCCCTCTATGGGAAATGGAGTAGCTAGTTGAAGAAAAGGTTAAAGGGCGAAGAAGAATCCTTTGATATATGCTGATAACACGTTCCGGTGAATCTTATCCCAAATATTGAAGTCATCCACATCCCTTGGCAGTTTGGAATTTGTTAGGAACACGCTTTGGTGGTAGAAGTGAAGAACAATCAAGTTCAATTGCAGAAGGTTCAATCCAACAAGCGAGTGGCAATTTCGGTGGTAGTTTGGTGCTGTGTAGAAGTAGTTCGGTAGAATGCGACGATAATCTGGTGTGTTGCGATGATAGTCCGGTATGTTCAGAAAACAATACATTAGTTTCTGGTTGTACTTCTGTGCTGTCTGGTGACAGTTCAGCGTTAGCCGATGACAATTCCGCGATCTTTGGTGACATTTCGATATTGTTTGGTGACAATTCGGTGATCTCCAATGACAATTCGGTGATTTTCGGTGATAGTGCACTATTGTTTGGCAGGAATTTACCGCATTCACCGTTTTTAGGTGCAAGGTTAGCCAATTTTGACACTAAGGTTGAGAAAGGGCTGTTAGATTTTAGTAATTGGCTCAGAGACATTTTTGGACCAGAAAGTTGGCAAAGTGACTATACGGTCCACGCACATCAAGAAATCCATCCCCAAAGTTCAGGCAACATGAGTAGTTCACAACAATAACAACAACAACAACATCAACAACAACAACAACAACAACAACAACAACAACAACAACAATAGCAACAAATTATTCCACCGCGTTCGGTGCCAGCCGGAGTCATGTACACAAAATTTGGAGGTTTTTGGGAGATGATCCCGACGCGCATGTGCGGACATTTGAAATTAATTATGCCATTTTGAATTACCTAGTAGACCCTGCTTATAAACCCATCGTGTTCCAGTCAACTTTGGTTAATGAAGCTACTCATTGGTTAACGAATATGACTTGAATCATTTCTGGCAGTATGACGACGTGAAGGATGCATTTTTGCAACGATTCCGATTAAAGAAAAACCCAACAGAAATTTTTGATTACCTACAGAATAATAGGCAAAAGCCACACCAGAATGTACAAGATTATGCCACTCTATTCTGGACTCATTTATGGCAGCTACCGCGAGTGCATGAGCATTTACCAAACGACGTCATTATTGAGTGGTTCATAAACAGATTATTTCCCCAATTGAAACAGATCATGATCATACAATGTGTGGGAGGAATGACCTTGGATGCAGTAATCACTATGGCTTTACAATTAGAAAATAAAGTGGGTGGATTCATTGAGGATCTAGAGTGGTTGAAGGCATCCAAGCATTCAAACCAGGATCCTCTGAAACAAATTTACTGTACTAAATGTAAAAATATAGGACATAGCAGCTCACCATGCACTTTGAATCAGATGTATTGCGCTATTTGTCATACAGTGGAGCATGCTACATAGGCTTGTCCTTATAATACAAAGGTACAGAGAAGAGAGACTGTCAATGCTATCATTTAGGAACAAGGACAACCGGTCAGTCATTAGGTACCACCACAAATGAGGAATAGTGATTACCAAGGATACAAGAATTACAAAGGAGCACGGTCAACTAACTTTGGACAAACTCGGTGAAATGCGGATCCACGTGACGATGCATCTCCTCCACCACTTAAATGTCATTTTTGCGGTGAAATAGGGCATATCTGTAGGTACTGTAAAGATGCGACTGAGTACGATAAAAGGAAAAAGGAAAGACAACACCCGATGTCGAACATGTGTACATTTCAGCAGTCGACACTCAAACAGCAGTAGTGTAAACACGTTCAGGAAAGCAATTACAACCAGCTGCGGAGATTTTTGAACCTGGAATTTGTGAGCAGCAGAAGGTGTTTGCTAAAGCAAGCAAGTGGGCAACCCAGGAGCAAACTATTTTTCCTGACCCATTTTCGGTGATGCAGCAAAGCATACCATAGGTAGTATCAGAAGGCTGAAATCTGACCCAAATGGTACCGGAGTCCCCACCGGACACCGTACCGGAACCAACAAAATTTGATCCGGTGTGGGATGTCTTATCCAAGGTGTCCATTACACTACCATTGGGACAATTATTGTCTTTGGTTCCTGGCGTGCACCAATAGTTCAGCAGTAGGTCAGTCTAGGACCTTCATGTGCCCCTTTGATAGTCACAATTCAGCCCGAACTTGATCTGACGGTGGATCATACGGTGCAACAACAGCACTTTGTCAACGGATGGGATGGACACAAATTGAACCTGTCCAATTTTTTGTCCAAATGGCTGATCAATCCCGAGTTCATCCGGTGGGATTGGTGCGAGATATTCCTATTGGTCTTCAAGGAGCTATCTTTAAAATGACCTTTTTTGTTTTGGAGTTACCCGAATCTAGCCTCGACTATAACCTGCTCTTTGGACGAACATGGTTAAAGAAAGCTAAGGTAGTTCAGGATTGGTCAGCACATGAATTGATTTTTAAGAATAACCACTGTAAATATGTCGTTCCATTGGCCGACATGAAGCCTTGTGACTTGCATGCACGACCATATGTAGCCGAACCTGTACACATGATGGATGGCCTTTCAGATGATGAAGAGGAAGCTTTTCTTCAAGCCAACAAGGATCTGACGGCACCCGTAATTGTGGACTTACAAACGTTGCAGATAACTAGAGTCTGGCAGCCTCTACGGTCATACCACTGATCGGGGCCACCGAACAAAGTGCACTACCGACCTTTGATGATACGACGCTCCAACAATCGCTTCAACCAGTTGATGATTTTGCCATGCCTTGGCTGTTCTACGTATCGGAAGACCAATTGGTTACCTGCAATTTAGGTGATGAAGCCAACCCACGGCTAGTAAAGATTAAGGTGGGACTATCAGAGACCTTCCAAGATAACTTACTACAGTTACTACATGAATTCTCTGATGTGTTTGCATGGGATTACCGAGATGTGAAGGGGTTGGATCCGCGTATCTATCAACATAGGGTTATGCTGAAACCAGATGCTCGGCGTATTAAACAACCCAACTATAGAATGAATCCTCACTATGCGGCCCAAGTCAAAGCAGAATTGGATCGATTGCTGAAGGTTGGGTTTATTGTCACTATCGAGCACGCAAAGTGGATTTCCCCCATTGTCATAGTCCCTAATAAGAATAAGCAATTACGAATATGTGTGGACTACCGAAAATTAAATGCAGCAACAGTACCTGATCCATTCCCTCTACTGTTTTTGGACACAATGTTAGATGATGTGGCAGGTCGCGAGATGTACTCCTTCTTTGATGGATATAGTGGTTATAACCAAGTACGAATGGCAGAGTAGGACATTCCAAAGATAGCATTTATAACCAATGGGGGTGTTTATGCGTGTACAATGATGTGTTTTGATTTGTGAAATGCTCCAAGTCCGTTACAGTGCTGTATGTAGGAATTTTTCTCTCCTTATCTAACCACATTTATGAGATTTTACTTGGATGAATTCCCCTTATCCGGTGATACTTCAGTGCATCTGTACCATTTATGGTGCTGTTTTTCAAAATGTCGAGAATATTGTTTGTGCTTAAACCCAAATAAATCTATATAAGGCCGTGTTGGAGGCACCTGCTCCCAAGACACCCAAAGAAGTGATGCGCTTCTTGGGACAAATACGATGGCAAGGACGACATCTACGGTGGCTTGCTCATCTGGCCACGCCACTCAATCGATTGATAATCCGTACTCATCAGTTTGAATGGACTGAGGCATGTCAACTCTCTTTCGATCGATTGGAATCACTGTTAACGCACGCTCCTATTTTGCAAGCGCCAAATTGGGAACTACCATTTCATGTCTTTGTGGATGCATCTGATATTGCAATTGGCAGCGTGCTGATGCAACAAACGGAAAAATGGTTCAATCCAGTGTATTATGCAAGCCATTGATTGGCTCGGATGGAGTGCAATTATTCAGTCACTGAACGTGAATGTCTCGGATTAGTGTATTCAGTGAAGAAATTCTGGCATTATTTATTAGGACGCTGCTTCACCTTCCATGTCGATCATGCAGCCTTGGTATACCTTGTTCACCAATAGCATTTGGGATGAAGGTTAGCAAGATGGGTATTGTTGCTCCAAGAGTTTGATTATTCAGTAGTACATCGATGAGGGTCCGCACACGCACTTGTCGACTTTCTATCTCGGTTGGATTCCGGTGAACTTCCAAAAGGAGTTGATGATACTACACCTGCTATCTATGCAACTGAGATAGTACAGGATGATCAACAAGAATTTCCGGTAAAATCCTCCTATTATGACACTTTGATGCTTTTCTTGACCAGTGGATGTCCTCCTGGTACCACCTCTCCTGTTGCTCGCCGTAAACTGGCCATGTATAGTCGACGATTCCGGCTAATTGTTGGGTAGTTATATTACATGGATCACTTGGGAGTGTTGCTAAGATGTGTTCCGCCACATGAAATTGCTTCAGTTATCACAATGGCTCATTCTGCCCTAGCTGGAGGTCATTTTGCGGTTGACCTGACCCACCGAAAAATTCTGCAGAGTGGCTTATGGTGGCCTACTATGTACCGTGACGTGACCAAGTATGTGCAACAATGCGATGGGTGTCAATGTTTGGGTCAACCTTTACAGAGACATTACTTTCCGCTCCAACCAGTGGTGGCTGTCGAACCTTTTCAAAAATGGGGCTTGGATTAACCACTAACACCTCCTGCGACACTTACCAATAATTGATATATTCTTACCTGCACGGATTATGCGACTAGGTGGGCCAAAGCTTGGACTTTACGGTCAGCCACAACTGTTGCAGTCGCTAAATGTTTGTTGAAAGATATTTTTCCATGCTATGGTTTACCTTTGGAGATTGTGACTGATCAAGGTACGCACTTTGCAAACACATTAATGCAAGTGATTACTAAAACCTTCCAGATTGTGCATAAGTTTAGTTCTCCCTACTATCCACGAGCGAATGGACTCATTAAGAGCACCAACAAATCTCTATTGAACATCTTAAAGAAACTGGTACTAGATTGCTCGGAAAGATGGGACCAATTCCTACCTGCTGTATTATGGGCTTACCGTACAACATATAAAGTGGTGACCGGAACAACTCCCTTCAAGTTGGCCTATGGTTTGGAGGCTATTGCTCCTATGGAACTAGTGGTTTCTAGTCTACGAGTGGCATTAGAGGAGAAATTATTACTGGAAGAATCATTTCCTTTTCGACTGGATGTTGGATGCTTTACGGTCTCTGGATGAACAGCGCCTCGAGAGTTTTTTGGTGTTGCAGGAAGTTCCGCTCAGACAACCAAGAACTCATGATCATTTCCTTAAAACCCCCGTGTTTACCATCAACCAATTAGTGCTCTTTTATAATGCTAAATCTAATTGATCTGTTGGAAAATTTAAATTGCGCTGATTCGGCCCTTACCATATTGCGGAACAACTGGGACCAGCAACTTTTTGGTTATCCACCTTAACTGGTACCCTTCTTCCTAAGGCGATCAATGGATGGAAGCTTCATCCCTATTATCCACCGCCTTCCTCCTCATGATACGTGATCGGTATTTTTATTCCTTTTTTCTCACTATTCTGACTCGACAATCCTTTCCTTTTTGCGTGATTTGGGTTGACCGACTGACCGTAATATTTTTGTTTTATTACCTAACCATGATTAGTAGCCGCCTTCTGTGTCTCCGATTCTATTAATGCATGCATGTCGCCATTATATTTGTATATTTCCAACACTCCATGATGATTATGTTTCTTTCCGCGTGATTCCTTTAGCGTTTCTACTTAATCATGTTTTTTACGTTGTTATTAGCTATTGCATCCTTATGTGCTTGTGACCTTTGTATTCCCTGTGTTCTTGTGTGTTCTGATTGCACCATGGAAGCTCTAGCGAATATCCTTACCTTCCGTGTTGGTCTCGCCCCAGAAGTAAGCGAGTTCTTACGTGCCCGAGGTCTCCTGGCCTTTGCTAAATTGCCTTGGCATTCAGTGGAGTGCCATCCATTCTGTGCGCAGATAATCTCTGCCATTGCAACTACGACTGCTACAGAAAAATGCTGGCCACTGGCATGCTTGAACCCCCATGTTTTTGTTACACTCAGTACAGTCGCTGAGGGATTCTGTCTCCCTCAGGAGGGGTTGTTTGATGGCCCTGTCCTGCCTATGGTGACAATGAAGGAACTCTTCCCCCGGCACTCCTCTAACACTGTCGGGAAGAAGGAGGTCGTGGCAGGAAGCCGACACCTGGGGTTGGATCAGGCCCCGCTCTGGTGCGCCGTTCCCGCTGTCCTGCAAGCGGCGTCTGCGCGTTGGGCACCTCGCCTGTGCTCTCTGGAGCGTGCGCGATCCTCGTAGGGCCCCTTGCCCCTCGGAAGTGTCGAGACGTGGGACCGTGGGCGTCGGAAAGAGATGATCGGATACCGTAGTGATACACGGAACGCAGATGTAGCCCAACGATACAACGGAAATGAAACTGAAGCCTCCAATAAAATGAATGATACAAAAATAGGCCGCTACAGTGCGGGCCGATGGTACAATAAAACCGCTACAGTGCGATGTGATGATACAAGATAAATGCCGCCGCTACAGTGCGGGCCGGCTAGTATATTCTAGATCCCTCGCTACAGTGCGAGAAATCGCCCACGGGATTCAGCTTTGGTCTTCACAGTCCAGGCTTTTCTTCCAACTTTACTTCGGTCCGTTCTTTTCTTCAAGTATCCTCCGCAATGGCCTTCCTTCTCTTTATTTCAGATAATCAGAAATCGTATAAACCTTTAGGAAGGTTCCACAAGAAAGACCACGGGGGGGGGGATACTCTTTTCTTCAATCTTCAATCACTTGATATACTTCATAAACCTGCATGAACCTTTAGGAAGGTTCCACAAGAAAGACCACGGGGTTATAATCTTCACTTTGGTCTTCAATCAACTCTTCACTTCAAATAATCCTCCAATATCATCGATCAGCCAACCTGTAGTAAGGTTCCACAAGAAAGACCACCGGGAGGAACAAATGAGTTTAGGCACATATTTATAGGCCTCCCCACCCTTGGACTTTCCTCTAGAAACTTCCAACCTCCTTAACCAACTTTCCAATTTCAGACGACCATGCATGTTCACTTACTATTCTTGAAAAATCCCATCTCTTGATTCTATTTTTGATTTTTGTCCTTTTTATTTTTCCTAAATTAATGTTTTGGTTTCACACTATATATACAAATTAATTAATTTAAGGGTTTGACCTAGGATAAACGCCAATTTCAAGGGTCCGACCTAGGGTTTTTGGCCGGGAAAATTAGGGGTTTGGTCACAGTTATCTCAAGCTCGCCAATTTAATGGTTTATTTGTAATTTCCGCCTAAAATCCAAGGGTTTCCAAGGGTTCAAGTTCTTTTTTTTATGGGGTAAACTCGTGTTTCCTGTCAGTTTCAAGGGTCAAACCTAAGTTTTCATGTGTCCAATGTCAGTTTCGTTTACACACAGTCTAACATACATCTCAAACATGTTTCCGCATCGCACAGTCAATCAAATCGGCCAAATTATGCATGAAATATACCACTCTTTAGTCAAAACATCACACAAAACTCAAAAACAATGAACTTTTGAAAAAAATCATCACACTTCCCTGAGGGATTCATCCCGACATTCACCCCTGCTAAACCTGCACATCGTCTCGATGGGCCAACCTGCAAGATCCAACAGAAGAGTATCGGGGTTCTTTTAAAATCTCTTTACACTTTTTATCTTTTTCTTTGCAAAACTCAAATCATGATCTCATGCAGTCATGCAATTTTTATAAAGATTGGTATGAATTTTAGAAAATTAGGTAGATTCAAGCTTCACAAACATCATATTATGTTTCTGCGTCTGCAATCTGACAAGTAATCACATGAATAAATCGTCGGCTTTCTAGATCTTTTGTTTGTTCAACTGGTTCAGATCCGACTGCTCATTCTAAGTACTAGCATATACATATGTTCTTACTAACTCAGTTTATAGAATATACCTCGATTCCTACTATTTATCTCCTACGATCCAACTCCCCATTAGATCTCTTTCTCTTTCTTTTTCTTTTTCATTTTTCTTTTCCTCTTCATCTCAGCTCAGCATTTCTTTTTATCTTTTATTTTTCACAAATCGGCCTATGTCGAAATCGGGTGCGACTCATGGACTTGTCCGCCCGGCCAAGTTTATTCCACCTGTCTGCCGACCCAGCATAGCGCACGACATACACAACGTCAACCCTGCATGAAATCGACGTCAGCTCGTGGCTCTGACCACCCAATCAGAGTGACTCCACCCGCCTATCGACCCATACAGGCGCATGACAACAGATAGGTCAGGCCTATGACAAAACTAGCTACGGCTCGTGGCCTTGGTAAGGCCATTGCGGAGGATACTTGAAGAAAAGAACGGACCGAAGTAAAGTTGGAAGAAAAGCCTGGACCGTGAAGACCAAAGCTGAATCCTGTGGGCGATTTCTTGCACTGTAGCGAGGGATCTAGAATATACTAGCCGGCCCGCACTATAATGGCAGCATTTATCTTGTATCATCACATCGCACTGTAGCGGTTTTATTGTACCATCGGCCCGCACTGTAGCGGCCTATTTTTGTATCATTCATTTTATTGGAGGCTTCAGTTTCATTTCCGTTGTATCGTTGGGCTACATCTGCGTTCCGTGTATCACTGCGGTATCCGATCGTCTCTTTCCGACGCCCACGGTCCCACGTCTCGACACTTCCGAGGGGCAAGGGGCCCTACGAGGATCGTGCACGCTCCAGAGAGCAGAGGCGAGGCGCCCAGCGCGCAGACGCCGCTCGCAGGACAGCGGGAACGACGCACCAGAGCGGGGCCTGATCCAACCCCAGGCGTCGGCTTCCTACCACGACCTCCTTCTCTTTATTTCAGATAATCAAAAATCGTATAAACCTTTAGGAAGGTTCCACAAGAAAGACCACGGGGGGGGGATACTCTTTTCTTCAATCTTCAATCACTTGATATACTTCATAAACCTGCATAAACCTTTAGGAAGGTTCCACAAGAAAGACCACGGGGTTATAATCTTCACTTTGGTCTTCAATCAACTCTTCACTTCAAATAATCCTCCAATATCATCGATCAGCCAACCTGTAGGAAGGTTCCACAAGAAAGACCACCGGGAGGAACAAATGAGTTTAGGCACATATTTATAGGCCTCCTCACCCTTGGACTTTCCTCTAGAAACTTCCAACCTCCTTAACCAACTTTCCAATTTCAGACGACCATGCATGTTCACTTACTATTCTTGAAAAATCCCATCTCTTGATTCTATTTTTGATTTTTGTCCTTTTTATTTTTCCTAAATTAATGTTTTGGTTTCACACTGTATATACAAATTAATTAATTTAAGGGTTTGACCTAGGATAAACGCCAATTTCAAGGGTCCGACCTAAGGTTTTTGGCCGGGAAAATTAGGGGTTTGGTCACAGTTATCTCAAGCTCGCCAATTTAATGGTTTATTTGTAATTTCTGCCTAAAATCCAAGGGTTTCCAAGGGTTCAAGTTCTTTTTTTTATGGGGTAAACTCGTGTTTCCTGTCAGTTTCAAGGGTCAAACCTAAGTTTTCATGCGTCTAATGTCAGTTTCGTTTACACACAAGTCTAACATACATCTCAAACATGTTTCCGCATCGCACAGTCAATCAAATCGGCCAAATTATGCATGAAATATACCACTCTTTAGTCAAAACATCACACAAAAACTCAAAAACAATGAACTTTTGAAAAAAATCATCACACTTCCCTGAGGGATTCATCCCGACAACGCGTTTGCCATTTTATGTCATCAGAACCAGAGCACACCGTACTTCAATTCCTAGAAGCTGCCCAAATCTCCAAAAACGCACTTACGACATCTCACGTCCTTTCTACTCGATGATTGACACTGCATCAGGAGAGGCAGTCAACTTCACTTCATTCTTTTTCCGGTGCATTCACCGCGAATGCCAAGCCGTTTCTAAAAATTAGCCAAGAATGAGATCCCTTGGACTCGATTGCTGCACCTTCTTACCTTTCTTCTTCCAGTGATTCAAGCCGAGCAACCACCCCAGTGAATACTCTGCTATTACATGATGAGTCTACACAAATGCTGGAGGACGATGATGATGATGAAGATCTTCTCCACTTCTTCCGGCGCAGACGTACTCGCATCAGCCCATCCCAAAGCCAAGTGTAGGAATCAACTGTTGTCCAAGAGGTTGATGTTTTTCATGATACAACCACTTCCTTATAGGTAGCATCTGCCCACTCTTCTCCAATTAAGTAGCAGGAGCTTGATATTATCATGGAAGACGTGGTTGAATCTTCCCGGTGGGATGAAGCACAATCCCTGGATGACATGGCTGTGAAGGATACAGAGGCTAACAACAGTGCCATTATGTGTCATCCATCCTCCTCACAAGTAGCAGATGATCAAGCAGACACGGCAAAGCAACAGCAAAGTACTAAAGAGGCAGTTACTAAAATCTCCGTTGTTTCATTGTTACTCCAACCCAAAACAGGCATTGTCCTTGTCCAGACACCTATTCTGCCTCTTCCTCCTCCCACCAAACTTCTTGTCACTACTGTTGCTTCTCCCTCCTCGCCTCCAGCCACAATCTGTGAGGTTCTGAACAAAGTTCCTTCTTCTCCCGACTACTCTCCACCTTTGTCTCCACACCTCCTTTCTTCCCAACCATTGTAGCCTACACCTTCTATTCCCACCCCGCTTATGTTTACCGACTTGGCATCCATGGGCCAGTTTTTAATTCAGTTATCCTAGCAATTACCCCTTCAACTACAAACGGCACAACAGTCTCTTCGTCAGGAGCTGCAAACTAAAGTAGACCTCTTGGAAGCAGATATAGCACCTCTCCAAGCAGAACTCCTTGAGGCGAAAACAGATATTCATTCCATGCAAACTCACATTCAGCAATTGCAGGAGCAATTGACTGAAAAGGATAATGTTATCGCCAAATAGGATACGGAGATTAACAGGTTGAAGCAATGCCATGACTGTGTTAGGCAACAAACTTCATGAAACGAGAGATAAGCTCAGTATCTTAGAAGAAGCTTCTTAGACGCTCGCTACGAATGTCGTAAACACTCAGGTTCACCGAAGAGCTTTTCCACAAAAGCCGTTCTCTCGAAGAAGAGATTGGCCAGACCATTAAATTGAAGAAGGAGATTGAAGCGATTCAAAAGGAAAGAGAAGATTTTTACAAGACAATGTAGTTTCAATCTCAAGAACCTGAATGCAGGGAGAAGCAATTAGGCATTCAAGCTGACAGATTATCCAGAATCGATGCTGACATTGCAAAAATGAAGTTGCGTAGAGATGTCGCTCTCGCAAATGATATTTATTTACAAGAAGCATTTTTGCAGACTCAAGCTGAGTCTTTAATAAGTCAGTTAGTAGCTGCCATTCGGTCAGGACTGATGCACAACTTATTGAGCCCGAGATCTTGAAGGATATGTTAGATTCTTTAAAATATAAGATCGCCCGAACCTTTAAGTTAGCCCGTTCCATGTACATACAGGGCATTATAGATGAATCCTGACTTTGTATTTCTCCTTTTCGGGTTTGAGTCCACCGTGAGTGCCAGTGTGAGCCATCGGAATATAATTCTGAAAAGTTGCACGCATACTGAAAGGGCGTAGTGCAACAGTTATAACTTTTTGATTAATACAAAGAAGCGTGCATGAGTCAGAGGGTATGTCATCACCGGACTGTGGTCTGGGCAAATGCCTGAAGTTGAATGGAGTGCGCATTGCAGAATTTTGTGTATCCTGAGTAGTCTGCATCTGTCTCTTTGTAATTAAGTTCAGTAATGTATTAAGTTTTGATGAAGTATTAAGTTAAGCGATATTATGGTGGAGTGACGAAATTGCACAGTTAACTATCTCGTGTTGAAGTATGTTGTAATGCGCATGCAGATAAGTAGTTGAAGAATAATCTAATTTAGCGTGTTAAGTCTGTGAAGTAGCATATAGCTGAATCTGTAGAATTGGGAAAATACAAAACAAGGCCTCCGTTTTACAGACCCCTAACCATCCCAAGAACCCATAGTTGATAAACAGATTAAAAAATAGTTTAACAGGAAGGTTCTATTTGATGTGGGCCATTGGATCTAGACTTGATCCTAAGTGTGGATTAAGCAAGATCAAGGATTGTAAACAAATGGTTGTTGATCCTACCTTTCTACAATTGGATGTACCACAAATCAATGGTGGAGATTATTTTGGGCATGCATCAAGCTACCATGACCCTAGAACATGGGTAGGCTGACTTAGGCTTGGAGGACCTTATAAGAATGGAACCCTCCCCATGTAGGATCATAGTTTGTGGTGTTTGTAACCGTTAGGGTATCCTTCTTAGTGCACATGGCATTGGCCTATAGACTTCACCTAGATTCTATCCAGATCACCATCTAAGCTCCATATAGGGATTGCATGGGTCAATAGAACCATCTATATATTGTGTAGTGTTTGAGTTCCATTGTATTAAAGTTATGAGTTTGAGTTGAATTGAGTTGCATTCATATTGTACTCATCTTGAATCCACTTTCCATTACCACCACATCTCCTGTGTTTTTCCCATGATTAGCAATATCTCTCTTTCTCTCTAACCTTGATCCTATATATGTTGTGGTAACTCCATGGTATTAGAGTTACACCACTAACCCACGGCTCAATCATTATTTATTTTTCTTCTTCTTACATGGTATTAGAGCTTGGGAAGGTATAGAAGATTGCAGCGATAGTGAAGTCCAAGCAATCAACTCTAGCATTTGTAGAAGGAGTGCTTCAATATTCAAGCTTGTGAGAGGTAAATGCTTCAAACCCAAAGTTTGTGGTAGGTAAAGGCTTCAACATTGGAGTTCTTAGGAGGCACAGACTTCAATGTTATAGCTTGTGGGAGCTAGAGGCTTCAATGCTAGAGTTCTCAAGAGCTAAAGGCTTCAAAGCTAGAGTTCTTGGGAGGCAAAGGCTTCAAGTTCATGGAGCACAAAGGCTTCAACACTATAGAGGTGTTGGGATCTAGAAGTAGAACTGGAAGTGGAGTTGGTGCAATGGATCTAGGATTGCAAACACTATGGGTTCATCCACCAACCATTTCCTTTGGAAGTTCAAGATTACAGTTATCCTTGATTCCTATGATCTTTTGGAGATGGTGATGGGAAGTGAGCAAGAGCCACAACCTACCTTTGACCCATTGGATTAGAGAATGGTGATTCTTCTAGATGCAAAGCTTCTACAAAATTGGAAGATAATGAATGCAAATGCACTATATTATATAGTGAACAATAGTGTGGACTCTATTTTGCCTCTTATTCAACATACATCCAAGGCAAGTGAGGAATGTATTATATTGAGGAGTCACTATGAGGTAAAAAACAAAAAATGCATTCAAGTTTTACAAAATGAATTGGAAGTAGAGAAGTTTGCAGAAGGAGAGAAGGTTAAGGCACCCATTACTTAGGTCAAGAATCCATCTTATCGAATGGCTTGTGAAGGTATATAGAAGACTAGCAAGGGGCTAGCTTGAAGGTGTCTCCGAAATTCTCCACCAAAGTATGATGGAAGGGTTACTACTTTGAATACTCGACTTAAAGCCCAAGTAAGAAGTAGCCAAGGAGATTCTACATTCTCCACCAATGCACTAGGTAAAGGTGGTTCCTTAACCAAAGTTAAGAGTGAAAAGAGGAGTAGTAATAAGAATATTTAACGATAGTATTGCAAAAGGAATGGATAGAAAATTGCATATTTTCATGTCAAAAGGATAGATGAAGAGTTTGAGGAGATGATAGATGTTGCTCTAAGGGTTGCCCATAATTTTTCTCATGCTATGGCATCCTTTAGCCCTCATGAAAATACCTTCTTTTTGTAAATTAGGAGATGTCCATATGAACACTCTCCTAAACCCCTTTTTGATATTTCTTTTAGTCTATGGTATTGAAGCCTTTTCCATGAAACTCCTTTTTGCACAAATTCAAAATCCCCACATAGGAAACTCCCCACGCGCTCATTTCTTTAAGAATGGGTTGTTAGAAAGAATCTAGAGAGATATGGACATGTGCTACTTTTTGACTTTTCCAAATGAGCACATGGGGAATTATGTAGAGCCTATAAATAAAGGCTCACTTCTTGTAAAGGAGGTCCCTTGGCCATGGCATTGGCCTCCATTTTGGTAATGGAAGAAGGTGTCATTTGGTTTCATCCAAATCCTTGTGTGCAATGGCGTTGGTCTTGGTATATGGATTTGCATGTGTGTGTGCATGGTTGGGAGGATGTTCCCCTTTGCTCCTTGTGACGTTGGCCATTGTTGCCATTGCTCCATGAACGTGGGTGAACCTCTCCTCTCATTCTTTGCCCCAACTTGGAGAAGCTTCTCACTTCTATGTGAGGCGGTTAGGGTCTGTTGCTCCCCTGTTCTCAACAATAGATGCAACTGAAGCAAGGTTGGTATGCTCCTTGTAGCTCAAGCGTAAGCACCACCTCCTTTACTTGTCAATCCGCGGAGACGTGAGGACCGGTATGAAGACCACGAGCAAATGAAGGCACAAGTGCGTGAGTGAAAGCACACAAACATGCACACACATACACACACACGCGCACAAAGTAAGATCAAAGAGAGGAACAATGGAAAGCTTCAATTGCAAAAGAGTTCTCTTACAAAAGCTCTATTCTCTAACAAGCTAACCTCAAAAATGAGCTCTCTAGCTCTTTTTATAGTTTTTTGACTAGTTTTGGCCTTGTCCAGACCTAGTGTCCGGCCTAGTTAAAAATTAGGTTCCAGGGCTTATTTGAGGGCTCAAACGGAGTCTAAAAATTATGAAACTTGGTAGGATGATAGTTCTAATACTCCTCAAGCTCAAGGACTCCTTGGCTTGAACAAAATGGAGTTACCAAAATAGAAAATGGTATTTACAATGGCTTTTAGTGATGAAAATCACTATTTTTGTAGGGAATTCTTGTGAAAAATTGACATACACTCCTTGGAGCTCCCTGCTTGCTCTCTCTTCTTCTATGTCCACTTCTTTGATGTGCTTCCATGCTTTGTCCTTGACCTTGAGCTTCAACACTCCCCCCCCCTCTCGAGTCTGTCGTCCCTGACAGACCCTTGTTGTAGTGGTTGTTCCAAGTAGTGCCTTGAGAGGGAGTGTCCCTTCTGTATGAACACAAGTCGTCCGACGTTCTTCATCTATCACTGTGAGTCTTTGCAAATTGTAGTCTCTTGGTATGTGCTTCTTCCTTGGATTCCAGCATGACGGTGTCGTTGTGAGTCTCCGTTGATGTTTTCTAGATCTTCCAAAGTTGATCTTCATAGTAGTCATGCCAAGTACTCATAACCCATATTGAGTGATGGGTAAGTGTGTTCGTGCATGGGTTGAGGAAAATATGTGCCTTGTGCACGGCCTTGTAATGTAGCCCTATGAATGCTTACTTGGGAAATGCATTGGAAGAAGAATGGTGCAAAAATTGGGGCTCTTGAGCTAAGTGCTCAAGGGTATGCCGACGAAGAGGTTTCCTAAGCTATCATGGTTATGATGTTTCCAAAGTAAAGATACTTACCATGGAGAAGGTCGATGGATGTTCATCTCTTCGTGTTGTACACTCGGCCTTTGGGATGGACCATTGTTGATGGATGTCCGTGTTGATGGTCCACTGATGAGATCTTTTGAATGGCAGATCCCCTCTCCTCCAGAACTATCCCTTGCAGATATCTCCTTGGATGTTCTTGTACATACAGTAGTTAAGCATCACTCAAGTTGCGAACCTTCAAGCTCTACACGCCCATGGGAAGAGGAAACCATAGTTGTGGATGCCATGTTCATGCCAAGTTCTGGACATCTACCAGAGAAGGCAGCAATAATATCATCTGCTAGCCGAGACACACTTCTATCCCAACTGATAGATGCCTAGTAATCAATAGTTCCCGCTTCAACTAAGCATGTCTCATTCATGTTCCATGAGCGAAACCTGGGAATAAGTTTTGACTCTCTCTTTTTTTTTTTTTTTTTTTTGAGAGGAACAATGTCACCAAACAAGAAGATAGATGTTAGTATCAGAAAAAATAGTTGACATATGTCAATGTGCTCTTGTGCATGGGGCTCTCCCATGTGTCTATGCACGGCCGTGTAATGTGGCCCTATATTAATGCATACTTTGGAAATGCATGACCTGAATGGTGCAAAAGATAGGGTTGTGCAAGGAGCACATGGTTGTCGCTCGTCGAGGCTTGATGTTACTTGCAGATGTTGATGTCATCTTTGTTGGATGTATCCATTGGAGCTTGAGATGACCACTGATCCTTCCTCTTGATAGGGACCCATTTTAGAATAGCATTTGGCACTGTAGAGATTACTTCAGGCATCTTCCTCATTGGATGCTTTCTGAACTGTGGTATCCAGTGTGGTTGGTGCTTTGGTTCGATGGAGGCTACTTGTACTTTTGGCTTCCAAACCCATATCCTTTTTGCACGTCTTCCTACTATTGTTGAAGAGCTGATTTGATCTCCTTTCGGTCTCTGTAAGTGGTTCTTACCCTCTTCTCCTTTTGGCTTCTTTGTTGAGACCTTTCGCATGTGGGAGAACATAGGTTGTTGTAGATGTAAGAGCTTCTTAGGTACCCACATCTGTAATTGCACTTGTTGAGCTGCAGCTAACTTCTTAGGCACCCAAACTTGTTGGATACCTTGTGATTGAGCTTGTCTGAGCTGCTTCCTTCGTCTTCTGGCCTGGTTGGCTTGCCTAGATGGGATTTGTGGGGGCAAGACTAGTGGTTGCTCTCCTTTGCGTACCCAGATCTGCTTCATGTTCAGAACTACTTTCTTATCGAATGGTGTCTTTCTATTTGATGTAGCAGTTGTCGTGATCGGTTGTGTTTGCTTGTGTGGTGGACTCACTTCTATGGCTACTTGATTCTTTGGAGAAGAAGAAAGATCCACCCGCCTTCGAACCTGTTCTTCCACGATTGACTCCTTCTGCATCATAGAGCTTTTGACACATACAACATCTTCTTCCACATGATTAGTCTTAGAAGAACTACAAGATGTGACATCTGGATTTGTGAGCAGGCCATTTTCTAATTCTAATGTAAAGCATTGTCCCTGGACCCAAACTTGAAGAAGTTGACTTCTTAGGTTTAAGTTGACTGCATTGTCATAAATCCAATCTTGTCCGAAGACGTGGTTCTGTAAGGTTCTCATCTTGACACACTAGCACTTTGACTTTCATTGGAACATCTTGCAGGTAGATGGGAAGTTCCACTTCGCCCAAACAAGGGGTTTCCACACCTCCCAATCCTATGAGATAAGCTTCTATGGGATTGATGTTCAACTGCAAGTTTTGGCAGTAGGATAGTCTAACTGCACTACTTGCAGCACCTGAGTCAATCAATGCTTTCACAGTCCTTGCATCCTTTCCTTGTCCTATCTCTATGGTCATAAATGGTCTTCGGTCAATGACTTGAGAAGTCGCTATGCCTGACTTTTGGCACATATCCATGTGATATTTTGGGGCTTTTGAGTGGACATCTAGGCCTAGTCGCCTTAACTTATTTCGCCTTATGCGCTCTCTAGCTTCGGCTTGGGCTTCTTCTCTCACCCTTAACTCCTCTTCTTTTCGCTTCTTAGCAGTGTTGAGTCTCGTAAGCATATCCTCTGTAAGAGGTTCTTGGTATAACTTGACTCTACAACCACTGATATAGTTTGGCAAGATGTCTCCTTCTAGAGTGGCCAACTGAACTGCACCGCTAGTGGAAATTCTATTAATGATCATGGGTCCATATCCTCTTTTTTCCAACTTACGGGCATGTTGTTTTAGTGTGTAAACCAACACTAGATCTCCCTCTTTCAATCCCTTATATTTGATGTGTGCATCAAAGTGTGCCTTTTGCCTCTTCTTTGCAGCATAGATACCTGCCGCCGCGCGTAGCCTTGTCTCACCTAAGCGTTCTAGATCAAAGATCCTAGAGGACAATTCATGTCCATTCCACTCATGCTCTTGTGCTACTTTTAAAGCAGGGATTAAGAAATCCAGTGGTAACACCGCATTCTGTCCAAAGACCATCTGAAATGGGGTGGCATTGAGTACCGTTTTGTAGGCAACTCGGTAAGCCCAAACAGCATGATGACGTTGTTTGTCCCAATCAGAGCGTTTATTATTTACCAATTTTGTCAATACGTTACAAAGGATCTTATTGGTACTCTCGGCTTGTCCGTTAGCTTGTGGGTGATAAGGGGCAGATTTCTATGTATCACCAAGAATTCTTGGAGAAGATTTTCAATGACTTCATTCAAGAAGTGTGTGCCTCTATTGCTCACCAACTCTATTGGTAGTCCATATCTCGTGAACACATTCTCGAATAAGAACTTAGCCGTAGTCTGAGCGTCATTCTTTGTTGTAGCTTTCACCTCTACCCACTTTGTAAGGTAATCTGTGGCTACAATAATATACTCTGCATGGGAGTTTCTAGCAGGGGGATTAATAGGACCGATGAAGTCTATGCCCCACTTGGAAAATGCACGCCACTTGGCCTCAAGGGCATCTCGTCTTTTCTAACTGGATATTGTGCACGTTGGCATGTGTCACATTTCTTCACATAGGTATGTGCATCCATATGAAGAGTGGGCCACCAAAGTCCTGAGAATAGAATGGTCTTGATCACTCGGTCAGGACCAAAATGTCCACCTGCAACACCACTGTGTGCAGTCTCTAAGACCTTAAAATAGTCTGATTCATGAACGCATAGTCTTAAGTAACCATCTTTGCCTCTTCGGTATAGGTTGTCCCCTACTAAGGCATAGCCTTGAGCCTCTTGCTCCATGTTTCGTCTTCTTGCTAGACTAGCCTCTTTGGGTAATCTTCCCGATCTCATAAACTCTACCAATGGAGCACTCCAATCTGGAATTAACGACACTTGATAAAGGGTCGCATGCTCCACTGGGGGTCTCTCTCTGCACCTTGGACAATTCTTAATCCACTCATGTATTTCTTTGTCCATGCTAGGCCAATACACTCCTAAACGCTTCAGATTCTGCAATGTTCGTTGTTTAGAATAGTGATTTCCTAGCTTTCCTTCATGGGCTTGTTGCAACCAACTACTATGTTCATCATCCTCCACACAACAAGCTAATACACCCTCAGTATCTTGTTTGTACATGCTTCCTGCTAATATGTGATATTTTTGTGATTTTACAATTTCTTCTTGTGATGTTTTCACATTCTTATTTGCAGGGCCAAAGGTTAGGACTGGTACCAACTTATTTGCCCATTTAGGAACAACTTCTAAATTGAACAGATAAGCATCGGGTAATTCGTCAGACACTCCTTGCGGTGACTCACCTGAAGTGATGCGAGAAAGATGATCTGCCCGAAGGTGGGTTCTACCTTTCCTGACAACAACTTCAAAGTCATACTCCATTAGTAAGAGGAACCACCTTACTAAGCGTCCCGTATTACAAGGTTTATTGACCAAATATAACAAAGCTTGATGATCAGTGAAAAACTTGAACTTGTTGGCCAATAAATAGTGTCTAAACTTCTTCACAGCATATACCATGCCTAAGCCCTCTCGCTCAGTTGTGGTATAGTTCCGTTCAGCTGCAGTGAGCTGTCTACTAGCATATGCTATGGGCAAATCTAAGTTTCCTTCACTTGTGGGTTGTGCAAGCACACATCCGATGGCATGATTGGATGCATCCACATGGACATGGAATGGTTTATTCCAATCATGAGTGGTCAGTATTGGTGCTGTGCACAAACGTTTCTTCAGTTCATTGAAAGAATTCTCGGATTCATCGTTCCACTCAAAATTAGACAGCAAGGCATAAAGGGGTCTAGCTATGATCGCGTACATGTGGATAAACCTACGGTAATATCCACAATGGCCCATAAAAGCTTGAACCTCTTTAACATTCCTCGGCCTTGGCAGCTCCGCTATGGCTCGTACCTTATCTTCATCTGTTGAGATTCCATTCTTAGAAACAATATGACCTAAGATTTTACCTTGACGCACCATGAACACACACTTTTCTGGGTTCAGACACACTCGATATTCTCTACACTTGTTGAAGATCTGTCTGAGCTCAGGAATGTGGTATCTTCTTTCTTGGGAATGAGCACATAAATCGTCCACATACACTTCTAAGCTCTTTCGCAAGAACTCTTTGAAGACATGACACATGAGCCTTTGGAATGTTGCAGGTGCATTGGTGAGCCCAAATGGCATCACACGAAATGCAAAGATTCCCCACTCTGTAGCAAAAGTTGTTTTGTGTTGATCTTCTGGGGCAATGGCTACTTGATTGTAACCTGAAAACCCATCAAGGAAGCTATAAACTTCCTTGCCTGCAACACGCTCCAAAAGGTGTTCTGTGATTGGAAGTGGATAACTATCTCTGATAGTAGCGGCATTAACTTTTTTAAGGTTAATACACACTCGCAACTTTCCGTTCTTCTTGGGCACCACTACAATGGGGGACACCCATTCAGTATGCTCAATCTCATAGATGAATCCAGCTTCAATCAGCCTATCAATTTCTTCTTTTATTTTGGCTGCAGAGGTATCATTATATGTGTAGGGCTTCTGTTTGGTGGGCTTGGCATCAACAGTCATGGGGATAGTATGAGAGCAAATTCTTGGATCTACCCCTTTCAAGTCTCTACAGTGCCACGCAAACACATCCCTATATTCCCTTAATAGAGCTGCAAGCTCCATTTCTTCTCTTGCACTTAGGTCATCTCCTATATACGTGCATCTCTCTTCGTTCTCTTCGATGGTCACTACAATCTTTTTGGTCTTTTCTTTATTATCATATGATTCTCCTATGATGGCCTCTCTCTTAGGCATTCGTACCAAAATTTTGCGGTCGTCAACTTCATATTTCTTGAAGTTTTCTCGTACTTCAAACAATGATTCCTCCTCTTCTTGTTTCACTACTTTTCTTTTCTTTTTCTTTTGACTGCTCTCACTTCCATCCTTCGAATTTACCGTTTTAATACTTGTGAGAGGTTCTTCTTCTTTCTGGGTGAACACTCCTATATCTTCTAGATAGTGCTGCTCTGAGTTAAAGCAACTATCCATCACAATGGACTCTATATCATCGTCATTCTCTTCTTCTTCTATGACATCACTAGGGTCACATTCTTCTAGCAAAGGCTGACACATGAACACTGAGATATCATAACCCTCCTCATCACAATGAGGTGTCCATTGTTCTTCATTGACAGCAATGTCCATGGTGGCTAAGATTTCTGGCCAGCCATGAGGCTCAAATTCCTCATCTGGAAAGATCATCGGTGTATAGGCTGGGTCTTTAATTGGTCTATCTCCTGGCGAAGTTCCTTCTTCTCTTGCCTTTAAACGTTTTTCCTCTTCCTTTGCGACCTTGCACATCCACAAATGAGTATCTTCATGCAACCATGATGGATCAGGTGAACTTTCAGAATGCACAGAGATTGAATCTTCTTTTGCTTTGTGGATAGGATTCCACTGTAGGGGTGGTACATCCATGAAGGAGTAATCCTTCAAATTAACCTTGGTAGTGACCCCTAAGTGCTGCAAGTACAAGGAGTTGGTTCCCCAATCCTGTACTATTTGCAATTGTCGTAGGAAGGGTCTTCCTAGGATCATCTCATAAACATTATTTTTCTCAAAGTCACATATAGCAAATGTGTGCTCAAACTCTACACCACAAGTGGTTAGAGTTATCCCTTCTAGCAATCCTAGAGGTCTTTCAAAATGACCATCAGCCATTTGAAGCTTCATTCTAGTTGGTCTTAATGTGGGTTTGCCCCATTGCTTCCACAAGGAGGTGGTCGCAATAGCAACACCAGCACCTGAATCTATGATTGCTTTGGTTGTGTAACCTTGGTAGGTGATTGGAAGATAAGTATTACCTTCTTCACCCTCACACATGTCCCCTATTTTGTCTAGAGGTATCTCTGGTACCCTTTGCTTGGAGCCTGCTTTTGGCATATTGGAATCAAGTTCTGGGACCTGATCCTTCACATGATTCCATAGCTCAGGTTTTGCTTTGAGCAGCTCTTCTACAGTGAGATGACACTGAACCTTAGTGTTCTTCACGACATCCGTGTTCCTTGGAACCACTGAGTCTTCATTTCTTACTAGTATTGTGGGAGCTCTAATCTGGAGAGATTCAGATTCCCATGGGCCTGGAAATTGAGGCAATTCTTCTAGGGTATTAGATTCAAAATCTAATCTTTCGTCTTCCTGTTGTTCTGCTTCATCTCCATAAATAGATGGAATGTCTTGGGGAAATTGATCATGAAGATCATCAATCTCAGGAATAGGCGGGGAATTACCCTTCTCCTTGGCCCATTTCTCTTCTTGTATTTCCCGCAAGAACTCTTGAGAGTACTGTTGAATTGAAGGAGGTGTTCCAACATCTGTGGAATTAGGAACATAAGCTCCCATTGGTGGTGAGCTTCCTCTTTCGATAACTGGTTGAGCCTGTGGAGGTAAAGAAACTTGTGGTTTGTTTACTAATTGCTCTAATCTTTCTAGTAAGCCTTGGAAATGCAAATCTGGTTTGACAGAGTTTGTCTGATTGAACTTTTGACTAGTCTCAAGTATAGCTTGAGCTTGTTCTACCATTTTCATGCACATTGTCATTCGTTCAATCTCTAAATCCGCTCTAGGGTAACTCTTGTCTAGATTTGCAACTGTTGGCCCTTCTTGAAGTCGAGCCTGGTAGGCCTTGAACATCATGTCCAAACCTTCTGGGGTTGGATCTGCAAGAACAGACCCTGGTTGCGGTCTATTTACAATGGGTGGTGGGGTGGGATGAGGTGGAGTGGATGGAGTTTCAGCATGTGAGATGCTTTGAGATGCAATGTCTTCTATTTTTGTTTTCGCTTCTTTTAAGCTTTCTTCTAGTTCCGATAACTTTTTATTCCACTTGCGATTGGCCTTCTCTCTGGTATCCTTCCATGTTCTTGTTTTCCTTTTACTAGGCTCTCCTGATTCACTCGACTCTGATTGTTCTGCTGGTTTATCCTGTTTTAAGGCTTGTGCTCTAGTGACAGCTTGTATAGGAGCCACATTGCTACTACTTGAACTTGAATCTGCCACTAAGCCTACCACATTAATGGGTGTAATCTTGGGTGCACTGGAGGGGTTTCTTGGACAATCTCTAGGGAGATGGTCTTTGCCACAATCAGAACAAAAAGCCTGTATTGTGATAGCGTTTCCTTGACTCGAAGATGGTGGGTGGGGACAGTCACGAATGAAATGGTCACCATGACATCTGAAACAAGATCCTCTAGGGGCTTGTGGTCTCATTTGTCTCAATTGGGGCCTAGGGTTAGGATTTGTGTACATGACATTGGAGTATTCTGGATCCCAATTTTGCTCCATAGGTGGTGCCTCATATTGATACGAGTAAATCTCACTATGTTCAGGTGACTCTGTGTAATAAGCATGTGGACTACCTTCATGGGAGTAGTCTGAACTATGAGCATGAGAGTCATTATCTGGTATCAATGGGGTTAGTGGCACCAATGCTCTATGTGGATTTTCTTCTCCCACATCATATTTGACTGGAATCACATTGGCAGGAGCTGGTGGTTGGTTTCCCAAGACTGGTTGTGGCCTATATTGTGCCTGATATTGTTGTTGTGGTCTATAATATGGCTGTTGGTATTGGTTTTGATACCTACCTGGTTGGTAAGGTTGTTGATAATTCTGTCTAACAGCCTGCCTATTATAGGGACAATCTTGAGCCGTGTGGTTCGTATATTTTCTCTCAATTGTGCAATATGGAGCATTCCTTTCTTTCATGTTCTGGTTGTGCAATGGGCATACATTAGCCATGTGGTCGCCTCCGCAAGTATAACACCGATTCAATGGAGTGATTCTCTGTGTTTGTTTATTTTGGACTCCCAGCTTCTTGGCAACTTGCTCAGCTAGCTCCTCTATTTCTGTGGAGATTTTTGAAGTATGACTAGTAGAACTATCAGAGTCCTTATAGAGTTTGGACAATCCTAACTCCTCACCCAAGTTATCTTCTATGTCAATGCACGTCCGCACACACTCTTCTATGGATCTGGGCTCTTTCAAGTACACATATGATCTTAACTTTGTGATCAGTAAGCCATCTAAGAACAAAGCCACTTGTTTGGCTGGTGTGGGTAACTCTAGAGTAGGGCATCTTTCTAGGTACTGTCTGAACCTTCTACCTGCTAGTCGCACTGTTTCTTGAGGTGTCTGCTTGAAGCTGTGGATCAAAGATGAAGTGTTATGCCTGATACCACTCTTGGAAAATTCTACAATGAATTCGTCTAGCAGTTGACCTATATCGCGATAGTTGCGACTACTCAGTGGTTGAAACCAAGCCAAGGCAGTGCCCTTAAGAGTCAGACCAAATGCCTCGTACTGGGTGAACAAATCTTCAACCTGTTCAGCTCTTAACACTTGTTTGAACTCGGCCACATGATCATAAGGATCTCCTGACCCGTCAAAATAATTCTTCATTGCCTTGATCACTTGAGTGGGTCTAAGGGTTCTTGGGTGCTCTCGGGGTCTAGGCAATGGAAAATCATGTTCATCTCTTTGTTGCCTATGTGCTTGATGTCTCTCTCTTTCAGGTCTTTCATTTTCAAATCTTGCTCTATTTCTGCCCACTGTGTGTGCAAAACTTACCTCAGATCTCTCTCTAGTTCTTTCTCTCTGGGCTTCATGAGCTTGGGATGATCCTACTCCTTGGAGGCCATGGAAAACATTGGATCTTGGTGGAGGGAAAATCAATTCATTCTTCCAAGTATATGCATGTCTATCATGTTCTGTTACCAAGAAAATTTTCTTTGATGTGTTATCCAGGTAGACAACTTTGCCTGGTATCTCTGGATCCTTGAGCTCGTAGATGATGACTATGCCCAATTGGCTAGGTTGATGTGGCTTGAATCTCCAAAAGGCTTCCTCTGTTTCTCTATTCAAGAAGAGTTCTATGCTTTTGTTGTCTTGAGGGATCCAATCCGAAGTGATCACTCGGGTCAGAACTGACTTACCTCTAGGAGTATGGGGTCCTTGTCCTACATTTCCTTGTTCTAGGTCTCCTATTTCATTCTCAGGAATGACATTTCCAAACTCGTCGGTCCTATCTGGTTGGTTGGTAACCACATACATGGTTCCTTCCTTATCAATGTATGAACCCTCTTCGAACTTGACCACCGGGTGTTCAAGTCCAAATGATTGATCTGGATTTTTGAGTTGGACCACTGATCACCTCAGACCATCCTCATAGATGCGAGCACCTAATTGGTTGGTCCAAATATATTCCAACTGTGTCTTATAGGGACCTTCTGGTGTTTGTAGATGGGCAGTCCCTGAGCCACCTGCAGGTTTTCCCATGCTAAAAGACATTTCTGAATCACTTGTGTCTGAACTTAGTAAAAGATGACCACTTAGTTGTTGTGCCCAAGACTTGGATGTATGGTTGACACTAGCCTCAGAAGATCTATTGCTTTGTTTATCCTTGCCTAAGTGTCTACCAGATCTCAGGTTCATAAGCTTTAGTCAAGAGTCCAAATTTTCCCTTTGGTATTGTTCAAAATTCTTTGGAGCCCCCTTGGTTCCCTAGTCCCACTTGAGGGTTCCAACGAGCTATAGAGCTCAAAAAATGGACTTTGGATGAAAAAGTTATGTCAAATCAGGCTCCTGGGGGTCAAAACAGGCAAACAGGACCTTTGGAGAAAATCGCGATTTTGTGAACTTTCAGAGAATCGCGATGCTGTGAAGTCAAAAAAATCGCGATGTTGCGCACAAAATCGTGTTTTTGAAAATCGTGTTTTTGAAAATCGCGATTTTGAGCAGAAAATCGTGATTTGAAAATCGCGATGTTGAGCTCAAAATCGTGATTTGAAAATCGCGATGCTGAGCACAAAATCGTGTTTCTGAAAATCGTGATTTTGAGCACAGAATCGTGTTTTAGAGAATCGTGTTTTTTGACATGAAAATCGCGATGTTGAGCATAAAATCGTGTTTTTGAAAATCGTGATTTTGAGCAGAAAATCGTGTTTTCACAGAATCGCCTTTTTCACAAAATCGTGTTTTGGCTGAAAATCGTGATTTGTGAGAATCGCGATTTTGAGCCCGCTGAAAATCGTATTTTCTCAGAATCGTGATTTTGACATGAAAATCGCGATGTTGAGCACAAAATCGTGTTTCTGAAAATCGCGATGTTGAGCACAAAATCGTGCTTTTAGAAAATCGTGACTTTTGACATGAAAATCGCGATTTTGAGCACAGAATCGTGTTTTAGAGAATCGTGTTTTTTGACATGAAAATCGCGACGTTGAGCATAAAATTGTGTTTTTGAAAATCGCGATTTTGAGCAGAAAATCGTGATTTGAAAATCGCGATGTTGAGCACAAAATCGTGTTTCTGAAAATCGCGATTTGGAGCACAAAATCGTGTTTTAGAGAATCGTGTTTTTTGTCATGAAAATCGCGATTTTGAGCAAAAAATCGTGTTTGCACAGAATCGCCTTTTTTCACAAAATCGTGTTTTTTTTTTTACTGAAAATCGTGATTTTCTCAGAATCGTGTTTTTGGCATGAAAATCGCGATGTTGAGCACAAAATCGTGTTTTTGAAAATCACGATGTTGACTCAGAGAATCGTGATTCACAAAATCGTATTTTTCACAAAATCGTGGTTCTCAGAATCGTATTTTTTTGGCTGAAAATCGTGATTTGTGAGAATCGCGATTTTGAGCACAATCACAGAATCGCGATTCTGAGAATGACCACAGAATCGTGATTTTTTTCAGCCAACTTTTAGGCGGGAAAACAGAAAATCGTGATTTTTCAAAAAATTTTGAATTTTCACAGAATCGCGATTTTCATCACAGAATCGCGTTTTTTGGCGGGAAATTCAAATTTCTGAGCGCCGGCTATGGCGAGCTCCGTATGAGCAGAAAACCATGAAAAAAACACAGTGCTTGCTCTCCCTTGCACCTCCTAACTCCTTCCCGCACAATAATGCATGAAAAATGGTATGAAAATGGTGAAAATGCACTAAAAAACAAGAAATTTCTATGAAGAAGAAGATGGAAGAAGGTGGAGATGATGATGATGATGAAGATGAAGAGGAAAAAACAGAAAATGAACTGAAATGACAGTTTTTTTACCTTCCAACGTCGCAAATCTACGATCTTACCATCACAACGCTCATCCTCGAAGCTCTCTCCCCGGCAATGGCGCCAAAATCTGGTGTAGCTCAAGCGTAAGCACCACCTCCTTTACTTGTCAATCCGCGGAGACGTGAGGACCGGTATGAAGACCACGAGCAAATGAAGGCACAAGTGCGTGAGTGAAAGCACACAAACATGCACACACATACACACACGCGCGCACAAAGTAAGATCAAAGAGAGGAACAATGGAAAGCTTCAATTGCAAAAGAGTTCTCTTACAAAAGCTCTATTCTCTAACAAGCTAACCTCAAAAAAGAGCTCTCTAGCTCTTTTTTTTGACTAGTTTTGGCCCTCTCCAGACCTAGTGTCCGGCCTAGTTAAAAATTAGGTTCCAGGGCTTATTTGAGGGCTCAAACGGAGTCTAAAAATTATGAAACTTGGTAGGATGATAGTTCTAATACTCCTCAAGCTCAAGGACTCCTTGGCTTGAACAAAATGGAGTTACCAAAATAGAAAATGGTATTTACAATGGCTTTTAGTGATGAAAATCACTATTTTTGTAGGGAATTCTTGTGAAAAATTGACATACACTCCTTGGAGCTCCCTACTTGCTCTCTCTTCTTCTATGTCCACTTCTTTGATGTGCTTCCATGCTTTGTCCTTGACCTTGAGCTTCAACACTCCTCAATGCAAGAAGAGTCACCTGTAGATTCATGGGTACTAGACAACAATGCATCTCACGTAATGGCCAATAAGAGAGGTCACTCTAGTTCTATGCAGCCTTAAGGAGATGCAAAAGCAAGGTATTGTCCTTCATCACTTACGTATAGTGAATGGAATGCAATAACCTTGTAGAGCTTGTATGATGGGAAAGCTAGAAAAGAGACATTCCCATACGAAATCAAGAGTAGGCCAAAGTCTCTTCTAGTGTTGGTATATGCTAACTATGTGGTAAGATGTCTATACAGGCCTTGGGAGGATCTTTCTACATTCTGATCGTTGACAACTATAGCAAGAAGATGTGGATGTACTTTCTTCGTGATAAGGCTTAAGATTTTGGTAAGATTAAAGAACAAATAGAACTTCTTGAAAATGATCCAGGGAAAAGTGTGAAGAATGTCAACTCAAAACTTTTCAATGTTGACATCAAGGAGGAGGTACATGTGTCTTAGCCATCAGTGTTTGAGGCTCCACATTCGGACATATTATTTAAGTTGAACAAGGCATCGTATGTGATGAAACAAGCCCTAAGATAATTGTACAAGTAGATAGACATTGGGAGCTACATGAGTGTTTTTGGTAGTCTTATCTACTTATGGATTACCATACAAGATATCCATTTTGTAGTCAAACTTTTGAGAAGGCTGGGAAAAGACCTCATGAAGGACATTCAAGAGCTAGCAATCAAGCACACTTGATAAGGATGTTGGGAATATCATGTTATCCAATCAAGAAGAATGTAGCAAGTACCCTCACCAAAGTTCTTACAAAGGGTCTCCTTCATATACATCTTTGAAGACTTGGGATTGGGCCAAGAAGGTAGTTCACCTTTGGGTGGACACTAAGGGGGGGGGGGGGGGGGGGTTAGTCTTGGCATCATTCCAAGAGGGAAATTCACCTTCAGGTGGACATTGAGGGGTGGTGTTAGACATGGTCAATGCTCCTCCCTCATGGAAGACTTGGCCTCATGCTAAGAAGGTAGTTCACCTTTGGGTGGACATTGGGGGGGTATTAGAAATGCTCAATGCCTCACCCTTATGTAGCATCACCATTGTTCCAGAACAATCTATTTTGTAAGGCCCTGATTTTGAGGAGAATCCATGTGAGAGTGCTGAACATTGGTAGGTTCATAACTTTGAGGGTCTAGAGTAGACCTTAGATGAATAGTTAGGAAGGTTACTTCTAAGCCATTGGATTTGGGATTGATTTGATATGAAGATCAATCAAAACCAAGGGCTAAAAACAAAAGTACCTTTCTTAACTTGGGGAAGGGTCTATTTGATGTGCTCAATTGGATCTAGACTTGATCCTAAGTGTGGATTGAGAAGATCAAGGGGTGCAAACAAATTGTTGTTGATCCCGCCTGTTTGCTGTTAACCTTTAGAGTTGTCCTCTTCAATCATTTAGCATAAAGAATCAACAATACATCTTATTTTTGTCAATCCTGGAAGTATACAAGAGACCACAGCCCCTTCTAGATGATAGAATCCAAGAAATAAGAGAAAATTGGCTGGATTTTTGAGAATAATGAAGATGAAGAGGAATTTCTAGGGTTTGGATTATCTTGAGCAATACTCCATCATTTTCAATAATCTTGGTGTCTAAAACATGTTATTTTCTCAGCAGAATACAATGATAAAGTCAAAACTCAAAAATGATACCTGTAACCTTCAGACGAGACAATCGCGATTCTGTGAAAACAGACGATTTTCATCTCCAGCACCATTCTTCATCAATTTCTCACTCAACACATCAGTATTCAACTCTCTTCATACACATTCATCAAAAATACACGATAGACGCTTACAAATCTCCATGGATACACATAGAATAGACTCAACAAATCAAAGAAATCACACAAAAGGAAGAAACACGATTTTCTGCAGGAAACTTCTCTCTTCACTTGGATAGCATCAATTACAAATAACCAACCCTCTCAAAATAGAGGAAATTGTCTTTTATACATTTTCAAGTGTCCCTTTTCACACTTGAATTTTGGTCTTTTCCTCTTCTAATCTAAAAATATGCTATCTAGGACTTTCCAAAAATTCTAGAAAAATTACATATGATTCTACTCTACACAAGGAAGACTCTTCCTTATTTTTACATCAGTTGCATGTTGCGAACATTTGTTTTATGTAGGGTACAAGTTTCAAATTATGTAAATACCTTTGGGAAGTCTTCAAATACTTCAAGAAGGCTCATATTATTCATAAAATGTAGCAAAAATACCACGTGAGTTCTAGAACATGGTGAGTCAAATTAGTGAGTCACAAGGGAGCTTCAGTGGTGTCCTAGTGGAAGGTCGATGTGGCTAGTTCTCAAAGTCCATCAATACTTTGCTTATTTGAGCACTTGAGTCATGTAATACCTCCATCCATGTGTCTACCACGAATTTAGATGTATTAGGAAGGTTTTAGATTAGTTTCCCATGCTATAAAAAGAGGAGAAAAGTCGTGATCTTGTGGGATGTCCAAGAGAGTCATATGTGTATCTCTACACTGCTGTAGTTTTGTATGTAGAGATTGCAGAGCTTGTATCTCCCTCATTAGATATCCAAATTACATGTTTGATAGCTCATTGGAAAGCTCTTACTGTCTACTTTCGTCATGTAAATTTTCATAATCATTGGGTTTGTGAGCTGAGAGCAATGCTCTCTGCAAGTAGGGTGTGTTCTCTGTTTTTTATCCCTGCTGAAGGTCTCCATTAAACCTCAAACTTGCAGAGGTCATATCTCCTTGTGTATGTATCCAAATCATGTGTTCTTTGGCTTGTTAGAGAGCTCTTTAAGTCTACTTGTATTCTGGAAAGTTTCAAAGTCATTGGAGTTGTGAGTTAAGAGCAGTAGTCTCTGCAAGTGATGTGTGTCCTCAAGTTCATCTCTGTTTCAAGGTCTCCATTAAAGCTGCATATTGCAGAGGTCATAGCTCATTGTGTATTTATCCATTTGAGGTGTTCTATATCTTGTTGGAAAGCTCTTAGAGTCTAGTTTATGTGTGTGAAACAGTTTTGGAAAATTCCAAGTGAGTAAAGAGCAATTTGCTCTGCAAGAAAATTGGTGTATTCATACAAGTTTGTGAAAAAGTCATCTAGGTCCTGTTGGGTTTCACCTACTTCTAGCTATACTTTGGAGATCAATAAAATCCAACATTGGTATCAGAGCAAGTACTTGGAGGCTTGGAGAAGGTTATCATACCTTGACGAAGAATTTGAAGCTATCAAAGAAGCAGTTCATCATCAACACTACACAAAGGTAGAAGAAGATTGCAAGGAGGCATCTGAAGCAACATCCGAGCAAAGAAAGGTGCACATACCTCATTTACAAGGTAAATATTATATTTCTTCTCATCACACACATTGGAAAGGAGGCTTAAAGGAGGAAGCTTAGCATTTGTATTATGGGAGACCAACATGCACAAATAGAGAAGCTTGATAAGACAAATTATCAAGCATGGAAGTTTAGAATCACAGCATACTTGCAAGGTAGAGGCTTGTATGGTTTGATTGACGGCACAGATATCAAACCCACATTACCAGAGGACCCAAATCAGCAACAATTGAGGGAGTTTAGACTTTGGAATGAGAGAGACAAAAGGGTTATATTCATTTTATCACAAAATATTCAAGATTCAATGGTAGGACATATACAAGATCTAGACACAAGTAGAGATGTTTGGCTTGCATTGGAAAGGTTGTATGCTACAGGTACAAGAGCAAGGAAGATTCAACTCAAAAATGAGTTGAATAACATAAAGAAAGATACAAGGACATCGGTCAATGATTACATATTGAAAGTTAAAGAGATTGCAGATCAACTAGGATCAATTCAAGCTCATGTGGAGGACGACGACTTGGTTGCACATACTCTCAACGGACTCAAAGATGATGAGAGATGGAAACCCTTCATTACTTCAGTTTATGTCAGAGGAGAATTACCAGATTTTGATCAACTTATTGCCCTCATGGTCACGGAGGAGATGAATCTAAATGGTTCTACTTCAAATCAAAAAGGATCTCAAGGACAAGCTCTTTATGTAGGATCATCAAGAGGTGGAAACAGAGGTGGAAGAGGTTCAAATAGAGGTCGAGGAAGAAGGAGCGATGATCAAAGGACTTCAAGTGGCTTCTTCAACACAAGAGGAAGAGGAAGATCAAGCGCTAGAGGTACGAGAGGCTACTACAACTACAACCAAAGACAAAGAAGTGAAGATAATAAGAACAATTGCTATATATGTGGAAGGTATGGACACTATGCCAAAGATTGTTATCAAAATGAAAATAATCAAGGTGGTAATCGAAGAGGAGGCTATTCAAGAAGAGGTAAACAACAAGGAAATTATGCAGTTGAAGGTAAAAGTGATGATTATGATTCTCTTCTTATGATGAATGTAGAAACTAAGATGAATTGCAATAGCGATGTATGGTATGTAGATAGTGGTTGTTCTAATCACATGTCTCATGATGCTTCATGGTTTTCTAATATGCATAATCCGTCATGTAAAGGTCATGTTGAAACAGGAGATGATACAACACATAAGATTATGCAGGTTGGAGATGTTGTTATGCAGGATAAGAGTAAGACAAATTGCTTGAAGGATGTACTTTATGTGCCAACGATCACTAAGAATTTGATGTCGGTTGGTCAAATGGTAGAAAAAGGTCTACAAGTGAGATTTAATCATGCAGGTTGCTTCATTGAGGATCCAAAGCAAAGGAGGTTAATTGCTAGAGGTAAAAAACAAGGTAGATTGTTTACATTCAAGGTAAACCCAAATCATACAAACTATTTCTCTTATGGTATGCATCGAATAGCAGAGCTTGATCTATGGCACAAAAGGATTGGACACATGAATGTACACAGGTTAAAGGAGCTATCAAAGAAGAGGATTGTTGAAGGATTACCTGATCTTACTAAGCAACATATGGTGCATCTTTGTGAAGCATGTCAAATGGGTAAGCAGAGTAGACAACCTTTCAAGCATTCAAGTTATGTAAGTGATGGTTTGCTAGATCTCATACACACAGATGTGTGGGGACCTACTAAAGAGGCATCCTTGATTGGTAATAAGTACTATGTATCATTCATTGATGATCATAGTAGAATGACATTTGTGTATTTCATTAAACATAAGAGTGAGGTCTTTGATTGTTTCAAGAAGTTCAAATCATATGTCGAAAAGCAAACAGGAAGGTATATTAAGAAGCTAAGGTCTGATGGAGGGGGAGAGTATTTCTCTCAAGCTTTTACTGATTTTTTGTATGATGAAGGTATCAAAAGAGAAGTTACATGCAGGTATACTCCACAACAAAATGGAGTCGCAGAAAGAAGAAACAGAATCATAGCAGAAGCATCTAGAAGCATGCTTAATGATATGTGTTTGCCTAATTATTTTTGGGCTGAAGCTGTTAGCACAAGTGTTTACATTATGAATAGAGTTCCGACTGCAGGAGTTCATCATTTGACACCATATGAGGTATGGCATGGAAGGAAGCCAAGTGTAAGTCATTTGAAAGTATTTGGTTGTGTATGCTATGTACATGTACCTAGTGAGGTGAGATCTAAACTTGATGCGAAATCAGAAAAATGTATATTTATTGGTTATGCAGATACTCAAAGAGGATATAGATGCTATAATCCTCATACCAATAAGGTTGTTGTGTCAAGAGATGTAAACTTTGATGAATCACTTTCATGGTATGCAGATAAGAATTGTTTGCAGGTCATGGATGAAAATGAAGAAGGTGTGGTTGAAGGAGATGAATGCATAGTTCAGCCATCAGGAAGTTTAAATGATGAAAGGAGTGGTTTAGATGAAGAAAGAGGATCACTTTTCAATGGAAGATTAAGGCAAGAGTCACCTCCAAGTGTTAAAAGTAAAGGTAAACTCAAACTTGTTGAAGTTAATGATGAAGGAGAGGAAATTAGTGATGTATGTGAGTATGGAGAATCATCAAAGGTTCCTAATAAGAAAGGAAGAGCATCTACATTGGAGGTAAGAAGAACTTCAAGAGTAAGTAAGCAACCTCAAAGGTATACTTATAAATCTTTCATGAATACTCATTATGCTTTTATGACAAACGTTGAGCAGGAAAATGAACCCACATGTTATGATGAGGCCAAAGGAGATGAAAAGTGGGAGAAAGCAATGAGAGAAGAAATGGAAGCACTACAGGATAACAAGACTTGGAATTTAGTTCCAAGTACACCAAAACAAAAGGTAATTGGTTGCAAGTGGGTTTTTAAGATTAAAAGAAATAGTGATGGTAGTGTGTCTAGATATAAGGCTAGACTTGTAGCAAAAGGATATAGTCAAACTCAAGGTGTGGACTATGAGGAAACATTTAGTCCAGTAGCAAATATGGCAACGGTGAGAACTTTGTTGGCTTTAGGTGCAAGTAAAAGGTGGAATATATATCAACTCGATATAAAGAATGCCTTTCTTAATGGTGAACTAAATGAAGAAGTGTATATGTCACAACCAGATGGTTTTGTGGATGCAAAATGTCCTAATCATGTATGCAGGTTAAAGAAGGCATTGTATGGTCTTAAACAGGCACCAAGGGCATGGAATGCAAGGTTGGTAAAGTATCTTATGCTGCAAGGATACACAGCGAGTCATGCTAATCCGTCACTTTATATAAAACATGTAGATGACATGTGTGTCTATGTATGCATTTATGTGGATGACTTGTTGATTACAGGGAATGATGCAAAAGCAATTGAAGAGATAAAAGGTAATTTGGGAAAGGAATTCAAAATTTCAGATCTTGGTTTGCTTAGATACTTTCTTGGGATTGAAATTGTGTATAGCGATGAAGGTATGTGGTTGATACAGAGAAAGTATATATGTGATATGTTGAAAAGGTTTGGTATGCAGGAATGTAAATTTGTTTCTACTCCAATGGAATGTAATGTAAAGCTGAGTGCAAAGGAAGGTGATGAGTTGCATGATATGAATGTATATAGCTCCATGGTAGGATCTTTGATTTATGCAACAAAAACTAGACCTGATATATGTTATGCAGTGGGAGTATTGTCACATTTTATGCATGAACCTAGAGTACCTCATATGCATGCAGCGAAAAGAGTGCTTAGGTATTTGAAAGGTACCATGAACGAAGGACTATTTTATAGTCATGATGCTGATCTAACTCTTAAAGTCTTTAGTGATGCAGATTGGGCTAGAAGCAAAGATGACAGAAGATCCACAAGTGGATATGTGGTAATAGCAGGAAACAAGACATTAACATGGAGTTCAAAGAAACAGCCTACAGTTGCTTTATCTTCTACAGAGGCTGAGTATAGAGGTTTAGCATTGGCTACTACTGAGGTTATGTGGTTTAAAAAGTTGTTTCATGACTTGAATGTGCAGGTTGATGTACCACAGATATATGGGGATAACTTGAGCAGCATTCATATGACCTCAAATCCTATTTTTCATGCTAGAACAAAGCATATAGAGGTTCACTATCATTATGTTCGAGAGAAGGCCATGAACAATGAAGTGCAGGTTTCTTTTGTTGGAACAAAGGATCAAGTTGCAGATATCTTCACCAAATCCTTGGATGGACCAAAGCTTCAAAGATTCAACTATATTCTTGGCATGAAGGAAATACCCTTTGAAACTTGAGGGGGAGAATGTTGCGAACATTTGTTTTATGTAGGGTACAAGTTTCAAATTATGTAAATACCTTTGGGAAGTCTTCAAATACTTCAAGAAGGCTCATATTATTCATAAAATGTAGCAAAAATACCACGTGAGTTCTAGAACATGGTGAGTCAAATTAGTGAGTCACAAGGGAGCTTCAGTGGTGTCCTAGTGGAAGGTCGATGTGGCTAGTTCTCAAAGTCCATCAATACTTTGCTTATTTGAGCACTTGAGTCATGTAATACCTCCATCCAAGTGTCTACCACGAATTTAAATGTATTAGGAAGGTTTTAGATTAGTTTCCCATGCTATAAAAAGAGGAGAAAAGTCGTGATCTTGTGGGATGTCCAAGAGAGTCATATGTGTATCTCTACACTGCTGTAGTTTTGTATGCAGAGATTGCAGAGCTTGTATCTCCCTCATTATATATCCAAATTACATGTTTGATAGCTCATTGGAAAGCTCTTACTGTCTACTTTCGTCATGTAAGTTTTCATAATCATTGGGTTTGTGAGCTGAGAGCAATGCTCTCTGCAAGTAGGGTGTGTTCTCTGTTTTTTATCCCTGCTGAAGGTCTCCATTAAACCTCAAACTTGCAGAGGTCATATCTCCTTGTGTATGTATCCAAATCATGTGTTCTTTGGCTTGTTAGAGAGCGCTTTAAGTCTACTTGTATTCTGGAAAGTTTCAAAGTCATTGAAGTTGTGAGTTAAGAGCAGTAGTCTCTGCAAGTGATGTGTGTCCTCAGGTTCATCTCTGTTTCAAGGTCTCCATTAAAGCTGCATATTGCAGAGGTCATAGCTCATTGTGTATTTATCCATTTGAGGTGTTCTATATCTTGTTGGAAAGCTCTTAGAGTCTAGTTTATGTGTGTGAAACAGTTTTGGAAAATTCCAAGTGAGTAAAGAGCAATTTGCTCTGCAAGAAAATTGGTGTATTCATACAAGTTTGTGAAAAAGTCATCTAGGTCCTGTTGGGTTTCACCTACTTCTAGCTGTACTTTGGAGATCAATAAAATCCAACATTGCATACACATTTTTACAATTTTTTGGCCTTTTATAATTGTTTTCCATAAAAAATACTTCTTCTAACATTCTTCCCCTCCTAGACCTTTTGGCTCATGACAAAAGACATTCTTGCTCGTATATTCTGAATGCTTCCTTCATTTCTTCTTTCTTTGATAAACTTGTGACAGTAGGTCATGGCTTCTCCTTTTAGTAACATTCAAGTTGTTTACCATCTCAAATAGTGCTTTCCTCCACTGTACAACAGCCTCTGGTTTATCAATTACATCTTTTTTTAGGTACTCTCTGTATGCAGCTTCATAGGCAATGAGTCGAGACTTTGTGACTACAGACAAGTTTCCAAATATCTCTGATTACCTTTCAAAGAACCCATAATCATATGCATCTTCAAAAATCTGGAGATAATGGCTGCCCAAGAATATTATTCTGCTATAATAAGCCATTAAACATATCTTGTCAGGTGTTTCACTGAGATCAAATATTAAAGCATCAGTAGGAGAATTGAAGCCAATGTAATTTAGAATTCTGACATCTGTATCTGTATAAGTCTCTATACATGCCAGGATGAGTCTCATTACTCTGATTAGTAAAATACATGCTGGGTCATTAACATCTTTGTATGAGGATATGACAGATTCAGCTGTGTCTACCATATACTTCTTTGTAGGCCATGTTCCTGCCTTAGGTCCTGCTATCTTTGGAAAATTCAACTATTTAGATGGAATCTGTCCTTCTTTCCTTCTTTCCCAAAAAAACTGTCCATTCTCTTCTCCTTGCTACTGGGCAGTATGCTGGATTGATCTTCAGCTGAATAGGTGTTTCCTTCCATATTTTTCTGCACTCTTTATTAGCATCCAACCACCTATTTCTCCATTTTCGATTAGCTTTTTCAAATAACTCTTTTGTCACATTGATATCTTCTTCATATTCTAAATACTTGTTCGGAGGTAATCCTACCCTTGCCAACTGATAGTTTTTAATACTTTCCATGATCATGCACAAGGGTATGCCTAATCCATCTGCAGCCCAATGATGTTGATCCGGATTTATCCCTTTATTTAAAGCAAATGTGACAATCTTTTCCTCATATTCATCATGCATTTTTCTAATGAAATCCATTCTAGATTCTCTGTCTGTCAAAAGTTTCTGGACAAACTCCTATGAATACTCTTCTTCTGGTCTTTTATTTTCTGGTTCACTGCCATGTTGAGTTTTGTCATCATTTCCTACTTCATAATCTTCTGTATGTGTAGTTTCTATCTGATCTTCCATCTGAGTTTGTGGTTTTTCTAGCTTTTTCTGTAGCTCTTCTATTGTCAGCATTAAACTTCTATTTTGAGATGACCATATCTCTCTTTGTGCTATCCACCAACTTATTTCCTTTTCTATGTTTGACTGCCAATCACTTCTTTCTTTTTCTATATCTATATGTATTTTGTTGTAACCCCTCATTGAGGTAGCAGCATATATACTAGCCTATTTTTCCAACTCCTTGGCCTCTTTCAACTCTGTTTGCAATCTCATGATTTCCATGTGCAAAAAAATGTTTGTTGTTAACCTTTGGAGTTGTCCTCTCCAATCATTTAGCATAAAGAATCAACAATACATCTTATTTTTGTCAATCCTAGATGATAGAATCCAAGAAATAAGAGAAAATTGGCTGGATTTCTGAGAATAATGAAGATGAAGAGGAGTTTCTAAAGTTTGGATTATCTTGAGCAATACTCCATCATTTTCAATAATCTTGGTGTATAAAACATGTTATTTTCTTAGTAGAATACAATCATAAAGTCAAAACTCAAAAATGATACCTGTAACCTTCAGACGAGACAATCGTGATTCTGTGAAAATAGACAATTTTCATCTCCAGCACCATTCTTCATCAATTTCTCACTCAACACATCAGTATTCAACTCTCTTCATACACATTCATGAGAAATACACAATAGAAGCTTACAAATCTCCATGGATACACATAGAATAGACTCAACAAATCAAAGAAATCACACAAAAGGAAGAAACACGATTTTCTGCAGGAAACTTCTCTCTTCACTTGGATAGCATCAATTACAAATAACCAACCCTCTCAAAATAGAGAAAATTGTCTTTTATACATTTTCAAGTGTCCCTTTTCACACTTGAATTTTGGTCCTTTCCTCTTCTAATCTAAAAGTATGCTATCTAGGAGTTTCCAAAAATTCTAGAAAAATTACATATGATTCTACTCTACATAAGGAAGACTATTCCTTATTTTTACATCAGTTGCATAAATATTTTTACAATTTTTTGGCATTTTATAATTATTTTCCATCAAAAATACTTCAAAAAATAGTTCTTCTAACATTCTTCCCCCCCTAGACCTTTTGGCTCATGACAAAAGACATTCTTGCTCGTATATTCTGAATGCTTCCTTCACTTCTTCTTTCTTTGATAAACTTGTGATAGTAGGTCATGGCTTCTCCTTTCAGTAACATTCAAGTTGTTTACCATCTCAAATAGTGCTTTCCTCCACTGTACAACAGCCTCTGGTTTATCAATTACATCTTTTTTCAGGTACTCTGTCTATGCAGCTTCATAGGCAGTGAGTCGAGACTTTGTGACTACAGACAAGTTTCCAAATATCTCTGATTCCCTTTCAAAGAACCCATAATCAAATGCATCTTCAAAAATCTGGAGATAATGGCTGCCCAAGAATATTATTCTGCTATAATAAGCCATTAAACATATCCTGTCAGGTGTTTCACTGAGATCAAATATTAAAGCATCAGTAGGAGAATTGAAGCCAATGTAATTTAGAATTCTGACATCTGTATCTGTATAAGTCTCTATACATGCCAGGATGAGTCTCATTACTCTGATTAGTAAAACACATGTTGGGTCATTAACATCTTTGTATGAGGATATGACAGATTCAGCTGTGTCTACCATATACTTCTTTGTAGGCCATGTTCCTGCCTTAGGTCCTGCTATCTTTGGAAAATTCAACCATTTAGATGGAATCTGTCCTTCTTTCCCAAAAAAATTGTCCATTCTCTTCTCCTTGCTACTGGGCAGTATGCTGGATTGATCTTCAGCTGAATAGGTGCTTCCTTCCATATTTTTCTACACTCTTTATTAGCATCCAACCACCTATTTCTCCATTTTCAATTAGCTTTTTCAAATAACTCTTTTGTCACATTGATATCTTCTTCATATTCTAAATACTTGTTCGGAGGTAATCCTACCCTTGCCAACTGATAGTTTTTAATACTTTCCATGATCATGCACAAGGGTATGCCTAATCCATCTGCAGCCCAATGATGTTGATCCAGATTTATCCCTTTATTTAAAGCAAATGTGACAATCTCTTCCTCATATTCATCATGCATTTTTCTAATGAAATCCATTCTGGATTCTTTGTCTATCAAAAGTTTCAAGACAAACTCCTCTGAATACTCTTCTTCTGGTCTTTTATTTTCTGGTTCATTGCCATGTTGACTTCTATCATCATTTCCTACTTCATAATCTTCTGTATGTGTAGTTTCTATCTGATCTTGCATCTGAGTTTGTGGTTTTTCTAGCTTTTTCTGTAGCTCTTCTATTGTCAGCATTAAACTTCTATTTTGAGATGCCCATATCTCTCTTTCTGCTATCCACCCACTTCTTTCCTTTTCTATGTTTGACTGCCAATCACTTCTTTCTTTTTCTATATCTATATGTAATTTGTTGTAACCCCTCATTGAGGTAGCAGCATGTATACTATCCTGTTTTTCCAACTCCTTGGCCTCTTTCAACTCTGTTTGCAATCTCATGATTTCCTTGTGCAAAAAAATGTTTGTTGTTAACCTTTGGAGTTGTCCTCTCCAATCATTTAGCATAAAGAATCAACAATACATCTTACTTTTGTCAATCTTGGAAGTATACAAGAGACCACAGCCCCTTCTAGATGATAGAATCCAAGAAATAAGAGAAAATTGGCTGGATTTCTGAGAATAATGAAGATGAAGAGGAATTTCTAGGGTTTGGATTATCTTGAGCAATACTCCATCATTTTCAATAATCTTGGTGTCTAAAACATGTTATTTTCTTAGTAGAATACAATCATAAAGTCAAAACTCAAAAATGATACCTGTAACCTTCAGACGAGACAATCGCAATTCTGTGAGAACAGACAATTTTCATCTCCAGCACCATTCTTCATCAATTTCTCACTCAACACATCAATATTCAACTCTCTTCATACACATTCATCAGAAATACACAATAGAAGCTTACAAATCTCCATGGATACACATAGAATAGACTCAACAAATCAAAGAAATCACACAAAAGGAAGAAACACGATTTTCTGCAGGAAACTTCTCTCTTCACTTGGATAGCATCAATTACAAATAACCAACCCTCTCAAAATAGAGGAAATTTTCTTTTATACATTTTCAAGTGTCCCTTTTCACACTTGAATTTTGGTCCTTTCCTCTTCTAATATAAAAATATGCTATCTAGGAGTTTCCAAAAATTCTAGAAAAATTACATATGATTCTACTCTACATAAGGAAGACTGTTCCTTATTTTTACATCAGTTGCATAAATATTTTTACAATTTTTTGGCATTTTATAATTATTTTCCATAAAAAATACTTCAAAAAATACTTCTTTTAACACCACCTTTCTAACGTTGGATTTACCACATAGATCAATGGTGGAGATTATTGTGGGCATGGACCAAGCTACCACGAACCTAGAAAATGGGTGGGCTAAGTTAGGCTTGAAGGATCATAATTATAAGGATGTTTCCTTCCCCATATATGATCATAGTTTGTGGTATTTGGAACCATTAGGTTGTCCATCTTAGCACCTATGGTGTTGACCTATAGCTCTTCATTTAGCTTCTATCTAGATCACCATCTAAGCTCCATATAAGGAGTGCATGGGTGGCCAGAACCATCTATATATTGTGTAGTTTTTTTAGTTCCATTGTATTAGAGTTATGATTTTGAGTTGAATTGAGTTGAGTTCGTGTTCTACTCATCTTGAGTTCACTTTTCATTACCACCATATCTCTTTTGTATTTCCCATGATTAGCAATATCTCCTATATATTTTGTGGTAAATCATGGTATTAGAGTTACACCAATAGCCCACCACTTACTCATTATTCATTTTTTTTCTTCTTACAAGATGGTGGCAGATGACGATAGAGCAAGTCAAGGAAAGTGATAGAGGTCCATGTGTGCAGTATTGGATCCCCCTACCATACTACTTCCACCAAGGGAGTGGCCAAAAAACTTCTCCACTATGAGTTTTGAGGATCTTTCCAATTAGAGGTCTTTGTATTCTTCTTGATTCAGAAGCGACCTTTAAGTATAGACTTTATTTAAGTGAGGTCCTGTGGAACATATCAGGATTGACATACAAGGAACTAGAGAAGGAATCTTTGTTCAAATATATGTTGTTAAGGAAGAGATCTTCAAGTGGGAAAACAATAGATGAAAAAAGAGTAAAAGGATTCTCTATCCTCTTCAAATAGACACAAAAGGATTTGATCTTTGTATGCAAATATCGAGTGTGTACATTGGCATTACAAAACCCTAATAGAAGAAGAGAGAGATAAGATCTAGCTCAAAGGGAAGATAGAGATTAGGCTCACTTGATTGGTGCCTTTTTCAAGCACTTCAAAAGTGATTAGTAGACTAATTGAAGTTTGATAGCTTGAATGTTGTGCATGCTACCTCGTTAAGCAAAGGATGGATGCACAAGTTCACTAGTGTGCTCTGACTTGTGTGCATATTTGGAGAAGAATCAACACTGACATAAATGCATGAGTTCTAGACTTGTCTTTTCTTAGAGAAATAGAAATTTGAAGATATGGCTGAATTGGTTACTAGACATGCAATGTCCCTCAACGTGTGTGATGAGAGATAATGGAAACCAAAAACAAATCTAGAAAATTCTTGTAAGGAACGATGTCACTCCTCACTTTTGTTTGTCTACCATATTTTATTATAAGTTGTGCACATCATTCATTGAGCCTACTAGGAGGCATATGAGCACTATTCTGAAGAGTATTATGGAATTTGCACAACAATCATAGGTTTTCTTCTATCACACTGTGAATTCATACCCAAAAAATGCAATCATAAAAAAAAGGGACATGCAACATTACTAATGATAGAAGACCTTACATTTTGTATCATTGTTGAGCCCATCAAAGTCATATTGGTCAATGTCAACCTAGTCAAAGTCAAAATAATCAAAGTCAAAGTGGCCAAAAGTCAACATGGTCAAAGTAAAAGGGTTCAAAGTTTGATTGTCAAGGTGCACAGGTAGTGCACAATCAATTTGTTCACAATGGTTATGTTTTGTAGAAAGTGGATGCAGGTTGCAGATTGTCTTTCTGTAATTTCTCTAAGGTTCAAAGGGTTTTCAAAGTGTTTGGAAGGTTCGGGTGAACCCTCTCTTAGGTACACATATTAAAGAATGGAAGGCAAAAGTGAAGGTATGTGAAGGAAAAGTGTACGCAAAAAATGAAAGTATGGCCCCCCAATTAAAATTTTTGTTTTAGTCTAAAGTCACTACAGGACAAAAGAGGGATTCATTGGCTGCCCACATGGGATACAATCTTGGGACATAAAAGTGAGCACCAAGATGCTCTATCAATTAGGAGCGTACAAATATGAACCGACACTCAACTCAATGCGTGCATTATTCTTGGTTAGACTAAGCAAGGGAGCATAGTCTACACTAAGAGAGAGAAGATCAAGAGACATACAGAGTGCATGATGCAGAGAAGCAAGTGAAAAATGTGTAAGAAGTGTGACTTAGGTGTGTGCAGAGGAGTGCTAAGCAAGGCAATCAAGGATCACAAGGTTCCATTGAAGCTGTGTGTGTATTGACCGAAGTTGTCCATCCCTCCTCCCTTATTGGAAGCTTGAGTGCACGGTGTGCATAAGTGCAAGCTCTTAGAGAAGGTGGAGGTCTGGTGCTAAAAAGGTCGACGGTAGAAGGGGTATTTTGTAACCTTGTTTAATTGTGTACTCTTTGGGATTTCACATAGAGAGCATTTGGCTTTTTGATGTACATCATCATTGTACTTTCTCTTTATAATCAATCTACAAAAGCTTCTAGTGTCTGTGTCTTTCTTCTTATCCTTCTCCCTTCTCCTACAAACATTGAAGACCCTTTCTCCACAAGAATCCCTCAACAAAATTTGGCATGCCTGGTGGGACCACAAGGAGGTTTGAGTATAGGAGAATCTATATTTGCAAAGTGTAGAAGAGTGCAAGGTATGGAGAGTACTGTATTGGCTTAAGATGTAATCTTTTTTCTATTGGAATTCTCTTAGCCTAAGAGGAGTATGATCAGCTCATGACTGCAACCCGGTCTCAAACCTTGAGATTCCATTGCAAAGCAACAAGAAGGAAGGTATTCGAAAATCAACTAGTCCATAGTCATCAACATCATCACCAAAGAACATGGCGGCTTAGGTAGACTTGGAAACTTAACTTTCTAGATTAAATATCAAATTTCCATCCTTCAAAGGATTAGCACAAGAAGACCTAGATGAGCACATTAGGATATTTTTAGCCTCATGTAAGACAAGGGATCTAATGGGAAGAGAAGATACATTTTTTATCCTTTTCCATGTAATATTAGAAGAGCTAGCAAACAAATGGTTTAGTAATTTTGTTGACAATCATTTAACCACATGGGCCTTGATGAAAGAAGCATGTAGGACATATTTCCAACAAGGGAACACAACTGAAAACATTATTGAAGAACTAGAAAATTTAAGACTAGGTCCTGGGGAGAACTTCCGAAAATTTGTTACCAGAGCCAAGGCATTAATGGCCAAACTGTCAGACCCTCCCCATGATTATTTTTATCAAGAAGTGGTTGGTTAAACCTCTTCCCATATCAAGACAATGTAAAATAAGGGAGTTAGTTTTAGTAACAACAACAATGGAAGAATTTATTAATATAGCCACAAGATTGGAGCAAATTTGGCATTAGTATGGGACAAGCTCTTCCAATTTATCCTATCTTGTAGAACTTGACAACCTAGTAATGCAGCTAAGGAAAGAGCTTGAGAGCTTGAAAAGGAATAAACCCCAAAAACAGGAGGAAAGTGTAGTAACTCAACTAAGACGAGAAATTGAGGCATTGAAGATACAAAAAGAAGAGGAAGCTCAAGCAAAAGAGGTGGCTCAACTTTGATAGGAGTTACAAGAACTCAAGGGAGGTGGCATCAAAAGTGGATTATGGTGCATCATGTGCAGCAAGCAGGGTCATGTGGTAAGTGAGTGTCCAATTTTAAGTGTAACTTGCTAACTATGTAGGAAAGCTGGTCATGAGGCCCAAGAATGTCAGTCAAGAGGAATGCCTACAACAACATATTGGACACAAGGAGGAGCCCTACCACCAACCAATATAATGGCAACAACACCAAATCAAGGTAACAATTACAACCCTAGACATAGGGATAACTTTGGAAATGATCCAAGGAGATCAATTATTTGTTTAATATGTGGAGAATATGGACATTACCAAAGCAGATTCACTCTACCAAAAAATGCCTCTCCCTACAAAAATTGCCCAGAGGTTAGGGACCATTATACCAATTGTTGCCCTAACAACCAGGCATCTTCATGTGGGCCTCACATTCAGATGATTTTTTTGTGCAAAGGAGAAGTTGTAGAACAAGTCAATGTGCCATCACCATCTACTAGAGTGGTGCAGTTAGAAGAAATTGAATCTTTTGTAGTGGAGACAAGAACCAAGGGGAAGGATCAATTAGAAATAATTCCAGAGTCAAGGATAAATGGGCTGAACAAAGACAAAGAGATATATGAAGACAAAGTCAACACATATGCAGATACAAGGCAAAAAGATCTCATAGGTACTAGTAATGCCATTCTACATGCATCCAACACGGCTCAGGAGGAGTTTCATAAGTCAAATAGAGCTCATGCTCTTTAGGAATTGCAAGCTTCAAGAGTACTCAAGTCCATGAAAAAGGAGGTTAGTATTTTTTATTTAATAAAGATGGATATGAAATTCAGGTCAGAGCTCTTGCAGATAATTGATGAGGCTTCCACAACAAGCTTAGTGGAAAAAAGTGTTGTTATGCATAAAGATAGAATGGTAGGGGAAGCCCCCCTCATAGATTATAAGAGCCCTCGGCTAATATTCACTATCAAAAGACATGAGTTTCAAGGAGTTATTATGGATGGTAGTTCTGGCATTAACCTGATGCCTGAACATACCATGAAAAACATTCGACTACAACCTTCAAGACTTGCCAACTTCACTGTAACATTGGTAGAACAAAGCATATTAAGACCTATGGGAGTGTTCCTTGGAGTCCCAATAGAGATACAAGGCACCATCTTTAACTTAGACTTTGTTGTCTTAAGGTTGCCACAAGTAGAAAGAAGTTTTCCCCTATTGATTGGGAGACCTTGGTTAATGCATGCCAATGTGCTACATGACTTGGGTAAAGACACGATGTGGGTAAAGCAAGAGGGAAAAGAGTTGCAGCAGATAAATTTAGAAGAAGTTCAAGACAACCAAAGGCATACTAGCATGATGCAGATCATTGGTATTTGTAGGGAAGAAGAATTTTTGGACAACCCAGAGGGAGATGTGAAGAAGCGAATTTATATGAAGAAGAAAACATGTTGGCTTGGCTCCATGTAGAAGACCCATCTTCCTTGGCTCCATGTAGAAGACCCATCTTCCTGCTATGGAATTTTTCCCAACCACACAAGGAGAGAGGAATTCTATGAAGGAAAAGAGGACATCATTTAGGTTGCTGATTTGAGTGAAATAGTCTCAGCCAAAGCACATAGAAGAGAGATGAGAAGAAAAGCCCTTAAGTGCAGTAGTGATGAAGCTTCTTCAAATCCTACATCATTGGCTAGTTTGTTATGGATACTCGTATGGATATCATCTATTATGTCCATTGTTATGATAGTAAGTGCAGGGCTTTACAACGATGTGGAAGGAGTACCTACAAGTCTTTGGAAATAGAGGATTCCATTGGCTGAAGAAGCTGGAATAGTAAAAATGAAAATTTGCACATTAACTCACACAGTAATTGAAACAGAGATACAAAAGATGGAGTATGGGGGTGATATTCTTCCAATGAAAGATTTAGGGTCGCCCTATCAAATGGTCAATATGCCCAAAAAGAAGACAGATCAAATGAAGTGTAGTACATTTGGAGATTATGGAGGGCAAAGAGTTCAATTAGTCATCATATCAAGGATCAAGGCCTATCATCAGCACAAGTGAAGATTTTTGGATCACCTGGAACTTGCAAAATCTGTCTAGGTTGTACATAACCTACTTGTACCATATCTTTTGCTTAAGCTTTAGTAACTTTTATCCATTTTCATACGTTTTCCTTGAGTTTTTATGCAACTTAGAAGCCATTTCACAACTCTTTTTTGGGAATTTTAAAAGAAATTTTTGAATTTTTTTAGAATTGTTTAGAATTTTTATCTTTTTCAATGTCATTTTTCTTGACACAATGGAGGAAAAAAGGAATCTCTCTATGGTTTTGAGTGGGATAAGTGGACTAGAAATTTAGGATTTGTTTGAGAATTTTTTCTGCTTTTTTTGGTTTTTTGGGGATTTTATTTAATTTTTATCTATTTTTGGTATTTTTCAAAAAACCCATGTTTGCAACTCACTTTTACAAGGGATGGCAATGAGAGCTTGGCATGAGGAGTACTAGTACCCCTCATAGTTGCACACAATTTGGCGCCATACGGCATACCCCGCAAGCCCGCAAGCACCAAGATGGGCTAGATAGAAAAACAAGGGCTATCACATCCTCTCACGGCTTGGAGAGCTTGTTGCCCTCAACAAGCGCGTACGGGCTTACAAAAGTTGTTGTGTTACAAAAATGTTGGGAACATTACAATGGGCTAAGGGACCATGGTAGGCCTAAGAGGTTCGATAATATTTTCGGACAAGAGGATGGTCTGAGCCAAAGGTGTTGGTCGAGATCCAGTCAGCATCAATTAAGGGTTGGCCTTTCCACTTGATGAGGAATTGGGGCCCTTCGCGTGTGTTGGGGTCTCGTAATATGGCCTCTGGTTTGAACTGGTTCTCACCATCGTGAAGCACGAGGACATCGTGTCCATACTTTGTATTGGGTTTGAATTGCTTCTATAAGCTCACGTGAAATGCATTATGGAATTGGGCATTATCAGGTAACTCCAGGATGTATGTGTCTTTGTTCATCCACTTATTTATCTTGTATGGGCCATAGTATCGATGATTGAATTTTTGCATTATGTTCCGAGGAAGTGTGATGTTTCGCGTGCTCATGAGGACTAAGTCTTGGACTTCGAAGACTTCACTTGTCCTTTGTTTTTGATTCGTGTATCTTGCCATGCATTCCTTGCTTTTCTATAAACTCGACTTGGCTTGTTCCATCTTTGTATTCCATTGATCAAGGAATGATCTGCACTTGGGGTTGTTGGTGGCCAAAGTAGAGTCTTGTGTGAGGGTGGGCGGAGTGATGACCTCTTTCCCAGTTGTGAGCTCAAACGGGGTCATCTTTGTACTTGAATGGACCGAGGCATTGTAGTAAAATTCCAAGATTTCTAAGTGTTTGGCCCAATCTCCTTGGTTCGTTTGCACATTGTTGCGAATGTATTCCTCAATTGTATGGTTGACCCGCTATGTTTTTCCGTCCGTTTGGGGGCAACATGCACTACAAAATCTGAATTGTGTGCCAAGTAAGTAGAAGAGTTCGGTCCAGGAACAGCTCAAGAAGCGACCATCTCGATATGAAATATAGCGAGGGGCAAGCCATGATACTTGATGATGTGTGTGAAGAATAGTTGAGCCACTGCCCCTGCATTCAAGGGAGGCTTGGCCTGAATGAAACAGGCGAAGTTGTCAACCACGATGAATATGATTGAGTACCCTTGGGATGGTGGAAGCTCAGTTATGAAGTCCATACTGATCATGTCCTAGGGTCTGTTTGGTATGGGTAAAGGTTGTAAGAGGCCCGAAGGTTTGACTTTGTCCTACGTGACTAGTTGGCATGTCGGACATGTCTCTACATACTCTTGGACTTGAGCCTTCGTACCCGGACCATAGAAATTTTTGTGTAGTAGCTCGTAGCTACAGTTTTGGCCTCCATGTCCTGCCACTTTTCAATCATGCGCTTCCCAAAGTAACCCCTTTTGTAACTCGAAGTCATTGGGGATATACATCCGGCCTTTTTGATGGAGTATGCCTTCTTCTATTGTGTAAATGCCCCAGTACGAGGCATTGCAAACCTCATGCATGATCTCTTGGACTTGGGTGTTGCACTCTTGAGCTTGCTTAATCCTGCCCTTAGATCGGAGGAGATGGTGGACAAGGCTTGAATTATGGGTCGTCTACTTAATAGGTTAAGCATGATGTTCTGTTTCCCTGGCTTCTGAATGATCTCAATATCGAATTATGTGAGGAAATCTTTCCATCCAGCTTGCTTCGGACTTAGCTTTGGTTGGGAGGAAAAGTACTTAAGTGATATATTGTCTGTGAAGACTTTGGTGTGCTCGTCTTGAACCTTGTGTCACCATTTGCATAGGCAATGGATGACTATGAGCATTTCCTTCTCATGTGTGCTCCACCTTAGCTCTACTTCAGTGAGCTTGTGTGATTTGTAGGCTACAGGTTGTCCCTCTTGCATCAAGACGCCTCTGATTGCAGTGCCGGATGCATCCGTGTGAATCTCGAATGGTTTATCAAACTTTGGGAGCTTGAGTAGGGGGTGTTGCACATCTCGACCTTGAGTGCTTCGAATTCTTCCTCCTCAGCTTGACCCCACTTGAATTCTTACTTCTCTTTGACCAACTCTAAGAGTGGAGCACACATCTTGCTAAAATCGAGAATGCAATGATGAGGAAACTATCAAAATCTGATGAATTCTTGAACCGCTTTAATCGTGGTTGGAGTGGCCCAATTGACTATTGCTTCTACCTTCTTGGGATGCATGTGAAGCCCAAGTTATGCGATAATGAAGCCAAAAAATTCAACGTTCTTCATAGCCAATTCTCATTTTCTCGACTTAGCAAACAGATGTCATTCTCTTAGGCATTGGAGGACCGCCTTCACATGTTCGTAGTGCTCTTCTAAAGTGCAGCTATAATTTAGCAATTCATCAATGTAAATGATGAGGAAGAGGAGGTCGAGCATGTCCCTAATGCCATCATTCATCTCGTGACAAAAGGTAGTTGGAGCCCCTATGAGACCAAATGGCATGACGAGCCATTCATAACTTCCATAGTATGTGTGAGAAGCCATCTTCTCGATGTGTTCATGGGCAACCCAAATCTGATGGTATCTAGGATGGAGGTCAATGTGTGTGAAGTACTTGGCCTTGCCGAGGTGATCTAGAAGTTCCTCCGTTACGAGGATCGGATACTTCCTTTTGATGGTGATCTGTTGATATATTTAGGTAGTGATGTGTGTGAACACTCTAGGACCGCCGGGGCACTTTTCTCCCTCTTTAGGAGGTTTTTTCCCCCTGGCTTGTATATACGCCTATTGCCCTAACGGGCTACTTATCTTTGTACATTCTCTAGTAATACATTCACTCTTGTGTGTTGTGCTCCAAGCTTCTTCTTCTTCCTTGTGCTGTTCGTGTGCTTCCGCAGACATCTAACTCCAACAATTGGTACCAGAGCAGGTCGTCGCTTCATCTAGGGTGTCGTCTACACCTCTCCGGTTGTAGTCTCAGATTCACACGAAATTTTGTGAGCATACTCAAGGTGTTTTAGAGATCAAAACTGTGGTATCAAAATTGCGATCTGAGCTCGTTTTGGCCTCCGAACGCACTATCACAGTGCTTGTGCAGGCTATTTCGTCTTTCTGTGCCAAAGGTTTATACCTATTTTGGTATGCTAGTATAAGCGTCTCAAAATCTGCTACAGGTTTAGTAGAACTCGTCTGGGCAGTTCTGTTCAACTTTTTGAGATACAATCAATTTTCTGCATCAAGGTATTTTAGTCATCGGCCATGGCTGAAAGCAGTGATGTATTCCGTATGTTGGCTGTTGAGGATAAGTTGGATGGTATCAACTACCCATTATGGGATTATATGATGCGACATGTAATGGTTGCAAAAGGATTGTGGAACATTGTGTAGGGTGTTGAAAGATGTCCTATTACACCTGTAACAACACGTACTACAAATACAGGTGCTAGAGCTGATGGAGATGGTGTTGAAGATGATATTGTGGAGATTCCTGTTCGCGCTACTGTTTCTGCTGCACCTACTACAGAGTAGATTTGTTGGGATGGTAGAGATTCCCAGGCACATGCATTGATAGCTTTGTCTGTCAAACGTGCCATTATTCCTCATATTCGTTCTTGCAAAACAGCTAAGGATGCTTGGGATACACTTACCACATTGTATCAAGCTAGGAATGAGGCTCGTGTTGCTTACCTCGAAAAACAGTTGGAGAGTGAGCAAATGAATGAAGGTGATTCTATGGAGAGTTTCCTAACAAAGATCAAAGACTTGAAGGAACAATTGATTTCTGTTGATGAGGTTATACCAGATAGCTCACTTGTGTAGACCATTCTGAATGGTCTTCCTGATTCATATCAGAGTTTTGCTTCTACTCTTCGGTTGATGATGAAAGGCAATCCAAATGCCTTATCATTTGAGGAGTTAATCTCTGTTATGTTGCAAGAAGATCAGTCTAGGCAGAACAGGTCCATTATGCGTGTTGCAGATCAAGCTTTCTTGGCTAGTCAGAAGGGTAAAGGAAAATGGAGTTCTTCTACTAGTAAGCAGAAATCTGCAAATGCGGCACATTCAAAGAACCAAGACAAAGATGAGAAAAAATTAGAAAAGGAGAAATTGTTTTGTAAGTACTGTAAATGGAATGATCATATCATAAAGAACTGTCCAAAACTGGTGGCAAAAGAGGCAAAGAAGAAAGAGGTTGGAATGGTTGTTGTAGAAGCCTCTACACCAAAAATGGAGTATGCTAATCTTGTGGAGGAAGAAGAATGGGCATTCACTACTGTTTGCAGTTTTGACCCATCTTCTCATGAGCAGTGCATGTCTGCAGTAGACTCAGATGTGTGGTACTTTGACAGTGGGATGACCAAACATATTACCTCGTAGCACAGTTTCTTCTTTTCACTCGAGCCTGCCCCTACAAGGAATACTGTTACATGCGCCAACAACTCCTCTTATCCTGTTATGGGAGTTGGTAAGATCATTTTGACTACTGCTGATGGTAGTTCTTTCACTTTGTCAGATGCTTTGTTTGTGCCAGGGATCAAGAAAAATCTTTTATCTCATGATTGGCTGTACTCTTTATGCTTGCAATCTCATAATTGAAAGTATAGCTTTTGAAGAAAATGTGTTAAAAAGTACAATATCAATTCATGCAAAGATAAACTCAACACTCTTTTTTGCAAGTGATTAATCCATCTTTTCCTCAAAACTATTACTTCACTTAGGACAAGCAAATGGAACAATAAATTTGCACATAGCTACTTTAATTGACTTTCCTCATTACAACTATGTCATCTTTTTCAAGATTTGACAAAATTTTGCTTGGTATTTTGTCAAAAAGAAATCTACTTATGCAAAGATAATCACATTTCACTTTTCCTTCAGAAAATTAAATCATTTATTTGTCACAACACCTGCACTTTACTCTTAAAGAGTCCGAGCAACTATAAATTTTCATAAATTCACAACTTCTTTGTCTCAAAAGGTTAATTCATGCTTTCTTTTCCCAAAAGACAAGACAAAAAACCTACCTTTCCAATTTTTCTTCCTTGATTATAAAGTAGTACCTTTCCAATGTGTTCAAATACCATCAACAATGGAAGATCCAGCAAGGTCGAAGACTTCAATGAAGCTTTTGCTTCGATTCATCGACAATGGCACCAAAAAATGTTTGTTGTTAACCTTTGGAGTTGTCCTCTCCAATCATTATAGCACAAAAGATCAACTACACATCTTTAAATTGTCAATCCAAGAAGTATGCAAAGACCCGAGCCCCTTCTAGTTAATGGAATCCAAGAATATGAATCACATGACTGTTTTCTGAGAGATTTATGAAGAAGAAAGGAAATAACTAGGGTTTCGATTATCTTGAGTTTTACAACAAAAAACCTAAAGTGTGTCATTTTCACAGTAGAATACAAATATGGAGTCAGATTTCCAAAATAGTACATGTATCACACAGACGAGACAATCATGATTCTATAAAAACTGAGAATTTCTGATTCCAGCTTTGATCTTCTACACTATCTTGCTCAATACAATAAGATTCATCTATCTTCATTCATCTCACTCAGAAATACGCAAGGAAATTTCACAAAATCCATGGATCTGGATAGCATCAAAATAATACAACTAACCTCTTCAAAATAGAAGAAATTATCTTTTATACTTTTTCAAGTGTCCCTTTTCACACTTGAATTTTGGTCCTTTTTACCTTCTAATCTTAAACTATGCTGTCAAAGAGCTTCCAAAAATTCTAAGAAAAATACATATGATCCTATTTTACATGAGGAAGACTCTTCCCAATTTTTAAATCATTTGAATAAATATATCTACAAAAATTATCAAACGACAATTAATTTCCCTCAAAATATACTTCCTCTAACAGGTGCCCCTGTGGGGCTTCCTACAGATATATGTCTTCAGATATAATACCTTTAGTGAAGCTTCTTTCTTGGTTTTCTTCTTCTTTTCTCTTTGCTGGACTCTCCTTCAAGAGACACTCATAACACACTAGAAGTTGACCTATTGTTCCATGATCTCACAAAGCAAATTGAGGCACATTATCATTATGTCAAAGAGATCACCTCTACTAGAGAGATCAATTTGGTTTATGTGCCCACATAGGATAATTTTGCAAAGCTTCTCACAAAGCATATACCTAGGAAGAAGTTTGAAGCTTTTCACAAAAGCTTTGGGCTTACTTCCTTTTGTGGATTGACTTCATTCCACATAGCTTGCGACTTCCTTATACATGAGTGCATGCTCCTTGTTCATGACATCACTATCATGGGGAATTTGTTGATATGATATGAAAGTGATGTGTATGATCACACTTAGGAACCTTGGGGATTTTTTTCTCTGTTTAAGTGTTTTTTCCCAAGCTTGTATACATTAGTGCAGAAACGACCAAAAATGGGTTGTTTGCTAATGATGTATTAAGGAAGTAAAATATAACATTTTCATCTCTCTTAATCCCTTGAAAGAAGGCTTCATTTTAGTAGATAGGCTCTAAAAGTAGCATTGACATGAAAAACATTCTTGTATTCAATGTGGTTATTTTTTTGTTTTCATACAAATATTATTTTTTGCACAATATAGAAGAAAAAATCGACAAAATTTCAAGAGAAAAAACCATATTTGGAGGTATGGAATATTTTCAATCTAAAAGAATTCTATGTTCTTTTGACATTCTTGATAAATCAAGAGACTTAAAAGACTCATATTCTTTGTCTATAAATACTCGCAAATTTTGTGAGCCTCGATTTACCACTTTGAACATTCTCTATTTTGGATATATCCTTTGAGTGTGTGTACCTAAGTACCGACTTAGGGACTTGTGGAGAAAAAGACTATACCTCAATCTCCTTCAAGTACGTATAGTGGGGACTCACGCTTTAATTATCAATCCAAAGAGTATCAAAACCTAGCCGAGTGTATGAAGACATGCATTCAAATGGCAGTCAATGCAAATGAAGTCTCACAAAGTACAAACAAGCATAAATCTATCCCAAATGAGTTTTCAAGGTTGGTTATGGTGTCTTGACACTTGGAGCAGTAGTCAACAAAAAATCAAGCTTTTCTCTCAGCTCGGAACCCCGAATATAGCAAATAACTGATTTCTTTCGAGGCTCTCAAGAAGACGCATCCAATGGTGGTCTTTTCACTCGATTGTGACACTTTTGCTTCAAGTTATGAGCAAAATACTGAGTCACGGGATTGATCTTCCTACACTTCAGCACTTCCTACACTTCACACACACCTTATCAACAACAAACAAGCAATTCCATGGATAGACAATACTTCTAAGCACTCTTTACAAGCATCACACATGCATGCAAGTTCACAAGGAAGGAGATATAGAGAGGAGAATACACAAATTCGAAATTCTGTGCTCTTGATTCTCAGAATGGCAAAAACGTGTCTACAAAGAGTCACAAATTGACTTACATACATGTGCCTTAAAAATGGTCCTTTCACACAAGAGACCGGCACTTTGTTGACTAAAAGACTAATTTCTTGCTAGTTTACAAGGGTATTGAGAGAAATCTTTATGGGTATGCATCTAGAGGACTCCTCTAGTGCATTTACATCGAAAAATATATTAGAAAGTGATTATACTACAAAAATTAAAGTGTCCAATTTGAAAAATTTTGGGGCCCTTCTTTTTCTCTACCTCTTTGCTCTCCTTTGCTCTGCAACACTCTCTCCCTCTTTGTCTTTGTCGTCCCTTGATAGGCTTTGCTTTGTTTTTTAGTGTTGTGCCTATAGTTGCTTTGGTTCCTTATTACTGATAGGTCTTTTATAGTTGACTCTGCCAGCTCTTTTGGAAGTCGCAATGATATAGTTTTACCAGCGGTCAAGGAACAAATGATAACTCGAGACGTGTTGCATTGGTCTTGGCCTCCCTTTTTTTCTTTTTACCATTCACAACCTATGGGGATCGACTACTTGAGATTTGTAGTCTATTTTTCCAATTGCCCTTTTAAATCTGGGTTGCTATGTTAAGTCGGGCAGCCACGCAAGCAACCAGTGGAACGTATGAAGGTGTGGATCTTCAGCCTTCGATCTGGACCATCCGAAGATCAAGAGGTTGAAGCACTTTTGTGGGGCTCAGGATCTGATGGATATCTTCTTGCACTTATTCATGGATACTTGTTGGCTTTGATCCGTCCTTGCCACTTGCATCCCTTCCCCTGTTGTATGCCCTTGCGGGGCTCTATGTAGAGATGGGTGTTGTGTGCCCCTACGGGGCTTCCTGCAAAGATATGTCTTCAGATATAATACCTTTAGTGAAGCTTCTTTCTTGGTTTTCTTCTTCTTTTCTTTTTACTGGACTCTCCTTCAACACTACCCCCTCCTGAACTCTATCGTCCCCGACAGGCTTTGGAATGTAGCGGGAGTACGTCCTGAATACATTTTGCTCTGTCTCGTTAAGCACATTAGCTTCAGATATCATTAGCTGTTTCCATTGTTCGGCTTTCACACCATCATGTGGTGGCTGTCTATGGTCTGGGAAGAAACTCAATTCATATGCCACTATTCTAGCATCCAGATTTGTTGACATTTTAAGAAAATCTCGGAGTCAATTTCAAAAAATTGAGTAAAAAATGCTTCCTCGAAAGTTTGGATGTATGGACTTGGCAAGAACATGAGCTTTGAATAACACGCCATGATTGTTGGGCGACTGGGCATAACAGATAGATAAAAAATAAGGATATCCGTGCCCTAGTTAATGCCAATGAAATTAAAAAATGTATATGCTGCATGTTTGAACACTTTCAAAACTGTAAGTGTCATGCTTGTTGCGAACATTTGTTTTATGTAGGGTACAAGTTTCAAATTATGTAAATACCTTTGGGAAGTCTTCAAATACTTCAAGAAGGCTCATATTATTCATAAAATGTAGCAAAAATACCACGTGAGTTCTAGAACATGGTGAGTCAAATTAGTGAGTCACAAGGGAGCTTCAGTGGTGTCCTAGTGGAAGGTCGATGTGGCTAGTTCTCAAAGTCCATCAATACTTTGCTTATTTGAGCACTTGAGTCATGTAATACCTCCATCCAAGTGTCTACCACGAATTTAGATGTATTAGGAAGGTTTTAGATTAGTTTCCCATGCTATAAAAAGAGGAGAAAAGTCGTGATCTTGTGGGATGTCCAAGAGAGTCATATGTGTATCTCTACACTGCTGTAGTTTTGTATGCAGAGATTGCAGAGCTTGTATCTCCCTCATTATATATCCAAATTACATGTTTGATAGCTCATTGGAAAGCTCTTACTGTCTAATTGCTTCATGTAAATTTTCATAATCATTGGGTTTGTGAGATGAGAGCAATGCTCTCTGCAAGTAGTGTGTGTTCTCTGTTTTTTATCCCTGCTGGAGGTCTCCATTAAACCTCAAACTTTCAGAGGTCATATCTCCTTGTGTATGTATCCAAATCATGTGTTCTTTGGCTTGTTAGAAATCTCTTTAAGTCTACTTGTATTCTGGAAAGTTTCAAAGTCATTGGAGTTGTGAGTTAAGAGCAGTAGTCTCTGCAAGTGATGTGTGTCCTCAGGTTCATCTCTGTTTCAAGGTCTCCATTAAAGCTGCATATTGCAGAGGTCATAGCTCATTGTGTATTTATCCATTTGAGGTTTTCTATATCTTGTTGGAAAGCTCTTAGAGTCTAGTTTATGTGTGTGAAACAGTTTTGGAAAATTCTAAGTGAGTAAAGAGAAATTTGCTCTGCAAGAAAATTGGTCTATGCATACAAGTTTGTGAAAAAGTCAACTAGGTCCTGTTGGGTTTCACCTACTTCTAGCTGTACTTTGGAGATCAATAAAATCCAAAATTGGTATCAGAGCAAGTACTTGGAGGCTTGGAGAAGGTTATCATACCTTGACGAAGAATTTGAAGCTATCAAAGAAGCAGTTCATCATCAACACTACACAAAGGTAGAAGAAGATTGCAAGGAGGCATCTGAAGCAACATCCAAGCAAAGAAAGGTGCACATACCTCATTTACAAGGTAAATATTATATTTCTTCTCATCACACACATTGGAAAGGAGGCTTAAAGGAGGAAGCTTAGCATTTGTATTATGGGAGACCAACATGAACAAATAGAGAAGCTTGATAAGACCAATTATCAGGCATGGAAGTTTAGAATCACAGCATACTCGCAAGGTAGAGGCTTGTATGGTTTGATTGACGGCACAGATATCAAACCCACATTACCAGAGGACCCAAATCAGCAACAATTGAGGGAGTTTAGACTTTGGAATGAGAGAGACAAAAGGGTTATATTCATTTTATCACAAAATATTCAAGATTCAATGGTAGGACACATACAAGATCTAGACACAAGTAGAGATGTTTGGCTTGCATTGGAAAGGTTGTATGCTACAGGTACAAGAGCAAGGAAGATTCAACTCAAAAATGAGTTGAATAACATAAAGAAAGATACAAGGACATCGGTCAATGATTACATATTGAAAGTTAAAGAGATTGCAGATCAACTAGGATCAATTCAAGCTCATGTGGAGGACGACGACTTGGTTGCACATACTCTCAACGGACTCAAAGATGATGAGAGATGGAAACCCTTCATTACTTCAGTTTATGTCAGAGGAGAATTACCAGATTTTGATCAACTTATTGCCCTCATGGTCACGGAGGAGATGAATCTAAATGGTTCTACTTCAAATCAAAAAGGATCTCAAGGACAAGCTCTTTATGTAGGATCATCAAGAGATGGAAACAGAGGTGGAAGAGGTTCAAATAGAGGTCGAGGAAGAAGGAGCGGTGATCAAAGGACTTCAAGTGGCTTCTTCAACACAAGAGGAAGAGGAAGATCAAGCGTTAGAGGTACGAGAGGCTACTACAACTACAACCAAAGACAAAGGAGTGAAGATAATAAGAACAATTGCTATATATGTGGAAGGTATGGACACTATGCCAAAGATTGTTATCAAAATGAAAATAATCAAGGTGGTAATCAAAGAGGAGGCTATTCAAGAAGAGGTAAACAACAAGGAAATTATGTAGTTGAAGGTAAAAGTGATGATTATGATTCTCTTCTTATGATGAATGTAGAAACTAAGATGCATTGCAATAGCGATGTATGGTATGTAGATAGTGGTTGTTCTAATCACATGTCTCATGATGCTTCATGGTTTTCTAATATGCATAATCCGTCATGTAAAGGTCATGTTGAAACAGGAGATGATACAACACATAAGATTACGCAGGTTGGAGATGTTGTTATGCAGGATAAGAGCAAGACAAATTGCTTGAAGGATGTACTTTATGTGCCAACGATCACTAAGAATTTGATGTCGGTTGGTCAAATGGTAGAAAAAGGTCTACAAGTGAGATTTAATCATGCAGGTTGCTTCATTGAGGATCCAAAGCAAAGGAGGTTAATTGCTAGAGGTCAAAAACAAGGTAGATTGTTTACATTCAAGGTAAACCCAAATCATACAAACTATTTCTCTTATGGTATGCATCGAATAGCAGAGCTTGATCTATGGCACAAAAGGATTGGACACATGAATGTACACAGGTTAAAGGAGCTATCAAAGAAGAGGATTGTTGAAGGATTACCTGATCTTACTAAGCAACATATGGTGCATCTTTGTGAAGCATGTCAAATGGGTAAGCAGAGTAGACAACCTTTCAAGCATTCAAGCTATGTAAGTGATGGTTTGCTAGATCTCATACACACAGATGTGTGGGGACCTACTAAAGAGGCATCCTTGGTTGGTAATAAGTACTATGTATCATTCATTGACGATCATAGTAGAATGACATTTGTGTATTTTATTAAACATAAGAGTGAGGTCTTTGATTGTTTCAAGAAGTTCAAATCATATGTCGAAAAGCAAACATGAAGGTATATTAAGAAGCTAAGATCCGATGGAGGGGGAGAGTATTTCTCTCAAGCTTTTACTGATTTTTTGCATGATGAAGGTATCAAAAGAGAAGTTACATGCAGGTATACTCCACAACAAAATGGAGTCGGAGAAAGAAGAAACAGAATCATAGCAGAAGCATCTAGAAGCATGCTTAATGATATGTGTTTGCCTAATTATTTTTGGGCTGAAGCTGTTAGCACAAGTGTTTACATTATGAATAGAGTTCCGACTGCTGGAGTTCATCATTTGACACCATATGAAGTATGGCATGGAAGGAAACCAAATGTAAGTCATTTGAAAGTATTTGGTTGTGTATGTTATGTACATGTACCTAGTGAGGTGAGATCTAAACTTGATGTGAAATCAGAAAAATGTATATTTATTGGTTATGCAGATACTCAAAGAGGATATAGATGCTATAATCCTTATACCAATAAGGTTGTTGTGTCAAGAGATGTAAACTTTGATGAATCACTTTCATGGTATGCAGATAAGAATTGTTTGCAGGTCATGGATGAAAATGAAGAAGGTGTGGTTGAAGGAGATGAATGCATAGTTCAGCCATCAGGAAGTTTAAATGATGAAAGGAGTGGTTTAGATGAAGAAAGAGGATCACCTTTCAATGGAAGATTAAGGCAAGAGTCACCTCCAAGTGTTAAAAGTAAAGGTAAACTTAAGATTGTTGAAGTTAATGATGAAGGAGAGGAAATTAGTGATGTATGTGAGTATGGAGAATCATCAAAGGTTCCTAATAAGAAAGGAAGAGCATCTACATTGGAGGTAAGAAGAACTTCAAGAGTAAGTAAGCAACCTTAAAGGTATACTTATAAATCTTTCATGAATACTCATTATGCTTTTATGACAAAAGTTGAGCAGGAAAATGAACCCACATGTTATGATGAGGCCAAAGGAGATGAAAAGTGGGAGAAAGCAATGAGAGAAGAAATGGAAGCACTACAGAATAACAAGACTTGGAATTTAGTTCCAAGTACACCAAAACAAAAGGTAATTGGTTGCAAGTGGGTTTTTAAGATTAAAAGAAATAGTGATGGTAGTGTGTCTAGATATAAGGCTAGACTTGTATCAAAAGGATATAATCAAACTCAAGGTGTGGACTATGAGGAAACATTTAGTCCAGTAGCAAATATGGCAACGGTGAGAACTTTGTTGGCTTTAGCTGCAAGTAAAAGGTGGAATATATATCAACTCGATATAAAGAATGCCTTTCTTAATGGTGAGTTAAATGAAGAAGTGTATATGTCACAAGCAGATGGTTATGTGGATGCAAAATGTCCTAATCATGTATGCAGGTTAAAGAAGGCATTGTATGGTCTTAAGCAGGCACCAAGGGCATGGAATGCAAGGTTGGTAAAGTATCTTATGCTGCAAGGATACACAGCGAGTCATGCTGATCCTTCACTTTATGTAAAACATGTAGATGGCATGTGTGTCTATGTATGCATTTATGTGGATGACTTGTTGATTACAGGGAATGATGCAAAAGCAATTGATGAGATAAAAGGTAATTTGGGAAAGGAATTTAAAATTTCAGATCTTGGTTTGCTCAGATACTTTCTTGGGATTGAAATTGTGTATAGCAATGAAGGTATGTGGTTGATACAAAGAAAGTATATATGTGATATGCTAAAAAGGTTTGGTATGCAGGAATGTAAATTTGTTTTTACTCCAATGGAATGTAATGTAAAGCTGAGTGGAAAGGAAGGTGATGAGTTGCATGATATGAATGTATATATATCCATGGTAGGATCTTTGATTTATGCAACAAAAACTAGACCTGATATATGTTATGCAGTGGGAGTATTATCACAGTTTATGCATGAACCTAGAGTACCTCATATGTATGCAGCGAAAAGAGTGCTTAGGTATTTGAAAGGTACCATGAACGAAGGATTATTTTATAGTCATGATGCTGATCTAACTCTTAAAGTCTTTAGTATGCAGATTGGGCTGGAAGCAAAGATGACAGAAGATCCACAAGTGGATATGTGGTAATAGCAGGAAACAAGACATTAACATGGAGTTCAAAGAAACAGCCTACAGTTGCTTTATCTTCTACAGAGGCTGAGTATAGAGGTTTAGCATTGGCTACTACTGAGGTTATGTGGTTTAAAAAGTTGTTTCATGACTTGAATGTGCAAGTTGATGTACCACTGATATATGGGGATAACTTGAGCAGCATTCATATGACCTCAAATCCTATTTTTCATGCTAGAACAAAGCATATAGAGGTTCACTATCATTATGTTCGAGAGAAGGCCATGAACAATGAAGTGCAGGTTTCTTTTGTTGGAACAAAGGATCAAGTTGCAGATATCTTCACCAAATCCTTGGATGGACCAAAGCTTCAAAGATTCAACTATATTCTTGGCATGAAGGAAATACCCTTTGAAACTTGAGGGGGAGAATGTTGCGAACATTTGTTTTATGTAGGGTACAAGTTTCAAATTATGTAAATACCTTTGGGAAGTCTTCAAATACTTCAAGAAGGCTCATATTATTCATAAAATGTAGCAAAAATACCACGTGAGTTCTAGAACATGGTGAGTCAAATTAGTGAGTCACAAGGGAGCTTCAGTGGTGTCCTAGTGGAAGGTCGATGTGGCTAGTTCTCAAAGTCCATCAATACTTTGCTTATTTGAGCACTTGAGTCATGTAATACCTCCATCCAAGTGTCTACCACGAATTTAGATGTATTAGGAAGGTTTTAGATTAGTTTCCCATGCTATAAAAAGAGGAGAAAAGTCGTGATCTTGTGGGATGTCCAAGAGAGTCATATGTGTATCTCTACACTGCTGTAGTTTTGTATGCAGAGATTGCAGAGCTTGTATCTCCCTCATTATATATCCAAATTACATGTTTGATAGCTCATTGGAAAGCTCTTACTGTCTACTTTCTTCATGTAAATTTGCATAATCATTGGGTTTGTGAGATGAGAGAAATGCTCTCTGCAAGTAGTGTCTGCTCTCTGTTTTTTATCCCTGCTGAAGGTCTCCATTAAACCTCAAACTTGCAGAGGTCATATCTCCTTGTGTATGTATCCAAATCATGTGTTCTTTGGCTTGTTAGAAAGCTCTTTAAGTCTACTTGTATTCTGGAAAGTTTCAAAGTCATTGGAGTTGTGAGTTAAGAGCAGTAGTCTCTGCAAGTGATGTGTGTCCTCAGGTTCATCTCTGTTTCAAGGTCTCCATTAAAGCTGCATATTGCAGAGGTCATAGCTCATTGTGTATTTATCCATTTGAGGTGTTCTATATCTTGTTGGAAAGCTCTTAGAGTCTAGTTTATGTGTGTGAAACAGTTTTGGAAAATTCTAAGTGAGTAAAGAGAAATTTGCTTTGCAAGAAAATTGGTCTATGCATACAAGTTTGTGAAAAAGTCAACTAGGTCCTGTTGGATTTCACCTACTTCTAGCTGTACTTTGGAGATCAATAAAATCCAACAATGCTGGGGATTTTATTAGTCATCTTGATAGTTAGATCGGGTACTATTGCATACCGATGTAGCCAAAATTCAATGGTTTTCACCATGTATTCCTCAGTCGCCAAGTAATTGTGAGGTGGACTTGGAAGCAGAGGATGATTTAACCACTGTTTATTGAGCACAACACTCTTTTGCATATCCAAAAATTTGTGTGCTTCACGGTGACGTGGGATTGGACAAAAGGAAGGATTTACCTGTAGTAAATATGGTGCTGCTTGCCAGTGCACCCGCAAAGTAGGATTTTTCTCCAAAAATTTCCTTCTCCATAAAGGTTGTGCAGCTTCAAATTATTCTTGAGTGTAATTGAATGTGTTTTCTTTGAAGTGCAACTGCTCATCAGGATTCTTTTGCATTATTCTCTTTATATACTGTTGTGTCTGCTCTATCAATAGCCCATACAGAATATTAAACGGCTTTATGATTTTATCCAAGTCTTTTCCTTTAATTTTTGCTTCCTTCATGACTTGGACGACTTCATTTTCAACTTTTTCTGTCAATCGGGATACCAATAGTGCCCTCTCCTTCTGACCTATCTGCAACATATGGCATGGGATGATCATCACACTGTTCCGCCATCTGCTCATTTATTGGAGAATGATAGATCGGGGGAGATAGAGGACATACCTCTACCTTGTCAGTAGGATTCTCTGGTTGTGGCTCTACTGGTGTCCCGATGTTTGTTTTTTGTTCTATTTGAGCTTCCAATTGTGCAATACGTTCAGTCTTGTCGTTAACTTCATGGATGGCAGTCTGGAGCACATCTTTGACCGCGAGAAGCTCATTGCCGATTTCTTCTATTTGATTCACATCTTCATTATGGATTACTAGGAGTTTTTCTTCTGCAGCCTTCAGTTGTTTCTTAAGCTAATTTGTGTCATGTACACACCTTTGTTCCCATTCTACTTTTAGGATTTGTTCCTATTTCAACAGATTCTCATACTTTGCAATCTGATCTTTCAATTATTTCTAGTCGATTGTTGTTTCCTCTTGTTTCTCTATTGGTTGGTCGTATAACAAAGCCATCATCACTTCTTTATTCCTATTTTGTAAATTATCATCAGTTCTTTATTCCTATTTTGTAATTTTTTTGCATGGCACATGTAAGAGATGCAAACGCATCTCTTACCTGTGCCATGCATGTGAACATCTAGCGAAAGGTGATGTCGATGGTGGGTGATAAAATTAATGGTATCATGGATCTAGATGCTATGTGTGTGGGGGTCGATGCAAGGGGTAAGGGAAATAGGGATGGGAATGTGGATGCTGTTGTAACTGTGGGAAATTATGAGGTGCCTAAATGTGGTGGTGGAAAGGAGGAAGTGAGTGGTGGTGCAGTGGGTGGTGATATATCCATGTCACTAGACGTGGTGTCAAGTGCCATGATGGTGAATAGTGAAGTGATAGTTGGTGCGTGAGTGGGTGTGAAAACAAGGTTTAGAAAGGTTGTTGAGTAATTTACAGATGGGGTTTCTTGTACTGCTTGGTGAAGAGGGGAAAGAGGAAATACAATCGGGCGGCTAGGTGAGACTGAGGAGAAGGTCAATGGAGGGGGAAACGGGAATAGGGTTCGTGGTGGGGTGGGAAATAAAGGGAAAGATGGATGGAGAAATGGGCTGGATAGAAGGGTGGATGTCCTAGGTGGGAGGCTAGGTTGGGTGGGTGCAGGAAGTGTGGGAGGAATGGAGGCAAAGAAAGCTTCTACTACTGTGCTATGAAAAGATGTGGATAGTCTCGGAGAGGCGGGGTGTATAGGGGAGATTGGGGGAACAAGAGGTGAAAGAGGAGTAGTTGGTGTGGTGGGTACTTCGATCAGAGCGGTGGTATGTACAGTAGTAGGGTGGGGAGGGGAGTCAATGAGGATCGTGCCTTTGGCCACCGATTGTTCAGGAATCAGACGTGCTTTGCCGGCCTCTCGTGAAGATTGAGCATCTGTCGGTACACGAATGTATTGACCCGATTTTGATAGTAATCGTACTCGTCGGGAGTCAAATTGTGGTAGTGGCTTCCTCTGCAAATACCTTAGCGCTTCATTTGTGCCTACTGACTTAACGAGTTCCCTGAAGCCTTTGATGTATGCTTCTTTGAATCCTCCTATGACAAGTTTCTTTTCTATAAGCGCTTGGCTTTCTACCTCAGATAGCTTTTTGTGTGCCCAAACTGCTTCCATGGTTTGGTATAGCTTCTTAATTGCTAATGTATAGGCAGTGGCTTCAAATGTCTCATCTTCGTAAGTGCTTGTGTCACCTTGGGTATCTGTGTGTTGTTCTTGTTCGTCGGTTTGCACCTGTTCTTGAGAGTCATGAGTGCCATGGCTGGCTTTGTCATCACCATCTTCATCATCTCTTTCTGTTCTTTCTTCTTTTGAGCTGGATACTACTTGTCATTGCTGTTGATCCAGGGGAGTGGTAGGGTAGCTTGGTCGTTCATATTATTGAGAGAAAAATTGGCCTTTTGAGAATTGAAATTCAGTTGAGAAAGCATCTGGCATTTCAAAATCGAAGGTTGTGTCCGTTGGTTTGGCTTCCTGAACTCATGTTGCTTGTGAAATAATTGCACTGGTAGTGCCTTCTGTAATGACAAGTCATGACAGTCGTATGCGAATGGGTTGTACAATTACAGGGGGTTCGTAGGAGATTGTTCTAGAGATGGTTGAGGGGACGGGGACTCTAGAACTTGGAGGCAAGGAATAGTACCTCTCATGCGGTTGCATGCTCGTCCCTTACTTGCTTTCCTAGCTTTCTTGGTAGTCCCTTTGAATGCCTTTAACTCTTCACTTGTCATTGCACACTCGATTGGTAATTCATAGGCCGAACACATATATACAATCCTCGTGAGAGCACAACAACCATGGATGATTTTTTTCCTCTCTCATGTGTGCGGCACTAAATACAGCTGATCAATAATCCAACTTGCCAAATCTACAGTTTGGGGTCCAATACATGATAAATAGAGTCCAAACCAAATGCGCTTATGGGGCATAGTAAATCGGTCCTGAGCTGGGAATGCAAAGTGTTGCATGCATATGCGTAATGGCTTAGAAAGCTCAGGTGTGATGGTCGAAATATCTTCCCATTTGGTAACGTCACCATGCTTCATCGGTTCTGGGTTCAGCCTTTCTCGCTCTGTCGGCATGAGTTCCATGTATCTTGATGGCGACTTTAATCAAATCTTTGGAAAGATAAGATTTCTTGAATGGTGGGTCATTTACCAAGGATGGAAAAATAAATGTGCCTCGTAAATCCTTGTTCTCAAAAGGTGTTAATGTGGTTACTAGATAGTAGCACCGGTAGAAATCTGGTTTTGGCAAGAGGTCACTGAAATATTTTGTGAAGCCTGCTCTAGCCCACACATGTTTTAAGTCTTCTGTATTCTGGAGAGCCTCGAATTCTCTAGAGAAGAACTGATATTTTCCCCACGTACGGTTATCAAAATTCAAATTGGCATCAAAAAGAAAATCTACATCCGCCAACGGTCCTGCTAAGCTTTGGGACAAGTGAGAATTACGATGGACTTTTTCAGTATATCCGCTAGGAGGATTGTCAATTGGCATAGGTCCTTGGAAACCTTGAAATTTGGGTGGTTGAGCCGTGGGATGCGGCTCCGCTAGTAGTTCGCCAATATTAGCCATTGGTACACTAGGGTCAGCTTCAGATGTTCCTTGAGTTTAGTCTGCATGATGAATGATACAGGTGTGGAGAAGATCTGCTAGAAAAGATTAGCACATTAGCTTGGAAATTAATCATGATCCCATTAAAGTGAGACCGCAATCCCTTTCCATAACCGATGTGTAACCCCTGTAGCCGAGTGTTGTCAGGTGGTTTATGGAATGCTTTGTGCAAAACTAATGCAGGTCTCTAGACACCTACATGTTTTCAAATATTGCATACATTGCTTGATGAGATTTTATTATGAGTGATGTTGGTTTATGGTGTGTGAATTTGTACAAAGTCCAATGGTGAGTAATTTATTACAAGGATGGAGGTTAGTAGGGATGGGAGTGATGTTAGACAACAGTTCAGAAAGAGGCTTTTGGACACGTTTTGGTATCCATTTCCTACGAGTTGTCGAATGGGTGGTGTGTTTTTGTGGAGGGACACAGGGTGGTATGGGATTTGGTGGTACTGAGGGGTGAAAAGATTTCTGAGGGTTATAGGTTACATGGCTTGAGGGTTGAGCTATGATACACGGTTTGGGTACCCAAATTTGCGTGTGTGTGGCTTGACTCATAAGGTACTTGTTGGCGATCCAAATCTGTTGAATGTTCATACTTGTAGAAGAAGGTCGAGAAGATTTTGGACACTGCCTCTACTTCTGCAGAAACTTCTTCTTGTCATTGACTACCTCGTTGAAATCAGTTGGTGCTTTCGGTCCTTTCAACACCCATATTTGTTTCATGGTTCCCATTCTGGGGTGCTGGTACTGTTGCTTTCTTTGCGTTGCCTGGTAGGGTCGTCGGTTTGGGTTCTTCAGCTTGACCATTGGCCTGAGGATGATATGGTGCAGATTTCTTGTGAATCACCATAAAATCCTGTAACAAATATTCAATGACTTGGTTTAGAAAGTGAGTTCCTCGACCGCTCACTAACTCAATACGTAGTCCATATCTTGTAAAGACATTTTCAAATAAGAATTTTGCAGTTCTGTGCACATCATTCTTTTCTGTGGCCGTGGCCTCTACCCATTTGGTAAGATAATCTATGGCAACAATAATGTATTCAGCATGTGTACCTTTTGCAGGGGTGTTAATGGGTCCTACAAAGTCTATACCCCACTTAGAAAATGCACGTCCTCCCATCATGGGTTTTAGTGGCATCTCATCTTTGCGAGTAGGAAATCCAGTTCTCTGGCACACATCACATCTCTTAACATAGGTATGTGCATCCATGTGAAGAGTGGGCAACCATAATCCTGCAAATGGTATGGCCTTGATATTCCTATCGGGTCCAAAATGACCTCCTGCAACACCTTGGTGTGCAGTTTCTAGTATGCTCAAATAATCGCTTTCATGAACACATTGTCTTAGGCATCCGTCTCGTCCTCGTTTGTATAGGTTATCACCCATAAGTGAATAGTCTTGAGCTTCCTGCTCTAGACTGCGTTGTCGTGCTAAGGTCATTCCTTGAGGGAATGTTTTCATCCTCAAGTACGTTACGAAGGGCTCACTCCATTCTGGTGTGAGAGACACATGATACAATGTAGCGTGTTCTACTAGTGGTCTTTCACAACAAACAAGGCATTCTTTACACATCTTGTAGACATCTACATCCATCGTAGGCCAATATTAATAACCCGAATGCCCATAAATGCATGTACCTCCTTTACATTACTTTTCCTAGGTAGTTCTACAATTACTTTCACTTTTTCCTCATCCGTAGAGATTCGATTTTTTGACACAATGTGTCCTAGAATTTTGCCTTGTTTGACCATGAAAACACACTTTTCTAGGTTCAAACAAACTTGATATTCTCGACATTTGTCAAACACTTGCCTTAGTTCTGGGATATGAGTTTGCCTCACCTTCGAATGAGCACATTCGACATAACCTTCTAAATTCTTGCCTTAAATACATGACACATGAGTCGCTGGAAAGTGGTGTGTGCATTTGTGAGCCCAAATGGCATCACACGAAATGCAAATATGCCCCGTTCTGTGGCAAAAGCCGTCTTGTGTTGTTCTTTTGCAACAATGGCTACTTGGTTATAGCTTGAGAAACCATCAAGAAAGCTGTAAACTTCCTTGCCTGCAACTCTTTCCAATAAATGTTCTGTGATAGGAAGCGGATAACTGTCTCTAATTGTGGCGGAATTAACTTTTTTAAGGTTAATACACACACACAATTTTCCATTCTTCTTGGGCACAACCACAATGGGGGATACCCATTCGGTATGCTCAATTTCGTATATGAATCGTGCTTCTATCAAACGATCTATCTCCTCTTTAATCTTCGTAGCGTAGTTATCATTGTATGTGTATGGTTTTTGCTTTGTAGGTTTGACTTCTGGAGTCATAGGGATTCTATGGGATCAAATATCCGGATCCACTCCTTTCATGTCTTTGTAACTCCAAGCGAATACATCTCAATATGCTTGTAATAGGGCGATCAACTCTTCTTCTTCCTCATTTGTAAAATCATGCCCAATGTATGTACATTTTTCTTCCTCTCCTTCTATGGTGACTATGATTTTTTTAGTTTTTTCTCGATTATCATATACTTCTCCAACGTCGGCTTTTCTTTTAGGCATTCTTACCATGATCTTTCTGTCTTCTATCTCATACTTCTTGAAGTTTTTGGGAACCTCAAACAAAGATTCTTGTTCTTCTGACATGGTTTCTTTCTTCTTTCTTTTCTTACCTTCACTCTTGGCAGTCACTTGTGTGGCTAACCTCACTTCATTAAAAATTTCTTCATGTCTCTGAGGGTGAGTTTCTACCTCGTAGAAATATTCCTCATCTGATGCAAAAGGAGGGTCCATAATAATTGACTCTAGGTCGAAGTCACTTGCGTCCTTGAATGCATCAGTGCTAGGTTCACATTCTTCTAGAATTGAATCGCACATGATTGGCGCTATTGTGAAGATTGATATGTCATAGCGATCTTCGTCTCAGTGGGGTGTCCATTGTTCTTCATTGATGGCTACATCCATCGTTGCTAGGATTTCTGCCCAACCATGAGGTTCAAATTCCTCGTCTGGGAACACCATTGGTGCATAAGCTGGGTCTTGAAGGGTTCGTGGATGTTTTTCTGACCTAACATCCTGGCTTCTAATCATTCTTCCTCTTGTTTCGCTACTTTACACATCCATAGTTGGGTGTCTTTGTGCAACCATGATGGATCTGATTCCAATGTGTACCAATTATGTTTCTTCTTGTGTCTTATGGATGGGGTTCCATTGTAGTGGGGGTACATCTTGATGGGTAGAGTCTTTAAGATTGACTTTCGTAGTCACTCCTAAATGTTGCAAGTACAAGGAATTAGTTCGCAATTCTTGTACAATTTGCAATTGACGCATGAATGGTCATCCTAATATCATTTCGTACGCATGATTTTTCCCAAAATCACAAATGGCAAAAGTATGCTCGAACTCCACACCACAAGTGGTGAGAGATATGCCTTCTAGCAAGCCTAATGGTTTCTCTATATGTCCGTCAGCCATTTGTAGCTTCATCCTGGTGGGTCTCAATGCTGGCTTACCCCAACGTTTCCATAAAGCGGTAGTAGTAATGACCACTCCATCTCCTGAATCTAATATGGCTTTGATGGTGTAGCCTTGATGCGTTATAGGAAGATAAGTGTTACCTTCCTCTCCCTCGCTTACATCTCCAATTTGTTCTATAGGTATCTCTGGTACCTTCTTGTGTGAACCTATTTGAGAGGGAGTAGTAGCAAGCTCAGGAAATTGATCTGCTACATGCTTCCACAATTCTCGTTTGAACTTCAACAACTCCTCTAGGGTGAGTTGACATTGAACTTTGGCGTTCTTGATCACTTCCGTGTTCCTAGGGATTATTGATTCTTCATTCCTCACTATTATCGTGGGTGCTCTCATACTAATAGACTTTTCTTCCCAAGGTCCTGTGAACTGCGGTAATTCTTGTAAAGAATTGGATTCAAAACCTGTATGTTCACTCAGTTGCTCTTCCTCTACATCATCATAAATAGAGGGGATGTCTTGGGGAAAGTGCTCTTGCAAGTCATCTATTTCTTGAATAGGAGGATGGTTTCCTTTTTCGTTTCTCCACTTTTCTTCTTGTATTTCTCTTAGAAATTCGTGTGAATACCTATGTATGGAAGACAAATTGTCTTTACTCACTGTATTTGGTACTTGAGCCAAGGATGGTGCCTTCCTTTCCTATGCCTCTGAAACAATAGGGTTCCTATGCAGATTCTTTTTCTCCTTGCTATCAATCAAGTATTCTAGCCTCTCCAGTAGTCCTTGAAAGTCCAGTAACCTCTCCAGTAATCAATTAAGATAATGAGAGGCTTCGAACATGGTCTGTGCTAATTCCACCATTTTCATGCAGAGTTTAGCCCTCTCAATTTCTAAATCTGCTCTTGGATAATTCTTACTCATTTCAGCTACTTGAGGCCCTTCCTTTATCCTGGCTTGATATGCACGAAACATCATATCTAGGTTTTCTGGCATGGGTTTAGCTATAACTGATCCTGCTTTCTGAGCTAGGTTCTCTTGACTAGATTCTTGAGAAGTCAATTCTAGGATTTTGGCTCTAGATTCCTTGAGACTTCCTTCTAATTCGTTTATCTTTTTACTCCACTTTCTCTTAATTCTTTCCCTCGAATCTTTCCAAGATTTTGTCTTTTTACTGCTAGACTCTCCAGCTTCACTAATTCTGGCTACTTTCTCATGATTAAGCTGTTGGTTCTGTAAGAGCGCCTGGGCTCTTGTTATAGTTTGGATAGGCATGTATGTAGGGTTGGATCCATCTGCATTGTTTACAATACCTATCACATTGATCGGTGTCACTTATGAAGCATTCATGGGGTTTTTAGGACAATCTTTGATTATATGCTCTTTACCACAATCGGCACAAAAGCCTTGTATGTTATAGTATTGTGATTGTCGTGCTATCGGAGGATGTGGGCAATCCTTTATGAAATGATCCCCTTGGCACCTAAAGCATGGTCCTCTAGGGCCCTGTGATCTTTGTTGTCTTAATTGGGGCCGTTGATTAGGGTTGGTATACATCTACATTATCATAATTGAACTCCCAATTGGGTTCCAAAGGTGGACTATCATATTGGTATGTTTCCACATGTTTTGGTGACTCTGTGTAATATGCAGGTGGACTATCTACATGAGTAGAGTCAAAACTGTTAGAATTGGGATCATTTTTTGTGATCAGGGGTGAAGAAGGCACTAAAGCCCTATTTAGGTTCTCTTCTGCAGCAACGTATTTGACTAAGATGACATTAGCTGGTGGGGATGGTTGCTGAGCTAACAGAGGTTGAGGTCTCTGCTGAGCCTGATAAGGGTAGTTCTGAGGAGGCCTATAGTAATGAGGTTTAGTATTGTATTGGCCTTGATACCTACCTGGTTGCGGGTAGTTGTGTCGTACTACTTGTTTGTTGTAAGGGTAGTCCTGAGCCGTGTGATTCGTGTATCTTCTTTCCATTGTACAGTATTGGCCACTAGGGTTGGCTTGTGGTTGTGTCACATTGGGACACACATTTGCCATATGATCACCACCACAGGTGTAAGAATGCTTGTTATTTGTTAACCTAGGCATCGGTTTATTAGAAACTAGTTTCTGGTCCACTTTTTGTGCTAGGTCTTCTATCGAGCTATAAAGTCTTGAGGATGCTGGAGATGAACAATCTGAGTCCTTATAGACTTTTGAGAGTTCCAACTTGTCTCCAAGGTTGTCCTCAATGTCTATACAAATTCATACACACTGCTCTAGCATTTTGGGTTCCTTTAAGTATACATAGGAGCGTAGTTTAGAGCTCAAAAGGCCGTCTAAAAATAATGACACTTGCTTGGCCTGTGAAGGTAATTTTTTCATTGGGCATTTTTCAACATATTGTCTAAACCTACGTCCTGCTAGTCTGACTGTTTCCTGGGGGGTTTGTTTGAAGCTATGAATTAATGAAGATGTGGCATGCCTGATTCCGCTTTTAGAGAATTCCATGATGAAAGACTCTAACAAGTGATGAATATCTCTAAACTGCCTTTGTTGCAGTGGTTGGAACCAAGTTAAAGCTGTGTTCTTGAATGTTAGTCCAAAGGCATTGTATTGCGTGAACATGTCATCTACTTGTTCTGCTCAGAGCACTTGCTTAAATTCAGCGACATGATCATAGGGATCTCTTATCCCATCAAAATAATTTTTCATGGACTTCACTAGCTGAGTGGGTCTTAGTATTCTTGGGCGTTCACGTGGTCTAGGTAGAGGAAAATCATCTCTACCACCTGGCATTCTTTGTCTTTGCACTTTGTCAGTGTCTCTGGTTGGTCTATCTCTTCCTATGGGATGAGTGAAACTGACTTCCGGTCTTTCTCTATTCTTCTCCCTTTGAGTACCATGGGCTGAGGATGTTCCAACCCCTTGATGACTCATGTTTGCATTCACTCGTGATGGAGGAAATACTAACTCACCTCTCCATGTATATGTATTTCTAGCGTAGTATGGCACTACAAATACTCTCTCAAAAGTCTCCTCTAGGTATACGACCTTTCTAGGTGTATCCGGGTCTTTGAATTAGTAGATTATGATGGAGCCTACCTCACTAGGTTGTTCCATTCTATACCTCCAAAATGCTTCGTTAGTTTCCTTGTTCACAAACAATTCTATACTTCTGTTGTCCTGAGGGGTCCAATCTGGAACTAGTACTCTTGTTAGTACATACTTCCCTCTAGGTGTGATGGGTTCTTCTCCTAGCAGTTCTTTCCCTTGAGTTCTCGCTTTGGACTCTGGTTGAACTACACCAAACTCATCGGTATGGTTTGGTTGAGTACTTATGACGTACATCGTTCCTTCCTTGTCTATATAAGCATCTCTTTCAAATTTCACCATTGGATGTTCCAATCCAATGGGTTGGTCTCGGTTGTGTAATTGCACCACTGACCTTAGCAATCCTCATAGATGCGGAAAAATAGGCGGTTGGTTCGAACAAATGCAAGTTGAGTTCTACAGGGTCCTTCAGGCCTCTGTAAATAGGCTACGTTTATTCCTCCTTCAGGTCTCTCTATGCTAAAAGCCATTTTGGACTCACAAGTGTCTGAACTCAATTCATAGGGATAATTGTTATTCAACTGTTGTTTCTACACTTGCTTCTGATGATCAAGCTTCACTCGATTTGGCTTACCTATGTGCTTGCCCGATCTAAGGTTCATGAATTTACTTATTGGCACTTTCTGATCATCAATGGTTCTTTGCTTTAATTGCTTGATTCTTTTTAAATTCCTTTAAGTTCTTGTTTTGTCTTTCTATAAGCGTCAGGAATCGACTTTCCTTTTTTGCTTTTGAGTTTTCATTCCGTCAGACTCAAGTTCTTTCCTTTAGGTTCTCATATCACACACCCTTACTTTAATCTTGGACTTGAAAAATTAAGTCTCTTGCACTTGATTGTTCCTATTGTCCTACTCTAATCCAGAATGCTATCGTTTAGCCTAAGCTATTAATTGACTGAGGGGGTTGAGTAATCTTCTAACCTCAAGTCAGCTTGTTCGGTTGCTCTGCTGCCCAAGAAGTCCCACTTCCCAAGCTTCGTGTTCTTCTTTACCTTGCTTTGATCACTAGACTTGTAAAAATTCAATGTTTAGACCAATTTTTAAACTGATGATCAAGCACTTGAATATATACACTTTTAAGTCTCTTCTCCTTGGACCAACTTTTTCTAAATGCCCCCTTCCTTTCCTAGTCCTACCAATAGGTCAACTTCAAATCCTCTCATAAAGCGCTTTCTAACGAGCTATAAAGCTCAAAAAACGAACTTCGGATAAAAAAGATATGACCGTTCAGGCCCTCGGGGGTGAAAACCTGATAACAGGTTTTTCTTCAAATGTGAGTTAAGGAGTCTCTAAGGAGCTTACTCACCCAAAAATTTGCTTAAAATAGCCCTGAATTTGCTAAAAAAATCAAACCCTAATTTTTTGCGATTGGGGTGGACAATCGCGATGGTCTAGGACAATCGCGATGGTCTAGGACAATCGCAATGGTCTAGGACAATCGCGATGGTCTAGGACAATCGCGATGGTCTGGGACCGTCGCGATGGCTCAGGTGAACCGTCGTGATGGCATGGTACAATCGCGATGGTCCGAGGGTGTGAAGCATCACGATGGTCTAAAGTGAACAATCGTGATGGCCTTAGGTGAACCGTCATGATGGTCTAATCGACAAGCAGTCGCGATGGCATCGGCCAACAGTCAACGGGACAATCGCAATGGCATGAGCCCGTCGCGATGGTCACAAGGCATGATGGCTTGAGCCAATCGTGATGGTCCAATTTTGGGTCATCGCAATGGCGTACCTGGTATCGTCGTGATGGTCTGGCTTTGACACATGGTAGATGATCGTTGCGATGGCATGAGCCAATCGCCATGGCATGGGGTCAACAGGATAATCGCAATGGTCAGGGACCATCACGATGGTTCAAGTGAACCGGCGCGATGGTGTGAGACCGTCACCATGGTCAAAGAAAAGACAAAAGGCATACTTTGATGCACACATCAAGGACAAAGGATTGAAAGAAGGGGACCTAGTGTTGGCTTATATACTAAAGCAACATGCTCGTAACTTGGAAGAACGAGGATATGGACCCATGATCATTAATAGAATTTCCACTAGTGGTGTAGTTCAATTGGCCACTCTAGAAGGTGACAATGTGCCAAACTATATTAGTGGATATAGATTCAAGCTATATCAAGAACCTCTTACAGAGGATATGCTAACGAGACTCAACATTGCTAAGAAGCAAAAAGAAGAAGAGTTAACGGTTAGAGAAGAAGCACAAGTAGAGGCGAGAGAGTGCATTAGGCAAAATACTTTAAGATGAATAGGACTAGATGTCAATCTTGAGGCCCCAAGATATCACATAGCCATGTTCCAAACATCAAGTGCAATTGCTTCTCGAATAATTGACTGACACTCATTTCTGACCATAGAGATATGACAAGGAAAGAATGTAAGGACTATGAGAGCATTGATTGACTCAAGTGCAAAAACTAGTGCAGTTAGACTTTCATATTGCCAAGATTTGCAATCGAACATAAATCCCATTGAAGCCTTTATCATAGGTGAGGTGGACCTTCCCATCTACCTTCAGGATGTCCCAATGTCAGTGTTGGCAACAATCAAGCCACCCAAGGACCCACAAGACAAGGAAGCCAAAGAAGGGAGTCAGAGCAAGGATCAAGTAGGCAAAGTAGTCAATGCAGATATGGTAAATAGGCCCTTAAATTTTTCCATGAAACAATATTTCCCAAATAGTGATTTCAGTCACTCCACACCATTATAAATACCATTCCACCTTTTTGTAGCTCCATTTTGTGCAAGCCAAGGAGCCCTTGAGCTTGAGGAGCATTAGAAGTACCTACCTATCAATTTGCATATTATTTAGACTCCATTTTAGGCCTCAAATATGCCCTAGAACCTAATTTTTTACTAGGCCGGACACTAGGTCTGGGCAGGGCCAAAGCTAGTCAAAAAACTATAAATAGAGCTAGAGAGCTCATTTTTGGGGTTAGCTTGTGGTAGATTTGAACTTGTATGAGAACTCTTGAGTAATCCAAAGAACTCTATTGTCTCTCTCTTTGTTCTTGCCTTGTGTGTGCATGTGTGTGTATGTGTGTGCATGTTGGTGTGCTTCTCACTCACACACTTGTGCCATCACTTGTTTGAGGTCTTCATACCATCCTCACATCTTCCCGGATTAACATTAAAGGGGGTGCTACTCATCACTAAGCTACACCAAATTTTGGCGCTGTTGCCGAGGGTTGAGCTTCGAGGATGAGCGTGTGATGGTAAGATGTAAAGTGAGACGTTGGAGTTATATGTATTTTCTTCAGTTTTATCTAGTTTCTCTTGTTTTCTTCATCCTCTTCATCACCATCATCATCATCACCATCTCCCGCCTCCATCTCCATCATCATGACATTTTCAGTTTTTTGGTCATATCACACTTCCCATACCATTTCCCCTCATTTCACTTGTGAGAGAGAGCGAGAGAGAGAGAGAGTGTGTGCTTGTGCTATTGCGTGTTTTCTGAGATTTCCTGTAGGAACTAGCATCCCTAGGAGTTGTACCAGCTCCAGTAGGTAAAATTTTTCACTGTGTAGGTCCCAAAGCATTGACCTCTGTCAATCGCGACCAACAAAAAAAGTGATCCTTTTGCTAAACTAAGTGCATAAATGTGATGTGTAGGCCTAGAGCATCTTGAATATGTGTTTAAAATTTTAAAATTCCTCAGTTTTTTGTCAATGGCGATCAACACATCAATCACGATCGACAAATGACGACGGACACTTGCCGACAGACCTGTCACTCATGACCGACATGTCGATCGTGACCGACAGAGTCATCGACCAACCCATCAATCGTGATTGACTCATCAATCGCAACTGACAACCCCGATGGACCTATCAATCACGACCCACCAAGTCAACGATTGTTTGACCATGACTGACTAAAATTTCGGGCCACATGTCAATCACGATTGACCCATCAATCACGACTGGCAACCATGACGGACCTGTCAACCGCGACCGACATGTCGATGGCGGCTGTCATATCAATCGCGATTGACAGACTACTTGATCACGATTGACAAGCAAATTCGGAATTCTTTAGGGCAAGAGATATTTGGTCTATTTGTGGGTAATATTTGCGAAACACTAAGGGTTATTAGAGCATTGCGAGGCCGCTACACAAATAATTCGAGAAATCATGTCTGCCTGTTAGCCTGTTTTAACCCTATTTTAGCCCTAGAACCCTGAACTGGCATAACTTTCTCATACAAAATCCGTTTGCTATGATTTTGGGTTTGTTGGAAAGATCGTGGGAAGATTATTAGATATAGTATTTTGAAGTTGACCATACCAGGGGGAAGAAAATAGAGGGATCTTTAGGATTGTTTTCCACAAATCCAAAGAACAATTTGATCTCTGAATTGCATGAATGAAAATGGTATGTTGTGTTAATTGAATTAAAATATTGAGCTAACTTTGGGACTTTTACAGGTCCATTGAGAGCATCTAAGGGCATTCTAAGCAAGAGTAAGTGCAATCTTGGGAACACACTTCCCAGTCACACAAGGGCAACCAAGGAAGGAGACTTAAGGTTGGAGATCCTCAACTTCCTCTTCCAGTTCCTAGCTTAGGCTAAGTACATATAGAGGTTTTGATTCATTAGGGTTATGTTAAGCACGATCAAGTCCAAGAACTCTAATCACTCAAGTGCAAGTACAAAGAGATTACATTTGCGAAACAACATAAGGGAAAAGAATTTAAATCAAGCGACAAAACTCAAGTATGATAAAACCTAAGTGTTCCTTGCGACAAAGATTGATTGGACAAGAAGTGACATCCTAAGAAAAATTAAAAAGAACAAGTGATTAATACAAAAGAAATCAGCCACGAGGTTGTACTTGGGAAAATTAGGGCTATTCAATAAGGCATATGAACCTCAGATCAGGACGACACCTAGGGAGAGATAGACAGAGTCTTAGGACTTCAAAGACTAGTGTCAATCACACTGCTAGGTCTTGGGGCCAGCAGTTCAAGCATTATTTGCACTACCCTAGCTCTAAAACTAGCGAGTCCGAGATGTCTCATGGTATGGAGAGACCCACAGGAAGTTCAGGCATGCCATACTTACAAAGGGTCGAAGGCCCTTACAAGATGCAACTCGAATACCTTAGGACCAACCGATTAGGTGCATGCATCTATGAGAACTGCCTAGGAAGATCTGTGGTCCAGATCAAAAACCCATATCAACCCATGGGACTAGAACATCCAGCAATCAAGTTTGAAAATGGAGCATACCTGGACAAAGAAGGAACCATATATGTGGTCACCACCTACCCAGATAGGACAGATGAATTCGGTAATGTGGTCCCAGAAACGGACATAGGTGACCTAGAGCAAGGGAATATATGTGGAGAGCCTAAAACCCCTCGAGGCAAATCAGACCTCAACCCAGGACAATAAGAGCATAGACCTGCTGTTAAACCGAGAGATTGATGAAGCTTTTTGGAGGTACAAGTCTGATCAGCCGAATGAGGTAGGAATGATCACAATCTATGAGTTTAAAGATCTTGATAGCCCCGGCAAAGTGACCTACCTAGACAGTACTTCAGAGAGGATCTTTGTGGTCACAGAGCATGGTAGGCATGCTTACACTTGGAAGGGCGAACTTATTTTTCACCAACCAAGATCGAATGTTACCTATGGTCACCAAGGAGCTGGAACATCTCAAGCTCATGGAGATCAAAGGGATAGGAATATAGATAGGCCAGAAGTAAGTTTTGCCAGCCCAATGGGGAGAGAAAGAATGAGAACAGAAATGGATAGAGTGGAGCCTGAGAGACCTAGAGCCCCAAGAAACCAAAGAAATGCAGATGAATTCCCTCTATCAAGGCCTAGAGATCACACAAGAACTTTGAGACCTACTCAAGTAGTTAAGTCCATGAAGAATTACTTCGATTGCACTAGAGATCCATACGAGCATGTGGCCGAATTTAGGCAAGACTTGAGAGCTGAACAAGTTGAGGACCTATTCACACAGTACAATGCTTTCAGTTTAACTCTGTGGAACACAACCCTTACATGGTTTCAACCACTAAATGAGAGACAGTTTAGGAGCATAGACCAACTTCTAAAGGCTTTCATCAGTGAATTCTTTAAGAGTGGCATAACACATAATACTTCCTCACTGATTCACAGCTTCAAGCAGACACCCCAAGAGACGGTCAGACTCACAGGAAGCAGGTTTAGGCAATACTTAGAGATATGTCATGTTCCTGAGTTACCCACACCAGCCAAACAAGTGGCTTTATTCCTAGACGGACTGTTGAGTACAAAGTTGAGATCATATGTGTACTTGAAGGACCCTAGAACCATAGAAGAGTGTGTCCGCATGTGCATAGACATTGAGGATAACCTAGGGGAGGAGTTAGATCTTTAAAAAATCTACAAAGACTTAGATAGCTCTACCAACCTCTCTTCCAGGCAATCCACATCTATTGAGGAGCTCGCAGAGAAAGTAGCTCAGAAATTAGGTGTCTCTAGCAAACAGATACCTCAATTTACCCCAAGGAGATGATGCTATACTTGTGGAGGTGACCATATGGCGAGTGTATGTCCCATTATGACTCAACCCCAAGTGAATCCTAGTAGCCAGTACTGCACAATAGAGCAACGATACACCAATCACACCGCACAAGATTATCCCTATAACAAACAAATGATGAGACAAAATTACCCTTAGCCATATCGACAACAGGGTAGATACCAGAACCAGTACCCACCATAGTAGTACGGTAGGTCCCAACAACCCTATCAACCACCCCATCAAGGGAAGCAAAGACATCAACCAGTTCTAGCACATCAACCCTCGGCCCCAGCTAATGTGATTCCCGTAAAGTATGCAGCTGCAAAAGAAAATTTGAATAGGGCCATAGTCCCTATAACTTCATTACTTTCAAAAAACAGCCCTAGTGACCATAATTTTGAATCTACTCATGTTGATAGCCCCCAGGCTTACTACGTGCAATCTCCTGAACATGGTGAGTCCTCCTATAGTGAAGAACTGAGTGAACCTAGTTGGGAGCCAGAGTATGCAAATGTCATGTATGCCAACCCCAACTATAGACCTCAACCTAGGCAAGTAAGACCCCCATTTCCTAGAGGACCATGCTATAGATGTCAGGGAGATGACCTCATTCGTGATTGCCCAATGCTTGCCCCTAGACAACCCCAATTGATGACAATTCAAGGCTTTTGTCAAGATTGTGGGAAGGAGCATCTCTTATGAGATTGCCCAAAGGACCCCAATAACATGCCAAAAATCACTCCCATCAACATTATGGGGTTAGTAGTAGACTCTACAGGAAGTGCAACTTCCACTGCACCAGTACAGGTGGTCACTAGAGCTCAGTCTTTGCAATAGAACCAAGGTTTAGGCCAAGAAAAGAGCACCGAGGTTAGTGAATCTGAGAGCATAACCAAGAAACAGATGAGAGCCTGGAAAGATAGCCGAGAAAGGATGAAAAGAGAATGGTCTAAGAGAAGAAAGCATAAGAGAAACAAAAGCCAAAATTGTTGAACTCACCTCTCAAACACACTCTCACATACCACCAACACCTTCATCCCTATCAACACCCAATCCACCACCCTCCAACCCACCTCATCCAATTCCACCACCCCCTACGGTAGGATCAATATTAGCTGACCCCACTCCTGAGGACATAGAAATGATGCTTAAAGCATATCAGGCCAGAATCCAAGAAGGGCCAAACATGATAGATCATGACAAATGTTACCCTAGAGCTGATTTAGAGATAGAGAGAACCAAGCTTTGTGCTAAAATGGTAGCATTGGCTCATACCATGTTTGAAGCCAGCCACTTATTCAACTACTGTTACTCAACAAAGGCATAGTTGCATTTTGATGGACTATTAGAAAAGTTAGAGAGCATAATTGCAAGATCTGCCAAGGAAGAGATGAGGCAAGTAAAAGAATAAGCATTCTTCCCGAGGAAGCTTATGTGCCTAATTCCACTAAACCGGTCACCTCTTCTTCTATGAATGGGTATTCACCAAAATTTCTACGAGAGATTCAAGAAGAGAAATGGGCTAAAGGAAGTGAAGTTCCTCCTCCTATTGAACTTGTGGATGACGCACATGATCAATTCCCACAAGACATTCCTTCCATTTATGAGGAGCAAGAGAGTACTCAATCTCATGAGAGATTAGACTTTGAGTCTAACTCCTTACAAGAACTATCCCATTTCACAGGCCCATGGGAAGCTAAGCCTACTTGCATGCGAGCACCCACAGTCATGGTAAGAAATGAAGACTCAGTGATACCTAGGAACACAGAGGTAGTGAAAAACACTAAAGTGCAGTGTGATCTCACTTTAGAAGAGTTACTCAAGGTTAGACCAGAACTATGGACACATGTAGCTAATCAAGTGTGAGATCTAGCAAAACCTCGTTCCCAAGTAGGATCTCATAGAACAATGCCTGAAAGACCCTTGGACAAGATAGGAGACATGAGTGAAGGAGAAGAAGGAAACACCTATCTTCCCATTACCCATCAAGGGTACACAACCAAGGCAATTCTAGACTCAGGTGCATGAGTTGCATTTGCTACCACTTCCCTATGGAAGCGATGGGGCAAGCTAGCACTCAGGCCAAGGATAATGAAATTGCATATGGCCGATGGTTACATTGAAAGACCCTTAGGACTCCTAGAAGGAATAACTCTCACTACATGCGGTGTTGACTTTGAGCATACTTTTGCCATATGTGATTTTAGCAAGAACCATGCCTATGAGATGATTTGGGAAGACCATTTATGCGGTAGTTGCAAATGGTACAAGATTGGGGAACCAACTCATTGTATTTGCAACACTTAGGTGTGACAATGGACACCCCACTGTGATGAGGATGGCTATGATATTTTAGTCTTCACAACTGAGCCAATCATTGGTGATTCGGTTTTGGATGAATGTGAACCTAGCACTGATGCATTTGAGGATCCAAGTGACTCTGATCTCGAGTCAATCATTATGGACCCACCCTTTGCATCAGAAGAAGAATATTTCTACGAAGTAGAATCTCATCCTCAGAGACATGAAGAGCTTCCAAATGAGGTGAGATAAGCCACACAAGTAACCCCCAAGAATGAAGGCAAGAAGATGAAGAAGAAAGAAGTCACATCGAAGAAAGAAGAATCTTTGTTTGAGGTTCCTAAAAATTTCAAAAAGTATGAGATAGACGATAGGAGAGTCATGATAAGAATGCCTAAACATGATGCACAAGCAGGAGAGGCTTATGATAACAAGGAAACCACCAAGAAAATTGTGGTAGCTATGGAAGAAGGAGAAGAAAAGTGCACCTACATTGGACATGACCATATAGAGGAAGAGAAGCAAGAGTTGAGGGCCTTGCTAAGACAATACAGAGATGTATTTTCTTGGAGATATAAGGATTTGAAAGATGTAGACCCTAACATATGCTCACACACTATCCCCATGACCTCAAATGCCAAACCCTCTAAACAAAAGCCATACACATATAATGATAATTATGCTGCCAAGATCAAAGAAGAGATAGATCGCTTGGTTGAAGCTGGATTCATCTATGACATTGAGCACACTGAGTGGGTGTCCCCATTGTAGTGGTGCCCAAGAAGAATGGAAAGTTATGTGTGTGCATCAACTTGAAGAAGGTTAATGCTAAATGCATCCACTATTCGAGATAACTACCCGCTTCCTATCACTGAACATCTCTTAGAAAGAGTAGCAGGCAAGGAAGTGTAAAGCTTCCTTGATGGATTTTCAAGCTACAATCAGGCAGCCATTGATCTAGAAGATCAGCACAAGACGGCTTTTGCCACAGAGTGGGGCATATTTGCTTTTTGAGTAATGCCATTTGGGCTTACCAATGCGCCAACAACCTTCCAGAGACTGATGTGTCATGTGTTCAAAGAATTCTTGAGAAAGAATTTAGAAGTCTATGTTGACGATCTTTGTGCTCATTCCAACATTAGACAAACACATATATCTAAACTCCGGCAAATCTTTGACAAATGTAGAGAATATCAAGTCTGCCTGAACCTAGAAAAGTGTATGTATGCCATCATAGCAAAGCCTCTGTACGGACTTTTGACCAATTTTGAGTGGACTGATGAATGCAAAAACTCCTTCAGCGAGCTATTATACCACCACTGAACGAGAAGGATTAGGCATGGTGTATGTGGTTAAAAAGTTTAGACATTATTTGCTTGCAAATAAGTTTAAATTTTTTACTGATCATCAAGCTCTACTATACTCGGTAAACAAGCCATGCAATACAAGCAGATTAGTAAGATGGTTCCTCTTACTAATGGAATATGACTTTGAGGTTGTGGTGAGGAAAGGCAAGACTCATTTGAGAGCAGATCATCTCTCTAGGCTCACATCTGGAGAGGCCCCACAAGGAGTATCAGATGACCTTACTGATGCTTACTTATTTAATTTGGAAGTTGTACCTCAGTGGGCTAAGACACTAGTGCCAGTATTGACATACGGGCCTAAACATCCAGTAGTAAACACTCAAGATAGGGAGGAAGTATGTACAAGCATACAGATCAAGAAATATTAGCTTGTTGTGTGGAAGAGGATGAGTACGCTAAATGGTTGCAATTAGCACATCTAGGTGCACTAGAGCAACACCACTCAAGGCAACGCACCCTATAGACACTAAGGAGACTCAGAGTCCATTGGCCGACTATGGAAGCAGATGCCCATAAGTTGTGTAAGGAATGCCTAGTCTGTTGTATTAGACCACCTGTGGAGCACGCTACACTGTACCAAGTGTCTCTAATACCAGATTGGAGCGAACCATTAGTAGCCTTTCTGAGGACGAAAACATTCCCTCAAGATATGACCATGGCTAGGCAGAGAAGCTTAGAAGAAGAAGCGTTATACTATACACTCATTAGGGATAATCTATACAAACGTGGTAAAGATGGTTACCTAAGATTATGTGTTCATGAGAGTGAATATCTTAAGATCTTGGAAACTGCTCACTAAGGTGTAGCAAGAGGACACTTTGGTCCAGATTGGGTGATCAAGGCAATACTATTTGCAGGTCTTTGGTGGCCCACACTTCACATGGATGCACATACCTATGTGAAGAGGTGTGATGTGTGCCAGCAAACTCAGTATCCTATATGTAAAGATGAGATGCCTTTGAAACCTATGTTGGGTGGACGTGCATTCTCTAAGTGGGCGATAGACTTTGTAGGTCCTATCAATCCCCCAGCTAAGGGTTCACATGTTGAATACATCATTGTGGCCACAGACTATCTAATCAAGTGGGTAGAGGTAAAAGCTACGACAAAGAACGATGCCCAAACAACAGCTAAGTTCTTATTTGAGAATGTGTTCACAAGATACGGGCTGCCAATAGAGCTAGTAAGTGATAGAGGCATGCACTTCTTGAATGAATTCATAGAAAACCTTCTCCAAGGATTCTTGGTGATACATAAGAAGTCTGCCCCCTATCATCCACAAGCTAATGGATAGGGTGAGAGCACAAATAAGATTCTATGCAATGTGTTGATCAAATTAGTAAATAATAAATGCTCTGATTGGGACAAATTGCTTCACCATGTTCTTTGGGCATACCGACTTGCCTATAAAACGGTACTCCAAGCCACACCCTTTCAGATGGTATTTGGCCAAAATGCAGTGCTACCATTGGACTTTTTGATACCAACACTGAGAGTAGCACACGATCATGAATGGACAGGCCATGAGCTCTCCTCTAGAATCTTTGACCTTGAACGACTAGGTAAAACAAGATTAAGAGCTGCAGCAAGACCTTATGCAGCCAAGAAAAGACAAAAAACAATAATTGACGCACATGTGAAGGATAAGGGCTTGAAAGGAGGAGACTTAGTCCTAGTCTACACTTTGAAGCAACATGCAAGAAAACTAGAAAAGCGTGGTTATGGACATATGATCATAAATAGGATCTCAACTAGTGGAGCAATTCAATTAGCCACACTAGAAGGTGATGTTCTCCCTACTTACATTAGCGGATGTAGAGTCAAACTCTATCAAGAACCCCTCACTGAGGAAATGCTCAATTGACTCAACACTGCCAAGAAACGTAAGGAAGAAGAGAAACGAATTCGAGAAGAAACACAGGAAAAAGCATTGGAATGCATCCAAAGAATGAAATTGAGAAGACAGGGTAGAGATCAGCCTAGGACAAATGCCTATGCAGACCTAAGATATCATATGGCTATGTGTGAAGTCTCAGGTGTAAGTTCCTATAGAATAATTGATCGGCGTCCTTTTGTAACCTTAGAGATACGACAAGGAAAGAGTGCAGGGACTGTATGGGCTTTGAATGATTCAGGTGCAGCCACTAGTGCTGTTAAACTCTCTTACTATCAAGAATTGAACTTAAGTATCAATCCTGTAGAAACATATCTCATAGGATTGGGAGGTGTGGAAACCTCTTGCATGGGCGAGATGAAACTTCCCCTATACATCCAAGATGTTCTTATGACAATCAAGGCGCTAGTGTGTCAAGACGAGGACCTCATGGAGCCTCTACTCTTAGGTCAAGATTTTCATGAGGAAGGAGATAAGGAAGAGAGCTCACACACACACTCTCACTCTCAAGGAGAAGCAAACACACAGATTGAGGCAAGGAAGAATAATCTTCTTCTTCCTCTTCTATTACATAAAAGGAATGTACAAGAATGACCTAAAGACAATAATACAACAAGTGCAATATATAAAGATCAGTACATAAGGAAAAACCTAATGTCCCTGAATGAGTGAGCTGGAAAGAAAGAAATGTGCCATCACTCTTGATAGATAAATGTAATAAAGCTCAATGAAGTATCCCTGACATATACTGGCGTGACCACTATACCTGTCAGAGAAATGAAAAACTGGTATGTGTCATCCTGGATCATCACATGTTGAGCTTGATATTTCAACACTCCCCCTCAAGCTCAACGCCATATCCTGTAATCCAAGCATCTCCCGAAACTTCTTCAATTTCTCAGCTACAAGTGCTTTGGTGAAAATATCAGCAACCTGCTCATCTGTTCTCACATAAACAAGATGAATATCACCTGCTAATACCTTCTCTCTAACGATGTGATAATGTACCTCAATATGCTTTGTTCTAACATGGAAAACAGGGTTCTGTGCTAAGTGTATGCTGGTAAGATTATCACAATAGATAGTGATAGGCTTTTGCACTTCCATACCTAAATTTGCTAGCAACATCTCCAGCCATGATGCCTCACATGCTGCCATTGAAGCACCTCTATACTCAGCCTCTGTACTCGACAAAGCAACAGTGGGTTGCTTCTTACTGCTCATGTAATAGTTGCACCTCCAAGTGAGAAAAGAAATCCACTAGTAGATCTTCTATCTAGAGTACTACCAGCCCAATCTGCATCGGTGTATCCATGAACCTGCAAATCTACACCAGCTTCATAAAACAATGCATAATCCAAAGTAGCACTCACATAACGTAGAGTGTGCCTCAGAGCATCCAAATGTGGCTTCCTGGGAACCTGCATAAACTGACTTTCAAGTCCAACGGTATAGCTAAATCAGGTCTTGTAATAGTAAGATATATAAGACTTCCCACAATTTCGTGTACATAGTAGCATTTTCCAATGCTTCACCTGATGTAGTCTTCAAATTCTAATCTAATGGCATAGAAATTGGCTTACAACCAGCCATATCATACTTTTGCAGCATATTCAAGGCATATTGCCTTTGCGACATCCATATACCTGTTTCTGTATGTATAAACTCAATGCCCAAGATATTGCGCAACACACCAAGATCTTTCATGTCAAATTCCTGCATAAGAAGTTGCTTTACCTCTTTGATGCTTTCTTCATTATCTCCACCTACAATCAAGTCATAAACATAAATGGCCACAATCGTGATCCCATCATCAGCCTTCCTTGCATATAGTGAATGATCTGCATCACACATAGAAAACCTAATGCTAGTTAAGTAATCAACAATCCTTGCATGCCATGCATGCGGAGCCTCCTTCACCCATACAAAGCCTTTTGCAACCTGCAAACATATTCTGGATGCTTTGAATCTTCATATCCTTGTGGCTGGTCCATATATACTTCTTCTTGTAATTAACCATGTAGGAAAGCATTCTTCACATCCATTTGATGCAAAGTCCATCCTTTTGTTGTAGCTAATGCAACAAGTTTCCTAATAGTAGAAATTTTAGCTACAACGCTAAATGTTTCCTCATAATCAATGCCATATGTCTGTGCATATCTTTTAGCTACCAATCATGCTTTATACCTGCTTATGCTACCATCAACATTATGCTTTACCTTGTAAACCCATTTATAGCCTATGGGTTTCTTTCCTTGCAGCAATGGAGCCAGCTTCCATGTATCATTTACATAAAGTGCAGCCATCTCCTCATCCATAGCTTTTTCCCAATCTGCGATTCCAATTGCATATTCAAAGCAAGAAGGTTCAACATCCTGTATTACCTTTGTCATGTAGGCATAATGACGAGCCATGTAACTATTATATGTCAATTGTTGCACTGAATTTCTCATCCTCCCAGATCTTCTTGGTCTTGGATCACTTCTCCTTGTATCATCTGCATGTGCCCTTCTTACTCCTGGAGTCTTCACATAGGGCAATCCAAGTTCCTCATCAAGACTCTTTTCTGAACCGCTTGAATCTCCATCAATGTCTTCAAAACCTGCACATGTTTTATGACCAGCAAAAAGCTTTTCTTTACCTTTCTTGGATGTATTTGATGAATTTGTTGGACTGAAGTTTCCACGTAATCTTCCACTCCATGGATTTGAGTTGGAACTATTGCTTGGTGATGCATCCGGTCCACTCAAAACCTGAGATTCTACACTTGATTTTTCAGCATTTTCTTTGTCATTTGGTTCAAGACTCTGTCCTTCTTTGGCATCTGCATAGAAGCTTGACATTTCATCAAATACCACATCTCTGCTCACCTTTACCTATCGTGTGAGTGGGTTATAACATTTATATCCCTTTGGCTCAAGGGAGTATCCAATGAAGACACACTTTTCTGCTTTTGCATCAAGCTTTGTCCTTAGTTCATATGGGACATGTACATATGCAATACAACCAAATACTTTCAGATGTGATAAGTTTGGATTTTTACTTCTCTTCAGGTGTAACTTGATGTACAACAGCAGTCCGAGTTCTGTTCATGATATATATAGCACTATGCACAGGTTCTGCCCAATAACAATGAGGCATATTCTTCTCAGCCATCAAGGCTCTTGCTATTTCTCCAATATGTCTATTTTTGCGTTTAGCAATGCCATTGTGTTGTGGTGTGTAGCTGCATGAAAACTGACGCCGAATTCCATGATTTTTTAAAAAACTGTTGAACTCATTTGACATGTATTCACCTCCTTCATCAGATCTTAATGTCTGAATATACTTGTCTATTTTTCCACCATAGCTTTAAAATTTTGAAAGTGAGTGAATACCTCACTCTTCTCTTTCATGAAATATACCCATACTTTGCATGTATGGTCATCAATGAAGGTAACATAAAACCTGCAAGCACCCATAGATGTGGTCTTTGCTAGACCCCAAACATCAGTATGTACTACTTCTAGTACATCCTCACTAACATGTTTGTCATGTGGAAATGATGCTCTTGATTGTTTACCAAATTGACATGTTGCACATACCTTTTGCATTTCTGCAACTTTGAAATTTGGTAGTCCATGGACAATCTCCTTTGTCTGCATCAATTTCAACCTTTGCAAGTTTGCATGTCCAATCCGTTTGTGCCATATCTCTATATCTACAATAACTCCTACACCTTTTGCAAACATGGCTGCATTCATTTCAGGAATCTTCACATTTAAGGTGAACATCCTACCCACTTTGTTTCCTTTGGCAACCAATTCTCCATCTTGCTTGTACTCTTCTACATATAATCCATCAGCATTGAACCTGACTTGTAATCCCTGCTCAACCATTTCTCCAACAGAAACCAAATTCTTTGTTATATTTGGAACATGCAACACATCTGCAAGATGTTTTACCTTCCCATCCTCCATAGACAATGCTATTTTTCTTGTATGCTCAATAGGATGCGATGTATCATCACCTATTTCAACATATCCAGGAACTGGCATTTTCTGCAAACTACTAAACCATTCTGCATGACTGGACATGTGATTTGAAGCACCTGAATCAACATACCAGACATTATCATTTGATTTTGAAACACCAACAGACATCGTATTCATCATGTGATGCTGAACCACAAACAGCTTCTCATAATCATCTGCACTTGTGGATGCATAGTTGTTTTGCTACCTTCTGTTATTTTGATTCTTCAACCTGCAATCACGTTCAAAGTGTCCAGGTTTACCACAATTCTAGCATCCTTTACTATCATTACCTGAATCATTTCTTTGGAGATTTCTGCGACCTTTTTGGCTCCCCCTGCCTCGAAACTGTCCTCTTCCTCTTGCATGATTCTGTTGTTGACCCTTGTCTTGGTTATTGTTTCCTCTTCCACTTCCAAAACCTTTACCTCTACCTCTTCCTCTGCCAAAGTAGAATACCTGCTCAGAACTGGGCTTTCCTTGGGAGTTTGAATCCTCTCCAAGATTCTTTTCTTCAATAATCAGCATAGATACCAGATCAGCAAAATTTGAAATATTTTCCCTGGTCTGTATGGAAGTTCTGAACTGCTTATATGCAACTCCTAAACCATGAAGGCACACTTCCACCTTATCATCATCATCTACATTCACGCCAATAGATGCAAGTGACTCACATATGCTTTTGATTTTTAGAGTGTAGTCACTTATCGACATGCTCTTCTTTTCCAATGTATGTAGCTCGTTCTTGAGTTGCAATTTCCATGCCTTTGTATTAGTCTCATACAAAGTGACCAAACTGTTCCAAGTCCCTTTTGGAGTCTTGGCATCTTGTATGTGTACAATCATGCTATCTTGTATGCTAATAGATAGTCAATACATTACCTTTCGTGCTCCTTGATTCCATTCCTCATATGCTCTTAATTGGTCTGCAATCTGATTCCTTTCTAGTAACTGCGGAGCATTTTCATTCTCTCCTTCGATGTACTTCCAGTAGCCTTTTCCCATCAGGAAATTGGTCATTCTGAATCTCCAAGCATGGAAGTTGTTCTTTTCCAGCTTATCGCTCATAAGCTGAATCATTCCAACAGAGTTTTTGTGTATCAACAGTACAGGGAATCGCTTGAAATTCTGGATCTGGAATATATGAGTGTTGTCAAACACAATGCAAGTTATAGTTTCTGAAAATGACCTGGTTTTTCTGTGCGCTCCACCTTGCAGGCTCAAAACGAGGGTTGAGATGGCTCCGAAACTTCTATCTATCTATCGATCTCGAAAATATTTTTAGGTCTTCTACCTTCACACCAATTTTCGTAGCAAATGGAGGCCGTTTGTGAAATCATGTTTTCTGCATGCCTTGCTGTGTAGTCTTCACTGTCGCCTTCTCCACGAACTCTCTATAGCCACGCTGGCTCTGATGCGATGTCACGAGGAAGGAGATAAGGAAGAGAGCTCACACATGCACTCTCACTCTCAAGGAGAAGCACACACACAGATTGAGGCAAGGAAGAATAATCTTCTTCTCCTTCTTCTATTACATAAAAGGAATGTACAAGAATGACCTAAAGAGAAGAATACAACAAGTGCAATATATAAAGATCAGTACATAAGGAAAAACCTAATGTCCACGGATGAGTGAGCTGGCAAGAAACAAATGTGCCATCACTCTCGGTAGATAAATCTAATAAAGCTCAATGAAGTATCCATGACATATATGGGCGTGACCACTATACATGTCGGAGAAATGAAAAAATGGTACGTGTCATCCTGGATCATCACATGTTGAGCTTGATATTTCAACAAAGATTGGATCTATGATCATGCAGTCAGCCTCAACCTAAGAAGTGGACTTCTTCAAGTTTGGGTAAATCAGGATCGAATTACACTTGAGTTAGAAAATGAAGCACTCAAGGAACTAGGAAAGGAACAAACTCCTGTTCCATCGAGGAGTACACATGAAGATGACGATGCTATTCTTGTCCAAAACTATGTGATGTAGAAGGATGATTTTCTCAACAAAGAAGTCAAGGATACAACGGAGCTCCCTTCTTTTCCAAAGGTGGTCAAGACATGGCAACCGAAGGAGTACGGAATGCAGAGGAAGCAGGCTGTATATGCTCAAAGCCAAAAGAAAGTACGAAGCATAGTGTCTCAGCCACTAAAACAAGTGTGGGTGCGAAAAGGCGATCAACCTATTGCGGCCGAGTCACAAACACTGGCTCAACTTCATACTAGTGATCAACGATAGGCCACTAATAAGAATTTTTTCAAAAATTCTTCTACGAAAGTGAAGTCTATCTGGGTACCCAAGAAGTCAATGAAGGCTGACCCACAATCAAGAGAAATTTGGGTGCTTAAGGATTGCTTGCGGGCTCAAATAGCCACACAGAGACCACAACATGTCCAACATGGTTCCCTCACTTGAACAGCTGATACCCACTCTTATTTGATATGCACAAACACATATTCACCCATGAGCACGAGCAGAATCACTTGTAAATGGGTCCCTAAAAAGCCTCATTTCCAAGCAGACACTCTTATAAAGCCCTCGAGAGTCTCCACAAAATCAAAACCGAAAGCCATCCACTAGGTTTGGCAACCCAAAGCTTGTCATAAACCCCCCAATCCCATTTGTAAATTCATCTCCACCTACTAACTGCATCATCCTCACACTGCATCTTTCCATTTACCTCATAAGACTATTCATTCACTAACTACACCCACAATCATCGAGCACTCACTGACCTAATAACCTATCATTAACCTCATCTTAATGTTGTAACGGGGACAAATCTTGTTCTATCTTGTCCATTACAATGTTAACACATGCTTCTATATTCTCACAGAACCAGCAAACTAGAAGTAACATGGCAGAAGTAGCAACAACTAGCTCCTAGGCAGGGTCTAGCGCCCAGATAGTGGATATTGAAAATCTTCCCCTCGAGGCCCACTTAACTGAGCAACCTCAAGAACTCAAGGCAGTGCACGTGATCCTGATTCAGGACCCGCCACAGGGGCATACCTCACAAGTTGGAAAGCATGCACATTGGTGCAGCGATGTCACAGGTCCCCTCGGAGAAGGTACCTACTTCTGGGAGGCGGAACCTAAAATTAACGGCAAGTGAGGAAGATACCACTTCTTTACCCGTGAGTTTGAGAAGTATCAGGATACAGAAGTAATGAGATCAGTATGGACGAAAGCGGGCTTAGATAGCTACTTTAGGGAACTCCTACCTAAGCCTGATTTTTTGCATTGTTCCTACTTGATCAGCACGATAACTCCTAGCAGAGCCAAAGGAGGAGATAGCACCTTTGTAATCCCCTCACTAACACTAGGGCATGAGCTCAAAAGGTTCAGACTCACCATCAACCTAGTGCAAGAGGCATTGGACATGAAAGGAATGCACATTCCTATAAAAAAAGAAACTCTGATTCCTCGACGGATGAAGCATAAGGATCTAAATAACCTGAAGGCCATGGTAGCCATGACACCTACCATCGCTCTCCACTTACACAGGATCATGCAACACTTTTCCTTCCTAGCTTAGGAGCGCTTCACGATGCCACCTAAAAAAATCTTGTTTAGCTTGTACCTAACAGAAACAGAGAATCTCACTCTCAACCTACCCCACTAGATCATTGATCAGATCCACTTGGCACATCAGCGTTGGAACAAGAAAAATAAGAATGTACTTCATGGGTGTTGCGCACTTACATGGATTATCTACAGATGCCTAGCTTATGATGTGCCCATCTAGAGGGTGTTGATATGGACAAGAGCTCAAGAATTCCAGAGACAGCCATCTACAACGGGTCCACCATCCAAGAAGATGAGAGGAGCAGTGCAAATTCCATGTGCCCAAGCAAGAGGTGCTAACTCATGCCAGACATCACCCCACCTCAAACCCGACGCATCAGGCCATTTCCAATCTGTTTACCTAGGCTAAGTACAAAAGGTCCTAACCTGGTTTTTCCTCCAATTCCCTCTTATTTGGAGTTTCCCCAGTGCTATACCTTGGATGATTTAATAGATGAGGAAGTTGCACGGATGGTCAATGAAGCAAGTCTTGAGATTGAAGACACCTGGGCTCGCGAACTGCAAACTACTACAGGGAAACGAGTTCCCACTCAACCTGAAGTAGTAGAGGTGAATGACGAAGAAGAAGAGCCCGAAGATGAGGACTCAGATGAAGAGAAAGACAAAGAGCAGGACGAACCCTCAGAATTAGCAAGTGCCCCCCCCCTATATAGCACAGGTAAAAAGATTGTATGAAACCATGAAGAGGGTTTAGGAACATCACAAGCTGTCACTAGAAACAGGGAAGATGCTAATAAGCTAAATGTTAGGAGAGGAAGGGGTAGATGAAAAGTTTATTGAGTCCCTAAATCTTCATGCGGATTCGTTGGGCCTCGATGAAGCTATTGATTCAGCTCTTGCTTATATTCATCGCTTTGAGAAATGAGTGCCTACCCGTCCCTTATGCGCTCCGGTAAGCAAATTCACATAGATGTATCAACACCAGGAGATACCACACAGACGGAAGAATATCAGGCGGCACCGCCATCACCACACTCTTCACCTCTCACTGCACAATTCACTTCGCCCCATGACACTACCACCCCAACTTCCACAATCACCACATATGTCATGGGAATTCCTCTCTCTCCAGGCATCCAACTTGGAGGGGTTACCATGCCTATAGTCACAACACTATTCATGAACATCACATCCACCCCACCTTCCGTTCCCATTTACATAGTCACACACACTTTTGACACAATAGAGACATCACCAGCCATAGCACCACTCCCTCCTCACACACAGCCACAATCTCCCATACCCCCTCCACCCACATCACCACTTGATTCCACCTCATTCACAATTCCCTTTCCCTTCCCCATCCCCCCTGCATCCTCTCCTTTCCCAGCACTCTTAAGTGTAAATAATGTGTTTTCTACTTTACATCAATGTGTATATGAACTGCAGAGCGAATACCAGACTCTTGGAGATCACCATCGTCAATTAACTATGGACCACCAGCAACTATAGAGGTAGCTTGCAACTATAGAAGAAGAAAACGTTGACCTGAATCAACATTATACTACGCTCGAACACGCCCTCCAAAACTTATTGGAAGCTCCCCAGCAATCTGAGTCGTCTAGAGTTAAGAAATTAATAGCTTTACTTGAACTCTATTAGTTAGAGAATGTCAAAGTCTGGTGCAACCTAAAATTATTACGGAAGCACATGGCCACAACACTAGAAGAAAATAAACAACCTCAAAAGCACAATGAAAAAAACCTAGAGGCTGCGATGGAAGGCTCCCCTCATGAGATCGACCAAGAGAAATTTAAAGCAGTCCCTTCAGAGACGATGAAAACAATCCTGGAAAGCTATGCTGATGTGTTGGAAGCCCTTCAGAGGAGGTATAGGTGCTAAAAGAGCAGGTTGAAGAATTGCAAAAAAAGCTACTTGAGTATGAAAGACAACCCTCCCCAATTATCGAACCAGAAACAGACGAATTAGTGCTCATGAAAGTGGGTGAGTTGTATGAGGAACCCTATGTTCCTATGCCTATGCCGGGCGGCCAACAAACATCGGAAGGAATGGACACCCTAGAAGTCGAAGCACCAGAATGGCTTCAAAAACTCGAAAAGACCACCAAAACCCATGAAGATCGTGTCACAGTCCAAATCCAATCAATGGCTAAATTGGAGGACACTATTATAAACTCCGAGTACTTC